>OV816027.1:152795588-153995588 GCA_929113105.1 Agrypnus murinus
CAATGTTTAACGCTTATTAGTCGACCGTTGCGTCTATAGTCTTTCTTATGAGCATTAGTAAGTGAGATTATTTTCATATAGTTGTCGATATCTTCCTCTGTTGGACTAGGAGGGCTTATTCGTTTAAGCGTTAGTAAAGTAAACAGACCGGGTGATCCATTGAAAAGTTTGTTTTTAATTAAAATATCTTTTCCTTGAAACTGTACTCGTGAACAAGCAAACCGCCACTTATCGATGTCATTATATAGACCGTACCTAGTTTTATCTACGTTTTTGTTTTCTCCGCTAGCTAATAATGCTCTATAATAGTTAGAGAATTCCTGATAAATCCTTAAGTCGGAATCGCATTCTTCTTCTTCTTCCTCAGCATCATCATCATCATCATCATCATCATCATCATCTTCAACAGATGTAACTGAAGATGCCTGTTCAAGTTTCGGTGAGAGATAAACGGTCCCCGGTCGAGGTTCAGTTTTATCACTGTGAAAGTAGGCTAATTTATTTCGTATAGCATTACGAGCGTTTATTATTTCATCATCATCATCATCATCGAGCCTTATTTCTTTATTTGTGTCATGGGGTTCATTGGTATGCATACGTTTCAGACCCTCGTCTTTAACTATTACATCATTTCTAGGCTTCGTTTTATTATCATTATTATTATTCGCACCTATGGTGGTACAATGGATTGTTTTCAAGTGCCTTTTATAACTACTATTACGTGAAAAAGATTTGAAACATTTAGTACATGGGACTTTGTGTCCGCGGTGTATATTCATATGGCTTGCATACCCGGAGCGTCGAATGTTCAGACCGCATACATCACACAAGCGTCGTTCCATAACGTCTAATGAGTGATCAGGAACGAAGTTCCTGTTTATATAGTCTAGTTACATGTACACACACGCGCAATTTCAAACAGATACACGCACGGACGTACATAATAAAGCATAAACACACGCAATTTCAAACAGATACACGCACAGACGTACATAATAAAGCATAAACACACGAAATTTCAAACAGATACACGCATAGACGTACATAATAAAGCATAAACACGCGCAAATTCAAACAGATACACGCACGGACGTACATAATAAAGCATAAACACACGCAATTTCAAACAGATACACGCACAGACGTACATAATAAAGCATAAACACGCGCAATTTCAAACAGATACACGTACAGACGTGCATAATAAAGCATAAACACGCGCAATTTCAAACAGATACACGCACAGACGTACATAATAAAGCATAAACACGCGCAATTTCAAACAGATACACGTACAGACGTACATAATAAAGCATAAACACGCGCAATTTCAAACAGATACACATACAGACGTATATACAGCGTCGAATGTTCAGACCGCATACATCACACAAGCGTCGTTCCATAACGTCTAATGAGTGATCAGGAACGAAGTTCCTGTTTATATAGTCTAGTTACATGTACACACACGCGCAATTTCAAACAGATACACGCACGGACGTACATAATAAAGCATAAACACACGCAATTTCAAACAGATACACGCACAGACGTACATAATAAAGCATAAACACACGAAATTTCAAACAGATACACGCATAGACGTACATAATAAAGCATAAACACGCGCAAATTCAAACAGATACACGCACGGACGTACATAATAAAGCATAAACACACGCAATTTCAAACAGATACACGCACAGACGTACATAATAAAGCATAAACACGCGCAATTTCAAACAGATACACGCACGGACGTACATAATAAATCATAAACACTCGCAATTTCAAACAGATACACGTACAGACGTACATAATAAAGCATAAACACGCTCAATTTCAAACAGATACACGTACAGACGTACATAATAAAGCATAAACACGCGCAATTTCAAACAGATACACGCACAGACGTACATAATAAAGCATGAACACGCGCAATTTCAAACAGATACACGTACAGACGTACATAATAAAGCATAAACACGCGCAATTTCAAACAGATACACGCACGGACGTACATAATAAAGCATAAACACGCGCAATTTCAAACAGATACACGTACAGACGTACATAATAAAGCATAAACACGCGCAATTTCAAACAGATACACGCACAGACGTACATAATAAAGCATGAACACGCGCAATTTCAAACAGATACACGTACAGACGTACATAATAAAGCATAAACACGCGCAATTTCAAACAGATACACGCACAGACGTACATAATAAAGCATGAACACGCGCAATTTCAAACAGATACACGTACAGACGTACATAATAAAGCATAAACACGCGCAATTTCAAACAGATACACGTACAGACGTACATAATAAAGCATAAACACGCGCAATTTCAAACAGATACACATACAGACGTACATAATAAAGCATAAACACGCGCAATTTCAAACAGATACACGCACAGACGTACATAATAAAGCATGAACACGGGCAATTTCAAACAGATACACGTACAGACGTACATAATAAAGCATAAACACGCGCAATTTCAAACAGATACACGCACGGACGTACATAATAAAGCATAAACACGCGCAATTTCAAACAGGAGGTCAAGAAGAGAGAGAGAGAGATGTGATCATAGAGGAAATAAAGTACATGAATACGAGAAATGAGGCCATTTATCAGGATAACTATATACCCCAATGGTTCGTGACGCCGTTAGAGGAATGCTAAGAAAAATTTTTTGAATATACTAACAAAAGTATCATTTGTTACATCTATAATAAACTAACGCGCGCGTATACTTTTTACAGCAAAAAGCAAAGCGGTTGGTCGCTAAAAACAATAATCAATCTCCAAGTAAACATCAACAAGTTTACCCAGTAGCATGGCTCTTCATATATCGATCTACCCAAGCAGAAAACATTCAAAATTCCGATCAAAACTGCTTCATGTGGATCATTCTAACGCTAACTACACCGGTCCTCTTCCGCATATCAAGTTCTACAGCAATGATACCGTGAAACCAAAAGCTCGTAAAGAATTCCTAAAGTGGTACGAGGTAAAACAGGTACACGATTTTCCTATGGCTCAGACAGGTAAAAAGTGAAATGGAGATTCAGCAGGTTCTGACAAATAAGCGAACAGTTAAGAAGGCAAAGGGTGTTAAAAACACATAGTGAAAAACACTATCACATTCGACGACTATGCTAACTGATTAAATGAAGGCAGGGAAACATCTGTGCAACAAAAAACTGTTCAGATCCAATAAACAACAGATTTCAAAAATCTCTCAGATTAAAATCGCACTAAGCCATCACCACGATAAGCGCTATATCATCCCAAGTTCGTACGACACTCTACCTTAGGGTACTATCACTTACCTGCCAATAGTTGTACAAAATAATACTTAAGATTAGATATAAGTTAATGTTAAGTTTTTCATATTACAAAAATAAGAGAAAAATCCTACCTTATGGTTGACTAAAGTTGATGATTTAGGCAGGTACTAACACAAACACATACACACACACACACACACACACAGAGTTTTTATTTTACAATCACTAAACGTAATGAAGCTCTTGAACTGTAGTCGAGCATATATAGCAGGTATTGCTATGAGTTTGGGTTTTTATACCCAAACAGTGAACAAGCCTCCCCCTTGGTGAATGCGTTACCAAACTACAAGATCTTGCGCAATATCCCCTAGGGTTATCACCTGAGAGTTGGGTAAAATCAAGTTCTCACGAGAACACCTGCCGATTAATTTATTGATGTTTAAAAATGTAGATCTCAACATAGATACGTTTTATTCCTATGCCCAGGGTCAACAGTTTATATTTATTAAGAGTCATTCTGTTCTAGGTTTATGACGGAAAAACTGTTATGTCTATAAATTCTAACACAATAGAACACTTGATTACGTAAAATAAGCTACATGTATAACCGGCCCTTTTTTTTAAATTCGACTAGCAGATCTATAACAGCTGAGAAAACAAATAAAAACATTATTGAAGGATGGCTATAATATTCTTAAAAAACCATTTCTTTAAATAGGTATATTTTTAATTAAAAAAATGTCTAAAGTATGACAAAAAATACTTTTAATGCTCTAACACTGTCAACCCTTTATTTAGAAAATCGGTCACATAGATAAGTGTTACCTACATTGACAGCACAGGTGTTCTTTTGTTCGTTAACGAGTTTCTTTACTCGGGTCTGTGTGTGTAATAAATTAAATGGTTATCAATAGTTACATCTAAAAGTTGAATTTAAAATTTTTAATGTTGTAGTAAATTATAAAAACGACACCCTTTTTTTTCCGATGGTAAAACTTTATTTACTTGGGGAAATTTAACAATACCCTTTTTTGTTCCGAAGGGTAATAAATTAAGATTTTTATCTACTCGTGTTACTTGACAGTGCAGGTGTCTACCTTTTTTTTTAATGATATCCTTTTGCTCCGACGGTAATAAATTTAGATTTTTATCTACTCGTGTTTTGTCTACTCGTTATCTACTTGACAGTGCAGGTGTCGATCCCTTTTTTTTAACAATACCCTTTTTGTTCCGAAGGGTAATAAATTAAGATTTTATCTAAAATCGTGTTCATTCGCGCAGGTTCGAAGTTTATAAAAGCTCAGTCAAACCCCCCTGCCGTTTTAGTTTGTTCTTGACATCGGTTACGGTGATAGTAATATTGTTATTGTTTGCTTGAACTAGGTATGTTAAAATAATCATTTATTATTCTTGTGAGTGTTAAGTTTTTGTTTATTTTTACATAGAAAAAATGGATTTGCTAATACAACAATTGAACAAATCTCCCGTTAGCCAGAAGCCAATCAAGAAGTTATGTGATTACAAAATAAAAGAAATTGCAGAGATACTACAATTCAAAAGAGTCGTTTGCCGTGATAAACGTCAAAGTGTGATTGTTGTTACCGAAAAGCATGTTACATTTCTACCAAAGCGAATCAACGACAAGTTAACAGATCAAAGGGTTACCGAGCTTAACCAGCAGATTGAAGCTAAAACGATTTCTCTAGGTTTGATGTACTTGGGGAAAACAAACTGTTATGATAATTGCCTGTTTGTGGAATTAAATAAGGTACGAGTAAACATCAAGTTTATACAATAAACCCCTTTTTAATGTTCTATTGTTGAAGTTGTTGTTACAACCCCTGGAACCACAAATAGAAAACAGAGGTCAGTCCTGAAGTCCTCAAGCTATCATCATCAGTAATATATCAATATTTTTTATTATAAATTAAATGTAGCCTTAACAATATATTAATAAACATAATTTTTAATTCCTATGTTTTTATTATTTCTTCTAGAAAAAAAAAGGTAGTGATGGAAAGAGTACAGAGTGTGCGCTGAAGAGAGAGAGAGAGAGGTAGCAGCCGAACTTGTAGTGGTATGACTGATGGACAGATTAAAATTGACAGATTTTAAAAAATGACATATGCAAAATGACAAATTCGAAATGACAGATTTAAATGACAGACGCATAAATGACAAATGCAAAAATGACAAATTCAAAATGACAGATTTAAATAACAGATGCAAAAATGACAAATTTAAAAAAACAGAAGCAAAATTGACAGATTTAAAATGACAGATGTAAAAATGACAGCAGTAAAATTGACAGATTTAAAAATGACATATGCATAAATGACAATTATTTAAAATTGACCGATTCAAATTTAGCGCGCGCGCACGCAAGATGCTGTGATATAAAATGGTTGCCTCTCTGTAGTAGTAATACAGATTTCTTCTTCATGACACGCCACCTAGTAGTAGTACACAACGCATCGATAATACAGATCCCTTCATGACGCCCTCTCTTAGCAATACACACTAATTGTAGCATTACGCCCTCTATTGGTAGCACTCAGTTTGCCGGTAATACAGATACCCGTAATGGCGGCGGGCGTGGTAGCCTGGCGCCAGGGCGTGGTAGAATGGAGCCAGACGTTCCAAAATGGCTGCCTTCAACCAATCAGAAGCAAGGGGAGGAGCTACAGGGGTGGGGGTTAACCAATCAGAGAGAAGTAGGCGGGGAAATCCAAGATGGCGGCGACCAATCAGAAGCAAGGGGAGGAGCTACAGGAGTGGGGGTAGCCAATCAGAAGCAGGGGGAGGAGCCATGCCATTGGCATGCCACATGGCATGTCAGTTTCTGTCTGGCCCAGGTGGCCCAATACCTACTATTCTCGAAGATAGTGAGGTGAATGAATTGGCAAAAGCGACGATAGGATTGAAATTTATGGGTATGATCGACGTTGGATGCAAGCAGGAGGCTGCGTCTATTGAATTAGTACCTCTATAAAGGTAATTAAACTTTCTTTTTAGTTTCATTTGTTATAGTACTAATGTTACTTTTTTAAATATTTTTTACAGTATCTACATGGGAGGACTTCATGATCCATCCACATATTTATCATAGACAACAAAAGATTTAGAATGCGCTTGGTTCACTGCGCATTCGGATTTTTATGGGAATGGTGTGCGCGGCCATTTTGATATAACTTTGCAATCATGCAATGAGTAAGAGTGAGATACAACCAAAACAAATTATTATTGTTAACAAACAACAGATGTTGAGGTACTTAACCTAACTTTTATTCCAGTTTAGTAAATAGAACGTATGGTTTTCATGATGTTTACCAGTTTCGCACGAGCTCTTTAATATTTTTTTCACTTAGTTCTAGTGTTTATTTAGTATTTGGTTAGATAGTTTATATAATGTTTGTGTATACATTTAACTTTGTAAAGGTTAACAATAAAAATAATGCCCAATCGTGTATGTAAACTTGCAGATATTAGTACTAACTTTTCACAGGTTTGATATCAATAAAACTTATGCATTATTAATATAATAAATAAAGAAATAATTTCAGAATACCAGGAGACCAATTCAGTACCTATATGATGATTTAAAATTAAAAAAAGATGCTTTACCCAGGATTATTGTATCATCTGAATCGGAAGTTACATCAGCATCAAGTTCCTTATCTGATAATAAACACAGCAAAGGAATTAACAACAATAAAATTCACAAAAGAAGCTGACGATGTATTTTCTATGACAAGACCACATAAAATATGATGTTACCAATGATTCACAAGTACCATCAGGTATTTTGAAAAGATGATTAAGTAGTAGCAGCATTTTAACAGCTTCTAGCCCTGAAGAAGATAAAAAAGTAATTATAATTACATAACTTGAAATAATTTTCTAATACTGACTAAATAACAGCAAAACTGACGTGATGCCAAATGAAATCAAATCGTCAAGTTCACCATCTATTCCACCTAAAGGAAATGGGTAAAATTTATTAACAGACTTCATAATTAAAGGTAAATAACACAAATCATTTATGTAATGTAAATATATTGAAACATTCCTATTATAGTATAAACCGTGGAAATGTCAAGAAACGATACATGGAAACCAAGCGAAAACTAACATTATATTTAAGAAACTGGATGCAGCTTGAAAATCTATTGAACATTTAAAATATATAACCTTTGTAAAACTATCATTAGTGATCTACAAGGTCCTAATGTAAGACACCAGTTGAACAAATTAATATTGTTTAATTATCAATAAAGAATTATTATAAAGAATTGCGCATATAATAAATGCATCAATTTAGACAAATTTTGTTAACAATGCTTTATTACTTTAACTACAGATTACATTATTAGTTCATGTTATTTTTCCTTTATTATAGTCGATAATTTTAAAATTCATAACGCTATCAGTCAGTGCTCATTGTTAGCAAAGTCCAAATTCATACTCTGGTATGGAAATTCTGTAGAATTCAGTAAAACCTTGATATTGGTCAGATTGCAATGTACGAAGTCTGTAGGATTAGCATCTTTCTTATCTAATTTGTCCTCTTGGAGAGCTATAAGAATAAAACGTGGCTTATCAAATTGTCCAGTATTCTTTACACGCCATATAGTTGTATTGGATTGCGGTAGACCGTGCAATTCGTGTAATTCCCATCGTCGGTAGAATGTTGTTATAGCTGATGTCTTACGCAATTTCTCTAGTAAATCCAAGTTCACCTCATCGCTTAAAGTAACATGTGGAACTTCCCAACTTATCTTTGTAATTTTAAATTTTACTTCACCTTCATCACTCTGGTGAATCCTCGCAAAATCCAAATAGATGTTTTAGAGGTATTATACATAAAAACCTATCATTTTTTAGCTCGAATCAAAATCAATTCCTGAGGTATTCGTACAATTAATTTTCTATAGTCCTCGCAAAATCCAAACAGATGTTTTAGAGGTATTATACATGAAAACAACCGTTGAAGGTTCTTTCTCCAGATTATATCCAGGTGGAACACTTAATGCACCACTATATGCACCGCCTGTAATATTTGTATCCACATAAATATTCGAGGATTTTATAATTTGCACATCTTTATCGGATATATATATATATATATATATATATATATATATATATATATATATATATATATATATATATATATATATATATATATATATATATTGAGGTGATGTCGTTTCACCGTTTTGAAAATTTCATTAAAAAATAGTTCGGTAACGTTAAAATGAATATTTAGTATCGGCTCGTAAATTAATAGAGAGGCAGCTTATGCCATGGGCACATAATTACTAAAGAATATAGTTAGGAGCTTAGTTAGATTCATCAAGGTTTAAACTAGAAACTTATGTTTAAAGATTTCATGCAATTATAACCTTACTTTACTAATTATCACATGCACTTATAAATAAATCATTTTATAAATAAAAAGGATATAATTTAGCTAGACTGTTTGATCACAATCATGTATAGGCAACCTAAGTTACATTTTAGGTTACATTTCCCACTTGTCAGGGAAAGATATCTTCATATTTAAAATTTCAAGTTACGATCATTCAGCGTTAAGCATATTCTTTGACATTCTTGGAGGCCAGCTCAAGTTTGCACGGTTATTTTCCTGTAAATAGTTTAAGTAGATTAATCTTGTCATGATTGATATAACACAATTAAAATTTGAATTCACATAATAAGATCCTGGTCATTAAAAGTTATGGAGGTATTGAGATCCTCGTAATTCGGGAAAATGCACTCTTATAGCCTTTATCCTGGTTTTTATTGTCATTGTTTTTATATGTGTGCCTTAAGCAATATACACTGGACATTTTAGGCACAAATTCATTAACGTAGAAGTTATTTTCAAGCTGTAAGTTGTGAAAGCATCTTTCGTGTATATTGTTGTTTGTACTGTAATAAAAACATGTTTTTATAAAATTGTAAAAAAGATTTTTATGTATGTAATAATTGTACCACTCACTTTGGATACCCATTTAGATAATCTGTAAAGATGAACTCGTAATTTGTTAAATTATGTATGTAAATTATGCTGTAACGAAAATCGTCATCGTTAAGTGTTTTTCGAACATATCTCCTTTATTACTCATTTGGGGACCATATATGTTATATAGTTTTTTAATCAGTGTTTTAAAAGCTACAAGTTGATTATATCAGATCTGGGATTTGAGAAGAAAAAATCATATGTTTAAATAATGAAGTCACGAGCGTCTGGATCTGTCATAGAGTTCTTTTGTTATGGCATTTCATATATAAACCCCTGCATTTTCCAACAAAATCAGTCGATATTTTGTATTGAAAGAATTCACGTCGGCTCCAGTTTTGAAAACTGTAAAATTTAAGGTTATATGTACCTAACAGATGTTTTGACAACTGTCAAAAATTATTTTTATAAACAAAAGTTGAAATAAATTAAATAAAGGTGTTTACCTGTTTATCTACGAGAAGTTTATGGAAGATTTAATTAGCATTGTGCTATAATTATAATTAAAAGTGAAAATAATTTCTTCGTTCATAATAATTAAATAAAAGTGAATTTATTTGTGTTCATCGATCAACGCATCGATTATATTTTTATAAACAACTGTCAGCTGTCAGTTACATTTATTGCAGTCTTGCCAAATTGGATATATGATTTAAAAGAAGGGGAAACGGAAATTACAAGGTTGGTTTCGAAAATAATTGTTTTGTAAATAAATAGGAAAAATAAATACCAGTTGTAAAGTTCATCATAGGGAATTAAAGTTTTACTTGATTAAATTTCTTTGAATTCTTTATAAGAATTGGTTTTTGGTTTTTCAATAAATAAACAAGTCATATTTGTTTTAAGAAAGATTTATTAGTTTTTGAATAATTTTTGGTTATTTATAAATAGTTATTTTGTTAGTTTGTTTAAACGGATAACAGTGTTTGGTCCTTATTGTCAGACAAATACGACTTTCTTCTACGTTTAAACAAACCACAGGATTTATTCCTAATTTCATTTGTAAATACATGTTTTCTTTCATATTGACTATTCTTTCCTGATTTTTAAATATTTGTTTTGAATAAAGTTTTTATGTTTTTCAATTAACGTATGTGTTTAATTGATGCTAATACAATCATACAGCAATATTCTCTTTCCAGTTCAGATAACAGTTACAGGTGTCCAGTTTGCAGAAGCAAACGATGTAGCATTCATTCATCATGTAGAATTCTAGGGATAGCTTTCACTATGTGACAGATGACGTTTCGTTCCAAGAATCTTCCGCCAACGGAATTGGTATTTACTGTAACATTCTGCTATTTTTAAAGTTTTCGAATATTATATCTCTGAAATTTATAATTTTTGAGATTTTAAAACATAGACGAAATTCTATAATCGATGCTTTAAAAACTGTTGTAATGCTGAACTTGTAATTGTGAACCTCTAAAAGACTTCTGTTTGAGACTTGAGAAATGACACAGTATTGGAATTATAAATTTCTAATTTTTGATACCTTAAAACGTTGGAACTGGGGTTTCAAATCATTTTCATGTTCAGGAGCAAGAAAAGATTATTTTAAACCTTTGGGACATGCAAGAAAGTAACATTATATCAATTACATTGATTCAGCCTGTACCTTATGAAGATCCATAATAACACAATAAATAAAACTATTTATTGTGTATATATTTATTTAAAAATCATAACTGTCCTTTCGCTACACGGTAGCTTCTTCAGATAAAGACTGGTTTAAGTTTTAGTTATAACCAGTCTTTATCTGAAGAAGCTATTATGTAGCGAAACGACAGTTATAATTTATAATTAAATATTTTAGTGAAGATTTTAATAGTATTTTATTGTGTTATTGTATTTAACATTATATTCAATAAACAATTAGCCAATCGCACACAGTGTATAGCAATAAACAATGGAATTTCTAGCTTTTCACCGGTAGTAACAGGGGTACATGTTTTGTGTTAAAGGCTGTTCCCAAAGGCTTTCCACAATTAAACTTACACCAAAAAGAGTCTACACCTAGCTGTATAACGTACTGTATTTCTAAAGAAATTGAAGGTACACTTTCTTAGATATTCAAGGTCAAAGGTCACATCATGTGACCTTGGAATGAAGAATTCAATATTTTTTATAAAACTCTGCTCTTTTAGCTTTAAAACAAGCCTAAGATAAAAGATCTACTATGATTAGAAGCAAAGTTATGAATTGTTTTTGTTCACCTTGTAAGCGTAAATTTTACATTTGTTACCATATATCCAACCCTGCTATATGAATACCGTGTGTCACTGAGGGTTATTATTTTGCATACGTAAGTTACTTTACGTCGTCTACCATCCTACTAAATTTCACGAAAATCTGAGATGGTCGGGTTGAAAAGTTCATTTTTCTTGTGATGATTTGGCATGGAATGACCCGAATGACATTGAAACAACAGTATTTGACCTGACCCAAAAAAAACCAATAGCAGATTCGTGATCTTCATACCAAAAAGTTGTAGAAAAACCATATGAAAACCTGGAAGTTTTTTTCGTGTTATCAATCTTCAAAAATCAGTTGTTATCTTCTTTGCGAATAAAGCCTAATACATTTTTAACTGATAATATTAACGTAGCGATTGGTGGGATCCCTATTCCTATCAAAAAAGAAGCTAAAAGTTTAGATTTTAGTTTACAGTGTGTGTCGTAAAGTTGGATCCACATTCCACATGAGAAAATTCTTTCTATTCTGATTGGAAACAACTATGCAGGACAACTCTCTTTCCAGAAATACTTGAAATACGCCATGTCAAAGTTGACAGGTGAAATTATAGGTAGGTATCTGTTAAATTCGAAATTTTCTAAATCACGAAAAATGACCTTATTTGTTAAAATATGGAAAATATTTTATTAATAATAATAATAATAATTGCTACAACCCATAGCCTGGAAACCAGACCCCAGAAGCTATAGGCTTGTGCGTGAGAGAGGGGGCGATTATTATTAGTACGTAAGCCGTAAGAAAAAATGTTTCTAACGACATTTTACGTTCACATATCTAGTTTGAACATAAGGAAAATGTTTTTTAACATTTTTACACCCCATAACTGACTATTTTGAAATCATTAAATAATAGTTTATGATAGAAAAGTGTCATAAGTGAATGTTTATTTTGCGAAAAGAGAAGTTTGGCCCAAGACGTGCCAGCAGAGTTAATCTCTGCGAACAAAATAAATTCACTTTTAACACATATATCATACATTATTTTTTCTACAAACCCTATTAAAGGGGTTAAAAAATGATAAAAATACAAAATTGTAATGCAAAGATCGAATGGCTTATAATTACGAACGAACATCTATCAGAACAACCATTGCTGTTATTACCACAATAACAATTGTTGTTATGGTAATTTATTTATTGAATTTACTTTTTACACTCGTGTCTAAAGTGTTACTCTAGATATCGCTTTAGATACTAGTGGCATAAAATGACACTTTCAACTCACGACAATACAAAAAAGTCAAAAGTTCTGCTTTTAATAGGGTTTGTAACACTTTAAAGGAGTGGTAAAGCAACAATTGCATAGCAGATTTTGCTAATAATATCAAAATATGAAATGAAACTTTCTGGACGATTCTCCAATTTAGAAGAAAATAACGGATAATTTTAATCCTTTTTTTATTAAGTCAGTTTGAATAATACTAGATAATACCTTCCTATGTGAAAAATCCATATAAACTCTCGCATAAATAAAAGTATTCAAACACTGAAATTAATCTAATCCCATAGACAAATATGAACTACTGAAACAACAAAGACCTTGCATTGTTATTCACTTATTTTATCTAATTTTTTATGCTGTAGCGAAATTTACGATGGATAAATAAATCCATTTATTTAATATTATACTGTATATTTATTTTTGTTGTATTTTTTAACTATTTACTAATTGTGAAATAAATAAGGATTAATAAAAAGTTTCAATAAATTGTTTTAAATAAGTTTTACTATTTGCTAATTAAAACTTACTTCTTACAAAATACGTTACGCATGTGCTCAAAAGGATATTTATTAATTAAAATTCCCATTCTCTATTCCATAGAAATATTTTAATTTTAAATTTATTTCTAAGAAGGAAAAGAATGAACGAAATATTATACACTTATAAATAGAGTTCTAATAAAACATGTACATTTATCTCCAATATTTGTTTCTATGTCAGAATTTCTTTATATAAACATCACAACTGCTCGAATTACAAATACGAATGAAGCGCCTCTAGTGGGAAAATACCTTAACTTCTTATCTGCGCTTGGATATCTTTTTACAGCCATTGTCAGTTGGGTAACCTAAAATTAGGAGTAACTGTATAAATCGCTGTCAGGAACATTGCGCACTTTGTTAGAGTTCATCACAAAATTCAGAGGTGATAGCGACATGCAGTTTTCATGAACACATTCTCCATTGAATTTCCAAGGGGATGACATATTTCTAATTTTCGAAGAATTTCTAAACTTGTAGAAAATAACAATCTAAAGTTGCCGAAGTTTGAAGGGCTCTCTATCAATTATTACAAAATATCCACCCTTGAAAAATATGTCAAGCCCTAAGTTTATCCTTTATCTACAATTTAAGACCTCGAGCAAATCTTCATCTCATTCCTGAAGGTGTGTGAACTCTAACGAAAATTGGTCGGAAACGACACTTTCAGCACGTAATGAAGCGCACCCTTAAGGAGGATACAGCGAAATGTAAAAATGAAGAGAATGACGTGAAATTTAAACCTCTAGTTCTTTGACACTTATTCTATTCGGTAACTTTTTTTATAATCTTCTTGTGTACCATTACCGAGAAAAATGGAAAATAAAATCCAGAATTTAACATGGGCTCTTATGGAGACCATCTAACCTTTAGCAGTTTTAACGAAAAATTATGATGAAGAAATGTAGGGAATCTGATAAAAAACTAAAATGACATACTCTCATATTCGAAGAACAATGCTGCCCAATATTTTTGAAATCTTGTGTCTAGTTAATGCACAATAATAATTTAAAGTAAACAAAACAAGAATTTTTCACGACATATGTGGAAAGACAGCAGAGATGTGACAACACCTCATAGCGCGCGAATTCAAATAACAGAACAGAAAGATGACATAATGACTGTTATAATAATGTATATTTTATTATATTAACTAATAATCATATATTTTATTAATCAAATTACGTTGAACAATTCAGTCTTCTGCGTTAATAATATCAGAATACAAATGTTAATTCGACGGAAATATTGCAAAATGTAAAATTACCTTTTGCAATGTGATGAATACAATTTATCATCACAATCAGAATATCCACGAAATCAGTAATACAAACACACTAATTTTAAAAATATATGTATTAAACCTCAACAACTTTTTATATATTTCTTGTATCTGCTTAGCAGATTGTAATCTTTAGACCAGACAAAAGTTAAAAAATAGAATATTCCCATCTGTAATTGCATACAAAATTACAAAACATTCAACATGTTTCCACTTATATTTTGGGATTGACATTTGGAGGTTAGGATGTCAACTCAATCGAAAGCTGAAACCTAACACTGCGAAATCGATTGATTTCTTTGAGGTGTTGCCACGATTCTTAACCTATTTACATTTATATTTACACTTTCAACAATTAAACAAATGCACTCCAATCGACTTAAATTATTTTAATATATACAAATAATTAATAAATGCATTATAGGCATTCATAATAAAATGATTTTATTCAGTTTTAAGAATGTTAATTTATTTTTTATCGATTGGTATTTCTTGTTAGAGCCTATGTAAAAGCATAGGAGATATACCCTTGCCCTTCACCCCGCAAAGATCCGCTGTAACCTCCTTAAACATCATTCTAACAATTGAAATTTTTAACACCAAAACCACATAATTTTATCATAGTAGGTTAGGTTTCCTTGGATATAACGAGTTTATTTTATTTTACTCCCTAGGGAGTAAAATAGCTACTTTACTTCCTCTTTTGAGGGAGTGAAGTAGAGCTTTACATATAGGCCATACAAAATAGTATATTACATGTTGAGTTGGTAAAGGATATCTTTACAAGCCAAGCGATAATTGTTTAACCGAGACGGTACGTCGAGGTCAAACAATATCGCGAGGCGTGGAAACTTTACCAACGAAACATGTATACTATTTTATTCACAATAATTAGACTTAAGATAATCAAAATAAAAAGTAATTTTAAATTTTTAAAGAATAAATTTTTTATGAACTGTCATAATTTCAATCAGAGCCATCTATCGACCAACAGAAATTTTAAGTAAGGTTTCATTCTTCGCCGCTAGATGGCGATGTATGCGCTCAGTATTTTAAAATTAGAAATTAATTAATTCCATTGTAATTATTAAATATAAAATATGGAAAAATAAAAATAAAACTAATATTAAATAAAAAATATGTTTTTAGCGTTAAATATATTTATAAAAACTTAAATTTAAATGGGATAAAACATCCCGTTTTAAATTATTCAGAAAAAATAGTTGGCCATAACTTTACATGTCAGTTTTACAGACATGTAAAGGAAATTGTTAACCACTTTGGTGTTGCTATAGCAATAGCTTACTTCCCAAGGTTTTTACAACATATGAAAAGTACATATTGCAATATGATTGTGAATAAAAATGTTTTCATGTCCGTTTTAAGCTATAACTCGGTCATTTCTTTAAATTATTTTCATTATTTTTGACTTTTGTAAAGCAACACTTCTTCTCTTCCCGGTAGAAGAGATTTCCAAAATGTGACAAGAAATGCCTAAGTTCCAGTCGTTAGAGCAGTGCAAGGTACGAACACTAGAGAGGTACATTTACAAGTGGATGGAAAAAAGCTTAAATTTTTAATAAGGATCCCAACATACAAAACATATCAAAAACCAAAACTACTTGACTTTTTGCAAGGTAAAATTGAAAAAACAGATTGACTGATCACTGAACTATAATGACAGATTAAAATAATATAAGTTTAAACCATTTGTTGTTTTATTTTTAATAAAACGCAAATATTTTAGATTAAAATAATGAAAAGAAATTGTCGTTTTGTATATTATCGGCCATATTGTTAACCAATTTAGAAAAACAAAAATTTCCTAGAAATGAAACAAAATATATCTTCAATAAATGAAGTGTCCAAAACGGCCAGTCGGCGTAGTGTCCACGGTCGACAAAGCGTCCAACTGTTGCGGTCGTCATAGTGTCCACGGTCGGCAAAGTGTCCAATAATAAAATTTATTTTAAGGCTCGGCGTAGTGTCCACGGTCGGAAAAGTGTCCACCACTTGCAGTCGGCGTACTGTCCACGGTCGGCAGTGTCCACTGCTTGCAGTCGGCGTAGTGTCCACGGTCGGCAAAAAGTCCAAAAGGGCCAGTCAACGTAGTGTCCACGGTCGGCGAAGTGTCCGCGGTCGGCAAAGTGTCCGGTCGGCGTAGTGTCCTCTGCCCGCTCGTAAATGGAACTTCCTTGTTCCGCATATCGTGAGTTACCAAAAAAGATGTTAAAAGGAAAAGGGGTAAGAAATAATACGGCAGTATTATAACACAAATAAATCATATATTAATCCAAATATATACGTTAACAAAGTATGATAATAGTTAAGGCAAAGTCGGAGAAATAATGAGACAGAGTGTCTCGCGTGAAGCGCTTTTATAAGTTAGGATGACGGTCCCTCCTCCAGGCTGGTGCTGCATCGTAGTTGGCTGGCCGGGTCCTCCAATTGCAGGCTGCTGGAGCACTGGTAGTTGTCTGGCGTGGTGACTATTCGCCCCCCCTCGAAGGAGACGGCATGGCCTGCAAGGCGTCTTCTTCCTCTTCTTCCGGGTGCGGTGGTGGTGATGCCGGAGGTGGTGTGCGAAGCGCTGGGCGTCGTGGTGCTGGCCGGATGTGGTCCGCGTGGTACTTCACCTGCTGTCCCCCTTTGTCGACCGTGTAGACCCTCCCGTCGAAGATGTTCCGGATATTGTAGGGTCCCAACCATTCCGGCGCGAAACCGGCGTGGATCTTCCGCTGCTCGTTGGACTGGATGTGGGCCCGTACCATGACATCCTCTCCTACCCGGGCGACTGGTGCGGCTGGCTGTCCCTGGTATCTCCGGTGATACCGAAGTTGGTTGGCGGTGGCTTCCCTCTGTCGGTCCTCGGTGGATGGCGGTTCCTGTTGTTCCGGAAGCTGTTGGTCCCCTGGCTGTAGTAGCTCGTACCCGAATCGCAGCTTGGCAGGGCTCAATCGCGTGGCGGCGTTGGTCCGGAGGCGGAGGTCATGGAGGACTCTGGGTAGGAGGCGGACCCATTCGTCGTGGGGTTGTCTCTGAAGTCGCGTGCGGAGGGCCTTCTTGATCTCCTGGTTGCAACGTTCTACCGGGTTCGCTCGGGGGTGGTAGATCGCCGTCGTGTGGTTGGTCGCGCCCCATCTTCTGCACGTGGTTCTTCAGAGGTCGCTGGTGAACTGGGTACTGTTGTCCGTGAGGATGACTTTCGGGTAGCCGAACCGATGAAAGACTTCCTCTTCCGCTAGTCGACGCATGAACTGGCTGGTGGCGTCCCGCATCGCAAACGCCTCGACCCATCTCGTGGAGGCGTCCTCGATCACCAGGATGTATCTTCTTCCAGAAGCTGTTGGTGGATATGGCCCCATGATGTCGATGTTGACGGTGTGCCAGGGTCGGGTCGGTTGTCGTGCCTGTAAAGGAGCGTTAGTCTGTAACTTACCTCTTTTCACGGCAGCGCAGGTCACGCATTGTTGGACGTGGAGGGCCACATTGCGAGCTAGTTGCGGCCAGCAGTATCTCCGGCGGATGGCGGTGTGGGTCTCGTCCCGGCCGGGGTGTCCACTGTCGTCGTGGTATTGCTTTAGTACCTTTTCTCGGGCTGCGGGTGGCACGTACAGCGTCTGCGGGTCGATGTCGGTGGCGGCGCGGTAAAGGTATCCCTCGAATTGCTGAAGGGGTTTCGCCAGCGTCTTAGGAACTCCTGCGTCTCCTCGTCCTGGTCTTGGGCCCACTTGATCTCGTCGGCGGTGGTCAAGGCGTTTGCCACCTCTGTCTCCGCTGTCGGAGCGTTGCTGGTCGCGCGTCGTGGGTGGTTTCGTTCTCGGGGTCTCTCGATAGAACGTCCGCGAATTCGTTCTGGGACCCCGGCCATGCTCCAGGTCGAAGTCGAATTCCTGTAAAGACAAAGCCCATCTGAGTAATTTTGCCTTTTTCTCCTTGAACGATTGTAGCCAGGTAAGGGCTTTACTGTCCGTCCGGACTTTGAAGCGTTTCCCCTCTAGTAGCGGTCGGTAGCGTCGGAGGGCCCATGTTAGGGCCAGGCACTCTTGCTCGTAGATGTGGTACCGCTGCTCCGTTGGTGAAAGGGGCGCGCTGTCGAAGCAGATGATCCTCTTGGGATCCGGGGTGTGCCGTCGAATCTCTACACCAGGACCACCGGGCTGGATTACGGCGATGTGGAAGCCTCGATGATGCCTTGGGCCAGCATTTCTTCCACCTGTTCTTGGATGATCCGCTTCTTTTCATCCGACACGCGATAGGGGCGTTGGCAGACTGGCTTCCGTTCCGTCACTTTAACAGACAGGCTGGTGCTGCATCGTGGTTGGCTGGCCGAATTCTACATGTTGCCACCAATCGCACACAGCCAAGGTGGAGCCAACACCGACCATTCAGGAGCCGGTTGCAGCTACCCCTACGAGATAAATACCGGACCTCAAACATACGAAAGGCATTCCAGCGCGACTCGGAATCAATACTTGGGAGTAGGCAGATTGAGGTCCAAGTCAACCAAACCTTTATCCACTTGGGAGTAAGATTGAGGCCGAAGTTATCCAAACCTTTACACTTGGGAGTAGGCAGATTGAGGCCCAAGTCACCCGTCCCGTAACGCCAAGGAGTAGGCAGATTGAGACCTTGGTCGTTATCACGAGCTAACCCTTAGCTTCCCTCAGTTACCTGCGATACTGTATTATTTGTATATAATTATTTCTGTGCTTATTTGTATCTTTTGAATAAAGATCGATCACTTACGATTGTTCCAACGTAAATTGTTAAACTTCAATAATATCAATTCTTCTATTATAAACTGTGTTCTATTTGTTGTTTTTATATATCTTTCTGTATTATTAATTTGTGTTCTATTTGTTTATTTTGGACTTTGAATATATTCAACTCTTATATAATTGCTTAATTGTGTTGTTATTTATGGACATTAAATATATTTGTGTTTCCACTTTGAACTATGAATATTATTACAATACCGCGTGTACATATTTTCCTTTAGCATTAAGTAAGCCAACCACTGACGATTAACTATTGAACTATTATTGGCTAAGTGTTAAAAGTGTTCAAATGCTTCAGTACGGTGTGTGGTTCCTTCAAAGAAAGCCGACCCGGTATCAAGAAGATTATTAGAAAAATCTGGAAATTTGTGCTATTTCTACATAAGCAACAATGTTA
Source organism: Agrypnus murinus (assembly GCA_929113105.1). NCBI lineage: Eukaryota > Metazoa > Arthropoda > Insecta > Coleoptera > Elateridae > Agrypnus > Agrypnus murinus. The sequence continues at coordinate 152,815,404 of OV816027.1, forward strand.
ATTTACAGAATTCGTGCAAAGGAGTCACATTTAAATGTATGAGAATTAAAACACAACGCTTATTCTTCAATAGTACATATATGTTTCTATAGAAAACCTATGTAAGTCATATTTGTGATATATTAACTGACAGTCTTAATATTGATTTAAGAATCCAACCACTCCCATTCTCCACAAAATCATCTTCACTGACTTTTAACTTATCTTATACACTTTTAAATACTGTTTCCAAATCAGTTCCTTTATAAATACTAAAATTTCTCGTATTAAAATATTTAATAGTCGTCTCTTCCGGATTTCCAACTTTTTCGTACTCACAACGTCACAACTCAAAACAAAATTCACCTTTGAACAGTCAAGTTGTTTCAGTATCTTCCTTAGACGAGTTTTTACTAAATGAAAACTATCTATCATAAACTCTATAGGATCTACATGCACTAGATTAATTACAGCACCTGTGCGAATCCTTCCACCAAATGCGAGTAGGGAAAAAATGGGCGTTCTGGGACCACCCCCCACTCCTGACCTTGACCTTGAACTATCTCTTCTAACACATGGTGACCTTGAATCTATCTCTGTCACCTAGACGTGGCAACACCGCATTCTCAAGGTCAACAATATGGCAACAATGCTATGACCTTGAACTCAAGGTCACTTTTCAAGGCCAGCAATATGGCAACACCGCATTCTCAAGGTCAACAATATGGCAACACCGCATTCTCAAGGTCAACAGTATGGCAACACCGCATTCTCAAGGGCAACAATATGGCAACAACGCATTCTCAAGGCCATCAATATGTCAACACCGCATTCTCAAGGCCCTCAGTATGGCAACAATGTCTTGACCTTGAACTCAAGACCACTCTTCAAGGTCATCAAACACCATTCAAGGTCAAGCTTTAGATATATATAGCAGGTTGCATGTATGGGAAGAGTAAAGCGTTTGCAGTTGCAGTGTACAGTGCAGTGTTACAATGGAAAGCCTCGCTAAATCAATTGAGAATGCGAAAGCGCAAGCTCTAGAAAAGCAGTTGATGGTTCCAAACGAGCTTCCTAAGGATGCTAAATGGGCACCGCTAGTGAATCAATCAGTGTTTTATTTAAACAAATCAAAAAGTAAAGTTGTATTTGTTGGATTATGTGCTCATTTGGGATTCACTCCTGTAATAAAAGTAGCTGGAGTAAAGAATCAGTGCATGCTGTTTGATGAAACGGAGTGGAACGCGTTAATAACCAATGAAGGAGTCATTAATAAATACTTTAAAGCAGGAGAAGAGGTCGGGGTTCCTTTGAAAATGGGTACAAAAACTATCTCGTTTGAGCGTGTTAACAGAAATTACGATAAAACAAAAATCATAAAGATAACTGATGCAGGAGATGATGAATTGTATTTAGCGTGGGAGTCCTTATATGAGCTGTGGCAGTTAATACCGTTACTAACATATCGATTAAACCTTCTGAAGGGTTTGGAATTTTTCAATTTCTACCATAGCATAATAGATGGTGTTGTAGACATGCCGGGTGACTGCATAGTGAACATCACAAACATATTGGAACCATTAATGAAGATGCAAATCCCGAACGTGTTTGGAATGCTAGAAGTTGTGCATTATCTACCAGAAAAGGTAATAGTGGATGTGGAAGTCAAAAGGTGTATTGCGTAATGGAAGAATGAAGAGGGGAAAGGGTGGGGGGCGGGTGAATATAAGAACACATGGTCTAGGTGTAACGTAGTGAAATACAATGGAGACGCGTAACAGTGAAGACGTATCAAGCAAAGCTATTGATAAACTGAATGCTGTGGTGAAACTACGGTGTGAATTAGAAGCGCTAGAGGAGGATGCGGCACACGAAGCTGTTCATGGTACGGGGATATTCAGTCCAGAATATTGTCAAGAGTTAGCACAACGATATAGAAAAGGTGTGCAGTTGTGTCAAGACTTCATTAGAGGTGTGATTTGTGATGAGTGTTTGGTAAAAAAGCTCATTGCGCAACATCTAAGGGACTTTGCATATGACTTAATAGAGGACGGATTAAATGGGTGGTTTAGTGACATTTGATGAAAGTAAAAACAAAATATATTACATGTTAACATGGGAGTATGCACATCGTCAAGCACGCAGAAGTCAATGGGAGATAATAGCAAGGGATAGGGTACGATTTCAGAGACGAATAAGCTACGTGGAAAATGTAATCGCTCCAGTTTTGAAAGAAGAGTATAGAGAGGGTATCTATAATACACGTTTTAAAAGTGGTGGGGGTATAGTTTAAATAGTCACATCAGTCGCTTACCGTCAGTTACAAAAATGGGTTCAATCAAAGCGGATTGGCAACATTACTGGGTTCTTGAAACAACAGATAAGGGTGAAATTAAATTTTCGCGTTATAAAACGCACAATACCGGGTTGTTAATCGAAAGAGCTAAACTATCGAACACTGTGGTTGTACGTAGTGAAAACGATTATCGACACACTTCGTGTGCAGGTGTAGAAGTCCATTATTTGTTAAAAAATGGTAAACTTATAAATATACAAAATGCCACATGTACAGAACAGGGGTTGCTCATACATCGTCATACTATTAACTTGTTGCCTGATAAATGAGATTTCATTCTTAACAAATGTAAATGTGTTACACCGTATAGTGAATGGATTGCTGCAACTGAACGTGCACGTGACAACCTTGCTGCTGTCGGTTTTCCTTCGGGTTTGGTGCGTTATCTGGATTGGGAATTACAGGGTAGTAATTGTTATATATTCAATTGTGAATAGTTATATAAGTTTGTAATAGACAATGAATAGTTGTAATCATATGATGTTATCTGGATTGAGTATTAAAGTTTAGTAATTGTTATATTTAATCGTGAATAGTTATATAAGTTTGTAATAGACAATGAATAAATAGTTGTAATCTTATTATGTTGTTTTAATAAAACCATTATGGTAATTTAAAAACTTTATTCTGAAAAATCCATTACATGAGTTTTATATAAGTAGTATACATTACTTAATGCACAATAGCACAGTGAATGATGATGATAAAAGCATGATGGAAGCATAGCCTGTAGAGCTGGTTCCTCTGGTAACTCCACCACCGGTTGTGATACGAAACGTCGAATGTAGTTGCTCTTTTCAGATCCCTTCACGTAAACGGTATCCGCCTGCTGAGTTAAGCGTTGCAGAATTACAGGGAGCATAAAGGGAGGAGTGAATCCTTCATTCCAATCCAGACAATGATGATTATGCATTAACCAAGTAGCTTGTTGACGAAACGTGGGTGGTAAGTTGCGGAAGGCGAATGGAGGTTTGAAAACGTAGTGAGACACACGATGTCCATCAAACACGGCTAATTCCTTGGGTGCAAAGTCTTTTTCTGAAGTCTTGAAACCTTGCACATCGATAACTAGCATGATCGAAGCGTGCGACTATACTAATAAAGGTAACAGGTCCTTGGACGTATATAACGATTTCCTTTACAGTTGACGTACTTGCTTTGTCAATGCATTATACGTAAATACACGATCGTGCAAAATGAGACAGTAAGCAGTAGTGTTCGCTGGAATGCTTTTGTGAGTTTCGAAAGTAACTCGAAGAACGACAGCTTTCCCTAGCAAGGAATCTTTCTGTCGCGAACAGTCGATGACGATTAGAGGTGTAAGTGCCTTAAATCTATCAGGAGCCAGTAGAGGTTCGTTGGGTTTATCATAGTAGGATCGTTGAAAGTTAGCATACATTTCGTATAAAGTAACATATCGATTTTCACCATAATTAATATTTAATTGATCGTAAGGATATCTTTCCGTATTTGAAAATACCGTCACGTTTTGAATATCACAGGCGTTGAATGTGCTCATATCTTTCTGCAACTGACCATCACGATCGGTTTGAAACCCTATGATAACGTAACGGGGAGTTTCCAGAGTGGTCGATGTTTTAATAGACCAACTGTGCTTATCCGTTTGCGGTACAGCGGGATAAATATGTGTTTCCCAGCTTCTAAATGCCACTTGAGTGTCAATATTTTTCCCAATATATTTTGTTAATGATAATTCTTCCGCCAATCCCGGTTGAATATGTGGAACTTTCCAATGTATTTTTTGCAAGTTAACCTTAAGCTTTTCATTAGCATCGGTGGATATTAGGGCATCGACATCGGAATTGCTTCTAATTAATACCAATTCTTGACGAATATTCATAATAATCTTTCCATAGCCTTCAAAAATCCCCAACAGTGTTGATAAAGGTATGCAGGCGCAAAAATTACCTTTACTATCTAGCAAGGTGCTGGTACCATCCGGAAACCAACCAGCGTTTTGTAACTTAACGCTTTCATTCGAATTGTGGGAAAGGTAAGCTTTCATGGTGGTTGTTAGACCAACTTTTGTTACCGAATCCACCACAACTCCATTCATTTCGTACCGAATCTCACTAAAAAGATATGCAATACCATTGTTTATAAATTTACCACTCGCTGATGGTTTACCTACTTCTTCTTTCAGTACAGTACCTTCTACTTATAGATAACTACGCGAAGGCAAAGTGGACATATCCTCTTGAATAGGTATTCGAATTTCATCATTATTCTCAAAACGAGTGGTATAAGGTTGGTGAGTGTGAAATTCAGCTCCAACAATCGAGTTATCGACGAGCACTTTTTCGTTTACATTTAGCACATTCATTTTGGGATAACAAAGCCTAAGGTTTGCAAGAATAAGCGGTTACCCCTTGTCAATTGAGTAGCGACCGATGCCTGACTAACCATTTTCCGCTTCCAACACGATCTTTTATAGCCAGAGCGATCAGTGCAACATCGAGGAGTGTTATATTTGAACACCATCATCCACGCTCTTCAAATGAAGTCCTATCGTCACCGTTTCCCCTTGGAAATTAACCAAATCCCCGTCTTGGTCCAATATTTTAAGGGTAATGTTTGAAATGGTATTGACATTAATTGGTAAATAGGGTGCAGTCTCAGGTGCTTCTATTATTTTGAATCCAGGAGGAACACTGGGGAAGAACTGATGTATCACATGGGCAGGTGTACCATTAATATAATTTCCTGTTATTATATTACATTCTATCATTAGCGAGTTAACCTTGATAATTTTAACTGGAAAATCAGATATGTGACGTTCCTTAGCTTTTAAGATTCTATTCTTAAACCCTAACAATGTTCCGATAGAGTGTTCAACTGTAAAGTCAATGTCGTGATCGGCTTTTATAATCGATCTTAGGGTATTATGATTCGGATCGATGTTAACAGACTCACCGTTTACTTGAGAATTAATGTATTGAGCTATATCAGTAAGCTCATATGATCCAGTAGGTATCTTTATTATTCTTTCTCCCATTTTAAACACGTTGTTTTTATCCGTTACGTTCGGAATAGTATTGAACGTTTCGAAATTTGTCAAACTCATAACCCATTGTTTTGTAGGATCCAAATATATGGGAGGGTTAAAAGGAGAAGTTAAAACAGACGTTGTAGCGGAGAAGATGAATGTTTGAGACATCTCAACATTCCCAGTAAGACTGAGGAAATGTTAAGGAGTGTTTTCATATAAAAAGTTCAGCGCTAAATGTCCACAATTGTACGAATTTAGCTTCTGAAAAGCATCATAGTTGTAACTAATAACGTTTAACCTACCATCACTTTTAAAGTAATGAACGAGTTCTAGTGGGGGTTTTAACTGTCCAATACTATCAAAGTATAATATATGTCGACCACGTTTAACATACGATGTCCAATGCGTACCTTCCCCATCTGTATCATCCAAATTCACAATTCCACATTCGTTTTTACGGATACGTTTCGGTAACCCGTTTCGCATAAAAATACCTCTGAAGTATGGAATTTCTAACTCGTTTACGTACTTTGACAGATCGATATTGGTCAGTGGTCGGCGTGGTAGCTTTAAGGGTAGTTTTTTGGAGGTCGTAAATACAATCCTAATCCTTTTTTGTACGGTATCAAATATAATCCTTTTCCTACAGGAGCTTGCTCCATCGCTATAGTGTGTCGTTTCGTTTCTTCGAGCGCTGATTTCGCTGCTTTTGCTTCATTTACTGCTTTGGCAACCGCAGCTGCTCCAGTGCCTATAGCTCCGAGAGCGGCAAATAAAGGAATCAGCGGTAGGAAACCACCTTGTTTGGGGATAGGTATAATCCGACCTTTGGGAGCAATGATACGTTTACGCTTCAAGGCCGCTAGGGCAAGACGAGCAGACCGTTTTAAAGATAACTTTTTTACTTTACCACCAATACGTTTTCTAGCTAATTTGATGGCGTTGTTGAACGTTAAAGTACCCCTTCTTTTCACCTTAGATCGTCGTCGTCGAACACCCATACCCAATTTTCTTTTTCCAGACATAATGCCGGCCACAGTAAGTGCAGCCGCTCTCTCTCCAAAACGAGCGTCCTTAGAACGAAACCTAGTCCACGCCTTATGTCCTAATATACTATCGGCTTTATGACGTTCACCAAGATCGTTAGTTTTTGAATAGACTATGTCGTGCTCTTTACAAGCTTCATCCAACGGGTTTATTCCTTTGTCTCCACGAGCAAGCCTTTGATGTAAACGGGTGCCAGGTCCGCAGTAGTTATACCCTGGTAAATGTAAGTCTAACGGTAACTTATTAATGAGAGTGTTGATCACTCCCTTCCCCTTACGAGTTGATTGACGATTCTCCGCTTTTCGCAGAGTACGTTTCATAACACATTACTCCTCCTATCACAGGTGAAGAGTGACTGTAAGTGACCCGTCTACATATATTTATATATATATATATATATCACACACGTGTGCTCCTCTCTCACAACGTGTCCTACATGGAGCAGCTAAAGTTGGTGCATCAGAGGCACAGATTACCGGTTGTAAATCGGGATAATTGTTCACCGACGCCACAAGTTTTTAAACATAGCGTATTGTTGGGTGCAGGATGCAAACGCGGTATAATAGTAGGCAGTTCCGGATGTGGTAAAACCAACCTAATGATAAGTTTACTAGAACATCCAAACGGTTTACGCTTCGAAAACGTATATGTCTATAGTAAATCTCTTTATCAACCGAAATACGCATATCTGCGCGACCTGTTTCGATCATTACCCATCGGTTATTTCGAATACGATTCTTCTGAAACTATATTACAGCCTAAGGATGCAAACCAAAACCCGGTTATTATCTTCGATGATGTAGTTTGCGATAGTCAAAGCACCATACGTGATTACTTCTGCTTCGGGAGACATAAACACATCGACTGTTTTTATTTATGTCAGACATATTCTGCGATACCTAAACAACTCGTAAGAGATAATTCAAATCTCATTGTCGTGTTTAAGCAGGATAATACTAACTTAAAACACATATTTAACGATCATGTTAGCGGGGATATGACTTTCGAAGCGTTTAAACACTTGTGTTTACACTGTTGGAAGGAGAAATATGGCTTTTTAGTAATCGACAAAGATTATCCACTTAATGGAGGACGTTATCGAAAAGGTTTCGACTGTTACTTCACCATAAATACCGAAGACACGAACTAAACGTTTTAGTAAACATGGACAAGCGTGTAACAGAAGACTTAGTTAAAGCACGACGTCATGTTAAACAGAAATACAAAAGTCTCAAGTCTGAAATTGCACGTTCAGAAGTGGAACTACAACGCCGCTATCAACCTATCACTCAACCATTGCGTGAGTTTATAACCGGAGTTAAAACGGAATTATTAACTCCGAAAGAAGAACCCTTAAAAACGGAAGTGTCTTCTCCCATACCTACCTCGACCCCAAAAAAATTTTATTAACGACTTCCACCCGCAAGACGAATACCTCACGAACCATCACCTATCGCCCAAAGAATGCGCACTACTAGCGTTCCCTCACCTGATATCTCAGTTTTTGAAACAGAAGTCCTGGAAGAATCTGGGATGCCAACATTGGATCAATTGAAAGAACAACTTGCTGCTGTTGGATTCAGTCCGGAATTCCAAACTTACATAGATGAGACCTTTTCTGGTAGAGCTAAAATTTATATGGAAAACATGTTCAGGGATACTAAGAACGAGTTCGATTATCATTATGGAGTACGAATCCATCCGGAATCTCAACAGTACCTAATCGGAGACACCGTACTCACTTTTGACGAGAACGACTTTATTATTAAAAAACCCTCAGGCACAATTTTTAAATATACAGGCACTCCTGGTTTTTACGAATTAGTATTTAAAAAAGCACCTATTGGATACACCCAATCAGACTTGCAGAAGTATAAGGACCTTCTTACAAGTACCAATGCTACCAGAAGAGGTTACATTGAGGGTGCACAGCTACACGGAACCGGAAAAAAATATTCAACTATAATTAGACCCCTTCTAACTACTCCTGGAGCAAGATTTCGAAGCGAGTCTACACCTACTACACCGGTCACGCGATCGAAAACTCGCACATTACCAAAACGTGGCGGTGGTGATATTCGCGTTCTCAACTATAATAATAAACAGGTAGAATTTATACCTTGGAAAGATCCTAATAAATTAGTGGACAGATTGAGACTCCTTTTAAGTTCAAAATCGGCTGGTCACACCGGTCACACTAATGAAATCATATATATTATCGATGAATTGAAAGCTGCTAAAATTATCGAATAAATCATCACACGCGTATCGATCCGTTTCATAATATTGCTAACGTTAGTGCAATCATGACACTCGATAAATTCGGTAAACATCTTCACAAAACCCCTACCCAAGTTAAACTCGATGCTCGTGCAAAAGTATTCCTTTTAGAAGACGTGTCTAATGTGCATTACGAGACAATGTTGTATATGATGGGAATATACAATCATGAAAACGGTTATGCACTTTTGAACTCCACCAACTTCGAGTATGTCGTTCCTCTAACAAAAGGTATCATTAAACAAATCAAATACCATCCCACGGATGCGCAAATCTTTTTAAACGATACGTTATACGATGCCGAATCACTCATCGGAGTGTCATTGAAGAAAGGGGATAAGTTTAAGGCGAAGAGACCTGGAACAAAGGATATATTTATTTTTGAAGCTGTTATTAGTGTTCCAGCATTTTCTAAATGAGTATCAAACGTCAAATAATTGAAGAATTGCATAAACCTGCTCGTAAACTATTTCGAAGAAGACGCGTAATCGTAAAAGGCTTGAACGATTTGTACATGGTCGATCTTGTGGAAATGATTCCCTATGCTAAAATAAATAAAGGTTTTCGATATATTTTACTATTGTTGAATATGTTTAGCAAGCGTGTTTGGGCGTGTCCACTTAAACGAAAAACCGGTGAAGACCTCACGAAAGCAATGAAAAAATTATTAACATCAACAGGAGGTACTCCCGACAATTTACAAACGGATATGGGGAAGGAATTTTACAACCAGCATTTTCGTAAGTATGAAAGCAAGTCCGGTAGAACGTGTAAAGCGAACTCTTAAAAACAAGATGTGGAAGGAATTTTCAATGCAAGGGTCATATAAGTGGTTGCAGTTATTACCAAAGGTTGTTAACCAGTACAACGATACCGTACACAGCACCACCGGCTACAAACCCATCGATGTGAACCACAGCAACGCCAAGATTCTTTTACAAACAGTTTACTATTACCAGAAAACCACCGACCTGCGAAGTGCAAAATTCACAGTCGGTGATCACGTGCGAATCAGCAAGCATCGGGAAGCGTTTGCGAAAGGCTATACTCCCACATGGAGTACCGAAATCTTTCAAATTAAAAAGGTTAATCGAACCAATCCCATATCGTATATCTTGGAAGACACGAACGGGGAAGAGATACGTGGAGGCTTCTACACGGAGGAATTACAGATGGTTAAACATCCTGAAGTATTTCTAGTAGAGAAGGTGTTAAAAAAAAGGGAGATCAAGTTTTAGTCAAGTGGTTGGGCTTTGATAATACCCACAACTCGTATATAGCAGCACGTGATATAGTGCATTATGCAATGTTAATATATAACTATCATTTTATGTAAGCAGTAAACAATAATAAAGTACTTTTTGATATCAATAGTGTGTTTTATTTCTTCTACCTTTACAGAAACACAGAGTATGATATATAATTTATTCACATTACTCAATATCATAATAAATACATGAAATATATACGGTTATAAACTACAAAGCATAAATAGTATTTACAATAATTCATAACAAAGAAAAGGCTGTTGTCAACGTAGCCGGGGCCTCTGTGATAATACTAATCAGTACCGTCGGTTCTACCAACAAAAGAGTTCCAAAATTACATTTCGGCTTGCAGTAATTCTAACATACGATCCAAATTCTGGTAACTATCACGCCCCGGATGAATATCGCGGTGTCCCCATGCTAAAGTGTTGTGCGACCCGGGAATAATGTAACGCTTGTTATCGGCTGGTGATAACGCTACTTTATTCCGAAGTTCTGTGTACATAGCATGTAAACGTGATTTGAATATAAACATTTTGCGGAAGAGCACAACACCATCCTCCACAACCTGACGGTAGTCCTCAACGGTGAGATCGCGCTGAATTACCGCCCTTTTTACCCCTTTAGCCTTTTTAATCGCCATTTCACCGTCGCGGTCAAGCACGTTTACACAATACGTTTTAGCACCTGCACCGAAGAAACTGCAGAGGGGCACTCCACAATATTCATCTTTCATTTTACCAACCACCGAGGCCGTGCGCGGTATACTGTGAATATTGTCAGGTGGGAATTTTGAGGTGTCAAATTTATCTAAGTGTTGCTTCATATCAGCATAAAAATTTTCAGTACGAATTTCTATAATGAAAGAGTCAGTATCTGTGTACAGCAAGCGCACGTTATCACCATATAAAGGTTTGAGAAAATCATAAAAAATTCATACATTATCGTTTTAGAAAGATCCAAAATAGTAAAACCCACGTACACCGGTTTATTGTATGTAACCGACACTTTTTGTAACTCTATAGCGACCAAATTTTCCGAAAAGACAGCAACGCTTTTGAATTGAGGCTTTGCTACTAACGTCTCAGCCCCATGCTTTTTACCATGACGTTCCCAATGACTAACCAAACGAACGTCCACCCTTTTATCGACATTTTCCATTGTCTTGCCAAATAAACTGTTCACCATTAATTTGAAGAAGTCCCTGTCCGCTTCGTTAGTCGCCTGATTACGTAACGTGGTGTTCAAATCAATATAGGAACGCAACCAGGGTGCCTGATGAAATTTTAATACGCGATGAATTTTGGTTAATTCTAAACCGTGCTTAAGACACTGTTGTAAATTTCTATAGTGGATAACGTAACGCGTTTTATCGAATAAGTTTGGAATTAATTTTGGGTGACGCGCGTTGCCCGTAAGTGGCACCAGAGGTTCGGGACAGAAAGGAAGTCATTATGTAAATCATGCAACCGCGTTGGGTAGTGTAGATCTACTTCCAGCACGTAGCCCATATCGGCGTCTTCCGCCACGGAATTTAGATCGAACTGTTCAATTTCGTACGGACTAAGCCATTCAAAGTCGCGCTGCGGCAGATACTGTCGCATACTGTAACCGTAGAGATTGGTAGCATCGAGATACATAATAAAAGAATGGGGCTTGGACGCGTCATAATTTGGAAGAAAAGTATTATTCGCGAAACACTTCCTGCCAACACAGGTACTGACACCTCCCCGAATGCCTTTCTTAAAGAAATGGAGCATGTCCAGATCCGTGAGCAGCTCCAGTTCTACAGACGTGCGTTTCAACATAGCATCCCAACTTAAACCCGGTGCAGTAAAATACTGCGCCGGATCTAACTTATAATTTTCAAGACATACACGTCTAAAGTTTTCAGAGACATCAACCAAAAGTAAGACATCGGTTTTCAAATAGAGATCCGAATAGTCGCCCAAAGTCGTGCATCCAAACGTATTCCACACCTCCACAGCACGAGCATACCGCGATCGAGAGACGTGTTCCCCTGTCAAACGATCGAAAAAGTCCTCATACGTCGGCAACGTGTCCTGTTCGAGTTTGGAGAAGCTGTCGACGTACGAATAGGGAAACACACCTTTCTGTCGCAGTAAGTCGAAGCTAACCCCATCTCCAAAATACTTTTTTTCCCAGCCGGTTAAAAAAGTAAGCATTGCCCACCTTCCCGCAGGTAAGAAAGTTCAATTTTCTTACCTAAGCAGTTTTTATGACGAGACTGTACCGAATGTTGGCTGACGTTGACAGTTGACAGTCCGTGCAGTTGACAGATGGATTATTTGTCTGTTCCTAAAATACCAGGAATTAGGAATTTATTTATATCGAAATTAAACGAACAGTACAAGTTTGTGTTTATAAATAACAGTTTTATATTTATATGTAGTGAAGTGAAACATACCGTACCTACAACAATTAAATTAACAGTTAAAGCAAGAGGACATTAATTTTTATTGAAATTAAAGGTAAAACTGCAATTTGTGCAATTTTGAACGGTAATTCCCGTTTTTAAATTACTAACAGGGATGTTCATGTCACTGTTTGCAATATTTGAAATATTTGAAACAGGAACACTTTGCTTCTGGATTTCTTGAATGTAAGAATGTCCTGGTTGCAAAGGTCCTGGTTGCGTAGATCCTGGTTGTGATTCAATACTCGGTTCTGTTACTTGAACCATTCTGGCAATTTTTCTTTTGCTTTCCAGGTAGTCGTCTACATAGCTTTCAGCTATGTTTGAGGATTTCCAACCTCCATGGCGTTTCAGATCTAAAACTCCACCACCCTGTAAAGCTAGTGCAGTTGCCGAGGTTCTTCGGAAGCAGTGTCCGGTAAAAAGGTGTGAATTTTCTAGTTTCAAAAATGATGCGATTTTTTTAGGCATACCCCCAAACATATTGTGCCCAATCGGCTGCTTCGATACTTTCCCATCGTGAATTCTAAGGAAAAACCGTGACTGATCTGCAGGTCTCATAGCAATATACTTTTTGGTGATACGTATCCAATTTGGTTCAATTATTACAAACCGTCTTGAAGTTCCAGTTTTTGTATGAGGTATATCTACAGTAATAATCTCATCTTTCACCTCTAAATCGTGAATACTCATTTTGCAGAGCTCATCGCTTCTGCAAGCACCTGCTACGCCCATAATTAAAGCAACCTTGAATTGAAAATTTTATTTTAAGAAGTTGCTACCCATGTTACTTACTTTTATGGGAATAAATTCCTCATCTCTTGCATCCTTAAGAAAAGTGTTTACTTGATTAATATTAAGAACTGAAGATTTTTTTGGCTTATAACCCACATTTTGTCGCTTCAGAAATGACAGTAATTTAGGATACTTGGATATGTCTACATTATCCCTTAGGTTTAAAGTGGTTTTTACCATAGAATAGATAGACCACAGTGTCGATGATTTGTAGTTTTTTGATTTTTCCTCAAAGTATACCAACACTACATTTTCGGTGATTTTTGTTACTTTTTTGGCATTACACCATTTCTTAAAGTTAGAATAGGCCTTATTATATCTGTCTTGCGACTTTTCTGGTAATAAATTGCTAACAGTAGCAAGTGCTGCAGCACGAATTTCAGGTGGCGTGCACGAAATTTCATTGCTCTCTGTATCCGACATTTTAGGTAATCTGCACTTCAATTTGAATAAAATGTTACATTTGCCAAAAGTTTAAACCAATTTACTTGCTATCTTCCTCACTATATTTAAAAATTTTCAGAAAATTTGCACAAACGACGCCAATTTGACAGTTTTTATTTTAATTGCAAAGCCAACTATTCATCAAACTCTTTTCATTTTTAAAGTTTTTTTTTTATAATTTTATTCGTAGAATTTGTAAGTTTTTAAAGTTAATTGTGACTGAAACCGTTATAATCTTTTTGGGAATAGCATGAAATCGGAAGACATGGTGCATATTTTTCATGTTATTGTCACCTCTGTTAACAGTTTGTTTTATTATTTTTATGGTGTTAAATTTTGCTTTATTGGCGCCGGCTGGGAAAAAAATAGTATTCAAACCTCGTTAAGAAAGTGCCCTTGCAGACCTTGGGCAATTACAAACCTCGCCTTCGGCTCGGTTTATAAACTTTGCCCGCGGTCTGCAAGAGAGCACTTTCTTACCTTGGTTTGAAATATACTATTTAATACTCAAACACTTGTCGGAAGTTAGATTTTGAGACAACTTATCCAAACTAGAATTTAGAAATCGTAAACTGTCCAGAAAGCGCATTTTAAGACATATCGGTTGTCGTTGGGGCCCGTTCCTAATTTCATCTACCAAAAGCTGTTTCGAAAACGAAACATATTTCTCTTTATTGAGCGCAATCACATCGATTGCTCCTTTTTCTAATGCCAATTGCTTTATGAATAGATGTGAATCATATCCTGTCAAATTATGGAAAAATATCGGTATGAAGTCGGGGATTTGATACATTAGATTGCACCCGGAGTGAGCCTTACCGCGGTACTCGCCGCTGAGGTGACAGTGATCTTTCACCTTAACGTCGTTTTCACCAAAGGGTTTGTCACAAATATGACACAGGGTTGCATTATCATAGTTGAAAGTTTGTCGGCACGATAAAAGTCGCATGTCTTGAACATGTTTTAAATGATCCTTATACAACCTTCTAACATCTCCTTCTAAACGCGTCATAAACTCACTTGCTGCATTCGGACCACGATACAATTCAAATTTAGATAACGCATCATCGTATGAACACTTAATGTAATATGCAAACGAATGTGGTTCGTGTTCGTACGATGTCATGGTAAATTTTCCACTAGGATCCGGCTCAACCGTGTCCAAAGGTTTCAATACACTTTCAAAATCCGCGTAAACGACAAAAGGTACTGTAAGTTGCTTTTGAAAATTTTCAAACTTCAATAGATTACCCGGCCGGTCATGCCCCCATTTATCGCATACGGGTTCGATAGTTGGTAACTTGGTGTAAACATGATTACAATCAAAACGGGAATGTTGCTCTAATCTACTTTCACTTTTAAAATACTGCAAGCAGCCGTCACAAAAGTATTTTATTGCATGGTGATTCGATAATTGTGACGACACCAAACGCGAAAAGTTTTTTATCCAACAGTAATGACTATTACCCTCCATATCGGAAATTAATAATAAATTTACATGTACTTCTTTCTTTTGCTTAGAGTAATGCAGAGGCCCTACAACTTCTTGTTTCATTTCTCCGTCTTTAAATACAGCTTCCAAACCATACACGTTAATAGATAAGCGTGGATTACGCGCTTCAAATTTCGAAATAGCATCCAGTTTGACACGAAAGGTGATACCTTCATAATCAAACAGTTGCGCAAAATTTGGATACGAAGTCGTCCTGTTGGCACGTCCCCTCGGCGGATACAAAGCGGACGCTAAGGCCCAACCAAAACAGCACTGATCGTTATTTTGCACGTTGATTACAGCCTTTTTATGTTGTATCGACGGCGGAAGTGGAACATATGAGGAAGCACGGAGCGGGTTGTATTTATTGACGTTGAATTCTATAAATAACAGCTGCTCCAGTACCCAACCTGTAAGGACCATACAATTAGCAATCGAATCGTAACCCGTAACTATTAATTACCTGAGTTCCGCTCATTAAAGTCCGACATCTTCGTATCCAGCACCTCAACGAAATCATCATACAAATCGGTCAGATTCGAAGTCCCGGCCACAATCTCATTTTGCGTATTAAACGATTTAATTTCATGCAAATTTTGACTTTCCAAAAAGTACATTCCGAATACTTCTAGATTGACTTTCACACTACCAAAGCGCTGAACGTTTCGTTCTAATAGTGTTAACACATTTTCGCGGGTCTCATCAGTAAACTCTCTGAGATTTATGTGATGATTTCTCACCGAGACTCGATAACTGGCTATACGAGACTTGAACGCCGTCTCCAGGACCACCACTTCCTCCGACTGCACTGACGCGGCATTACGATTATTGTGGCGGTTGCTTCGTAGATGTCCAGCGTAGCCACGTCGTGGAACATCCAGCTCGCACACATCACAATACACCGTCGCGGAGGTATTTCCTGAAACAATTGCACAGATCACTAACACTAAAGCCGTTAACAATGTGTACACGTACCTTGCGGGGAGGTTGTTTTCGCTTTCTTAGATGCAGGTCCTTCACCGGTATTACCTGCAGCATCCGAAGCTCCCCCAGCTGTAATCAACAAAATACTCATATCACATCATACAACCTCACAGGAATGGTTACTTACCGCTCGTGGATGGGTAGCCCAGCGGTCCACGGCAGCTTTCTCTTCGGTGACGGGCTAAGGCATCCCGTCGGGTGAAGGACGCGCCACAGCTACACACATGCATATTCTTTGTAATCAGTAAACGGGAACGCACTGGCAAACGATAAAGCTTTTACGTCAACTTTTACCACTAACGTTCGAGATACTGATTTCCAGTCGGGACGACGAGGACGTGTTATGCAAACCCGACCGGGATAGGAAGAGGACTGGGTTATTGTTAGTGGGAGGTCACAGTTATACCAACCGTTAACGTCGTTGATGGATATCTTTCCACAGCAGCTAAGAGTTCCGCTTTGCGTTGAAGGAGAGCGATGCGTTCACTCTCACACCCTCGCAAACCAGAAGCCACTTCTCTTAACCGTCCTGTAATCCTTGTCTGCTGTGCATCATCAACGACAGCAAGCGGTAAAGACTGCTTCTCGCATGGTACACCATCTATGAAGACCATCGCTGAAGTTGTGAAGTCTCTGATGCTGCCGGACAACTGTATAGACGATGTGTCATCAGAAACCTCCATAAGTGTCGCTGTGTCTATGTCCAAATGGTCATGCACCCCGTCATCACAGGGGGTACCCGGAATGATTAACTCGTCATCGTCAGGAGCGCTTGCAATTGATGTGGAACAGTCCGACTCCGTTTCATCAACAATTACATTTGCACTTGCGGCAATCTCCATGGGCAGGTTCACTTCATCATCGGTTGCAGATGGTGATGCATCCCCCAAAAGGGACCCCTGAATTGAGATATCATACTCGCTGCCCGGTGGGCTATTCAACAATTGGGAGTCCCACTCACCCGAACATGGTGATGCCGCAGGTGCTTCCTGAACCGTCACGATCGGGATTCCTCTCATGTGCAAACTTCCAGCAGCGTAAAACATATTTGTCGAAGTCAACAGCTCTCGCAGTAAAGGTTGTGAACGCCCGGAAAGCATGTCGTACTTCGGCTTCTCCACATTAACGGCTGCCGCCTTTACTACCACATTTTGTAGTACTATGATCTTCTTTGCGGCAGCAACTGGAGATGGTGTACGCTCGATAGTTGACACAAGTACCGGGCACGCAGCAACTGGAGATCGTGTACGAGGCACATGTACCGGGCACGCTGCAACTGGAGATGGTGCACGCTCGATAGTTGGCACAAGTACCAGGCACGCAGCAACTGGAGATGGTGTACGCGGCACATGTACCGGGTACGCTTCATCGATAATTTTGACCAGAAGGACAATGTCACACAACGACACTTATTCACTTCACCAACACTGGTAACACTACTAAATGATGTATCCATGATGAACGAAGACAGACTGACGCTACGCTGCGTCGCCCTCCGGTTTTGTCGAACCACCCCCCACTCCCTAACCTTGAACCCTACTTTCACCCCCACTCCTTCACCTTGAACCCCTCCATCACCCCCACCACTTTACCTTGCATTCGCGCAAATACTTACATTTCCTCACGGTGATTGGTGTATAGACAGAAACCTTGCATTTTCTCACGGTCATTGGTGTATAGGTCGGTTTCTAGACAGAAACCTTACATTTCCTCAAGGGTATTGGTGTATAGGTACCTCAAGGTCTTCCACCCCTCCACTCCCTCCGTGGGTGTTGGTACTTCGATATAATAGGGAGTGTTTTCCACACCAGGCAACACATCACAATGATCATCATTGCTCCTCGCATACCACATTCCGCTGAAGGAGATACCGCACCAGATGCGCAGAAATGGGATCGCTGGCTCAGCCTACGGGCTCAATCGTTACGCTGCATCGCTGCCTCGTTGGGTCCACATGTATCCATCGCCCACCACCGTCGAGAGCTGATGAATCCACAATCATCCATAGGTATAGGAATTGAACGCCTAGTGTTCGAGCTATGGGTGATGTGGAAATGGTATTGGTATAGAACCGCTAAGTACGTCCAACATTACGATGAAGACCGTTTCGGTGACTTGGGGGACCTTGATTGTGCAAACCGAACCCTACGGTTTCATCAGGTGGCTACGGTATTGCAGGGATGGTTTACCGTGGCCGATGTTCCGTATTGTCTGTGGTGGTCGTACTACACGTGGAAAGAGAAGCGTCTATGCAAGGGCTGCATACGCAGTGTGTGTAGTACGGCCACCCTACCGCAGACATACCACACCAGGGTGTCGAGATCAATATACCACGTACCATCCCATTGGTGTGATGGATGCATGAAACGGATGCTGTACAACACCTTCGATCCAATTGCGTGTTCCGAACGGTTGCATTATAACGTTGAAATTCACAACCCATTATTTGTTTGATGGTCACTGTTTAAAACCAAGCTTCTGCGTTGTTTGGTTGTCACTGGTTTTCCCTTTCTTTCGGTTTATCGTGAAGTCGCTCCTGCGCGTTTGAGCTCCCTGCTCAATAGTAGAGTGAAGTAACAAAATGGCTGGCTTTTTGGGTACGAGAAGTTGGATGTACGAGATATATTAGAAATTGGTTTAAATATTAATTCGCTTTAGCGGAATAAATCTCACATTCAACAGAACGATCGCTTGGTTATTTGTGTGCGATCGGTCGTCAAATTGGACGGATTAGGTTCTGGTACTAAGCATTTTAGGTAACTTCTGTTCGTTAAAACCTCGTTGCGCTAAATCTCACAAATGTCTTTTTATTTTAGGTACTATTATTTCCCTAGCCGTCACCTTGAGGGAATTGTTTTTTTTAAAAGACCTTTCAGTTTATAGAAAGGTAAAAATCTTCAAATATTTAAAGATAATACAATATACAGGGTGATTTCTTTGTAGGTTTTTTTTTTTTGTTTTGGGTTTTGTTGTTCGTTGGTGTATTCTTGTTCCTGCCCGTCTGACCGTGTATTTTAATTGGAAGGTTCTTCCCCTTTGTGTCCGTACCTACATCTATACATATACCGGGTCGGAGCAAAACAACCAAATATCGAAGGGTGGAGCGAAAACCCCCTAAGCAAGGCTTTGAACATACAGCCGTGGGTCTTCGAATGGTGGGATGTTTGTCTAAATTTGTATGTATTATGTGTCATTTTATTTATGTATATGTATATATTTATTCAATGTGTTTACAATTTATGCATGCATGTTAATTTTAAGGATAAAACGAGATCTCGAATAGTGGAATTGTTGTAGGGTAGTTTTAAGTACAACCAACTGTGATACAAATCACCATTCACCTTTTTTTTTTGTTGAAACATTACATTTTTTTTATCTGCACAATAGAAAATAGTTGCAAGTAAAATAAAGCCCTACTTAGAACGTTTACATTTCACTACGTGCGTTTTATTTATTTATTATTTATTTATTTGTATGATTTTAATATTACTTTCCAGTTCGTCATTTGTAAGTATATATGTACGGTACGACCAAAATATTGGAAGTTGCCCATATTTTAGTAGATCTATTTCTTCGTTTGTCTGATAAGCTTGAAGCTTTAGTAATAAGCATTGTTTTTAAACGAAGTGGCGCTTGTTTTTTTATCTTTTATATTTTGTATTACCCCGCCCCTCTCCGACTTATTGGGGGGCTAGCTGGCAAAAACTAAAGCAGTGTTATTTGGATCAAGCTGATACTTCCAGCACAGCTACATTTTGGTTGGTTAAGTGTTTCGTTATATAAAAATAGCCTTTGTGTTTCTGTAGGTTATAGTAAATTAGCGCCCATGCGTGTGGCCTGTTGTTGAAAATTCCACTTTGTTAAAACCATTTGTTGTTCTTGCATGTTAGGATATTTTTGGGGAATATATTTTGCCTGATAGATTAATTATTTAGTAATTTAGGATAAAGAACCAACTCCAGGATTGTATTTTGTAATTTGTTGTATTCTTGTTACAAGTTATTTGATTAGTATGGATTATTAATCTTATTATAAAATTGGTTATTTGTTTTGTTAGCCTTGATTATTAATTAGTTCATTATGGAACGGAAGATCCATATAGATAGGTTAAGTAAATCAGAACTATCTTATGAGTTAGCTATTAGAGGTCTTCCTGACTCTAATGTTGATAGTATGCGAAAGTCTCTTCGACAGTTGATGAGAATGGAACAAGATCAGTCCGTACTTGAGTTACCAGCTCATCCGTTTACTTTTGAAGAAGATTCAGATGCTATTTCTACAGCTCTTATTGAACTTAATACGGCTTTGGAGTCATTTGATGATAGTGTGGATTCTAATCCGTATAAAAAATTGCAAAGTAGGTTAAGTCACCTATTAGGTAGGGCTGCGGCCATGAAAGCCAAAGATGAGGCTTCTGCATCAAAGCGGGCCGAGTTCATTCAATCCATTCTTGGATTAATGAGCGATATTCATGATAAAGCTTCAGTACCACAGGTAACTGATGAAGTAGCTATTCAGTTAGGGTTAGGTTTAAGCGTTGGGGAAGCTATTGTTAATTATCCTGCGGGCAACCCAGCAGCTTCTTCTACACTTGCTGCGCCTGATCCTCAATGTGGTCAGCCGAAGTCTGTACCGGTCTTTAAATGGGGACTTGATAAATTTGCAGGACATGAATCTAAGATTTCTTTAAATGCTTTTTTGCAACAAGTGGATGAGTTGTCTATTGCTCGGAATGTATCAAAGACCCAGTTATTTGCATCTGCTTTGGATCTTTTTAAAGACCAAGCACTTTTGTTTTATAGGTCTAGAAGAAATGAAGTATCTGATTGGGATTCTTTGGTTAAACTTTTGAAAGAGGAATATCTCCCTTTAGATTATGATGATAAGCTTTTAGAAGAAATTCGTAGGAGGACTCAAGGTCCTAATGAACCGCTAGGGACTTATTTAGTAGCTATGGATAATTTATTTTCCCG
Source organism: Agrypnus murinus (assembly GCA_929113105.1). Lineage (NCBI taxonomy): Eukaryota > Metazoa > Arthropoda > Insecta > Coleoptera > Elateridae > Agrypnus > Agrypnus murinus. The sequence goes on from OV816027.1 coordinate 152,836,469, forward strand.
ATTATCAACAAAATTTTCTGAAGGGATTAAATTAAGATTACTGTTAAAGAACTTAGCTCCATTTTACCAATTTCATTTGTCGTTTAAAGAAATTAATTCTATCTCTGATTTACTACAATTTGGTAGGCAGCTTGAAGCTTCAAGGTTGAGGGCTGACAGTTATGTTCCTCCAACTAGAAGGAAAACCGACTTAGAGCCAGATTTAGCTTTTGTTGAGACTGCTAGTAATTCCAGTAGTGCTGCCTCAGATGTTTCGTCACGGTTGTGTTTTAATTGTAGGAAAACAGGACACATGCGTTCTGCATGTTCTTCTCCCTTGATTAAACGTTGTTTTGGTTGTGGTGAGATGGGGGTCACTAAGACTTCTTGTAAGAAATGTTCTCCTAGGGATAATAATTCGGGAAACGGTCGAACTCGGCATTAATGGGTGGTGTTAGTACCGAGTCTTCTTTTCAAGCAACCACTGTATTATTAAATTTTATTCTTGCTCATGCCGAAGGAGATGAACGCCCGTATTTGTCTATAAAAGTTTTGGGTCATGATTTGTTAGGTCTTTTAGATTCCGGTGCTTCTCGGACTATAGTTGGTAAACCAGGTTGGTCGTTTTTATGTAGTTTAGGTTTTGGTGCTGGTTTATCTAAGTTTGGAGCGACTGATTGTCGTGTAGCAAATGGTCAAACTGTGAAGAGCATTGGTCAAGTTGATGTACCGATCCAACTTCAGGATCGAATGCATATTATTTCTATTTTGGTAGTTCCGGATCTTCCACAGACTTTGATCTTGGGTATTGACTTTTGGAACCTTATGGGTATTGTTCCCAATTTGAGACAAGGCAGTTGGCGATTTGTAAAAGATTCTGACAATTCGTCTGTTGAACTGGAATCTATTGAGGTTATGCCTCTTAGTAATTCTACACTTACTTTTGAACAGAAATTGGAGTTAGAGAAAATTTTGAATGAGTCTAAAGCACTTCCAAGTGAGATGTTAGGTTGTACGTCTAGGGTTGAGCATGTTATTCGTACAAATTCTGAACCGATTAAGCAGAGATATTATCCGGTTAGTCCGTTTATGCAACGTCTTATCGATGAAGAACTTGATCGTATGTTGAGCTTAGGTGTCATTGAACCGTCTTCTAGTGGCTGGTCCAACCCAGTCCTAATGGTCAAAAAGAAAGATGGGACCTACAGATTCTGCATAGATTTTCGTCGTCTTAATCGTGTGACTGAGAAGGATGCTTATCCTATTCCCTATGTTAGTGCTACTTTGGATAAACTTCGAAATGCCAAATTTTTGTCATCGTTGGATGTTAAGTCTGCCTATTGGCAAATTCCTTTATCTGAGGATTCCCGTAAATATACGGCTTTTACAATCCCCAATCGTGGCCTTTTCCAGTTTACTCGTATGCCTTTTGGGTTACATAATGCCCCTGCAACTTGGCAAAGGTTTATTGATAATGTTCTTGGTCCATCTTTGGAACCATATGTTTTGGTGTATCTGGACGATATAGTCATCGTTACAGATAGTTTTGAAAAACATATTGAAATATTAAGAGAGGTTTTTAATCGACTGTCTTTGGCTGGTATCACTTTAAGTTCGGATAAGTGCAAATTTTGTGTTCCTGAGCTACGATACTTAGGTTATGTAGTTAGTCAGAAGGGAATTCATGTGGATCCTGAGAAAGTTCAGGCCATTATGAATATTCAGCCTCCTCGGAATGTGATTGAAGTTAGAAGTCTGATAGGTTTGACTTCATGGTACCGTCGTTTTGTACCACAGTTTTCTGATATCATTCAGCCGTTGACAACCCTTCTTAAGAAAGGTGTCAAATTTTATTGGTCATCTGAGTGTGAATGTAGTTTGCGGACTTTGAAAGAAGCTTTGGTTAGGGCACCTATTTTACGTTGTCCAGATTTTGAGTTGCCGTTTACTGTTCAAACCGATAGTAGTGGTTTTGGTTTAGGTGCTGTCTTGACGCAACAGATTGATGGTGAGGAAAGTGTAATATGTTACCTTAGTCGTTCTCTCACTCGTCAAGAGCGAAATTATTCTACGACTGAGAGGGAATGTTTAGGAGTTTTATGGGCCGTAGAAAAACTTAGACCATATTTAGAAGGCCGTCGTTTCACGGTGATCACCGATCACTATTCTTTGGTGTGGTTACATAATTTAAAAAACCCGACAGGTCGTTTAGCTAGGTGGTCTTTGAGACTCCAAGAATATGACTTTCAGGTGGTCCATCGTAAAGGTAAAGACCATTTGGTACCTGATGCGTTATCACGTTCCGTACCGATTCTTGACAGTATTGAGTCAGGTGATGAGCCTGTTATAGTTTCAACCGATAAGTGGTATAATAGTATGGTTGATAGGGTTCGGGCTAAACCTGCTAAGTTTTCTCAATGGCGTATTACTAATGAAGGTTTATATAAATCTATGAAAACCGAAAATGATTCTGATACCGTTTGGAAACTTGTTGTACCTAAAGAAAATAGACTTGCTATTCTTCGTCAGGCACATGATCATCCTACTTCCGGTCATGGTGGAGTATATAAAACCTATCATAGATTAACTCCCAAATATTATTGGCCAAAAATGCAAGCCGATGTAGCTCGATATATTAAAACTTGTCAAATTTGTCAAAAATGTAAACCAGATTTAAGACCTCCTGCTGGACTGTTAGTTCCGCAACCAATTGTTGATCGCCCTTGGCAGATGGTCAGTATAGATTTGATTGGTCCTCTCCCGAGGAGTACAAAAGGTTATTCATATGTCTTAGTCATCGTGGACTATTTTAGTAAATTTTGTTTGCTATTTCCTCTTAGGAATAGTTCAGCGAAGATGGTTTGTTCAAGAATTGAGGATGAAGTCTTCTTAGTTTTTGGAGTACCTAGATTGGTGTTGGTAGACAATGGAGCCCAGTTTACTGGTCGTGAGTTTCGCACTCTTTGTAGTAACTATTCAGTAAGAATTCGTTTTAATGCGCATTATCACCCGCAATCAAATCCCACAGAAAGAGCGAACAGAAATGTTAAAACTATGATTCGTTCCTATGTTAAAGAGAATCAGCGTTCTTGGGCAGATGAATTAACAAAGATTGGGTGTGCCCTTAGAACTGGTCGTCACGAAACTACTGGTTATACTCCCTATTTCTTAACTTTTGGTAGGGAACATATTTTAAAAGGCACTGATCATAAAATATCTGATAAAGTTCAAGATCTGCAAGTTGATCGTTCGTCTGCTACTGTTATTCCTGATAAATTGCAGGGAGTTTTTGAGGTAGTGCGTAATAAAATAAAAACTTCTTTTGATCGTAATAAACGTTACTATGATCTCCGTAAGCGAGACACTCAATTTGTTATTGGTGATAAAGTTTTAAGGAAAAATTTTGCTCTTTCTGATGCGAGTAAATATTTTTCACACAAACTTGCTCCTCGTTATATTGGTCCTTTTACCATTCACAAAAAGGTGTCTCCTTGGACTTATATTTTAGCTGATGAACTTGGTAGGGAAGCCGGTAAATTTCATGCCAAAGATTTGAAAGAGTATGTTCCGAATCATGTCGGAGATTAGGGTCATTTGGTTGTTTTTTTTTGGGGGGAACCATTTGGTGGTTTGGGTTCCACAGAGTTCAGCGATGGTTGGGGCTGTCCTCATTTGGAGCGTTTAGTGATACGCTCAGTTCGACCTAATATCTGTCGACTTGTTAAGGCTTATTAGTTTTTATTTAGATCTTTGTTTTACGAATATCTATTTTTGGCTTTTATACCAAGATTCTTGATATAGCAATTTTGACTTTCGTTTTGGCTTAGCCAAACTATTTTTTTTTGTATACCGGATTTGACAATTTCTCTTCTCCTTTTTACCTTCTCCTTCTTTCTTATACCGATTTTGACTCCATATTTGCAATAGCACGGCTTGGGCTGGATCCCCAAGACCGTGGTTCTTTTGGGTTTCTTTGGGCTGAACTCCCTTTTTAACCCCCGGTTTCTTCTTCTCTTGTTCTCTGTCTCAAACGGTACGTGTGTGGTGTCCGGGTGGTTAGTGTTGCTGAGTAGTGCTTCCGAACCTCGGATGCGGGGGTTTGGCGCTGTTCAGTCTCCATGACGTTGGAACTGGCAGTGCCCCGCATCGTGTGTGAAGTTGTGCTCCTCGGTGGCTCTGCCATCTGCCCACTTCACATGTGTCCGGGCGAGCCCTTCTTTTTCACTCTGTTTCCTTTTTCTTCTTTTTTCCTCTATACTACCCTCTCTTGGGTGCGAGCAGAAAGTATGTCGGCGGCTCTCTGTTCAGTTCTTTTTGCTGGCCATGTTCAGTGGTTCGTGCTGGTAGGTTTTGTTGTGAGTCGTTGCCAAGCCTCGGGCACTGGGAGTTGCTCAGTGGTCCCTTCCCGACGTGGAATACCACTGTGCCCAGTACCGTGTGTGAAGCGCGTCTTTGCAGTGAACCCTGCTTGCCCGACCATTGTTCATGCTTCGGGGTGGAACCTTTTGTTCCTCTGTTCTTTCCTTACCTCCACCTCCAATTTGTGTTTGTCCTTTGTTGTTTTTTTTGGATTTTTTTTTGGATCACCTTTCTGGTGTTAATTTTTGGTGTCATGTTTTTTCTGGTCAGGGTATTTTTCATCCTGGTGGGTTGTTCTTTCAATTTATTTTGGGCAAGTTAGATTTTAGCAAGGCTAGGTTATGCTAAGCCGCGAAAGGGTTTTCGCGACTGGGAGTTGAGGGGGGAATTATAACGTTGAAATTCACAACCCATTATTTGTTTGATGGTCACTGTTTAAAACCAAGCTTCTGCGTTGTTTGGTTGTCACTGGTTTTCCCTTTCTTTCGGTTTATCGTGAAGTCGCTCCTGCGCGTTTGAGCTCCCTGCTCAATAGTAGAGTGAAGTAACAAAATGGCTGGCTTTTTGGGTACGAGAAGTTGGATGTACGAGATATATTAGAAATTGGTTTAAATATTAATTCGCTTTAGCGGAATAAATCTCACATTCAACAGAACGATCGCTTGGTTATTTGTGTGCGATCGGTCGTCAAATTGGACGGATTAGGTTCTGGTACTAAGCATTTTAGGTAACTTCTGTTCGTTAAAACCTCGTTGCGCTAAATCTCACAAATGTCTTTTTATTTTAGGTACTATTATTTCCCTAGCCGTCACCTTGAGGGAATTGTTTTTTTTAAAAGACCTTTCAGTTTATAGAAAGGTAAAAATCTTCAAATATTTAAAGATAATACAATATACAGGGTGATTTCTTTGTAGGTTTTTTTTTTTTGTTTTGGGTTTTGTTGTTCGTTGGTGTATTCTTGTTCCTGCCCGTCTGACCGTGTATTTTAATTGGAAGGTTCTTCCCCTTTGTGTCCGTACCTACATCTATACATATACCGGGTCGGAGCAAAACAACCAAATATCGAAGGGTGGAGCGAAAACCCCCTAAGCAAGGCTTTGAACATACAGCCGTGGGTCTTCGAATGGTGGGATGTTTGTCTAAATTTGTATGTATTATGTGTCATTTTATTTATGTATATGTATATATTTATTCAATGTGTTTACAATTTATGCATGCATGTTAATTTTAAGGATAAAACGAGATCTCGAATAGTGGAATTGTTGTAGGGTAGTTTTAAGTACAACCAACTGTGATACAAATCACCATTCACCTTTTTTTTTTGTTGAAACATTACATTTTTTTTATCTGCACAATAGAAAATAGTTGCAAGTAAAATAAAGCCCTACTTAGAACGTTTACATTTCACTACGTGCGTTTTATTTATTTATTATTTATTTATTTGTATGATTTTAATATTACTTTTTCTATTTTACGTCGTTACTAGACCCAGTAAAGCACCGGTTTGGGTTCGTTACTGAGAATTTTGGATGCTTTACTAAGCTAGTGTATTTTATTTTTCTGGTGTTGGCGACATTGCAGTTTTTCCAAATTTTAATTTGACGTTTACGTCAACGTCAAATGTCAAATCGTGAATGGGAATGGAAACAAAATGTGTTTTTAATAAATCAGCTTCGATTATCATGGACAATTATTATCAACGTTAACAGAACTGTCACAACGGAAAGTACCGTGAACTTGTTAGACACCAGCAGGCGGTATGAAGAATATAAAAATAGCGATCAGGCTATCCTGTACCTTGCTACTTGTCAAATTGCAATAAACGAAAAAGGGTAGGTATCATAACTTCAATTTTTATTACCGTGAAAAACACAATTGTTGTAGACATTAACTGAAACATTGGAAGTGTCATGTGACGTTAAAGTAATACCAGGTAAATTTTGGTTTGACACAATATTATGAGAGAAAGAATTACTATCTGATACAGTAATATTATTTTCAGCGTCGTCCGTATGGTGAGAACATCCAGGTAATTCCAAATTAAGGTTGTTTACTGTGTCATGGTTAGAACAATCAGGTAAGTGCAATACAGTTTGATGACCAAGCATTTGTGCAACTTCAATCTTTTTCTTCAAAGATGCATCAATATAACCCTCTGCAACAGCAGATGATTTCCATCCTCCATGTCGTTTTATAGTTAGTAAATCACCGCCTTGGTTAGCCAACTGTGTTGCACTCGATCTTCGGAAGCAATGTCCAGTGAAGAGTTCTGGATTTGGTAAATGAAGAAATTCAGCAATATTTCTTGAAATTTTCCCAATAGTATTAATCCCAATGGGACTATTTACACAGTGACCACCACGATATGTTAAGAAGAAACGTTTATGTGTAACAATTTTCGGTCTCAAGGCTGCGTATTTTGCAATTAAATCAACCCAGTCTGGGTTGGTTATCATAAACTGTCTTGGTACATTGTTTTTTGTTTTAGGAACTGCTACAGTAACTGAGTGAGGTCTATATTCAACGTCATCGATGGACATGTTTGTCAATTCTTCGCGCCTACACGCGCCGCTATAACCCATTATTAATATAACCTAAAATTATATTGTTTGTACACAGTTACAAAATAAATAAAATTTACACCCACTTTCATCGCCAGGTACAATTTATTATCTGCTTCTTTAATGAATTTGTTAATGTCGCTCTCTTCCAATATTTTTGATTTTTTTGGCTGATAACCTGTAGACATTCGTTTCAAAAACGCTTGCAGTTTAACATATTTTGATATGTCGACATTCCTGTATATATCAAGACACGATTTAAGTTTTGAATAGGTGCTCCACAAAGTAGATGGTTTGTATTTTTTACTTTGCTCATCAAAATAGGCCAGTAACACATTCTCTGATATATTTCCAACATTTTTTCCATTGCACCATTCTAAAAATTGATAAAACTGTTTTTCATATTGCGATCTGGACTTCTCTGGCAATAAATTGGTAACAACATTGGCCGCACTTGCTCGAATTTCGGGCGGAGTACATGAAAAATCTTCAGAACTCATTTTCAAGAAAAAATTATGACAATTCAAATTGAATTTTCCACAGCCTTCTTAAATAATACTAAATCATTGTACCCAACCTTAACAAAATTCCCTAAATTTCAAATTTTTATTTCTTTTCTGTAAAAAGGAATTAAGAGGCGTAAAATAGAAAAAATAGTATAAAACACTCGTTCAGAAAGCTCTTCCAGCACTTGTTTGTTCCTCCACTCGCCGCTACGCGGCTCGTGTTGGAATTCCAAACGCGTGCTTGAATCGATGCTTTCTCGAACTTGTATTTTAATATACTATTCCAGTTCGTCATTTGTAAGTATATATGTACGGTACGACCAAAATATTGGAAGTTGCCCATATTTTAGTAGATCTATTTCTTCGTTTGTCTGATAAGCTTGAAGCTTTAGTAATAAGCATTGTTTTTAAACGAAGTGGCGCTTGTTTTTTTATCTTTTATATTTTGTATTACCCCGCCCCTCTCCGACTTATTGGGGGGCTAGCTGGCAAAAACTAAAGCAGTGTTATTTGGATCAAGCTGATACTTCCAGCACAGCTACATTTTGGTTGGTTAAGTGTTTCGTTATATAAAAATAGCCTTTGTGTTTCTGTAGGTTATAGCATATCCTCGGTCCGGTATCCCAATTTTGAGGCAACGATGCGGATGAGTGTACCTGCGATGATAATTGTCACGGAAGCCCACTGTTTCAAATATTGAATGCACGGTTGGAGATGCAGATGGATCAGCAGTGATGTGTAATTGTATATATTAGACATTATAGTTAGTAATTTTGTTAATATTATTTAGTTAGGACCAACACATTTTAAATACAAAATAGCATGAAATACTTCTTTTTCCTTTAATATAATAAGAGAAATTGTAGATATTATAACCGTAAACAAAGTCACTAAAACCGTCTGATCCATTACTCGCTATGTTGTTTTAATTCAACAGTTTGTAGCAACCAGACAATACTCTATGAAAAATATATAAAATCCAAAAAAAACAAAATCCAAAAGTTTGTAGTAACCCGGAAATACTCTATGACCATTCAATTGTGGTCAACAGCATACCCGTGACGACCTTCATTTATCTCTACCTAGCAAATCGAGCAATCGAATTCTTGCCCTTCGTTAACCTTGAGAGCTAGAGCGCTGATTTTTCAATTTTCGTTCCCCCCCCCCGGCCCCACACCCACCCCTGAAACCCACCTTCCCCCCCTCCCCATGCCTCCTCCCCCCCTCCAGTACTTTACCACACCTTTACCTTGACACCCCTTAAAATTCATTTAAGGGGGTTACTATAGTATCAGCTTTGTTTTCTTTGTAGTATCATCTAGTTTTCAACTAACCTAACCTACCTTAACTTTTTTTTGGTTTATTTTTTTTTTAATTTTTTTTTTGTTTTTTTTATTTATTTTTTTTGGGTTTTTTTGGGATTTTTTTGGGAATTTTTTTGGGGGATTTTTTGGGGATTTAATACACTCGCGCTGCACCTGCAAAACACGGGGTAAATTAAAACGTATATTTATTACAATAAACTAATTCTAACTCACTTATGTGCATGCCTCACACTTTTGATGAGTCGCGGCGTACCTCACCGCGTCATAGTCCCGAGGGACTGTTATGTAGTTCTCCCTACATACAGCACCAGCGTGCTAAACCGCCCCCGTACCAGCACGGGTCGCGACATCGCCACTAAAACGATCTCCGGCTATAAACATTAAAATAAAAATATATGTCTAATATCTATATGTGTTTTATTCAAAAGTAATTTTGTTAAATTATTTAGTTAGTTACCAGCACTTGCATCGTTTCCTCATTTTATTTAAAAGTAATTTTGTTAAAAGTATTTTTGTTAAAAGTAATTTTGTTAAATTATTTAGTTAGTTACCAGCACTTCCATGGTTTCCTCCTCCTGGTCTTCCACCTCGTCCTCCATCTCCTCCTGGCTGCCAACATCGTTGGCTGCCCCGATTATATCGGTCTCTTCACTCCAAATCGACGACCCTCTTGATGCCGGTCGATCAACCGTTGACGAACTTTCTACTCCACTTTCTACTCCACTTTCGTTGTTCATTTCGTTGTTCATTTCGTTGTTCATTTCAGTAACTTGTTGTAAATGTAACTGAGTGGTGAAGCTTGGAAGTTATAGATATATCTGTGCCCCCACTTCTTTCTGTGTAAATACAATCTCGTTGACCTTACCTTGTGTCGTCTGTTCTCAACAACGACTGCGGAATTTCTTTGTTCTAGTCTGCACATTTCTGACTGTCTGGTGTAGTTCTTACCCTTGAGGTAGTGTTGACCTTTCGTGTACATTTTTTTGTAAACATAACAACGTCTGCGGAATTTCTTTTGTTCTGCCTGCACATTCGTGCCTGTCTGGCCACTCCTTTATGTGTAAATACAATCTCGTTGACCTTGCCTTGTTTCGTCTGTTCTCAACGATGTCTGAGGAATTTCTTTGTTCTCGTCTGCACATTCCTGACTGTCTGGCCACTCCTTTCTGTGTAAATACAATCTCGTTGACCTTGCCTTGTTTCATCTGTTCTCAACGATGTCTGTGGAATTTCTTTATTCTCGTCTGCACATTCCTGACTGTCTGGTGTCGTTCTTACCTTGAGGTTGTGTTGATCTTTCCTCTGGATACTTTCATAGTTAAGTAAGAATCTAATTGAAATTAAAATGGTATGACATTTTTAAATCTTAGTTTCACTTTTGATTTAATCGTTAAACTAATCTCTAGAAGAGACGGAGATCGGTCTTAAATGAAACGATATACTGAGATAAATACGCGGTTTATTTAACTAAATACATATGCAATTTACCAGCTTGTATTTGTTTACAGAGTACATTTATCTTTTACAATTTACAATCTTATATTTGTTTACAGAGTACAATTATTTCAATAATACATTAGTTAAGCCTCGGCGTACTTTTCACTAAATAATGCGCTGGATGTTTCTGTGACTTTACATAAACAACACAACACTTTAACTCTCCGCTATTAAGATGGTGAAACGACGCCAATGTTCTGTTCGAAACTTATCCGGCTTATACTAGTCTATAAACAGCACTTTAACTCTCCGCTATTAGTATGGTGAAACGACACAAATGTTCCGTTCGCAACTTATCGGAATTATACTCCTCTATACGTCTCATGATGGGAATTTTTATATTTGTATCGTACCATTCGTCTAACGGTTCTTCCAATTGTTTCGGCGCTGTCCCACTTTTTCCGTCAAACCATATCCTTTCCCCATTTAAGTCCATGGAATATACAAACGTCACTAGCGCAAACACCAGATAACCAGCTTCAAGAACACTCTTCTCTTTGACGCGTTTAATGAATGCCTCTTTGTGGTGGTCTAAAGTTTTCTCGACGTTCCCACCATATAATTCTTCGTCTCGCATTTCATCCTCGTCGTCCTCGAAATCGAATGTTACTAAAACGGTTGCCTCTACCACGTTCATGATGCTGTACTGCTGAATTGTTCTTGTGTAGATGCTGTACTACTGAAGTGTTCTTGCGTATGCGTTTACGGGTTGCGTATGCGTTACTGAGTTGACGGGTGGGATTCAAGGTCATGGTCTGAGTCGAGGGGTGGGATCCAAGGTCATGGTTTCAGTTGGCGGGTGGGAGCCAAGGTCATAGTCTTTAGTGGTAACGATAACGAGCGATACAATATGTTCCCATGCTTACACCAACTACTGCGATTAACAGGGTGCCCAAGGTCGCCACTGAAGCGTAACACGTTTCGCTGCTGACTTTACATTGTTCTACCGGACTATTCCCGAGGGTTTGCCACTCACTATCCATGGTATATGTTGGGTACACGAATTTGACCCTGAATCGTACTTCTTGCGTTCTATTGCCGACCTCGTGTTTAAACATTCCCATGTGTTGCAACGTCACCGGTTGCATTCCATACCACACACTCGTATTGAAGTTGTATGAAATAAAAGCTGCTGTTGTGTCTGGAAGTTTTGCAACGTACACTACACCCTCGTACAAGGTTGCTAATAATATTACCGCCTTGATTGGTAACATCTTCCTTAGTGTTATATTCTATGTTGTATCTTCTTTTAACCGCAAACGTCTCTACCGCTTTCAACGTTTATGGGTGCTAACACGTTTGCAAACACGCAATGTGGTGACCATTTCAGGTGTTCTACGATTGGACTATCCGACGGTTCCTATTTGAAAATGTTCACTCGGCAATAAAAACATTCTACTCTATCTTCACGCCCCGTATACACAAATCCGGCCTCAGCTAAAGATTTTGGGGTTTGTATACCCTTCCAATTACGAAATGATAACACTCGTTCTGTCAGGCACGTATTCTGCAAGCTCGCTTCTACACACATTTTGCATTTTCAATACATGCGACCTGCTATATATATCTAAAGCTTGACCTTGAATGGTGTTTGATGACCTTGAAGAGTGGTCTTGAGTTCAAGGTCAAGACATTGTTGCCATACTGAGGGCCTTGAGAATGCGGTGTTGACATATTGATGGCCTTGAGAATGCGTTGTTGCCATATTGTTGCCCTTGAGAATGCGGTGTTGCCATACTGTTGACCTTGAGAATGCGGTGTTGCCATATTGTTGACCTTGAGAATGCGGTGTTGCCATATTGCTGGCCTTGAAAACTGACCTTGAGTTCAGGGTCATAGCATTGTTGCCATATTGTTGACCTTGAGAATGCGGTGTTGCCACGTCTAGGTGACAGAGATAGATTCAAGGTCACCATGTGTTAGAGAGAGATAGTTCAAGGTCAAGGTCTGGAGTGGGGGGTGGTCCCAGAACGCCCATTTTTTCCCTACTTTCAATATCAATCCATCTTAATCTACGACTTCTTAGATCTTTATCAGTTTCACCTCCCCCACCTGTTATGTTGCGTAGTCTTATCGTTTTTGCGTTTAAAACGCAAGTCTCTAAATGACGCTTCCTACCTACTGTGGCATTATCTACAATTATTCTTATTTGTTTACACAAAGATCTAATCTGTCTATTGTAACTATTGTTATCACTGCTCGCACCATCACCATTATTGTTCATCGTAAATGTAAACATGACAATGTTATATATGAACGATATTGAGGTGATGTGACACTCCAAATCGGTCTGAGTAGTCTCTTTTATACTTAAGACTCCCTTCGATGTTCTGATTCTGTTATAAAAAATATACAATACAGACATCCTGTTTTAACGTATCAATTGGTAATGAAAATACTATTATGTTATGTTGCGTAATCTTATCGTGTTTGCGTTTAAAACGCAGCATTTAACTATTATTCTATAACTCATTATTCATCGTAACTTGTTAAATGTAACAATAACACTGTCATATAAATAAAACAACCTTATTTATTTATTATTCTTTTAACCATTTATAAGTATTTTATCAATTAACTACGTCGGGTATCATTTAAAACATAATACATGTCTATAATGTTATTTATTTTTTTCTTAAATCAAACATTACCTTATACACACAGCTACCTCATCACAACAAAACACACCTGCGATTAATTACCTAGAAAAATACTCATATAACAATCAATGATAAACACTACCACCTATACCTCTAGTACAATACCTGTGCAAACAACAATACATTAATTTACCTGTCTACCTACCTACCTGCTACCCCTTCTCCTCTAGCTTACCTGCTGTATCTAAACATGCAAAAGACAATTCACCTGTGCAAACAACAATACAATTTACAATACACATACCGGGAATCGAACCTACGATCTTTGGATTATGAAGCAAACATGCAAACCACTAATCCACCGAGGCTGGCTATACCCCATACTTATTTTGAAAGATATCGCAATACCATGTAAAAAAGCAACACTGTAACTTTACCCATATTTTCAAGGAGTACTAGATTACATTTACTTCAGAAAATATAAAACAAAAATTGTCTCAAATCTTGATTAGAATGTCAACTGTGTGTTGACACTGAACACTGAAAAATAACACTCTTAAAAGCATATTATCAATTACAGGTATACTTGTTAAATAAACAAAAATCACATAGTGAATTTTTTAAGTAAGTAAATTGTAACATTCGTCTTTAAATTAGTTGGTCTTATTTATTTTCATTGTTAACTGATAATTATCAATTAAATTAACAATATAAATTTCTATTTATACAAATTCTGTTAAAGGTACATATGAATTAGAGAATAATTAATAACCCTTACAACCAAAAAAATTTGATATATTTCAGAAGAACATTGTCCAGTAAGATTTGCACAGGTATCTATGATCTAATACTTCCAAGATATATACAGGTCTGGTAGAGCAGCTCGCCGCCATTTTGTTGGAGCTAATTGCTAGTTAAAAAAAAACACTAGATTGCAGCATCATATCAAGATCTGTCAATAAATTGTCATCAATCTGACAATTCTGAAGTTTTTTTAAAATTCGAATTTCTTGTGCAAGTTATTTGTCTTATTTTAACTTTAGTGTTAGCTTGTTGCGTTATTTTGACTTTAGTGTTAGCTTGTTGCTGTGTTTTTTTTCATTTTAAGTGGCATTTATTACCACTGTGAAAAATGAAGAAGTGTAAATTTTGCGGCTTCGTGAAACTTTTAAAGGAAGATTTGGCCCTCTTTCACGTACCAAAGGTAAAATGTAAATTAATATTCGATTTCAAACAGGGTTTATATTTGTAACATTATTTTATAGGATACGAATAAGCGTAACAAATGGACTATGTCTACGGGCACAATTTTAAACAAAAATGACTTCGTCTGCATGAAGCATTTTGAAAAGAGGTTTGTGAGGGAATTTGCAGATGAAAGTGGAATAATTAACAGAAGGACATTAGCACCAGATGCAATCCCTACCCTTTATTTGGGTAGTTCCCATTCTTCCTCTGTTTTAAATTTTCCATCTGAAGATCCTGCCCTGCTTATCCCTTTGAAAAATTATTCCCAGACAAAAAAGCGGTGGGTATCTTTTTATTTATTTTAAGGTCAGTCCAAATGGTAGCAAAATGGGTTCATGGAGAAAATTAACACCACTCTAGCTGTGATTTATTTATTGCATAATTGTATACTGGCGGCCGAAATAAACTAGGTTTAGCGTAACACGAATCACGATCAAACGTAAAATGAATGTCATAGTGACCCGTTTTACACTACAATGTGTCCTAGTTTATTTTGGCCGCTACTGTACCATGGGCATGAGTTGATGTCTTGATTATTAATCGTCTTCATTAACATTCTTGTTTATTGTAACTATTCATAATCTTGCTTTATACAACTCGCCCTAAGTCTCCTTAAAATTTCAGGATTCTAGCGCAAACCGTTTTAGCAGGACGAACACGATTCCATACATAATCGCACTCCTGTATTAACCAACGTAACGTTTTGAGGAAATTAATTTTTTCGTATTTGGAATAGAAATGTGGTACATTGTTCAACCCAAAATCGTAAAGAAATGTGAGTGTTTGTTCGTTAGCAACACTTTTCTTCACTCTCAGTCAAAATCGTAAAGAAATGTGCGTCTTTTCTCGTTAGCAACAACTTTTCTCCACTCTTCTGCCAAACTTTGACGTAATTTTTTCCTAGATTTTAGTATGTCTCATTCCAAATACGAAAAAGTAGCATGTTCTACACTTAAAGAAAAGTGAGTTTTCCATGTTCGTGTAAATGTTTAATCCATTCGCTCGCTTCGCTCGCTCATGAATTAAACATTTACACTCACTGGAAAACTATCACTTTTCTTTACTTGTAGAACAATCTACTATTGTTATCCTTGTAGTTGTGAAGAGAAAATTAATAGACAAAAAATCGATATGTATCTGCATTCTGTACACAACGTTAACAATAATAAATCTAGACAATAGTTTTTATTGCGGGATTTGTAATCCTGTATTTTGTTGTAGACCTGCCAAAGATCCTTCACTACAGTCCAGTCAAAGTTCTCCTACTCCTTCAACGACCCTAGAAAACCTTCGTTTACCTGTCACTGAAAGCCCTCCTGTCATAAATGAATGCGATTCACCAGAGACTAAATGCGAATCACCAGAAACTAACACGCTGTTACATTTTCTACAAGAAAACCTAATGCAGTTATATACATTGCTACCATCAGGATGGGGGATTCATAAAAGGTCTCGTTCAGTTACAGTAAGCCATGTTAAAGGGAGTATTCCCAAAATCGATCGGGCTATTGTAGTCAACGATAGTGACATAAAGGTGTATCTTAATGGAATTTTTCATACCACCTATACTGCAACAACTTTAGAGACTTTTTTACAATTAGTGCAAACGGTATATACTATCAGGCTATGTAATGGGTCTGGAGTTGATGGGAAAATTAGCCCTTCCTGTAATGGCGGAAATTTCCAAGGAAAGACAACAAGATGTCGTTCATGTGCGATCTTGAGAAAAAACCTCCTAAAGAAAAAAAATATTATTCCAAAAACCAAAAAATCATATTCAAATTTGTTGCGAAAACAAAACATACAAACAAAAACCATAGAGACTTTAAGAAAATCAATGACAAAACTATCCAATATCGACCACTTAATTTCAAAATTGCCAGACAATCAAAAGCTTGTAGTTCGAACTTGTTTTGAAACTGCAAGTCGACCTTCTTACGGCAAAAGATACACCAAAGAATGGATTTACACATGCATCCTTCTGAAAATAAAAAGCCCTAAATTATACAAACATTTACGAACTAGGGAGTTACTTCCACTACCTGCACCGAGTACACTATCAACTTACATTAGGCATATCGACAGCTCTTACGGATTTCAAAATAAATTATTTGAACTTCTGAAAGAGAAAACAAAAAACATGCAAGAATTTGAACGGCATGGTACCCTGATGGTGGATGAGTGCAAAATAACTCCCTGCAAACACTTCGACAAAAATCGATTGGAAGTGATGGGATTTGTTGATTTAGGCGAATATACGCCAGACAACCAAAGAAACCAACTTGGGGATCATATTCTGGTAATAATGTTCCAGTCTTTCGCTGGGAAAAATATGCAAGCGCTTGCATGTTTTCTGTCCAGAGGCAATGTTACTGGAACCATCCTAGCCAAATTAATACTGGAAGCCATTCTTTTGAGTGAAGCGGCTGGGCTGTTTATTGACGTGGTCACATCAGATGGTGCCACCTGGAATAGGTCCATGTGGAAAGCCTTTGGTGCAGGAAATCCAGAAAAGCCTTGGAGTGTTCATCCCTGCAATGTAAAAAGAAAATTAAGGATGTGTTCAGATTTTCCACATTTATTGAAATGTATGCGAAACAGGCTTGTTGCAAAAAGAGAATTTCATGTGCCTGAAGGGAGAGTGCAATTGCGCCATTTTGAAAATCTTATAGAATACGATGCAAAAAACGAATTTAAACTGGCTTATAAATTGACCCGAAAGCACGTGAATCCAGAAAACCACGAGAAAATGAGGACAAAATATGCCTTTCAATTGTTTAGTGGGACAGTAGCAGATGCTTTGACGGTACTAAAAGAAAAAGGTATATCCGAGTTTGCTGACTGCGAACCTACAATACAGTTTTGCAGACGAATGAATCAACTGTGTGATATTTTGAATTCGAGTTATTTTAATGGACTAAAAACAAATTCTGCCGAGCAACAAGCATTAGAAGATTTTTTAATTTACATTGATTTATGGGAATCTTGTGCACATCCTGACTTTTATTTAACAAAGTCTACAAGTGATGGGTTAAAAGCCACCATCAACACTACTCTTGATTTATTAAAATATTGCACCCAAGAGTTAGGGTATAAGTACCTGATGACATCACGTATCAATCAAGATCCACTTGAACACTTCTTTGGATTAATGAGAGCAAGCGGTGGTGCTAATACTAGTGGAGAGTCACTACAGATTGCACAGATCTTTAGGCTGATGTCACTATATTCTTTAATTAAACCTCCAAAAGGAAGCAATGTAACTGGTGGAAATATGCTTGCTGCCCTAGTTGATAACACATCAGATTTCTTGAGCTACAACAGAGCAGACAATAAACAAATAACAAAAAAAGACATTGACTTACAACTCGATCAGGCCTTAGAAGAAAATATCACATGTGGTGCATACGTTCATTTTGAAGATAATAGAGAAGCATTTGCCTATGTTTGTGGTTTCATCGCTCGAAGGCACAAAACTGACAATTGTCAAAATTGTGTTAAAACAATTGTGGGGGAAGGATTGGAATCATATAATACTTTCATAATATTGAGAAGCAGAGGGCATTTAACATTTCCTTCAATCGCCCTCGTTATTCTTCTTGAAGAAATTGAACATATTATTGCTGAGAAACTTCAGCAAGACATTAAGAAAAATACTTTCCTTGAAATTCTTGCTTCAATCGGAATACAAAAAATTCATCATTTTGTAGGATGTCCAAATCATAAGTCGGAAATGACGAAAAAAATCCTGTTTTCATTTTTAATAACTAGACTTTCATTTTCATGCCAAAAAGAGGCACGAAAGAGGTCTTCAGAATCTACAAACTCTAAAAAATATAGCAAATTGGCAAAACTGGTTTAAATTACAATTCTTTAATAAATAACTTTTAACCAAACTACTTACTGTTTTTGTTGTGGATAAAAACTTTCGTTATATTTACATTTACCACTGGCAGCGTTTCTTAAATGATTCATTCATGGTCTGGCACCTACAACCCACTAGGGTTTTAGTGGATTTAGCCTCCTTTATAAGCCTCTTCCACTGTTCCTTATTCAATTTCCTTAAGACTTCCAACACTGCATCTTCCTATCTTATTCTAGATCACCTAGCTAGGATGAATTGAGGGAGTTTCCAGTTCCTTCTAAGTCGCCCTCAATTATTTTCTAAATTACTCTCTCTCCGGTCTCCGGACATTCAGGAAACATGTTCAGCCCATCGAAGTACTGCCTTCCTTGTCATCCCCATTATGTCTGTCCAAGATGTCTGTCTCTTGGTAATTGGTATAATCTGGCCAGTTCATGATTATATCTTATTCTATTTACACCTTGATCATCCTCCACTGGTCCACATATTATCCGTTTTAGAATTTTTCTTTTAAACGCACACAATCACAACAACAGGATTGGTCAAATGATGATTCGCAATAATTGCAAGTGATGAATTTTAAAACACAATTCACATTAAAACAGAAATTAATAAATAATAATAATAATTAACTACACTAATGTATTTCTAAACACGTGGCATTCGTGGCAAATGATAGATACATAACCTAAAATTAAAATTTGTGTCAATTTTTGAAGTACCTTGGTAAGGTTGCGCCATCTATTTTCCACAAAGTAAACGGCTTACTAGCTCTCATTTTTGACACAATTATTTACATTGAAACATAGGCAAGCTGTTCTACCAGACGTCTATATATCTTGAATACTTCCTTGAAAAAATTAATAGTGACAGATGTTGACATTATTCTAACCAAGAATTGGATGACAAATTTTGTTTTGCATTTTTTTTAAACAAATATAATCTAATACTCCTTGAAAATATGGGTAAAATTACAGCGATGCCTTTTTACAGCTCCTGCTTGGTACACTAAAGTCTGCCATGGCGATACTATACTCGATACTTTCTTTCAGGAATATAAGAATTCTCGATATATTTCCGTTCAGAAATAGGCTACTACCTTTAAAAGCACAAATGCGGCAGGTATTTTATGCCTATTGTGAATTACTGCTTTTGGAAAACAAATTATGAAATGAAATATAACCTCATATGTATAGCTTTGATGTATAGACTAGGGTAAATTCAGGAGAGACGCCACCCATTTTGCTTGAGGGCTTCCAATAAAAAGGTTTTTGCACTTATTAAAGATATTTATTTCTTATTTTAATTAAACATTTTTCTTCTTCAACAAATAAAAACAATTATAAAGTCTTCTTAAGCAGAATCAACCATTATATAAAAAATTTAAAAGGTCTGTAAAGTGGCGTCTATCCCACATCTTGTAGGAGAGATGCCATACTTATGAGGTGATATGTACACTATTTCTTCATTTTCATATTTTTCTTTCTAATATTTTCTCTCCTACATTCGTTACAGTATGGGGCGTACATTGTACATTCCTCATTAAGCCATTTTTGCAGGACTTCAGCACTTGATCCAATCGGTTTTCGTTTTTAACAAAATAATTTTTCCATCACCCTACACACGAATTTCCAGGATCACTCGGGGCTCGACATATACCAGGCCCAGAAAAAATCCTTCATCATCATTATCTTCAGATCATTCCTTAGCTGTAAAATCAGTTATCACTTGTGTGGTGTCTCTCCTCATTTCGTGGGAGAGGTGCCACGCTTAAAAAAATAACACATATAGAATACATTTGCAAAATATATATTTATTATTTAATAAAGATTCCCACAAAGAAATAAATTACGTACTTTGCTTTAATCTCCCTATTTACACTTGCAGTAATCAAATAAGTATCACACGATTAAAACTTTAATCTGATTTTTCGTCGAACTTTTGTTTTAAATCTCTAAGGACACGTCATGCGCAGCAACAATCGAGCGTGTACTAATTTGATTTCATAGATACAAATAATGTTATTGAAATGCGATAGAACTATATCTCTATCTTTTTTAGTTCTGAAGATATGGCAACTGTGGCGTTTCTCCCGACGTGGCGTCTCTCCTGAATTTACCCTATATACTCTGACACTTGGAAGGTGTCATATACCCTACTAGCACACATATATTATATAATAAATATTCGTTTCGACATCCGCCTAAATATTTAGTTGATATATTATTTAAAATATTTCTTTAATATTATTTATACAGTGTGTCCACGGATTGAGTTCACAAGAGGGGAAAAACTTTTATTTTTAGTTTTATCAAAAAATGTCATGCTTGATAAGAATTTTTGCTGCTTGTAAGACCCCAGAAAATTAAAACAAATTCATGTTTTATTTCACCTGCATCATTTTATAGTCAGTTTGCTGTGAAACCATATACAGTGTGTCCCAGGATGCATGTTACAAGAGGTGTGATGGACTAAAACTATTTGAATTTTATTTTAAGATTGTAGAATTAGGTCCTGCTTGGTGTGAATAGAATTTTAAGAATATTTTCAGTTTTTGAAAAACAAGTCGGCCTTGACAGTGAAGCAAAAATTATTTTCTTTTCAGGTAAAGTACCCTTTTTGTTCATACGGCCGAATATTACTAAGAAAAGTTGTTCGGAATGGGAAATTATGGCCCTATACAAAATTTTCGAATTAGAGTGGAAAAATGTTTTGAGGTTGGTGGAGGCTACGTTGAATAGTTGGTGTTCATTTTTACTTAGTGTTAGTTTTCGTTTATTATTTTTGTTATTGATTAGAAATAAACGACTACTATACATGAAAATTTGAAACAATTATTGCTTAATAAACACATAAACGTCACCCACTAGATTATTGTTAAAGTTTTGGACTTAGTATGGTTTTACAGAAAATTGACTATAAAATGAAGCAAGTAAAATAAAACGTAATTTTTTTAATTTTCTGAGTAGATTTTAAGTAGAGTTTGAGTAGCAGGAAAAATACATCCTTACCCTTTCGTGGTTTAAAGCTACTAAATTGCTTATTCAACTTACATCTACTTATACTGTTACAAAAAACAATTTAATTTTTCCAAAACAATACATCTATGTTCTATGTTTGCCAAATAAATCTAACCTTTAATTACTACTACAACGTTTACACTGAAATTTAAAATTGATAGAATAGATAGAGGAAGCCCTTATTTCACCGATTACAAAAATATATAACACTAACGACTAACCTATAGTGTTTAAAACACATATTAACCCTACTATTTATTGACAAGCTCCAATGTTTTATTTAACGTGGCCCACCTGCGTTGAGTCTATGACCACTGCCCCCCTTAGGGGACAACGAATTGTGTTACGCTCAATTAGCTCCTTAATAATGCTTAATAAGCTCAATTATTTATTGACAATGACAAACTTCAAAGTCTTAACTAATTATAATAATTTTCTTAAAACTACACGTTTAACTAACTTTTTATAATAATTTTGAATCAATTACTACTGATTATGCAACTAAAATATCATGAATCCATTTTATGTTGATGAACGCAAATCTGCAAGCATATTTTTAACAGTAAGAAACTCAACCGAATGTCAGTTTAATTATGCATACACCTTCATAACAACCGTTTTATTATATTCTAGATGAATTTCTACCAGAATACAAGCTAACACATCATAATCTGAAAAAGTTCTTGTACGAACCTTCCACATACCAAAACAAGGCAATCATTACCTTTATCAAAGCAAACTCAAATTATACAGCATCCTTTACTTAAAAGATGTGTGTTTGTGGGCATGTTAATATTAATTAAATTGAATTGTTTAAGTGAGGATCCTTTCGAAAATTATTTTTAGAATTGAGGTAATGTATCTCCCTTAGATCGTTAAGAAAAATTATAAAAGAAATTACAAACATGCAGCCGATATTTATGTGAGTTTCAAAAGCATACATACACCTTTATGTTAGATTACTTCAAAATGTTGTTTAGTGTTGACTAAATATATTTCTGGGCATACAGGCACAATTGTTTAGATTCTAATGCATGATGGTACTCACATGATATAAGAACGGCACCACTGATAGAGAACTATATGTGGGATTACTGCAATGCAGAAAGATTTTAACAATCATTAAAGGACCCTTTTAAAATTTCTGACTGTTTTATGGTTTACTTAACATTTCATAGATGTTTTCTGAAATGGTTTCCCTCAGCTTTTCCTGCTGGTCAGCTCAGAAAAAGTTACATTGAATTACTTTTCAGTATCATGGATCATGATATAAACAACGTTGATAAAATACATTGTTGTTGTATTTATGCAAGTTAAAAGACTATTAAGATAAGTATTTTCTGTTTTAAAAGAATTTTAAATGTGCCTGCTGACCTCGTTCCGCGAAAACACATAAACATATAGAGGTATGTACTTTACCACCTAATATTACTTTACAGAAATTAATTCAGATAATGCATTATTGGCACACGATTTGATGTTGATAAATGGATTAATATCATGATGAAGTAGCTTTTATTAGACTGAAAATGGTTGTTGGTATGGCCATCGCCGCTGAGGCTAAGGTGTATGCGATAATATTATTAACGACACGCCTGGCGCCTCTTTTCATTATAAATTTGCAATTCTGGGGAGTTATTCATTAGCTGTGGAATTCTTGAAAATTCTGAAAGACCTGAAAAGAAGTTATTAAAACGTAATTTTCTTGTGATATTCGGTGCTCTCTTCAAGTACTTGTGTGTGCAATATTGAGAGGACACGACCTCTTGGCTACCCAGACAAAAGATTAATTTAAGTGCTGATATATCGCATTTTCCTGGTTCTTTGTATGTGTGATTTATTTTTCTGTAATTTTGTGCTCTTTTGAATAAAGTTGTTTCCTTGGCATATACTTTATATGTATTATGAATGGAAATTAACAAGAAAATGTAGTTTAATATTGTTTTCGATATAATTTGTGTTTTATCTCCCAATATTTTGATTGATTCAAATACATAGGATTATAGAAGGGAAAAGCAATTACATTGTTAAATAACATATAGTAGTTAAGTAAGTTTTATCAAAGTTGGTCAGGAAAAGGAATCATCCATGTAATGCTTCAAAAACAAAAATTTCATTCATTCAATGATTCAAAATTTCATAAAATTAAAGCTGCTTTCTTTTACCAAATTTTGGGCTTTTTCAAGTGAGTATTTTCTGCGTAATTAATTCTTTCGCAACTAAATTATCTGATAATTAGATTATTTTATAAATTTTTACTTTTTATAACCACAGACTAAAATAATTGTTATAGTCATTTATTAAAAAATATTGTTATCATTTATTTAAAAATAAAAATATATAAGGTATCGTTCAACTTATAAGCATTCAATACTTTTTGCTTGTCCAAAAGAAGCAATGAATCGTGGTCATTTGCGATGTGGCGCAATTAAATGTCAGCTTATATTGTTCCCAATGGCTACTTAAATATAACATGCACATTTTTTGCTTATATATAAAAAAATTATCTCATTAACGAAAAGGCAATTTAAATATAATATTACTTACTATGGCAATAAAAATGTCAAAGATTTAAAATTTCGCCATTGAAAGTTTGTCAATTAGAGGTAATTTAGAAGTAGAAACATTTACATGTATTCTGTAAGCACTGGTTCATATCAATTGTTAAGTATAACAATAATTGTTATGGACCCGATTGCTACGAAATCTTAACAATTCGTGCAATATTTGGTATTCTGTAACTGCACTTGTTATGATCCAATTGAAATGAATCACAACAACTGAAATGCAAACTAATTATGAACTATATTACCGACTGTGCATGCGCGTTCGAGCAGTGACATTTCCATTTGACAGTTTCGAATAGCTAGGCGCGCGAATTTGAAACATGGAGAAGAATACCCGACACACCGAAAAGCAATTTTATGTAATGTTGGAGTTTATGTCCACCAATTTTATTATTTTGTTTATTGCTTACGGAAAGAATGAGCCCGGGAAAAGGGCCTGAATGTTTAAAAAAACTGTGGAAAGAGCTTACTAGTATACTAAATTGTCGCAAATGGACCAGTAAGAGCAACAACTAGTGATGACTGGATGAACGTTAAAAAATTACTGTGTGTGTAGCAAGTCGCAACAGTGTTTTCTTTCTAAAGTAATAAACAATATTACCTACAGTTTTATAATGTAAATAATAGTAAGAAGGAAATCCTATTATTATCCATACTTAAATTTTGCAAAATCGTGTGAAAGAACCCCAATGGATATAAAAATATAATGCAATTTCTTGGGAATCTGAGGTCACAATCAGTTCTTTAGGTAGTAAGTTGAATAAGTGATTTGTTTTCATCTAAAACATTGACTTTGAAATATACATGCCTAAGTATTACTATTGCATTTATAAATTGGGGGTAAAAACTTTCATTTACCGAATTTATAATCTAGAAATATCTAGAAAATATTGGCTAGCAACAATTTCTAAAAATACACATATCAAGCGACGACAGCAAATAATACTTCCAAGATATTAAAATTAAACTTAAAGATAAATAATACTTCAACACTTCATTTAAAAAAACTACATCAACGTTTTCACAGTTTATTTATAATAATTTACAAAATGTATATAAATGTAACACTAGAAACAGAGCTCGAACCTTAAGGGTGGAACTTGCCATTTTTCTTAGAACCACCAATTCCGTCTACATATCAGCAGAAGTGATTACTGCAACAGAAGTTACAATTTACAAGATGTTTTGGAAGGTGATGAAATCATACTTGTACAATCTCCCAAGATGAAAGTCAAAGTAGAGGATGCTCAAGTAACCAGTTACACTTTCTAGTTTACTAAAAGATCCAGGGGTGCGACGAAGAACCATTCGTCGTATTGCTGCACTACTCTCTGCTGCAAAGAGGACTACAACTGCATATGCAAGAATACTACTACCATAGAGAGATTAAAGGGCTGCTGTTATTGATGCTGTAGCCAACTTGCTACAATTTCTAAAAAACAATAATAGGAAATAATGTGGTAACACTTTCGATACTTTATCACATAAAATAAATATTACCTCGTTCTATAAGAAGTGTTGTTTGTAATATGTTGTTTCTTATTTGTCTTCTGCAATCAACATCGCTTGATCAATCATTCTTTGCTACCTCGGATGCATCTGACAAAGTTCAGACAAAGAGAAAGGGTCATTACTATCCCATACTTGCCTTGCGATATACAAACACGATTTCTGTGTAGAATGTTAGGTTAAGTTTTTATACTATACTATTTATTTATTTTTACCGTTCATTTGCTGCTTCCACTTCTTCTACTCTACCCAGGAACACGTTTCCTTCTAATAAATCCATAATTATTGTAATAAGAATCAACGGCAATCATTAAAAAATTTACTTACGTTTAGTAGCAATACTACTAATAACAACAAACAGTTCCGTTGATCGCAACCTACGAAGTCGAAATGCACTGAACGTTTTTAGAAGAGGAAATTATTTCTTCGACAACAATTGCTAGGGCGTTTATTTTAAAATTACTTATATTTTAAATAATTTCCAAGTATTTTCGTTCATATACGATGCGTTTTAAAAGTAAAAACTAACATCAAAATCTCGAAGTGGTGAATTGTTATTCATATCAATTGTTACCCAACAATTGATATAGATTTCAATAAATTGTTAAGCCATATCAATTACTTGAACAAAATAAATCCTTACAGAATACCGTTTTTGACACATGAATTGTTATGCTTGTTTCATATCAAGCATAACAAGCGTAACAATCTCAACAATTTGCTTACAGAATAGACCTGATTGTCACCTCTTGGTAATGTGTAGTACTGATAATGTTACCTGCACTGCCTTATTTGGCTTTGGCGAGAGCTCATTTATATCTACAAAAATGTCAAAATATTCCGTTTCAATAACATCTATGGTTTCTTATATATCCAGAATATATCCCATTGACAATCAAACAGAAGACACAAATTACATATCTATACCATATTTTGGCAAAATATCAGAAAAAATTGCACATATACTAAGAAAAACCAACAATTATAAAATAACATTTAAAACCAACACTAGCATTTTTTCATTTTATTTAATGCTAAAGATAGAACACATGATATCATGAAATCGGGCATTTACCGTTTAAATTGTTCTTTTTGTAGTTCGGTATATATTGGCAAACACTTCGAAATTTTGATATAAGATATAAAGAACAAGTACGTCATTACAAAAATAAACATCCTGAAAAATCTAATTATGCCAAACACCTTTTAGAACAAAATCACACAATGACTCCTCAAAATAATATTAAATTCCTACATTTTTGTAATAACAAACGCAAATTAGACATTTTAGAAGCCTTTGAGATATACAAACACAAGCTCAAGGTACCTTTAATGAATGAACAGCTTGAGCTCAGTAATTCTCCGTTACTGGAAGTGTTACATATTTAATTCTGATTATTATTATTTTTATCTAGTTACCTATTTTTGTATCTACCTTAGCGACGTGTTTGTTTATATTTATATTACCTTTGATAATGACAGCTTAGCTGTCGAAACAATATTGTCAGGTTATATTTTAATAAACACTGTGAAACTTTTTAATAATCTTTATTTATTTTTTCTCTAAAAGTCTAAAACAAAACGTTTGTTTCGTACAATAGATTCAATTGCTTGCTCTTCCTTGACCTTTAAATGATCAATATATTTTAATTTTGCCATATTAAATAAAGTAAAAGGTCACCAATCTTCGAAACTTAACGCGTCAATTTTGCACCGTATCGAATACTAATAGAAGCGATTGCTCTTAGCAACTACCCTTTGACATAACTGTTTCAACTTTTGTATTTTTTGGGAAACTATTCCTCATTTTTTTCCCCCGTAAAGTTGTTTTATGGCTCACAATAAAAACTTTTATATTGTCACAGACGGAATAATTCAGAATTAAATAATTCATTTTTACTCAAGCTGAATTCCAACTAGTATAAATGTTTACCAAAGTTGCACACGCCTTTCCAACGCGGTGTAGGATGTAACCCACGCCAAGGAATACCTGCATGCTCTGCATATGCTGCTGCAATACGTAGAATCTTAAACCCGAACAGCACCTACGAGTTAACATTAATAAGATAATGTATTCAATCCTAAACGTTAATACATTCATGTATGCAATCATAAAATGTAATATATTCATTTATGCATCAACGGCTTCCGTGATATTTATAAGAACTCCGTATATAAACAGGCTCGCTCCGAGACGTAAGGCAGTTCAGTTCTTGAATTGAACCAATCATGTTCTCATGGACAGCCTGCCGAGTAACTTTTATGTTATTTAATAGTAGGGATTCTAGAAGCTATCGTCCAGAGACGTCGCTTACCTGATCCCCTACTGTTTAGTCGTTACGAGCCTAGAAGCTAGCGTCTTTGGACGCTGCTTACCTGGTCTTTCTAAGCTTAGTCGTAGTATGTAGTTATTAGCGAGGTTTCGACCAGCCTAATGTTAGTATGTAAGTCATTTCTGAGTTCCTGGCCGTCCTCATACTTGTGTAGTTTGGAGTAATCTTGTTATCTATTATATTGTTAAATTGTAATATGTGTTAATTTTTATCTCTATCCTACGTTCTAAGTCACGACAACCCCCACGTGACAGTGTAAAAAAGTTTTAATTTTCGGAGCCCGGTTATCGTACTCCCCAAATTGATTATTACTGTCCTAAATAAACAAATAACAGTTATTTATGTAACAAGTGAGTAAACTATTACTTTTTCTTAGGAGTAGGAAAGTGCGACCGAGAATTGTTTCCAACAAATTAGTCAGCTACGTAATATCTTGGACGATTATGCAGTTCGACTAAAACGGGGGTTGTTTGAAAGTAGGTCTTCACGTCATCGAGTTTCGGGTTAGATCTAAAACCAATGAAAACTGAAACTATGCATATTTAAAATATTATTGTCGAGTTTTGTAGAATTCTCTTTGCCGTTAACAAAAAATGGCACGTTTAACTGAACGGGAAAGAATAGAAATTTTAATAATGGTTGGATATGGTGATAAACTAAGAACACCTGAGGAAGCATGTGAATTATTCAACCAAAAACATCCGGATAGACTGCCTATTACAAGATCCACAGTAAGTAAATTGGTTGCCAAATTTACTGAAACGGGATCCGTCCATGATTTGCCTCGACAAGGTCGACCTCGAGTAAACGACGAAGCCCGATTAGATGTGTTACTTGAAGCTGAAGAAAATCCTCACCATTCTACAAGGCACCTAGCCCTAATTAACAACGTAGATCACTCTTCTTTCGTAAAGTTGTTGAAGAAAGAGAAATATCATCCTTACAAAGTTCAATTGATTCACGAATTAAACGTGGATGATCCGACCGCCGCTTGCAGTTTTGCGAAGAACTAATCTTATGCTGAGATGAAGATCCCAATTTTTAAAATAACATCCTCTTTTCTGACGAAGCCACTTTTTGCTTGAATGGGACAGTACATCGTCACAATTGCAGGTATTGGTCACGAGAAAATCCTCACTAGACTCGAGACTCTCACAGTCAACGTCAAGGGCGATTAAATGTTTGGATTGGAATAATCGGACGGCGTTTAAGAGGACCTTACTTTTTTGAAGGAAACCTTACAGCAGCACGTTATTTGGACTTTTTGCGGTTTGATTTAGTGCCAGCTCTTACAGTAATGTTTCCAAATGATCACGAAGCAGATGTATCCCATCAGGATATTTGGTTACAACAAGATGGGGCGCCTCCTCACTTTGGAATAAACGTCCGTCAATATCTTGACACCACATTTCCTGGAAGGTGGATAGGACGACGAGGAGCAATTGAGTGGCCATCGCGTTCCCCAGACTTGACTCCCTTAGATTTTTTTCTGTGGGTTTATTTAAAATCAAAGGTTTATTCTAATAGGCCAAATAATTTAGACGAGCTACGGCAAAGAATTCGCGCTGAAGTGGAGCACATTGCTCCTGAAAGTCCTTGAGCGAAGTGTACAAAGTGTTTGCACTCGTATCGGCCAGTGCCAAATGGTTGGCGGAGAGCAATTTGAACACTTGCTCTAAATTTTGTTTGTTTTTGGGGTTTAATTAGGATTTTCTTCCATTAAAATTACATTTTTATTTCTTTCGGTGTGTTATTTTCTCAAAAAAATAGTTATCTAGGGTACCAATTTTTTTATACCATCATTTAAGTAGTTGCACCATCTATAAAAACCAGCAAAAAAATATTGGGGTTGTCTTTTAAAAAAACCAATGATAAGTCATTGTGCAAAAATACATGACGTCATAAGTAAAATTTTTATGTCATATAGGGTGGCTAATTAAAAAATAAAATTGACCTGTCCGAGCGTTTTGCTTCGGAACATTAAATAAGCAATTGTGAATTTTGTTCCTTACTTTATATTATTTTATTTAAACAAAGAATATCAAATGACTTTCACTCCCGAGGATATACAATATGTTTGATTTAAAACGTCCCGCTTCCTAGCAAGTTTATCTTCGGTCAGAAATGGTATAAATCATATATGTATATCATTAAATGGCATAAAGTTCTCTATGTTCTGGTCCAGGAAATCTTGTATATGCTAAATCGGCGTGAGAGTGATGATGTCATCGACTTTTTTTTTTAAATTACATGATAGGTTTTTTTACTGAAATCAATAGAATATTGTGTTCTATTTTCAACCATAATAAATATTCATACTCTCACATAAGATTTAAAAAAAAACGTGAAAAATTATTTCCGGATAAAGACTTTGATTTCTGGTTTTCCAAATTAAAACACAGAATTATCTAGCGAGCTTAGGTAAATAACGAAACTTAAGTTATTCTGATGGGCTTTAATCTTAAATTATGGAAAATGCAGAACAAACCAGTACAAAAATATATAAACAATAAATAAATAATAATAGATAAATTGAAAAACTTATTTTAGAATTCCACTAAATGAACAATTAAAAAACAGTATTATTCTTAAGATTGAAAATAAAAGGTAAATTAATTAATTGAGTTAGGAGTTAATCCGCAATTAAGTAATTGAAGTATTATAGTAAATAAGGTAAATATGCTGTCCATTAATAATTAGTAAGCAATATAACTAAAAAAAAGTATACGAGGATGGGACTCGAATCAGCGATTTCTAATTACGAATCTGATGCGTTGACCGCTACACCAATCGGCGTACAGCTTTCAGCTTTTCTTTCTAGCTTATTACCAATTGCAATAAATTAATAAGCTTTTTAAGTATTTTCCTAAATAGTTTTTTGTTTTCTTCATAAAGTTTAATGTATGTTTTTGACGTAAAATGTATTCTTCTTTCGATTGATATCGAAATTTCTATTTACATTTGCAAGGGTACAAATTTAGGAGGAAAATGATAAAATTCCATTGGATTTCCTATATTATAGTTTACAAAAAACAAATTGGTGGGTTTTGGACTAACCATGCCGCGCAAATATAAAGTAAAAAGGGGTCTATGTAAAATAAACAACGAGAATTAAGTGGCACCGTGGCAAGTTTTATATAACAGCTTTGGTATTTGTAAACTATATGTCCTATAACTTGTAGCGACGGCGCTTATGAAAGATGAGCTAATCAAGGGT
Source organism: Agrypnus murinus (assembly GCA_929113105.1). Lineage (NCBI taxonomy): Eukaryota > Metazoa > Arthropoda > Insecta > Coleoptera > Elateridae > Agrypnus > Agrypnus murinus. The sequence goes on from OV816027.1 coordinate 152,867,055, forward strand.
TTTTTATGCGAGGTCACCTAAAATGCACGTTTCTAATTATTACTTTTAGAAGTTTCAACAGAAACACGCGCCAAGTGTTTAATAACGAATAACGGGAATTTATTAACAGAATGGTGTTTTTAATGTTGTTGCTTTTTAGTCTGTGAGAATCTCATACTTAGGAGACACCCTGTATAAAGTAAGAAAAGCAAAGGTAATCTATTACCGCATTAAGGGGTTAAAATTTAATTTTATTCGAATCGTAAATTTTATTTACTTCTTGCGCAAGCACTTAACAAAAAAAGGAGAATTGTAAGTACACCCCTTTTGGTTTATAGTTTAAGCTAGATTTGTTTTTCTTAGATGTACCAGTATAAACGGAGCATCGACCCTTTTCTTCCGGGTTACACATCCGGCTACCGGAACCGGAACACCATTTCTTAAGATATTCCTTCCATATACATATCCATTGCATCTGCATTTTACATCAGCGCACCCTTGTGCTTTGAATTAAAAACAACTTAAGATACTTCTAGAATATACTATACGCCAGACTTTCAAATTTCATCAAAGTCGATTTTGATATAAATTTTTAAAAATCTAATTATCCTTGACATGATATTTTTCATGATGATAAGATGGTAGAGGCAAATCAACCAATAAACGTAAAGACATTTAGAAATAAAATAATAGAAGAAATAGTGAACGGATCCGTTCTATTTTAATAAGTAAAGCGTTACCAAATTCTTCTTCAAATAAGGCTTACCAAGGCCTTCAGTTCAGAAAAGTATTACCAAATTAGATTTTTATTTTTTTGCAAGATTTAGGAAATAGGAAGGATTTTGATGTTATTATCCTATGTCCTTCCCCTATTGTGTATTAGTTTCTAGTGCGTATGTGTGTGTAAATAAATAACGCGTATTGTAGGAAATTCGCGTGAATGGTAGAAGGGTGGCGTATGGTGTGTATGTATAACGCAAGAAGGAGAAGCATAAAGTGGGCTAAGAAATATCATAGGAAAGAGCTTTCGTAGCGCGCAGTTTACAACCTGCGCTCTGATATCGAAGTCTTAACAGTTCCTACACAATATTACCATCGCGTTTGTGTGTGTATGTTAATGGTAGCATGAATTTTCACGGCTTTTTCAAATATTATGTGCTGTTTCGTTCTGTGCTAGTTACCGCTTATACTTTTAATTAAAAAAAACACACACACGAAAGAAATTAATTTAAGAGAATGCAAGAATAAGCCTTCTCAATTCTCAAATATAAACTCATGTGCAACATGTAAAGTGGAAAAGTTAATTTTCTTTAGAGAAAATCTCACACACCTAAAACATTGTTTTGATGTGAAAAAGTACCTAAGGCAAAAAATTTGAAAAATTAAGTGGAGTAAACCAGTTCATCAAGAGACCAATAGGTAAGTGCCTACCTTTTTTGCCCACCTATGTCTAACTTAACGAAAATTCGACATACGTTCGAATGAGTTCATTAATGAAAAGAATAAAAGAAAAACGAGTTTTCTACCTTTGGGTTATATTGTTGCATAAATTAAAAAAATCAATGCACTGCCTAAGAAAAATATTAGCATACGACGGACGGTCTCTGTATATTCAGAATTTACATTTGCCTACCCGCTCTTGGTGTGTGACAAATCAATCTAATAAGATTTGCAGAAAACTCGAAATTTCTATTAATATGAACGATTGTCGAGCTTAAATATTTATCTCTCGCATACATCAAAACTATATTTCATCTAAATTGCATATAGCATGCACACCAAAGTATTATTACACACTCCACTAACTTGGTAATGTCGAAAGACATAAATGTGCTTGATCTTATATAATTATAAATTTCCAATTTTGCTTTTTCAAGAATCCACCCATACCAAGAAACCATAACCTCCAAAAAAAGGTCAAATGGTTAACATTAAGAAGATTTTTAGAACTCAGTTCGGTTACTGAGAATCAGCATAATTCTTAAAGTTTCCATTTAATCGATCTAATTAACTCATCCGATTATATTTACAATTTCAAAGAATCATAATTAATTTTACACAACACCATCAAGAGAGCGTTGAAAATAGAAGAATACGAGAAAACAATTATTCAGCCTACTAATCTAGCAAGTGTGAAATTGCAAAATAAGTTGTGCATTTCTAGAAAATTCACTTCTGAAACATATTCCTTTAGTTTTATGTAAAAGATTTTGCCGTTTGAAAACATTCGTTCGTTTAATAAATTGTCTGATGCTATCTGCGTCTGTAATCTTGATGGCTTCTGGGCAAGTTCAGTGTTAAGTTTAATCGCTCGCAAACGTGGCGAAGATTTGAAGTTATGCAAAAAAAAAGTGGGTTAATAAGGCTATTAGAAGCCTGCAAACTGGGTGCCAAAAGTCATATACAAGAGTGCCATTTTTTTCTTCAGTCGTCAAGTACTTTAGCCTGCTCAAATTTCATTGGTCCAAAAATTTCTAATCATGTGATTCTGACATCCTCTTAGGTTATTCGTGAAGTGGAAATCGAAAATTCGAAAAGGCTTTTTCCACACTGCCACCAACGATTGCATTAGTTATCAGTAAGACTGTAACAAGCATCCTTTTCTGACTTCTCGATCCCTTCTCAAATATTTTTCTTGAGCAAATCTTTCCATGGAATATAAACACAGTTTACTCTTCAAAGTCTCTAATGCACACCCCTTTGCACCAATTAGTCAAATTCTACAAAACTTTAAAAGATAACACATGTAGGTACCATTTCTACAGTTAAATTAACTTTTATAGGGTATAAAACGCCTAGAATGTTCTGCAAAAAAGTTCCCATTTCACACTTACTCAAACTTATTACTTTTTGGGATATCGAGCCAGTCTTGAATTTCTTCTGTCTCTAACCAGGATTCAAATTTGAACTACTCATTCTCCTTTTTTTTATTGCCCTACCATCTGATTCATGACCATCACTTTGGTCTTATTCCTTCACTTTCTCTTCCGACATCATCTCTCATTTCACCCTCATCGTCTTCGTTTCCCTTCCTTTTCACGTACACGATTCCACATCAGTACGAGCTTTTACAGTGTCGTTTTAATTCACTTGGTTTTTGGAGTCCACCAAGCTTGAACCACCGGCCCCGATCAATTCGTTATTTTTTGTTTGTCACCAATAACAGTCATTTAGATAGAAATTTTAGATAAACATGAGGGAATAGCAGTAATAATAATCTTCATGTAGAATTAACCATGGAAAATCATACTGTCTCTTCTTATTTTTCCATGTAAGTAGAAAGTGGAACTGAAAAGTAAAATCGGTGCTATCATATAACCTATACAGAATGGTCCTATTAGTCCCCAATCCAGCGGCATGCAAAGAGGACGAAAATCGAAAATAGTTTGTATCACTCTGTATAATACTGATAACCCTATATCATTTCTAATCTTAAAATCCGGACTGTCATTCATCTTTCAAATCAATTTTTCCACCTAAGAAATTATTCTAAAAGCCCGTGCATAATATAGCCGATGTCCCAATGAATATTTGTGGCACGCTTCAATTCATTATTGTTAATAAATAGGAGTAGCAGAAACTGTCCTGCTCATCTTCAGAACAGCGTTTTTGCGAGATTGGAGACTTTTTACAGATATGTCTGTTCCAGGGAACAAATACTTCACTAGCAACAGTTTCTGTCCTATGACTTCATTTGTTTCAGAATTATGGCGATTTTGCAGCTATTTCGGGATTTCAACACTTCTACCTGAAGATGGCGTTTTTGGAATGATGAAACTTTGCTTATAAAGAATACTTTATCTAGGTAGGTCATTATATGACGTTAAGAATTTTCAAATTTACCTTGCATTGGTTTTCTCTCCGCAACAGGATAAAAAAGACAATTGACGATCGTTGGCTCCGCAATATGTTATCTAGCGTCCTACGTATATCCTATAAAATAGTGAAAGTTCCATGACCCGACGTTTCGTTTTTGAAATATAGCCGAAAAGGTTATTTTTGAGATGTGGGAAGTGAAGCAAGAGAGAATTGGACCTACACTAAAATTAAATCGCGTTTACCATTACGAAATGCTGTTCCGAGCAGTCCACCATACCCCGCAAAATCGGTCTCCTTACAGTGTCTGAGCTCTAGCAATCTTAAGGTTCAGAATCCCTCCTCTTTATCTACGCCACTGTAAACGGGAGCAAAAAAAGGTTTGTAACGTTTCTATGTACCGAAAGGGATGCTGACCCCCCTCGTAAACAAGATTTTGTTCCGATATCTGGCAAAATAAACGTGCCCCCTCCCTACGTTTCGACGCCTATGAAATAAAAATAAGTTTTGCGTTATTTAATCAAAATGAAGAGTGGAAGTCCTCATACGCAACTAAACTGTCCTATTTTTGACTTTTTGACGCAAATGTCAAAACTAATTGTTCACAATTTCTCTCCTTTTCCTTTGTTGCAAATGGAGTTGGGAGGGGGGTATCAGAAACTGTGGAAGCTTACGCCGGACTATCTATTCAAAGACAATCGATCTCCAAGTAACGGCTGTCGAGATGTAAGTGTCAAAAAAACGCAAAAATAGCACTTTGACTATCTTGTTCTCTCAACTTATTGGCATATTCATCCAATGAGGCTAGGATATCATCCTCCGGGTATTCTTACTTATGTCTTGTAGTTACTGAGGATTTCTTTCCCCTTTAACAGGTCTTGTTTTATCACTGGGTTGAAGTTGTAAATAGTAGTGGCCTTAAACTATCTCCCTGTTTAATTCATCTATCCATAATAAATTTTCCGTTCAATCTCATGTTTCCTTTCAGATTTTTATGGAAGTTCTTGACGATTTTGCAGCTCCTGCAGAGCCGGAGAGCCTCGGCAGAAGTGGATTCCCGAAATTAGTTCTGTTCTTCTCGATGATGGTGATACTTTCACGATCTAAGCTTTATTGGTTGGTTGTTTATATCCCTGGTCGAGAAGTTGCTTGGCCCTTTTATATTTAGTCCTCTAACTTTATTCTAAATTGTGCCTCTACTATTCATGTACATATTCCTAGAGACACACATATGGCTCTTTAGTTATCATTGTGTAAAATCTCATTTTTTAATATGGGTAGGATGATGTCCTATTCTTGTGTTTTGTTATTTCTTCTATTGGGCATGCCTGCTTGGTATATGTTTAACTATTATTTATTGCTTATCCGGGTTTGTGCTGTTTTCTCCTACTTAAATCGCACAAAAATATCATATATTACGTCTTCTAAATAGTGTATCACACAGTGTATCTAAGTAGTGTATCCACTGCCTTCCAAAATAAAATATACCTATACCATCTCAATACCAAAATATGGTGGCACACCGTCCTGTTGGAACCAAATAGCTTTAAAGTTAAAGCAAACAGTATTGCGGATATTATTGTCTCTAAGCATGTTTAAGTACATGCCTTAAAAATCCGTTTTATAAAAAACGAACCAATAACAGTAGCACCTACGTATAACGCCACCTCACATATTTAATTTTAGAAACCTTTGAATATTACGTTCTCGCATCCACTTGGCGCTATCGTCGTTCCAGTACCTACAGTTTTCACGCCCATTTAACATAAACGTTGTCTTATCACTCAAATACTATTTTCCTTTAAGAAATTTGTACCATTATCTATTTTTCTCATCTATGCTTGTCAGAAATCCAATCTTCTATCATAATCATCTTTTGACAGTTCTTGGACAAACCTTGGGGGGTTAAACATTTATTAATTTATTAGCATCAAATGCTACACTTTTTTGTATAGCACAGCGTAGCTCTGATAACGACCGTTGAATATCTCAGTAATTATTACACAAACTGATAAGCTCCTGGCTGTCAGAACTGGAAGACTAAGGTTCATGATCGAGTCGAACCAGGTAAGAGTTGACGATGCTCTGCCTTAGATGCAAAATAGTTACAATGCTGAATAATGAGCTCAGTTGAGCACAAACTCGATGCCTAAAATAACTGTGTAAAATAAAAAAAAACAAATTAAATATTTGTGTCATAATCTTGGGTTGCATAAATTGAGTTGAACGATTGTCTTCTTTTTTGTTTTTCAAACCTTCCTTTATGCTACCAACACAACACTGATTTAATATAAAACAACTTTTAAGGTAAACTTCCTATGAATGCATCATTCGAAAACAATTTTAACCGATTGCATTTACTTTTTCTGTAGGTTGCCAGAACACCTTTATTAGGTACACTTTCTAAATTAAAAAACTTATGCAAGCTGCTGAAACAGTAATTAAAATATTTATTAGAGGATTAAAATAGAAATAATTCATTAGAATTATCGTAATATCCACCTCCCTGTTAATAGACCTGCAACGGTTATAATACATTAAAATAATAATTAACACGTGTATTCTCTGACTAATTCCCCGACGTATGATAATTTTGGAACGAAATTGCCGGAGGGAAAGCATAGTTAAATATAAATGTAGCCAAATCTAGCCATTAGTGTTTGGAAACGTCGATGACACATCATGATATTCTTTATTAAAATAATAAATGATGGCTACCTTCCAGGTTAAATTATTATTATTAAAAACATTTAATAACAATTTAAATAGGTCCTTATTTTAAGTTGTCTCTTACAATTCTTGCAATATTTTGAAACATTAGTTTTTTTTAATACGGAAATAAGCAGAAATCTAAGGGAGTCAGGTCAGGTGATCGATCTGGCCACAAACCTAAACTGATCAATAGATCAAGGAAGAATTACTCTCAATAATTAATTGTGGCTTGTGTCGCGTTAGCCATTTAGCTTTTTGCTATTCCACCTCATCCAACCGATTTATAAATGATTGTAAAACAAGTTTTTGGGTGTTGATGGCTAATGAAAGAAGAATTCCGTGAGGAATGCAGAAGGTAACCACTTTGTGGGCTGTTGAACTATTGAAGGTCTCGTTAATCCAAAAGGGTACTAACAAGAGGATGCGGAATCACAGGGCTCGTAGACAGAACTATTATTTTCTTCTTCAGAGTGTCTCCATTTGCAACACTAGAGGATTTTTGTGAAACGTCTCAGCAAATTAGAGGATACAGAGAACACAGGACAGATATGGACAAGTTCAGTACTTGCTTCCAGGATCATAGTCCGTGCTGGCGTACCTGCCCGAAAGAATAGCTTCAAAGTTTATCAACTGGTGCCGCTATTAACTGAGATGATGCGGAAGCTGCTTAAAGCCTCTAAGGGACACGGAATTCTTCGGGTATTTCCGTAAATAAGCTGCAGAAAATGACAATAATTTTGTTTCTATTGTAGGTAACTTAAACATCGAAATCATGCGGACTTAGATTTGTGAGAATCGCATTAACGGCTCCAGAATCGGTCTGGAAAATAATCCCGACGCAATGTTTTAGCAAACTGATTAAAACTGGACAAATAAATAATATGTCAATAGATGTTAAAAGCTTTATTTATTTTCATGTTTAGCTTTTGATATTTGTTGACCAAGACCAGTTGCATCACTTGAGCTACACTCTCGTTGTTACTGTCGTTACTCGTATATATTTCCGATTATAGGTGTTAGTGTCATTAATAAAATTAATACAATTAATCAAAGCTGATTTACAAACGTGTGCAAAAAGCAAAAAGGAAGTAATAGTTGATAATTAATACTGAATATAATAAACTACCCCATTAGTTATGCCTAGTGTAGGTATACTTAATCAGAAGTGGCATTGGAATTTATTTAAAATAGAAGCATGTGCATTATTACACCACCGACTTTCGCTAATAGTGGTAATAAGATTCACTTTCTATTTCCTGTTTCTAAAAACATTATCAATTATTAATATTCTTTGTTCTTAAGCAATTATTGTTCATTTATTTGGTATTTACATTAAGAAAAGTATAAAAAGCTTTTAAGTAACATCATTATTGCTTTATGTGTACCCCCACGTAGTTTCACAAATAAGGAAATCGAAAGGAAGAGATTTATTTTTTTTGTATGTAATACTTGAGCACAAATTAATAGAAAACAAATGTTTTATACTAATAAGATGTGCAAGGTAATTACTAATACCTAAGTATCAATTGTTAATTTACAATTCTTAAGAAATAATGTTAAAACTGCATAAGTAGGCAGTTTATTCTGATCTTGGGAAATGATGCGTTGAGTAATGATTAAACTAAGGTTGAAATGAACTTCTTTTTAAGGGAACACTTCAGATGGTCTAATGTGTGTAGGTAAAATATGTAGGAGAGCAATCATCCTCTAAAAAGAAGATTCGTTTGAATCTTTTATTGTGCATTGCATTTTAACACTATTCTAAAGAAACTTAATATTGATTATAATACAGAAACTGAGGGTACTTCGAAAATAAAGGGACTCTATCATTATTGGTTAGAACCATTTTTAAAAACCATTAGATAGAAAAAGTTGATAAAGCCTCTGTTAACTTAAAAACTTGAAGGGTAGTCTAGCTAGGTGTTATCTGGAAGCAGGCTTTTTTGATGAATGAAGAAGAAACGGTGATTTAGGTGCCTACAATTACTGTCTCTGAACCAGAGATCAGATCCAAACTCCAAATGAAGACGCAGTCGCTTATAGGTCTGACACCGCACGACATATTTTGATAATACTTGACTCGCCAATTATTCAATGGGTCTCTAGCTTTAACTTTTGTATTGAGTCAAGGCTGGCCTTCAAACGATTTGTCTTCCAAAGCGAAAGCCAATGACCTGCTGATTAAAAAAATATGTAACGCTCGATCTCTATTACCCACTACTAACATATTACTTGTTTTAGCTAGATTCGGCCTAAGTGGTAGATTGGGTTTCTAAAGAAAATTTAGGGAAACAGCGTGAAAAGTGTGAAAAATGAACAAAGAAGTAGAGTCTCTTAAAAATACTTAAGCCGATAGAAGGAACAGAAAAATAGCAAAAATCCTTAAAAACATCATGAATAAGAAATTCCATGCAAGCACGAAAATAAAAATAACGATAGAATTAAAAGAACTATCTATATTTCGATCTCTAGTTTACAAAATCAGTGTTAGAACACATTTTAGAACATGTGCTTGCTACCGCACATGACGTTATCGGATTTTTCTTTACATAGAACTATTAAGTTGTAAGTAAGAGAATCGGTAGCAAGTGCACTTTCTAAATAAAAAATATTTCAAAAAAAGGTACTACAGGTCTAAAATGCATAATAACGGAGCTAGAGCCAATTAACGGGTTCTGTCCCGTTTTACGGTCTACAATCATTCATTCGGACAAGCTTCTGGTTATATCAATTAAATTAAGACCTTTGTACATTTCAACCTCTAATTTACGAAATCAGTATTAGAACCCATTTTAGAGCATGTGCTGGTACCGCACATAACGTCATCAGATTTTTTAAATAGAACCACTATGTTCTAAGTATGAGAATCGGTAGCAAGTGCGATTTCTAAATAAAAAAGTATTTAGGTACTATGGTCTAAAATCGATAATAACGGAGCTAGAACTAATTAACGGGTTCTGTCCCGTTTAAGAGCCTACAATCAATCATACGGACAAGTTTCTGGCGATCGCAATGGAATTAAACGAACTTTGTATATTTCGACCTCTAGTTTACAAAATCAATCTTAGAACCCATTTTATGGGTTATCGATTTTTTTACATAGAACCATTAACTTGTAAGTAAGAGAATCGGTAGCAAGAGCACTTTCTAAATAAAAAATATTTCATAAAGGTACTACAGGTCTAAAATGCATAATAACGGAGCTTGAGCCAATTAACAGGTTCTGTCCCGTTTAACGGCCTACAATCATTCATTCGGACAAGCTTCTGGATATAGCAATTAAATTAAGAACTTTGTACATTTTAACCTCTAACTTACAAAAGCAGTATTAGAACCCATTTTAGAACATGTGCTGGTACCGCACATAACGTCATCAAATTTTTTTAAATAGAACCGCTATGTTCTAAGTATGAGCATCGGTAGTAAGTACGATTTCTAAATAAAAAAGTATTTAGATACTATGGTCTAAAATCGATAATAACGAAGCTAGAACCAATTAACGGGTTCTGTCCCGTTTAACAGTCTACAATCAATTATTCGGACAAGCTTCCGGCCATAGCAATGAAATTAAAATAACTTTGTATATTTCGACCTCTAGTTTACGAAATTAGGACCCATTTTAAAACATGTGCTGGTACCGTACATGATGTAATCGGAATTTTCTAAATTTAACCATTAAGTTTTAAGTATGTCGGCAGCGCGGCAGAGTGGTTATAGTGGATTTCTATCGCTTAACATAGTTAAGTCGAGTTTGTGGCGGTCAGTAGTTGGATGGGTAAACCACGAGCGCAATGTACTTGCCTATATGGCTCCGCTGCCTCGTCTCACATACACGTATCCACTATGCGGCTCGGTGTGTCCGGCACTTCGACACCGAAAGGTATAAGAAGTTAAAGATTACGTATGTTTTAAGTATAAAAATTGATATCAAGCATGATTTTGCATAGAAAAGTTCTAAGGTACCACAGGTCTAAAATGCAAGTTAAACGTAACTAGAAACCAATTAACGGGTTTTGTTCCGTTTAATAATCGTCTACAATCAATTATTCGGACAAGCTTCTTGCCATAGCAATGGAATTAGAAAGAATTGTATATTTCGACCTCTAGTTTACTAAATCAGTATTAGATCCCATTTTAGAAAACATGATTTGGTACTGCCCATAACGTCATCGGGATTTTTTAAATTTAACCAGTAAGTCTTAAGTATGAAGGGATAGCAAGCATGATTCTGAATAAAAAAGTATTAAGATACTACAGATCTAAAATTAAACAAGGAACAATTAACAGGTTATGTACCATTTAACAGTCTACAATCAATTATTCGGACAAGCTTTTGGCCATAGCAATGAAATTAAAAGAACTGTATATTTCGACCTCTAGTTCACCAAATCAGAACCCATTTTAGAAAATGTGCTGGTGCCGTACATGCCATAATCGGAATTGTTTAACTTTAACTATTAAGTTTTAAGTATGAAAATTGCTATGTATTTCCTTATTTAAAACCTAATGATGGTTCCATTTAAAAAACCCGATGACATAATTTGCGGCACCAGTACATGTTCTAAAATGGGTTCTAATACTGATTTCATCGGAATATACAAAGTTCTTTTAATTCCACAGCTATAGCTATAGCGTAGACTGTTAAACAGGACACCTTGTTTAAAAATAAATAAATAAATATATAGCAACAAAGAAATAATAAAACTGTTAGAAGAAAGGTCATGGAAACTAATGAAAAGGTTAGATGAAGAATGCATAAGAAAATTTTAAAAAATCACGAAACTTTAATGTACATAAAAGCCAAAGAAGCAACAGGTTAATGTAAAAGAAAAAAATTTTGCAACATTGGCAAAAACGGCAAAAATGCATAGATAAAATAGGGGAAAAATATATAGTGAGTTTTTTCCCATATTGAGGGATTTTTGATATCTTCTTTCGCATGCAATTATAAAATTTTTAATTTTTATGTAATTATGTAAAACTGGTTTACCCTGCATAAGGTATATTTTATATCAATGAAAAGCATTTTTAAGAGCTTTCCAGCGATGTACCACAAGTAGGGGGTTGCTACCCTTCGTACGTATCCTAAACACGGTTTTGAGCGCTTTTTGATGTCATCGTTTGTTCATGAGGTATAAGTTGTAATCGCGTTGTAAGTTTTTAAATTGTCATCATGCAGAACAATTGGCAGGTAGTCATTCTTCTACAGAACTGAGTACACAAATACGGATTTGGGGCTCGTGAAGACTTACTTGGCATACAAACAAAATTATCCAGATTTTGGGAGAATCCTTCAGGTATCTGGCATTGGCAATAAAGATAAAAATTATATCAAATTTGCACTAAAAAATTTCAGAAGAAAACCCCTAGAAGAAAAGAGGAGTGCGCCAGGGGTATTTACTATCTCCACTCTTGTTCAATATACACTTAGAAGAACAGTTTAAAGAAGTACTTAGGAACAGTTTAAAGAGGGAATAGATGAAGAAACCAGTGCGACGGGTAGTATGCTATCAACCATCAACAACTTAAGATATGCTGACGACACATTTATTCTGGCTGATAGTCAGGAATGACTGCAAAATCCTAATTAATCACTAGTTGCTAACACTAGTAAAACGTATCGAATGAAACTTATTACCAAAGAAAAACTAAAGTTATTTTTGTCAGTAAAAACCAAAAAGGTAAATAATGGCCTGGCAGACATTAGCGGTACGCCTCTTAAAAAAGTTGCAGAATAAAATATCTACATTTATCTACAAAAAAAGGCTCAATGCATTATTTTCGATAGAAGCCATCTTCAGAATTAAAATATTGAAAAACCAGAACAATTGCAAAAACACCTTCACTGTAAAATAAATGAAGTCACACATCGACTCTGTTATCAGTTAATTATACCTTCTGTTGTAACGGTACATTTTCCCCCGGCATTCAGTACGTAAAATTTTACATTTATACTTATTAAAAATCCGAAGTTCGGTCCTGTAAGACTGTGCTTTATTCGAAATAGAATTTCGTCATGTAAATATTTCCTATAAATTAAAAACATTTCAAGAAAGGATTGTTTCATATTTGTATATACTTAAAGAACGTAGTGTCATAAATTGATGTTTTAGTATTTTGTTCGTTTATATTATTGTGATAATATCAATTACACCGTGGGACAGCTAATGTAAGACCTTGATATAAAAAACTATGGGAAGTACTTGGTCATCAATTTCATAAAAACACTTCTGTTTTTTCTGTTTCTGTAAAAAGGACCTAGCCTTTTTTAGTGAGTTTCATTGGCGCCCAACGTGGGAGTCGTGAAAAATTTTGTTTTCATAGTTTAAGAAAAGGTTTAAGATATTGGTTGATGAATATTTTTAGGATTTTAGGTGATTGTGTACTACGTTTCCAGATAAGGATTCTTGTTGGAATCAATAACATTGTAGGATTTGTGTATAGAAATTGGAAAGCCTAATTACAGTTATCGCTTATTTGTTGCGAAAAGCAAATTTCATTGTTACGGTATTTTGTCAAAATGGAAGTTAATCATTTGAAAGGAGATGAATTGAAGTTTGAGATTCTGTGTAGAGGTCTAAAGGTTGTAAGTAATTATTTGCAACGTCGTGCACTTTTGAGAGGAAGTTTAGCTAAGGAAAAAACGTTAAAGTCGGTTTCATTCAAACAACCATATGATTTCAGAACTAATGTAGCACAGATTAAAGAGTCATTTGCTGATATTGAAAAAACACTCGGAAATTCAGAGGAATTAACGGAGGATTTGGGTAATGTAGTTTATTCTAGGCTTTTGCATTTAGAGAACCGTATGAATTTATTAGAAGTAAGTGAGGATGAGCAAATTGTTGTAAAAGATGAGTTTGAAGCACAACTGTTAGTCTTACAGGGTTTATTGATCGAATTTCGAACGAAAAATAATGAAACTAAAGTTAGTGATGCGAATGCGTCATTTCTAGAGAATTCTTTACAAGTACAGCCAACGGTTAGCCTGTACCTGTTTTTAAATGGAACTTGAAATTTTCTGGCCGGACGGGACGCGACAGTGTTATGGGATTTTTAGAAAAAACTAATGACTTATGTGAGGCTCGTCGAATTTCGAAACAAGACTACTTTGTTTCCGCTATAGATTTATTTTCAGGTGCGGCTTTGTTATGGTATCGAGGTATTAAGAATGAAGTCAGTGATTGGAATGAGTTAGTTAAATGCCTAAAAAGAGACTTTTTACCTATTGATTATCAGTTAGATCTGTTAGATGAAATTAAAAATCGAACGCAGGGTCTTAATGAAAATGTTTCGTTGTATATAATGTCAATGGAGGCTTTGTTTAGAAGACTAGAACATCCTAAAACAGAACTTGAAAGGGTAGAACAGATAGTTAGGAACTTAAATCCTTATTTTGCGGAACGCATTGGTTTACAGGATATAAAGTCTTTATCGTCATTAAAGGATTTTTGTAGAAAAATTCAAGAACTTAAAATTAGATCGGAAAGATATCATCCACCACCTTCCAAACGTAACGGGTTGTTAAAACCGGAGTTAGCGCGTCTTTCGTTAAATGATTGTCAGGTAAGAAAACCTGTGGAAAATAAAATCAATATTTCTGAATTATCCAGTACAGATAAATCCTGTTTCAATTGTGGTCAGTCTGGACACTTACATAGACAGTGTTCTAAAAAACGACGTACATTTTGTTATAGGTGTGGTAAAGTTGGTGCATACTCCAATTCTTGTTCTGTGTGCAATCCAAAAAACGCCAAAGGAGGTATCGTTGCGGATCAAGTAGTAATGAATCGTTCAACCGGGACGGTACCGAAGACAAAAATCCAACAACCCCATTCATGTTCGCGTGCAAACTAACTTCTCAACCCAAACAAACAACAAAATGTAATTTCTCGCTTTCTTCAGAAGAATGGAAGTCTTGGTTAGACAAAGTGAAAACTTTTGTGTCCCCCAAAATAATTGCACCTCTTTGTGTCAAAATGCCGTATGATAATCGTCCTTTTATACTCATTAGGATTCAACGATTTCCAGTTATTTGTTTGTTAGATAGCGGTGCATCAAATACTATTATAGGTTCTTCTGGTTTACAGTTTCTGAAGGAAAACAAAATTCCTTTTGAAAAAAAGCTAACAGCTGCTCGTGTTACTACAGCTAACGGTGTCATCCAACCTTGTGAGGGCGAAATTATTCTATGGATTACTTTAGATAAGGTTACGAAAAATATCAAATGTTTATTAGTTCCTTCCATTACTCAAGCTTTTATTTTAGGAGTAGATTTTGGTCATCTTTTTAAAATAAATCTAAATATGTACGAAAGCGCTTATGATTTTGCAGTAGAACCTTCCGCAACCAACATTTCTTCAGTGGAAAATTCCGTAAACCATATTTCCTCCATGGAAGCTACGAAAATTGTCGATCAAGCTTCTCTAAGTTCTAAACAGAATTCAGTTCTAAAGAAAACCATTTCAGCTTTTAAAGAATTAGTTTCCGATAAGTTAGGATGTACGAATGTATTGAAGCATTATATTGATACAGGGGATGTTCAGCCCATTAAACAAAGACAATATCTTCTGTCGCCTGCTATGCAAACCCATCTTCATAAAGAAGTTGATGATATGTTAAAACTTGGAGTAATTCGTGAGTCAAATAGTCCTTGGAGTAGTCCAGTGTTGTTAGTTAAGAAAAAAACAAATGAATTACGATTATGTTATGACGCACAAAAACTAAATAGTGTAACAAAAAAAGATGCTTTTCCGTTACCTCGTACCGACGACATTTTAAATAGATTGCGTAATGCTAAATTTTTGTCCAGTATAGATTTACGTAAAGCTTTTTGGCAAATCCCTTTAGAGGAATCTTCTTGTGCAAAAACAGCTTTTTGTGTGCCTGGTAAGGGTTTCTTCGAATTTACTGTAATGCCTTTTGGTTTATCGAACAGTCCGCAAACAATGCAGAAATGCATGGAAAAAGTTTTAGGTCCACTAATGTTGGATGAGAAGGTTTTTGTGTATCTTGACGATATTATTATTGCGTCTTCTACTTTTGAGGAGCATATTAAGATTTTGAATCTTCTACGGTTAAGGCTGAAAGATGCTGGTTTTACGATTAATTTGGACAAATGTCAGTTTTGTCGTTCTTCTTTGAAGTTTTTAGGTTTCGTTATTGACCAAGACGGTTTGCGAACTGATCCAGATAAGGTGTCAGCCATTTTGAATTTTCCTACCCCTCGTAATACTACTGAAGTTAAACGTGTGAATGGTTTAGTTAGTTACTATCGACGTTTTATTAAAGATTATGCTGAACTTTCCGCCCCCATTACCGCTCTTATTAAAGGCAAAAAGAAAGGAGATCCTATTCATTGGACTTCCGAAGCTGAGCAATCATTTCAAAAGATTAAGCAGCGTATTAGTTCCGCCCCTGTGTTAATTTCGCCACATTTTTCATCTCGATTTTATATACAGACTGATGCAAGTGACGCAGCCTTAGGTATTGTTTCAAATTATGGACGGTTCAGAACATCCTGTTGCATATGCAAGTCGAACTTTGACTTCTACAGAAAGAAAATATTCAGCTACTGAGCGTGAGTTATTAGGAGTTATTTTTGGTATAGAACATTTTAGAGGTTATGTTGAGGGTACTCGTTTTACAGTTATTACAGATTGTGCAGCAATTAAGTGGCTTCATAATATTCGTGAACCTACAGGTCGTTTAGCTAGATGGTGTATGCGTCTCTCCCAATTTGACTTTGATGTACAGCACCGCCCAGGAAAATTAAACATTATTCCGGATGCTTTGTCCCGATCTATTTCTGTAATGAATATCGATACTCTCGAACCTGATGACTGGTATCTTAATATGATAGGATTAGTCCAAGCTTCTCCTGAAAAATACCCATATTTTAAAGTCGAAAATAATCGATTATATAAGTTCTTGCCTTCCTTATTACCGCTTGAATCTTTTTCTAAATACAGTACAGTACAGTCTTAGTGATATGTTGTTGCAAAGTGCAAGTTTTGAAAGGATTTACGTCTCGTTAAATCGTGTTTGAAAGATTTATAATTTTATATCGCGAATAAACAAAGATGGTTCATTTTATGGTGAATAACTTTTAAAACATAAACTAAATCTTTTTGTTTTCAATATAATATTTAATTCATTTTCTGGTTTGTGGATTATATATTTTTTTAAAGCTTATTCATTTAACATCTTTGATTGTATATACTAATAAACACTTTTAAGCTTCATAATCAGATGGCGCCCTTTTCGAGTTATTATTTGTGTTCTGAAACCTTTCCTGAAACCTTTATATATATATATATATATATATATATATATATATATATATATATATATATATATATACAGGGTGCCTATTATGTATGGAATATAGTATATATCTCGGTAAATATGGACTTTATAAAAAAAATTGTTATATAAAAGTTGTTTAACATTTTATTTTCCATAATAAGATAGCATTTAATTGTTTTTATTTCAGAAAACAAATGAGTAATGAATAACACTTTAATTCTTTTAAATAGCAATGTACCCTTTCATTAGGCTCATTTGATAGAGATTTTTTTTCTCTTTTCGATGACCTAAAATCTTAGTACCCTTATATAAGAAAATTTTTGAAAAAAACGTAAAAAATGTTTATTAAGTTAATTTCACCAATAACATGAATCTAGATATCCGAGATCGTAAAGTATCTCGAATTATTACTCTAAAATAAACAGATGTGCATATACATAATGTACAAAACAAATGAACAAAAAAAAAATAAAACAAATGAACAGAAAATTATGTACGTCTCTTATAAAGCTTGAAGACAAAACGAAATTAGCAATAAAATGGTTTTCATGGCAATAAGTGTTCAAAACGTCCACCGTTAACTGCAAGGCAGTGGCCCAACCTATCACGAAAAGCTTGAAAAGAATATCTGAGCGATCTGGGAGAAATTGCTGCAGCTTCATTTTGAAATCGTTGCTCTAATTCGGTCAGATTTTGGAGTCGGTTTGTATACACTATACACATTTTCAATATCCCGAGAAGAAGAAATCGCAAGGTGTAAGATCCGGAGATCGGGGAGACCACTCCACAGACCCTCTTCTGCCTATCCAACGGGCCGGAAATACCACATTTAAATATCGGCGTACATCTAAATGATAGTGGGGCGGTGCTCCATCTTGTTGAAACCAAAGATCATCAAGATTTGCTGGGCAAGCTGGAATAATTTGCCGTTGCAATAATTGCAAATAACGGTTACCAATTAGAGTACCACGAATAAAGAAAAGGGCAATTATGTGATCTGCACAAATTCCCACCCATACGTTTAATTTTTGTGGTGTTACAATTTTATTATTATTAAATAATTTTGCATTTCCGAGATGTAAATATTTGCATGCACTTCGTGTATAGTAGGCATAAGATTGGCATAAGTGCAAGTGGTGACGTCATACAGATTGATGACGTACACCGGAATAACTTGCGATTCGAACATAGTTAAGAAATAAATAATTAAAAAAATAATATTTCAGTAGATTAAATTATGCTGTTACTTATATTCCCCCATTTGTTATTTAATTTATTAACATACGTACTACATATTATATACACAACGTTTTATAGCGATAAGAATTCATACGTTCTCACGCCACTTTTCTAATTTTTAGTTTATATATTATGGGAGTTCAATATCTATTTTTAAATTTTACTAAATGTAGTAGTCAACATCAAAATGACGGAATCTTTGAGTAACTGTCTGTAATTATAGTGTGTACCTATTTTAGAGGTGTTCATAAACAGAGTTTTCACTGTATTTATGAAATTCGGAAAAATGTACCACTGTGCGTTTAAAATCCTTCCTTCCATTATAGATCTAGACTTACATATAACCATTGAGAATCACAACTCTCTGAATCTATGAGTATACGTATATGTCTCCCATTAACCACTTAACATTGCCGTGTTAACACATGTATAGTACGCTCAATAATTTTCAGCCTCATATTTTCCATGTCTACACGAATCGGATACTTTAGATCAGCGGTTCCCAACCTTTTTCGTTCGCGGACCGCCAAACCACGTGGCATTCGCTTGCGGTCCGCAAAGGTAAAAAATTAAAAATAAAAACAAGAAGAAGTTTGACAAAAACAAAAGTCGCATACCACACCTCGCCCGAACGACCAAAACGGCCCGAAATCGGCGGATACCCAGAGAAAAAATAAAAACTTTGGTAAATAAATAATCAGTCTCATTACTGTTCTTACACACCTCGTATATGACACGTAAGCGCCAGCTGCGTCTAAATTTACTCAGAGTTTACTCTTCGTTAACTCTGATAAACCATTCGACCCTACGTTATCTCCAGGATAACACGAATTAAGAGATTCTTTCAGTAAAATTTTGAAAAATACGATTATTTCTCTGCGGCCGGCAAAAGTTTCTGAAGGATCGGACCGATCCGCGGACCGTCGCTTGGGAAACGCTGATTAGATCGTCAGCGTGCAGCTTAAGTGGTTAGTACGGTTTGGAAACTGGTAAGGAAAGTAAAGAATAATGAGAGGTTAAGGTCATGCATAAATAGACAGCCGATATATGTACATTCTTCACTTGACTTAAATTATTTAAACTCAATAAATACTTCGGATTCAATTTTAAGAATTCCCGCAGTATTAACCAAGTTTGCACCTTCAATGTAGTTGTAGCACAACCACAGCGTCTCAGATTCTGTCGCGTTCTTTTCCTTTTAAAAATTGTGTTTTTCTGCGGAGAAAGTATCACGAAAAACGTAACCGCATAACAAACGGGATAAAAGAAAAAAGAAATGTTTTAAGAGTTATTATGAGGTCATCATTAACCAATGGTAAATATGCAAAAACTACCTCTAGAATTTTACATTTTTCGAACACAATCTTAAAGAGGGTTCTTAGAATAAAATGTGTTAATATTATTACCCTAAAAGGATTCTTTGTCAGGCTCTTAGATTTTTATAGCTATAATAAGTGAGATAAAACGCATCCATTATTAGGTACATGGGTAATAAATAAATCTAAAAACCAGCTTATCTTTTAAAGTTATTTTAACAACAGCTTCATAAGCTCTAAATATATAATGCAGTGATATAAATATTCCAATCACTATTTTATAAAACTTATAGTTACCATAGCATATATATTAATTATAGTTATTTATTTATCAAGGACGAAAAGTGAATCTTTAAAGTATGAATAAGTTGTTTTCGGCCGAGGCGTTTAGCCGAGGCTCAAATTACTTGTGAATACTTTAAAGACACTTTTCGTTCGAAGTAAATACAAAACTTTATTTCATACTGGACTGTTACCGTATTGAATTAGTACGAATCAAAAATTTGAGATTTCTAAGTAATCTGTAATAATTAAAGTGCGCGTTGAGTAATTTCTATAGCAATGGAACTGTTTACAAACGTCAAACGAATTGAAACCACGCCACGTTTTTGGTATATTACGATTTCCTATATTGTGCCTTTAAAAAATGGAAACAAATTGCATTCCACAAGATATTCTGGATGAAGCTGATCAGGCGAAGAAAAATTTTAATTTCAATAATACTTACCAAATTAGGACTTTAATATTTTACTTTAAAGTACTAGTACTTTAAAGTAAAATAGGACTTTAATATTTTACTTTAAAGTACTAGGACTTTAATATTTTACTTTAAAGTCCTAGTACTTTAAAGATGCATTTTTCGTACTATAAATGATCCGAAAAACGTCAAATTATGAACGGGTATGAAATAAACAAATTTATATAAGATTTACCATTACCTGATTATAAAACGAATATTTGTTGAGTTATATAGCGATGTTGTTAATTACTTTTATAAATATTAAATACTAACTATAATAAAAGATGGCTGCAATATGCCGTATGTTTTTTGTTCATAACCTTAATTATTTGTAGAATGTTGTGATTTAAATATTGATAGTGGCTTATTAAAAACTGGGAAAAAAGTTAAATACAGCAGTACATTTGGAACGTTTCAAAAGGTCTTGCTTTCTCCTTTCTTTACAGAAGCCAAAAACAGTGAACCCTCCTTTTCTCCCGGTTGTTTTGTTTGCACAATTTTAAATGAGATTATCAAAAGACGCCAAAAAACATGAAACACTAAAATTTATTGAGGTTAGGTTATTTTTCTATGTATTACAAGTTTTATAATGTCGTCATTTTTCTCTTTATGCTCTGCGAAAACATATAATCCTTGCTTTCTTAATTTTTATCAAGCACATTTTAATATCATTATCATAACAGAAACACAACTTCCTAGTTAAAGCGGGAAATTTAAACACTAAAATAAGAATACTACAGTAACGTTATATCGCTTAAAGGTATATAGGGTTACTTAAATTTATTTATGGGTGATATTACAGTTTCTAGTGTTTATAACAGGTTTATTGCCTCCCGCCATTACAGTATATGCAAAAAAGAAAGCGGAGCTTTAATGGGCATTATTAAAAAATAACTTATTAACTTAATCTCAGAAGCTAGAGCTCAGAATTAACATTCTTTTAACATAGTGTTATAGGGCAACACTTTTATCGAACTTTTTTTTAATGAAAAAACGTAGAAATACGTTTAAAAAATACAATGCAATTTCAAATCGGCAAATGAAAATTTATGATGTACATATTATACGTCCATTATTATTATTTTATTAAACAAGGGAAATACTATGTCAACCAAGAATTTTAAAGAGAAGGTATTAACGGAGACAATATAATATTACAAATAAGTGTTCAAGAGAACAGAGCAATGAAAAGGTAACCGAAATACTACCACCACTGCAACATATACAACACTATATTTTATCACTAAAAATGCGGTTATATAAGAAGTTATATAGTGGTAATGGAAATGTTTCTGTTACTATTGTGTATAAACTCTGAAGTTACACACCGTTACTATAAACGAAGGTGGTCGTAAATTGTAACTCTTATGAACTGCTGCGTTTAAGCTTTCAAAGGGCTTTACCCCCTTAAAATTACTAAACTATATAAGTTTATATAAATTGATCATAAAGTTGTGATTACTATTATGTAAAGTAGACATTCATGGGCACTTTTTGCCAACCCCTTGACATCCCCGTCTATTTATATAAGATGTCTTTTAGTATATGGCCTGGGCAGTGAGGATTTAGGCTAGGGAAGCAACCACAATTTTAATTTTAATATACCTAGGTACAGGCGCGGATCCACGGGGGGGAGGGAGGAATTCCCCCCAATTTTTGATATACACTTCAGTATTATAATTAAATATATTTTGAATGTAAAAGTAGTTAAAGTTTATTAAATAATGTGCAATGTATAACGTTTATAAATAAATATACATAGGATAAAAACAAATAATGTTTGTATAATTATTATTAATTTATTTAAAACAATTACTTTCAAAAAATTCCCCTCTCCAAAATAATTCTCTGGATCGTCCCCTGCTAGGTACAATAAAAACAGTGTTATAATTATTAAGCTTAAAAGTTTTTCAAAGAAGAACTTTTATACTTTATACTTATGGAATTTGTTGACTATTATTCTTTATTTTAAAAAAAGTGCTACTTATTTATTTATAATGCAACTCGTTTTCCGGTATTTTTTAGCAAAATCCTGATGCAGGTTTTAATATTTGTTGTTAAAGAAAGTTCTGGTTTTGATCTGCCTTTCTCAACAATTTGTAATATATATCCCTCCAAAAATGCAGAAAATTATTTATCTAATAATTTACAAACTGAACAACAAAATCGGTGCGATTCCGATGTATCAGAAGTACTCGAATCTTCCACCGAAGCAGTTAAATTTGCAGTCACGACGATAATGCAATTTTAAATTTGCATACATCATACACATCAACACATCAAACTAAATAGAATTATTTGTCTATAAAGAAATTCTAACTTATATAAATTGAAATAATAAAATGTTTCAAAATACAGTCTCATTCGCAGATTTACATTACTTAAGTAACATTTAACAAACACTAAATCGAACAAATAACCAAATTATAATAAATAAACATTTTATCATGAAGCACATTAAAAATAATGTGACCTTACTACGTACAACCCACCCGCCCACCAACGAAGGCGAGGCTGGCCGGCTGGCGAAGACAAGTGCAATAAGCAACGAAGTCAGCGGAATGGGACGTTTCGGCGCGGCCGATTCGGCGCGACCGTTTCAGCGCAGGCGGTTCGGCGCAAGGACGTTTCGGCGTGGGACGATTCGGCGCGAGGACGTTTCGGCGCGAAATACCCAATCATAAATTTGACGTTGCTCTAACATACACCCTTGGGAAGAAACTGTAACTTTTTAAATTTTATAGATTATTTTGAACGGATTTCGAACAACACTGTAATTAGGTTTATGATATGTGAAAATACGGAGTTAAAAAGTGGTTAAGGCAACAATTAGTATTGTTTCAATGTTTTTCTGCAAATCATAATCTTGTTTTCATTAACTCAAATCCGTTTAGAAACACATAACTACTAAAACAAAAATTTACAAAGAGTTTACTAAGGATTTTATTGCTCGGTCGTAATCTGACAGATAGTTGATTTGATCACACAAACAGACGTCTTTAGAAATCTGAACAATTCTGTATATTTCTGTGCATGATAAGATACCAGAAAAAAATTAAATCAACTCCTACTTATAAGAGGCGTCCAAACAAATAAACAATTATGCCTTGTGGCAAGGGATTTCTGATTTACAGAGAAATATCCCAATATTTTAATAGTAGATTTTCTAGTAAACACATGTGTGAATGCAATTATTATTTTCGCATTTTTTCTAACTAATATTAATTAACCTTCCGATATTTTTAGTCGTATTAAAATTTTTGTTTACAAGTTAAAATACCTCAAATTTTACTGTTATGTTCTGAGGCACAGGTTAAAGTTTTCTAATAACTTCATCGATATGTATAATCGCGCCGAAAAGTCCTCGCGCCGAAAGGGCTCGCAGAATCGGTCGCGCCGAACCGGCTGCGCCGAAATGTCCTAGACCGGAAGTCAGTGCTTATATGCAGTGTATGTAACACGTTTTGAGAACGTAGTAATAAATATTAATGAATTAACTACAGAATTTAATAAATCAGATTTCGTTATTTTATTAGCGGGCGTAAATAATGTAATTAAAGTAAATATGATTAAAGGAGAATTTCTAAAAGATTTGTCTTGTAAGTTGTCTCATACTAACGTCATATATTTATCTGTACCCTACTGGAGTGGCAGAAAGGTATTAAATCAAATAATCTACGAAATAAATGAAACTATTTTTGAGGCAATCCAGTCTAGTAATAATAATGTGCATTTTTTAGATTCTAATGTTAACTTACATAAAATGCATTTCACGTTTCACGGTTTACATCTTAATAGAAAGGGGAAGTTTAAAATGTGCGACAAAATTATTCAGTGCATAAAAGCTAGTAATCAAATACAAAGTGAGGCGGATACACGAAATGTACAAGATTATGTTAATTTTAAAAATTTAATTGAAATTTGCCCAACGTGTGATACTATTGTAACATCTACAGCTAAACCGGTTCAAGTGTCAATGGTTAAATATATTCAAGATTGGAGCACATATCGTAAAAATTATGAACAGACGATGAAAATTAAGAGTAATGAGACTGTATCCAACAGTTTAGAAAACATTACCTTGCCACCTAGCCAAGTTAATTCCCCAGTGTCAAATATCTATCCGGTATTGCCAACGCTTTCACAGGAGAATAGTATTTTTTTTTATAGATACGGACTTAAATAGTAATAAGTCTACTTGTATTATTCATTTAAATTCTAGTAGTTTACTTAAGTATAAATGTCAAATAGAAATTTTAATATGTAATGTATATCATCCATGCGTATTAGTCTTATCAGAAACCTGCGTAACTGATGAAATTGAGGATATTGAGCTATTCATTCAGGGATATAATTGCATAAGATGCAATTCTAACAGTAGACACACAGGAGGTGTGATTACTTACGTACGAAATGATATCAAATACGATACTCCAAATAATTATTGTAAACAAGCTAATTACTGGATTTCTTGTATTAATGTTATAATTAATACAAGATATGCTTATTGGCGGTTTATCATTCTCCATCAAGTAGCCACAGTGAGTTTTTAGACTTTTTTGATAATTTATGTGAAGATAAAGTTACAATGGGAGTGACAGTCATTTCCGTTGGTGATTTTAATATAGATTTATTTACTGATAACGTTTACTCAAAGAAATTAAAAAAACTAATAGGCAGTAAGGGTATGAAACAATTGATAACAGAACCAACACGGGTTACTGATAACAGCTCGACATTAATAGATTTAGTAATAACCAATGATTACTTTATTTTAGCCTCCGTATTGCGAACACCTAAGATCACAGATCATGATGCTAATATTGTTTACTTCCCTAACATAAAAGTTAATACTTGTAAATCAGAAATAGTTAAAACACGGTATATTAAGAAATCGCATTATAATCAGATTTGTGATAAACTAATTGAATGCAACTGGTCTTATGATAACAGTGATGTAAATACAGTTTATAATAACTTCTACAAAAATATTCTTAAAACAATCGACTCTATAGTACCGGAAAAGTCTATTAAAAGATCTGGTAGAAGTAATCCTTGGTACAATTCCTCAATGTTATCATTACAGAAAAAACGCGATTTGGAATATAAACGTTTTAAAGAAACCAAGTCAATAGATAGATGGAATAATTATAAGAAGTATCGCAACGACGTTGTTAAGTCAATTAAAATAGCGAAAGTTAAATATTTCGAAAAGAAAATTGATAAAAATAGAAATACTTCTACAGAAATGTGGAAAACAATTAAGAGTCTTTTAGGTAAGAAGACGGAAAGTTTGCCGGTAACTATTGATTTTGCATAATGTAACACAAAATACTGCCGATAATTTTAATAATTATTTTATAAACAGCTTAAATGAAATAGTTGAAAACATTCCTAAGACTAGGAATATTTGGTCACAGTGTGATATTTCCGTGCATAGCACCATAGAGTAGTGATGGGAACTTGGGTGTCGAGTGTCGTGATACTGTTCGTGGTCGTGACACTTGAAGTGTCGCGACACTTCGTGTCGAACAGTATCGCTCTTATTAGAGTGTAATTCGAAGTTGCTTGATCATTCTTACAAAGAAATTAAAGGCAGATTTGTTGAACTGGCCAACAATCATTGAATAAGACGTACATATAAAACTATTTTGTTGTAGATTTTTTAGTTAAAATTATAAATTCATGAATTATTTGCAAAACATTAATTTAAAAGCCGAAACCTGAAAAGTTGACGCAACGCCTCCGTGGTTCGATGGCAAACCGTGGCTTGCTAAACTGCACGTGCTGGTGGAATGCAAGATCGAACCCCGTTACAAGCATAACTTTTTTTTTAATTTTATTTGTTATTATTCTTTTATTCGAAAAACGTACACGAAATAATACATTAGAAATAAAAAATAAAGATACCCAATTAATAAGACATTGTCTTATTAATTGGGTATCTTTATTTTTTATTTGTAATGTATTATTTCTTGTACGTTTTTCGAATAAAAGAATAATAACAAATTATTTAAATTGTTTTGCAACTATTAATCTCACCGACTTTTATTCGAGAACGAACTATTTGGCATATTTCAGATTTCCCATACTAATTTTCTATAGCAAATGTTAGAACGAATGCGGTGTATAAATAATTTAATGTCTTTTAATGTACTTAATGCATAAATATATAACCATAACAGAATTTACTCATAAACCTAATTGTTTTTTAATCCCTAGTTTATGATTTACGTATTAGCTATGAATCTTGACTGCTCGTTTCAATTATATTATATGAACTAGCGCATGCATGATGTGTAAATGCGAAGTATCGTTAAAGAGTCGTGAAGGAGTCGACACTTCACACGGCTAATGGTTTCGACTCGCAAGTGTCGTGATACGCGGGTGGTATCGCGAACCCAACACTACCATAGAGGCATTTGAAATGGTAACTATTAGCGACTTAAAAAATATTGTTCATGAACTAAAAGTTAAATCCAGTACGTGCTGCATAGATGTCAATTTTTTAAAAAACACCTTTGATGTAATAGGTTATCCATTACTACACCTTATTATTACTTCACTAAGTACGGGCAAACTTCCCGATATACCTACAAATACAGTTATACCTATACCAAAACTAAGAAACACCACTAAAGCAAAAGAATTTAGGCCAATTAATCTACTGCCTACAGTGGAAAAGATTTTAGAAATCGTAGTGCATCGGCAAGTTGTTAAGTATTTTGAAAATTATGAATAGTTTACAAAAAGGCAGTCCGGCTTTAGATCACGTCATTATTGTGAGACAGCCTTACAGCTAGTAATAACCGAATGGAAAGAGCAATTGGACGTAAATAATGTGACCATTGCAGTCTTTGTTGATTTGCGTCGAGCCTTTGAAACAATTGATAGAGAGATCCTATTAAAAAAAATTACATTTTTATGGAATTAGAGGATTAGTAATGCAGTGGTTTGAAAATTATTTAACTAATAGGCATCAGTTTACTAGATACAAATCTATTATTTCAGACTCAATTGAATGTCAACACGGTGTTCCGCAAGGAACAGTTTTAGGACCTTTACTATTTATTATTTATATTAATGATATTAGTAGTTTCATAAAAACGTCAAATATTACCTTATTTGCAGATGATACTTTAATTTCAGCATCTGGCAGTAACATTGAGCAAGTTAACAAAATTATTAATAAAGATCTTGAAGTTCTATCTAAATGGCTTGTAATTAATTAACTAAAACTAAATAGTGACAAAACGAAATGTATGATTATTGCACCAAAAAAACTTTTTCAAAACATTAAAGATGTAAAAATTGAAATTAAAATTGAAAACAGAACGGTTGAAGTAGTAAATGAGATTAAATACTTAGGTGTCTTCATTGATAAGCATTTAAAATTTAATAAACATGTTGATTATGTTATAAAGAAAATTGCAAAGAAAATTGCGTTTTTGGCCAGACTACGTAAAAATGTATCTTTTTGGAGTACACCAGTTTTCGACTACTGCAGTTCTATCTTGTTTATGACCGGTGAAACGCAAATGCAAAGACTGCAGAGGTTACAG
Source organism: Agrypnus murinus (assembly GCA_929113105.1). Classification (NCBI taxonomy): domain Eukaryota; kingdom Metazoa; phylum Arthropoda; class Insecta; order Coleoptera; family Elateridae; genus Agrypnus; species Agrypnus murinus. The sequence goes on from OV816027.1 coordinate 152,894,726, forward strand.
AATCGCGGAATGCGCGTCATTTTAAGATGTGATAAATATACTCCAATAGCACATCTACATGATACGTTAAGATTTATACCTGTTCAGTAACGTTATTTTTTATTCGCATCCTATTTCAATGCATTTTTTATTCGCACTGATGCCATACACAATTACAGTACACGTACTGCAGAATCATATCGAGTAACATATGTTAGTAAAAAAGTAACATGCAAATCAATATTTGAAGAGGGAATTAGATTATTTAATAACTTGCCGAATGAGACTCGTAATGCAATCAATCTAAAACAATTTAAGGCCTTATTAACACCTAGAGATTCTTAGTTGAGCAAATCACAATTAAAGGTACAAATGTTTTAATCGATATATTTATTTACAATATAGATTTACAATTGATTTTAGTATTTAATATAGTTATGAACTATTTTAACAAACGTCATTAACTACTATTACTATCTTTAACACTTATCGAGTCTATTTTATACACTTATTTATATTTTATTCTATACAGTAGCTATTAGTAATCTATTCTAGAACTTTTACTAGTCAGGATTGTCATTATGCCATTATAATAAGTATACCAAATATTGTAATAATGTTAAGTCTTATTTGTTAATTATAATAATTTTGTCTGTTTTTTTTAGTTAATATTGTTGTTGCACTGAATTATAATTGTTGTTATTATTTAAATAGCTAATTGAGCTAAATAAAGGATTTATTATTATTTGAATCGGTATTAGCTTTTCGTGCAAGTTTAATGAGCCTAATCGTAATTTAAAATAGTACTCTAAATAATTATACTTTTTGCTGTAGAGAATTGAGCTTTAAGTTGATTAAATATTACAAATTTAAATAACCGATAACCATAATTTTATAAAAACATTTTTGTTAGCATTGGATTTCATTTTCAATAAATTATTAAGGAAAGCATTGCTTCCATGGACCGCACGCCACTGGCTCTGGAATTTAATATGTGAAACAGTCCCAGAAACTGTTATAATTTCTGGGTACTTTCAACTACGCTATTGATCGTCTCACGCTGAGACTACAGTGTGTGTGTTCTTATGGACAACGGGGGTTGCCAAACATCTTGCAAGCAACTTTTAAAAATACTTTCTGAATATTATAGTTGTAACTGCATAAACCTTTATAATCCCTATTGTTCGAGCAAGTTATATTGCAGGTAGTCACTTCATCTGACAGCGGTAGTAAAACAAAATTTCAAAATTTGCTGCTATTCATGTAGTGCGCATATAAAGTCTGGAACTATCGAAATAAATCTTTTATTAAATATTTTTGAGAAAAATCCTCGAACACGTCGATTTTTATCTTAAAGGAAACATATTTTAGTGTAATCGTTATTTGTAGATCGTCTTTTGTTTCCGAAGTTTTTTTTGTAAATGGAAACCCTAATTTTTATGATCGCTTTGGAAAGATAATGTAATGCTAAGATCAAATATGCTAAAAAAGTATGATACTGTATTAAGAAATTTCCGGGATAATTGCTTTTAAAGTTTTAAAACAAAAATTAAAAAACAATCAAGAGTTCCAAGTTTTAATAAAAAAAGAATTCTTTGACGAACTGTCATAAGTTTAACGCTGTCACTTGTTACATGTACACTTGATTTTTTATTAAGAAAATTAAACACTTGATTGTTATTCAATCAAAGTTCAAATCAAGAGTTCAAATTTTTTGATAAAAAATCAAGTAGCCATGTAACAATTGACTTAGCGTTAAATTTATGGCAGTTCTTAAAAGAGTTTTTAATTTTTTTATTAAAACTTGGAACTCTTGATTGTTTTTAATTTTTGTTTTAAAACTTTAAAAGCAATTATCTCGGAAATTGCTTTCTAAATCCATCATAAAAATTAGGGTTTCCATTTCAAAATACTTTCGCTATCGCCATAACTCGGACACACAAAGGATGATCTGCAAATAACAATTACACTAAAATATATCTCATTTAAGATAAAAATCGACGTGTTCGAGGATTTTTCTCAAAAATATTTAATAAAAGATTTATTTCGATAGTTCCATACTTTATGAGTTAACGCCAGTACTATTGCAAAACTAATCATTTTGAGTATAATTAAAAGTCAAACGTTTTATCTCGAGTTTTTGAATTTTAGGTAAATAAAAAAGTACAACACAAGTTATAGTTATTTGGTTTTTATTAAATAAAGAAACATTAAAACTAATAAATTATTGTATACTATCAAACTACACTTTTTTAATTGTACAGCTTTTATATAAATCAGTGATAAATTGAAAACAACTAATATGAGTATAAAAAGTACAACAGCAAAAAGTTCAGCATTAGCACAAATCACTCAAAATCACTTTCATCTTCTACGTCACTTTCACTATCACTTTCCAAATTTATAAGTATTGGCTCAATATCGTCTATCAATCCATCAATTTACCACATGCTGTCTTCTGTTTTAATTACATGGTTAACATAATTGTTCCATTTTTCCGCTGTCACTTGAACGTACGCTTCACTAATTAAATTTCGAACATCTCCTTCTTTAAATGTGGTATTTTTTAGCGATATACTATTTTACATCACCCCAAACCAATTCAATGGCATTTAACTCGCAATGGTACGTAGGTAATCTTACTATTGGAACGCCGTATTCTTTTGCACATTCTTCAAGAATGTATTTGTCGTAATTAGATTTGAAAGTCATGATTCCAAGTAATCATCGTCAAAATATATATCTTTTGACCAAAGCCGTGATCGTATTTCTTCTTTTTTCCAAGACTGATTTGGTATCTTTTCAATTTTTCGGCAATGGAATGGTGCATTATCCATTACTACAACTGATTTTGCAGGTAAATTAGGCAACAAAGAATGTCTAAACCAAGTCTCAAAAGTAGCTCCATCCATTTCATCATGATAATCCGCACTGTTCTTCTTTGCTAGAAAGGTCAACTCTGCCCCATTTATAAAACCTGGTTTGCTGCCAGCATGAAGTAAAATAAAACGAGGGTCACGCTTTGTGGGAGCTTTCAAACCAGTGGTTAATCCTCGAATGAAGGCGTCCCGATATGATTTAATTGACATATCCACCCATTGAGCTTTGACGCTGTGGCCAAGATTGACCCATCATCATTCAAATAAACATTATAATCAATATCATTCATCAATATAAACTATATTGTAATCCTCTTCTCTATATTTTTTAATTTGTCTTAAATAACGATGACGCTATGCAATTATCTCTTTTCTTTCAATTAAATAAGATCGTCGTCCTCTCTTAACATACTGGAGATTCATATAACGTAATAGTCTATTCAACGTACTTCTACTAAAGTTGGGCAAGTTTTCATCGTCATTTACAGCTGCTACGATATTGTTCATCGTTGGTGGTATATTTTGCGAAAAAAACTCGTGCACCTTTCTTCTAATTTCTCTCCTATTCCATCACAGTAGTTTATATTGCGCAATTTTGAAGTATTTTTGTTCTTCGCTCTTTTTCTTGGAGATTTTATTCCATCAGGTGAAATACTTTCTTGAGGTACTGAGAACAAAGTTTTTTCGCTAATACCTGTTTCTTTAGAAACTTGTCGAATAATTACTAATAATGACTGCCGGGTCTCAGTAAGACGATACTTTATCAAATTTGACAAAATCTGTTTTTCACCAACCTTTAGTACACAACCCATTCTGTTTTTAACAATATCCGCCATACTTATGTATAATGTGCTATGTGCGTTATTAATACTACAATACGAATAGTTACAACAAACAACACGACAATCTTAACTGTTAACAATAATTACAAACGATAAAACCCAAACAACTAAGCGAAGATCTATAGACGCACAAGCTATCGAAATCTGAAACCAAATAAATATTTCTGTATTAAGAAATTTGCTTATATGCGTTCGGTGACAAATAATAGTGCCGACAAAAAACGTTATACTATAATTTCAGTAAGTACAAACTTACAAGTAAGTACTTACATCACAAGTACAAATGTAGTAGTTCCGCGAAGTAAAAGTAGAAAAAAACCAGAAGGGTTTATTGTTTACTAAAATCCTTTGCATTTGCTGCTAATCCTAAATTTCCGTTTTTGCAAGTTTCTTTTGAAACAAGTTGAACAAATGAAGGATTTTATCATGATGAAATCATTTTACCGTTAAAATTGCGTTTGGGACTTGGGACCTGTGAATTAATAGATTAAAAATATCATACAGAAGCTAACCGGCCGTTATTTTTATTTTGAAAGAATTTGAAGACGAAAGAATTAAACAAAAAGGTATAAGTAATAAAATATCGGATATTTAGATACATGTACGATGTAAAAACCCCAAGTAATGTTTACTAAAATAACAAAGACTTTCTTTTAAATGCTTCTTTTGTATGGTTACGATTACACTGTTTCGGTTACTGTTTTCAAAGGTTTACAACTTCTGGAATCTTAATTCACATTTTTATAGATTCATACAGTGAAATAGGTGGCAACAACAAAGCACAAACTCCCATAAGAAATACATTGGCTATCTTTCCTTGTAGTCCCAACTTGAGACGGACAATAGGTGTTTTTACTTGGGACAGCAGAGGTTCAGTTTAAGTAATTATAAAGTTAGGTTAACAGTTAAGTTACATTGAAGGTTGAGCTAGAACTCAAATTACATTGGAAAGTATACGTTAATATCTAGTAATATCGAAGTTTATTAAGATTGGGAAAATTGTATTAATAAAGGAGAAGTGAAGTAATAAATAATATGATCACCAACATTTAAATATTTTACTTGTTTTTTTAAACACCATTTTCATTGACTTACAAATTCACTGAAAATTCCAAACAGATTCTCTTATAACTAGACATCTCACAAGAAATTTTGTTGTTCCGCAGTCATTAAAACATAAGTTAAAAATAGGTATTTCGTTACGTGTCTATTTTCGAAAGGGATGTAAATTATACGTATAAAAGAAAACATAAGATACTTGAACTTGTAAGAGACGTCAAAAAAAGGAACGTAGACTTAAGGGAGTTGTTTCCTGTTTTTAGCTCTTTTAAAATAGACTGATGGCGGATGTACTACTCCATACTCCACAGAATCAAGCAATATGGAGCGCATCCTATTAGAATAAAAAAACGAACATTTACTCACTTTATTGCTACTTTTCATTAAAATGATTATTGTATCCGTTACGAAATAATAACGTTAATATAAAAAATCAGCAGAGCGGTGATAAATTTCCCCTGATGCAGTTTTGCCTTTTTAATCGAATAACTGGAATGTAAATTTCTTCATTATTAGTATTATTATTAATAAACTACTACTATTATTATTTGTATATTTTTGAATTTAGAAATCGTTCCTTTAATTACTTATTGTAAAAGACGTGTTGTAATACTAGAGAAAAGCCTTTTTTCTCTTTTATGCTCAACGAGCACGGACGTAAACATCGATACTAACTTTAAATTAATTTAAAAAATGAAAAACATTATACGATATTTAGTAAATTACTTGTAACGCTCGAGTATTTAAAGAAATTACTAATGAAAAGCGATAAAATGTGTACAGAGAACCTGGTTTCAACGCACCAGTTCTGATAAAAATAATACAACTCGAGAGCAGATATAACTGCACGAATGATTTTACAAAGTATAACTGCGTTATCTTTAAGTGTACATCTTCGTTTCTTCCTGCTTATACAAAATAAATTGTTAGTAATTTTATTATAAACAATAAATTTTATAGAAATTATAGTGTTAGAGGTATAACTTCGTAAAACTTTCTAAAATATACAATAACACATTGTGTGGCAAACTCTCTTACATTTTAAACAATTACACGCTTTGCTAAGTGTAAACAGTCAAATTGTTTTAATAAAAGAGTAAGAGTAATTCGTTAAGATTTCTATATGCTTAAGATTTCTTATGACACAATGAAGTCTTATCCAGGATAAGATAAGCCAATAAACATTTAAAAAAATGAATTTTCAATCTTCAAAGAATCCATGTATTGAAACAGTACGTATCGCTCAGATTGGGATTACAACACATCTCAACTCACTCAGAAGTGAATTTAGGAAAAACTACTGGCGTGGAATATTCCCAAAAAAAGTAATAGTCAGTCCAGTCGCAGTCGTTGGCTATGGGATTTTAAAAATCAAGAGCCGATTACAAAATAAACAAAATATTTAAGTTAGACTACCTCAGCAAACATCAACCAGATGTTGTACCAAATATGTAAAGGGTGTCCAAGGAAGATAGTACAAGGAACATTATAGGACGGAGAAGCAACACAAGACCTTGATGAAGAGGATCACAAATATGCCCGAAAAGGAAAAGTGAACATACTCTCAAAAGTGCCAATCGATGCCCTGCAAAGCAGCCCTAACAACAAAAATGTGCAATATTATCATTATTACAAATACTTCCTTTAAACATAAAAAATGAAGAATTTCTGTATCGGGAACCACATATTTTCTTTTTCTATGCTCTAAGGTAAAATTATATTGTAGTATGCGACCAATATCAATATCAAGTTACAGATTTACGCGACATATAGCCTTTCAGCTTCAGTCTAACCGCCACGGTCTCCTTTTGGGCAAGAAATTGAAGGACGCTCAATTATCGCGTTATTCTCTTACATGAATGCTACCAATTCTCATGGATGGGAGCGAGGTTGATGTCCACCCTTTATTAGTTATCCAGGCTAGTACCGGAGCTATTTACATGGGCATCTGTTGGGTCCGTGTTTGGCGTAGAGTATGCCTATGCTTTACCTAGGATTTACCTAAAGCAGAAACCCGACATATACCGTGTCTTGGGAGAGGCTATGTGTTCGCATTAACATCACTTAAAGGTGATCCCCAGGATAGCCTTACTTGAGCTTAGCTGTATCGGATTTCTCGGGACTAGGGTATCTCTTACCACACCCCTCTTATGAGAAAGAGGATGGTCCGAGTCAACTGACCAAGTGCGGAGTGATTTACAGTTTTGACTACCCCAGAGAACTACCTAGCGACATGGTCTCCCATAGGCCAACTTACCTCTCCGTACTAGAGCCCACCCTTGATCTACGACCACCCATCCCGAAACTGCAGGATAGGGAAAACCTTTACAGTGGAATTTTTTGAGTTCTGCTATGACAGTGTACAGTAATGGTTTGTTACTAGGGTACCTCTTACCACACCCCTCTTATGAGAAAGAGGATGGTCCGAGTCAGCTGACCAAGTGCGGAGTGATTTACAGTTTTGACTACCCCAGAGAACTACCTAGCGACATGGTCTCCCATAGGCCAACTTACCTCTCCGTACTAGAGCCCACCCTTGATCTACGACCACCCATCCCGAAACTGCAGGATAGGGAAAACCTTTACAGTGGAATTTTTTGAGTTCTGCTATGACAGTATACAGTAATGGTTTGTTACCATGGTGTTCGGAACGGAGTACTTTCTACTTAAAGTCGAAAATGTTCAACTATAGCCAAACATCCGTGTTCTGTGACAAAATAAATAATTCCTCCTCAGTTCTTCTCCTTGTCTATAGATTGCACCAATTTCGCAGTCAGAAGCATCAGTCTGGATACAAAAAGGTATGCTATAATTAGTAGCGACAAGTATAGGTGCATGATTTAATTGCTGCTTCATTTCAGCTTGCTCATTCCAAGATTTCGGTTTTTCTTTTTTATTTTTATGTCTCCTCAGTTTTGATCAAAATAAGACGGTATCATTGGTGACAACGCAAAACAATTTGTGGTTATCAAAAATTAAATCTAAACAATACATAAAAGAAAAATTTAAAATGATTCAGAGAAAGCAAAATTTATCAAATGGAAATTTTTCGGCGATGTTCCTTACACTCTTTTCTTGTTTGCACTTTATTACATTTTAGGTTTTGTCTGACAAACTGAAGATTATTGCCATTTTAGAAATATCCTCATCGAATAGGTTATTCAACTCTTTTTACAGGGAATTCCCGTAAAGAAATGTCATTAAGAAAATTATGAAAATCCAAAATCCTATTATAATATAAAGAGAATCAAGCTATTACCTGGAATGTCCTCAATAATGGGTTACTTTTGTAATGAAAATTACGTATAAAATCCCAAATCGGTCTATACTTTAAAGAAAATAGTTTTTACTTGGAACTGTTTTTAATAATGGGGTATATTTGTAATGAGTTGACATTTTTGTGTCCACGTCTCTATATCACGTCTCTTTAGTATCGCGGTGTCTATAAATACATTTTAAATGGGAATAAGTCAGGATCGGTCCAAAGTTTCTCAACACAGAGGTGTTTCCGATAATAAAGCGAGGTTTTACTGTATATGTAAATGCATAAAAAATAATAAATCAATAACAATCACAAATAATGAATAACTTCGATAACTATCACTACAAAAAAGAATAGAAGTAATAGTCCCTGCCAAATCAGGTATTTCGTATTACTGTGAACGTTGAAAACTTACAAAAAGATACAAAGACAATATTTTGATTATAATTATTAGATCCACCCAATCCAATCAAAGAAAAGCCATAATTAAAATAGGATTTATCAATCGACACGCCATTATACTTTTAAAGCTCACTTGACATTTAACATTTATTTTCAATAATCTAATTACTAATAGACTGAAGGTAAATTCGCATACCATGAAGATGTGCGTATGTTGACTTCGTAGTTCCAGGAGAACGAGCGTGCTTCTATGCATTGACATGACAAGGATCGCATAGAAACAATAGCTTGGGGTGGGATAATTTAACACACTCAACTGCTGTAGAATCAATAAGGAACCAGAGTAGTCAGCAGAAAGGAAACAAATTTCAGTCGGCTATTGTTCAGGTTCTTCACAAAAAAGTAAAAACGCATGATATATTCTTATGCAACACTTGATGATGATCATGATGAGGTTATAAAAATAAATCAATTTTTACTTTACTGCTTTGTACATTTCTGGTGGCAATTATCTTAAGATTTTACCTGTTATAAGTCGAAACTGTGCCATCTTCAACTTCCTATCTTGAACTTTGTAATGGGTTTATTCATCTGATACGGTTCATCAAGCAGTTGTAGAACTGAGTCTTGCTTCTTTAGAGATCTTTCCTTGAGAAAAACTTAGAATGTGTTGCCGGGAATGTGTTGGCTTTTTCTGAGTCGTTTCTGGTCCATTCACCGTTATTGTTACTGGTAGGTAGAAAATTCTCTAAGGTGCATTTAGTATTTTAGTGACTTTCTATAGCGAATAGCAGACCGCAGTGAGATTTAGCAGCCGTTTTGATTCAGTTACTGCTCGATTAAAATTTGTTGTAACTCTTGTATGAACTCTTCTTCTTCATGGAGAAATTGTTTCCAAATGCATTCTAGTCTGTACTTTTGATTATCCGAGTAGGCGGGTTAGTTTTATAGCAAACTCACGAATGTACGTAGGTGTACTAAAATATGAATATGGTCAAATGATAGCTCAAAGAATTATTTATAAATCTCCAGAGCTAGAAGACGACCAGACACGAAATCCTTCACAGCAAAAAAATGAAAATGATCAGAGCGCCAGTCGCAAACAGACCAGTTCAGAGTTTATGTACTTAGACCAATACTATAGAGCACGTAGTATAGTACTATTTTTTGCCAATATAAAGATAGACACATAAAATCTAACTTTCTTAAAGCCGGCTAAGACACTCTAAACCCTAAGTAATGTAAGGTGGCACGTACAGATAGTAAAATATTAAATATTGATTATTGCAATACAAGTTTCAGAGATTACGGTTAAATATGCATAATAGAACTCAGCTCAACTACCAGATAAATGATTAAGAATGATCTCTGAGCCTAGTTTCATCTTTGTGTAACAAAGATGGAACGCCATTGCAACATTCTCCATTACAGTCCATAGCCAGCAATTCTTAAACTTTATTTATAAATCGGCCACATCTATTAATATTTGCCAGGTTAGATTTTAATTTTCTTATTTCCAAAACGTGTATTTATAGAATTTTATTCATAAATATTATTAACAAATCCTTTGGACTATTGTTTGTAACCAATATACTTACTGCTAAACTCCAGTTTAAGGTAACATTAGTTAGAAGTTATTGAAATTCTACGAGTAAAAACAAATCATTGGAATATTATAGAATTACTTATTGAGTAATTCAGCAATTAATTTTTTATTTACAAAGTAAATTACTAAACAACGGCGTCGTTTAAGATAGTAAAATTACAACCATAATTAAACTACAGTTTCTGATATATTATATAACAAATTTGAGATCCCTGAAGCGTAGTAAAATTACCACGCTCAGCTTTGAATAAAGACTGAATTGTTTATAACGTAATATCTGTGTTTGGGAATTTAGTTTAATTGATGTAAAAGTAAATAAAAGTGGTATAAAAGTTTAGTTGAAAAGTGGGGCGACCAGATGTTTTGCCTACACACACAAAAATTCAAGAACCGGCCCTGGGTACGGGAGCAACAAAGACATATTGAATAATGCGTCCGTATTCAGCATATTGTTATATCTTCCAAACAGAATAAACCACATTACATCTTCAACGTTGATGCCTGTGCTAAAAAACGTCGTAGATAATTTTAATAGCGCTGCCATTTTTAGTGTCAGAATTGTTTCTTTGGAGACACACCATACAAAGGTTGTCGACAATGTCTGATGTTAAACGGGCAGATGGCTCATGATATTTAAAGTATACTAGCAACTGGTTGTTGATGAAGTGCTATGTTCGTTTGTTATATGTCCCTGGCCAAGGAATCGTGGTTGAAGAAAGTATGGGGTATAGGAGATGATAAGACTAATATTCATAAGTGTGGTGAAAAGAGGTTTAAAAACGGTAAAAAGATAGATAGAAGCTAGAACAACACTATCGTAACAACCTTAATTTCGATACAATTAAACAACAAAACAATATTCCACACTTGGGCTTCAATTGTAACCAACTATAAAGTTCCACAAAATTAAATAAACACATAAATCACGTATATTTACGTTAACAAATCACCGGTCAGAGACGGTTTATTTATCCAAATTGGTTTCAGGTGTCGTGTGTGTTAATTGCAAAGGCTTATTGAATTTAGATAGCAATCAGGAATATTGAGGAAGACAGAGGGCGCCATCCAAATTGTTCGATGTTATTGTTTAATTTTTACGTGAGCATTTGCAATTCGTGAAAAGATTATCTTTTGGTTTACGTTAAATTAAGTATTAAGAACTGCCAATATTTGAATATAACAATAACAATTAAATAAAAAATCGTCTACATAATACAAGCACTCATAGTTATTGTTGAATAGAGATCTACTAGCATTACTATTCTCTAAACTATAACTTAATTTGGAATCACATTCTAAACACATTTGCACTAAATTCCTTAATTAACGCAGACTAATAGACTAACATATATGTTGTTGATAAAGAACGAAACCACAATTAATATTATTCAAATAACTAACAGAAAAAATACTGCGTCGGACCCCACAACGCACGAGACCGAGTTCCCGCAAATTGACGTAAGCTCAACCATGAGTTAGGGCTAAGTTCTCCATTATTTTTTAAAGTTTTAAAAAGGGCTATATAAAACTAACCACTCAAACCTAAAGATGACATGATTCGTTAATAATAAAATTAGACTAATTTCTCTCTTTTCTTTTATCAAAAGTTGCACAGAGCTAATACACAATTTACATGCCAATTTTATTGCCTGTAAACCAACACTTTGTTCGTTTTTTAAATAAGATTAAAGAAAATTTTTAAAGAATACGTGCCTAAAGTAAAATTTCTACCGTGAGAAATAGATTTTGTTCGTACAAATGGCGACTTAGTTGCAACTAGATATCACAGATTTATGTTAAAAGTAAGCCTGTCTACATTCTTAAATGTTTGTTTAAATGCAGCTGCCTTTTACACCAAAAGAATAAAACATTTCATGTTTTATATACCAAAGTAAATTTCAGAGCGGAATAAATACCAGCCTAATGAGCTCGTTGCACTACAGAGGTTGGAAATCCAGGAAGAATATTTCTGTGCTGCCTATACTGAAAATGATGGCGGTTTAGTTGATTACGCTAGGACTTTCTAACTTAGATACGTGGACTGACGGGAAATGAGATCAGTGATAATTATTTTAGGGAGATAAAAAATCAGCGGAGATATACTTCCTCTCACTTTACCGAGGAAGAAAATAGAGGATATACATAGGTTACCAAAAGATAGTCAACTCCTATTTCGTTACAGGAAAGTTACAAAAATCATAGCATTCATTTTTGCAGTCTAAATGCTTGAATTAGGTTTAGAATCTCAGCATTTGCTTGTTCGTTCTCTGAGAATGTTTAGCTATACATTGAAGCTCATTAGCAACCATCTCGTTTGGTTCATAGCGATAAACTGATAATGGTAATAACCATAACTCTATGGTTTTGTTTCTTTAGGTTCGCCAGCTCTTAAGAAATATGTTTCTTTGAGCAGTTTCTTAAAGTTTCAAATTAATGAAGACAACATAATTCGTTGAAGATAATCTAAAAGTCATCACTGTTATTGCAGTAGCAAAAGCACATTTCTTCATAGACTCCGGATCAGGAGCGCATCTTTGCTCAGGAAGACGCAAGCTTTCCGATCTGTTTCTGATCCGAGAATTAACTTCTTACTGTCTAGAATTTCGGTGTAAATAACCCGAGACATCAGAAACTGTATTTAATTTAAATTTCTAGAATTAAGGTCGCAAGGCTGGATTTGAAGGCATCTTTGTGGTAGATAATTCTAATGATATTTCGAGCTTTCTTTACGTTTCACGGTATTGTAGAAACAAGTAAGTCGAATTTATTATGCATATAAACATAAAATATGCGTTTATTAAAATTCTGTAATTTTTCTGAATCTAGCCAATAGTTAAAATTAATCGCTTCCGGTGTATGGAAAATGTAGTAATAGGAATGATTAAGTTGATGAATACGTCGACAAGAATTTATGACTACACAAAAAAATTAGAATAATATAAGCTGTGGATGCAATACCAGGTACTTTTTCTAATAAGAACACGATGGTTTATAGGGATGAATATGTTTAAAAATTTTTCATGTTTAAGATTAATTTTTGGGAGAACTCGATTCGAGCGAACGAATTCGATACAGAATTCAGATTTGAATTTGTAATTGGGATTGTGTAATTTCCCTTTGTAAAGATGCTAAGGCAGATTATTTCTTGGTTATTCCTTCTATTCATTCTCTATTTATTATTATTTATTATTATAACACAATAAAAACCTTTCGTAAATTGCTCCACATAAATTAGGGGTATTAAACAAAGAAGAAGGTACATACTGTTACGATAATATTATTTATTAATTATATTTTTAAATGCTATTAAACACAGATATAGATGCGGTTGTAACAAAGATGAAATATAAATACAACTCACTACTTGCTTACCTTTAATTGAAAAAAATGCTCCTCCTAAATACATTGTAGATGTGAAAAGCCTAACTCTCCACAAATTGAGACTCTCTCAGGCGGGTCGCTTCAATGGATAACTAAATTCTTATATTTAGGGGCACAGTAATACAAAAACACATACACAAATTAATTTTCAAAATAATAACAAAAAATCTGATCAGATTTTTTGTTAGTATTTCTAAATTCTTACTTTCTTTCTTTCTTACTAAATTCTTTTTAATTCTATCATTATAGTCCAAGGGCCAGCGACGGTTTCCTTACAGTATTGTTAACAAGCGTATAACTGCTATGGAAGGTCCCTTTGAATATACTGAGAAGGGAACCCGACGTCTGGCAACTCTACGGTGGTGGTTTTAGCGCCCTCGCGCTTCTGAAGGGTGTAAAACAAGTACTAAAAGACAGTACAATAACAAGTCTGGCGCTTTGCTATGTTAAAGATAATCATCTGTTACATAAATAAAAGTTTACACCACATTCGCATAATAACTAATAATACATAATGCGTATCGACGATCATTCCCCATACGCGCTCCTGTATCCGGGTGCCCGCATAAGGTTGTCTCGCTTGCACTCACGCGTCTGCATAAGGCTATCTCTCCCGCACTTATGTCAAACGTGTTTTACGGTCTGTCGCTTTGTTTCCACAGCTTTGTTATTTTACTTTAAATGGTTACTTTTATTATGCAACTTTATGCAAATCTGGCGTAAACTTACCACCCGCAAACACGTCTGCAATTGTTTTTTCCTTATACAAAACACGATTATCTTTAACATAGCAGAGCGACAGACTTGTTATTATACTGTTTTTTAGTACTTATTTTACATTCTTCAGAAGCGCGAGAGCGTTAAAACTACGACCGCAGAGTTGCCAGACGTCGGGTTCCCTTCTCAGTATATTCAAAGGGACCTTCCATAGCAGTTATACACTTGTTAAAAATACTGAACGCAAACCCGTTGCTGGCTCTTGGACTATTAATTTTTAATTAATCCTAAAATAGTTCAGTTTTCTTTATTTGGAGATTCATACTTTTGGTATCATAATATTTCCTAATTACTAAAAATGGAACTAACTACTATTAAACTCACGTTTTTATTTTAATAATATTTGACGCCACAAGATTGCCAACTTTATTTTTCTTAAGTCCCCTCGGCTGCTTTTATTAGTCTTGACAAAGATTTCAAGAAAGTGCCAACGACCTCTTTCAAATATTTCCAAATAAAGGGCTTTACTAATTGGAATCCTAAATCGATTTAATTGTACTATAGTAGCAAATATATTATAAATTTCATTTCATTCGTCCCAATCCATTTATATTCCAGTGAATTTTTTCTTTCTAATAATATATCTCCATCGAATAATAAATTAAACGCTTGTTTAACTTGAAGCACTTGTTAACTTAACACTTTGGTTTATAAACTTTTTTTAATTTTAAACACTGACGTTTCTCAAAAATATCACTAGCCTCAAAATCTTGACATTGATTTGTTTATATTTTAATTTATAACATAATCTTATATTACTTTGTTTTCCAAAAGGAAAGAGAATGTGTTACAAATAATGGCTGTGTTTATATAGAATTTAATGTTTAAAAATTTTAATTGACAGAAAACTAATCAGTTAATGTTAAAGATGCAAAAATTCTGAATCTATTGGTATGCTACACTTATTTGTTCATTACAAAATATGTTGGTGGAACCAAATCTTTACAAACAACTATTTATTAACTTAATTACTTAAAAATACCTTTTCACACCTTCCTATCTTCACAAATTTAAACATTATATCCTTTAAAATATTATTTGAATAATTTTAGGCATCAACAACATGAAAATTCAAGCCAATTAACAATATTCAATGAAGGTTCTCCAACTACAACATAATTATATGTTGTTTATCTGATACCATTAATATAAAGCAGCCCCTACATTTAAGATAGTTACAATGATGTGGTAATGAATCAGTTTTACAATCCTTCACCAAAATAATTTAACCAGGATCTGTAAAGTTTTGAAATACAAGAATCTTATACTACCAAGGAATCTCGTTAACATGAAAACACCTTTTCTAACTATTAATTGATAATTGATAAGATAGTAAATACTTCTATACGTCCCCATTACAATACACCTTGTCTGGTTTAGGTTAACTCTTACATTAAAATTGGCCTAAAATTCATTAAATTGAAAAATTAGATAATCGTCTCCCACATTGCTAATGGAAAAGGAAAATTAACTAAATATTATAGAAAAATCGAGAAAATTGAGGTTATACAACCAATCTAACGTGTGGCTTTGAAATTTCATAAATACGCTTATCTAAAATTATAATATATTATTAAATTTAGACACGACACTTCCAATTAGTTAATCAGTGTCTTCATTGAGATAGACGATGGTTATTAATTGATCGTTGCAACAATCTCAGGCGTGTTTAACCGGGTTTAAGTCTGGAGAACGAGGAGGTTGTACTAAAAATATATGTGCTACATACATTGTGCTCAAAGAATTTCAATGCATCTTCAACAGCATAAAATAGTGGAATGGCATTGATAAACACAGTGTTGCTCATATTTCCCTTTCCCCTCGTAGTTGCAATATTCTTAACTTGCAGAACAATTTACATTTTCAGTATACAGTAACGAAATCTGATACACACGTTCCATGACTCATCACACGTTAGCTAAACAAGCTAAAAATTTGACGTAACGACGGTTTTACGTGATGAGATCAACGAGATCTCTCAAACTTATTTATAGATAATCTACAGTTTAATAGCCATTACAAGTGCAGATAGTGGAAAAGCGGAAGCAGAAATGCATAGAGCAATTTCGTAGGTCTAGAAATTACGTTACCTATACGTAAAATATAGGTTTCAGCTTCCGTTAGTTAATAACATATGCAGTTGATACTCTGGTAAAAAAAATCACTGGTGATGAACTGCTTGATGAGGTTTTTGCGATAGTACTGACGTAGTAGGTAATCTTCCCAGTGATAATATCAAATAAGACTAAAATGAACCAGAATTTTTCAATCAAAAAAATCTGGCCTAGCACAACCGCTTACTTAGAAGTAATAGTCATTTTATTTTTATTGCAGAAATGTAATAGAAATGCACGTTATAGTTCCTTAACCTACCTTGACATAACTTCAATGTACCGATTATTTTCAGCGTTACTACATTAACGAGTTCTGCGAAAAATAATCCAGATATGGAATATTTCTAATTTTGTAAGTAATATTTTTGGAGTAACACAAAATTAATATAGTTATTTTAATAAAATAGTCTGGAATAGTGTTTTATATTGGTAGAAGATTCTAAGTCGATAATAATTTTCGAGAATTCTAAGCGCGCAATTTGTGTATTATGTTAATTCATAGCACGCAATTCGTAAACGTCCAGGTATATTACAGATTTGTACACTAGAAGTAAATAAGTGGATGTAAATAGGTTTTAATAATAATTTAACTTTCAATATTAGCCCAGGAGTATTTGGTTTTTACCCACAACAAAAATGTGGTAAGGCTGAAGATCTCCATATTGGTACTACTCGATGCATTGAACGACCTGTTAAAAGTCCTCGATGCTCTTTTTGCGAAAAGAAGGTCCTAGGCCACAAATATAATAAATCTGAACATTAACCAATAAGGATTTCATGGCCCGAGTGAATGAACGAACAACAACTTCCGGATTTGAGCCGTATTATGTTGAGAAAACAAAACCGAATAATTCAACGTTTCGCCCGCAATTGTATGGGGATTCTTCGGGAGAAGAGGAACTGTACTTGAGGACTGAGTAAAGTCAACAAGCAAAGATTTGTAATTTCTCCTGAAGAAGTCCCACACAATTGCGGACGAAACGTTGAGTCGTTTGATTGCTTGTTAACTTAACATTAATCTACAACTAATCTGCAAATCATACAATTCATAAACGCATTTCTCGATGTACTCTTTGTACAAGGATTGGGCTACGATGATTGGAAGACGGTTTTATATTCGAATAACACTCCTTTCATACAAGTTCTTTCTGACGGTAGAAGAGGCGGCGTAATTATCATTTGTACAACAAAAAAGACGGAGTTTTGCTCTCTTCTCACAAACAAATGTAAAAGCAGGTTTTACCTGCATAAAACAGTCGCAGGGGCGGCAACGTCAAGTCGAATACTTATCGGTTCCCAGATACGCAGGACAGTTCAATGTCCCAAAACTGAAATGAGGTATGACCAAAAATCCAGCGAGTGTTCGGTTCCACAGTTCGGAAGGTGGAATGAGTCGAGAATGGGTTTAACAACGCGGCGGTTTTAGCATGTTTTAGCGATCGCTTCATGCACTTCCACGGTTTTTCTTTTCTTTTTATTTTAGAGCTTAAAGTCGCATCACACCCGGTAACCGTGCGAATAAAGAGCAATTTTGAGGCGTCCCAGGTCAGACCACCGAAAAGAACCTCGATGCCCGTGTCTCTCCCCACAACGATGAGCCTTGTGAAACACCAAATAACAAATTCGGGTTGTAATGGCACCAATCAAAATAAACAGAATACAATTCCTATTTTAATTAATTAATCGTTACATAAATAAAACAAATAGATCTAATTAATTAGGTAAAGCTCCCCCTCGCTGTCCTGGGAAACTAATTCCATAGGGGACCTAGGTACGTAGAGTGCTAATTCCACTGTAGTATTACTAGTTTCCAGAATGGAATTATATTTATTTTTTGGGGTTTATTTATTGCTCGTAATTGGAAATTTCGAGTGGAATTAGGCCACGCCCCATAGTGCCACCCCTTTCATAGTTTGTGCCAACCTTTGTAGATTATATACACCGTGTAATGTCTAGGACTCCTTTAACGTGTTGACGTTCTTGAGACCTGTTAGGCGTGCTTTGCAAATGTCTAGGGTAATTTCATAAGGTTAGACCACGCCTAGGGTAACCTTACGTACCCTACGTTACCTTACGAAAGGTTCTAATTTCTCTGGGAATTAGTATCCTAGGTGAAGGGAGGAATTACATTGCAAGTCTCCAGGATTATTAGGTCACACCTCCTTAAGTCCACTACTTCCATAATTTGTGCCAACCTATATTATATACACCGTGTAATGTCAGATGGATGGAAAGCAGAGAAATCAATCTATACCAGACAGGCATAAAAACGATGTAATAATTCAATAGGTTATTACCCACAAAATGGAGACTGCTTATTGGGAAACAGTAACAACCTTTAACCGCAGTTAAATCTGTCGGCTGCCAGCTAACTAGTGTGAGGTCGTGGGCCTCACAAGAGGTCTTCTGTAATAGGCGCCAAGAATCGTCTAAAATAGCTCTAGTATTTGCCGACAAAATCTGAAAAGAACAACACATTTGCGACTACTACCAATGTGGTCGACTTTTCCCAATATTGGCTCCTCGGTAACTGAAAGTATAAACCCCAAATACCAAACATATAAATAATAAGTCGTCAAGTAAGGGATGTACAGTGCTTTATTAACAACCAGACAAATTATCAGGTAGATCAATTAACATAAATCAATAATGTATGGTTATATTTTAATAATATATTAAGGACAAATAGCCTTGGCAAAAATTAAATGAAGTTTATGGGTTTCTATATACAAATTTGATTGGGGTGAGGATTGATGCGAGCGAGACTATTTACTCTAGATCTGACTTAACTTCTAGTCTCAAAATGTAACTGGCGCGGTAAATTAAAGCGAATATATGTGATGTAGATTGCGCAATCGTTAACCTCAGATTTTAATTGTTTAACTAATTCATTACGGAGCAAAGTCATACGTATTCACTCGCAAATTTTCCTAACAAAGTAATAGAATAAATAATATGTGACAAAATTATATATATGAAATAGACACCTAGCTATAAGTGGTACACACACACTGGGGAAAAACCATTTAACACATAAAATTGCTATATATACAATAAGGGTTATCAAACGTTATTGTTATTGTAAATAGTTGCTACAATATAACTGACTCGCGATGCAGGTGCGTGTTCTTCGAACTGAAGTGGAACGCCACCAACCAGGTTGAACGTAAGCGTGATCCAACAAGACAACAGCAACCAAGTAAGCGTAGTGGTGTTTTAACAACCCAATATACAACGTAGTGATGAAGTTAACGTAAGATTTATTATAGAAAAAGAAAAAGGTCTGTAACTAACAAAACCAAAGTACCAGAATGCAACAACCAAACATTTTATAAATATCTAAATAAAAGGTAATCTTCTGAAAGAACTCTTTCAGAAGATTACCTTTACGGTATACCTTAAGCGGTATAACTTATACCGCTCCCAAATGCGGCTAACGATGATTATATATCGAAACCAGTCAAAGAATTATAGTATAGGAGACTGTATGTAAAAAAAAGTTAATCTATAAACTTACAAGAAAGAACTAGTGGAAAAATTCCTTACGGTTACCAATAAACTTGGAAACATCACCAAAAATTAATTAAAGATCTGCACAAAAGCAATTCCCATATCACAACATAAAGGAAAAACTAATTTAACGGTGATGCCACTAAAATATTCTTTAAAGAATTTTCTTCACACGAACAATCAAAACGAAGTGAAGTCTCTTATCAACAACAGGAAGTTAGTTCCAAACAAAATGGCAACTAAACGGAGAGAAAATGCGAAAATCCCTAAACGCTATACAATTTAATGCCAACGCATAGCTATACAGGGTGTTACGAAATTAGCACGTAACAAGGTATACGCTGTTATTCGTGACTTAAGACATTCTTACTCCAAAGCATCATAGACGCCGACGGAGGAAGAAGGGGACTCTCTAAATGTCATTCAGTGCATTGATTAGTATCGGTGTGAAAATTTTCAGTCTTACCATATTTATTTGTACATCCAGGTCGATTATTGGCTAAAATTCTAGAACTATATCGAGTATTTTCACGTAATATTGTTCGCAAGAAAAGTACACGAATCTAAGAGGACGGCATGGTAATTCAATCGGCAACCTCAATCGCACACGCTGCAGGTGCCAAGTTAAATGTGGGTACACGACTGCTGCTCTATACTCTAGTTGGGTAAAGCAAACAGTATATGTAACAGTATATTGATATAATTATTTTAAACATGTACTTGGGACTTTTGTAGGCATAAATTAATATAACTAACTATACCTATATGTAATGCAAAAAGGGTATTATTCAAATCATGTAGGGTCATGAATTATTATAAAGCAGACAATATTAAAATTAAATAGTTCCAGTGGTATAGCTAGAGACATCTTCACCAGAAGCAACAAATCCTTTTTCGCCCAAAACCTTTTATAATTGTTTAAATGTTGTTGATGCGCGGTGCTCAAAGGCAACCGCATCTTAATAGCTAATACCCGTAGTTTCTTAAATCGCGTTTTTCAAATCTTTTATAAATTCCTGACTAACAAAGTTTTCTTCTAACGTTAGGGCCATCGCATTGCTACCACGGGGCAAACTAAAGAAGACAATGGTGGTTTTGTCAAGGCGCATGTTACCATGGATATACGATGCGAAAAAGGGAATTAATATCAACGCAGAAATATCAAAAGTTTCTTTTTTTACGATACTAAATAAACCATTCTCTTAACGCTACGCATGTGTTTTTCTGTAGATAACAAATTAGGGCACCTATAATAATACTTATAATACAACCATAAAACATGATTCAAAGACTTTACAATAATTACATTAACTTGGAGATAAACATGCGCAGCTTATAGAGCACACTTTCTCTTTCCTACACACGGTGTTTCACTTAGGATTCGTATCGTCTGAACAGGTGATAATACTCGTCAATAGGAACAAGAAACCCTTATTCCATTTTTGATTTTACGCGCATAAAAAAAATTTGCTAACAAGATCAACTTTTGGGAACACCTGGAAGAAATAGTCAAAACAAACTCAAATTAAAGGCTAATTAATTGCTCTATTTTTAAATTTAAGACTCAGGTAATTTTTCTAAAACCGCAGGTTTAGAAAAAGTTAGCGGAGCCCACATCAAAAATCTACTGTAGAATTGGAAATTAAAAAGTAACCTATGGAGAATTAAAGGCTAATTAAAGCCTGGCTAAATGCCCTGTTTTCAAATTTAAGGCTCAGCTGGTTTTTTATAAACCACGGGTTTCGCTAGCTTTAGAAAAAAGTTAGCGGAACCCACATCAAAAATCTAATGTAGTATAATGCGCAATTAAAAAAAGCAATTTATGGAGAATTAAAGGCTAATTAAAGGCTGATTAAATGCCCTGTGTTCAAATTTAAGGCTCAGTCGAGTTTTTTAAACCACGGGTTTCGCTAGCTTTAGAAAAAAATTAATGGAACCAGTACCAAATATCAAATTTTAGAATGCACAATTAAAACAAATAATCTATGAAGAATTAGAGGCTAATTAAAGGCGACTTAAATGCACTATTGTCAAATTTATACTTCAGAATTAAAGATTAATTAATTCAAGATTCCCCTTACGCGTCTCGAACTTTTACATATACATCGTCAAAATCAACTACAGACCGTTTTTAAGAATTCTATTCTGCGGTCTTTAATTCCCTATAGCCTATCTTTCTCAGTTCTGCAAGCTACCATTCGATTTCTGACACAGGTCTCGCTTATTTTTTCTTAAGCTAGCGAAACCCGCGATTAAAAAAAAATATAACCAAGCCTTAAATTTCACAATAGGGCATTTAATTCGCCTTTAATTAGCCTCTAATTTTTCATAGATTATTTATTTTAATTGTGCATTCTACATTTGATATATGGTACGGGTCCCTCTAATTTTTTTCATAAAGCTATAGAAACCAGTGGTTTAGAAAAAAATCAGCAGTGCCTTAAATTTTAAAACAGGACAATTAATCAGCCTTTAATTAGCCTTTAATTCTCCATAGGTTAGTTTTTTTAATTTCGCATTCTACATTAGATTTTTGATGTGGGTCCCGCTAACTTCTTTCTAAAGCTAGCGAAACCCGTGGTTTAGAAAAAAATCAGTTGAGCCTTAAATTTGAAAACAGGGCAATTAATCAGTCTTTAATTAGCCTTTAATTCTCCATAGGTTACTTTTTTTAATTTCGCATTCTACATTAGATTTTTGATGTGGGTCCCGTTAACTTTTTTCTAAAGCTAACGAAACCCGTGGTTTAGAAAAAAAATCAGTTGAGCCTTAAATTTGAAAACAGGGCAATTAATCAGTCTTTAATTAGCCTTTAATTCTCCATAGGTTACTTTTTTAAATTTCGCATTCTACATTAGATTTTTGATGTGGGTTCTGCTAACTTTTTTCTAAAGCTAACGAAACCCGTGGTTTAGAAAAAAAATCAGTTGAGCCGTTAATTTGAAAACAGGGCAATTAATCAGCCTTTAATTCTCCATAGGTTACTTTTTTAATTTCGCATTCTACATTAGATTTTTGATGTGGGTCCCGCTAACTTTTTTCTAAAGCTAACGAAACCCGTGGTTTAGAAAAAAAATCAGTTGAGCCTTAAATTTGAAAACAGGACAATTAATCAGCCTTTAATTAGCCTGTAATTCTCCATAGGTTACTTTTTTTATTTCGCATTCTACATTAGATTTTTGATGTGGGTCCCGCTAACTTTTATCTAAAGCTAGTGAAATTCGTGGTTTAGAAAAAAATCAGCTGAGTCTTAAATTTAAAAACAAAGCAATTAATCAGCCCTTAATTAGCCTTTAATTCTCCATAGGTTACTTTTTACTTTCGCATTCTACATTAGATTTTTGATGTGGGTCCCGTTAACTTTTTTCTAAAGCTAGCGAAACCCGTGGTTTAGAAAAAAAATCAGTTGAGCCTTAAATTTGAAAACAGGACAATTAATCAGCCTTTAATTAGCCTGTAATTCTCCATAGGTTACTTTTTTTATTTCGCATTCTACATTAGATTTTTGATGTGGGTTCCGCTAACTTTTTTCTAAAGCTAACGAAACCCGTGGTTTAGAAAAAAAATCAGTTGAGCCTTAAATTTGAAAACAGGGCAATTAATCAGTCTTTAATTAGCCTTTAATTCTCCATAGGTTACTTTTTTAAATTTCGCATTCTACATTAGATTTTTGATGTGGGTTCCGCTAACTTTTTTCTAAAGCTAACGAAACCCGTGGTTTAGAAAAAAAATCAGTTGAGCCGTAAATTTGAAAACAGGGCAATTAATCAGCCTTTAATTCTCCATAGGTTACTTTTTTAATTTCGCATTCTACATTAGATTTTTGATGTGGGTCCCGCTAACTTTTTTCTAAAGCTAACGAAACCCGTGGTTTAGAAAAAAAATCAGTTGAGCCTTAAATTTGAAAACAGGACAATTAATCAGCCTTTAATTAGCCTGTAATTCTCCATAGGTTACTTTTTTAATTTCGCATTCTACATTAGATTTTTGATGTGGGTCCCGCTAACTTTTATCTAAAGCTAGTGAAATTCGTGGTTTAGAAAAAAATCAGCTGAGTCTTAAATTTAAAAACAAAGCAATTAATCAGCCCTTAATTAGCCTTTAATTCTCCATAGGTTACTTTTTACTTTCGCATTCTACATTAGATTTTTGATGTGGGTCCCGTTAACTTTTTTCTAAAGCTAGCGAAACCCGTGGTTTAGAAAAAAATCAGTTGAGCCTTAAACTTGAAAACATGGCAATTAATCAGCCTTTAATTCTCCATAGGTTAGTTTTTTAATTTAGCATTCTACATTAGATTTTTGATGTGGGTCCCGCTAACTTTTTTCTAAAGCTAACGAAACCCGTGGTTTAGAAAAAAAATCAGTTGAGCCTTAAATTTGAAAACAGGGCAATTAATCAGTCTTTAATTAGCCTTTAATTCTTCATAGGTTACTTTTTTAAATTTCGCATTCTACATTAGATTTTTGATGTGGGTTCCGCTAACTTTTTTCTAAAGCTAACGAAACCCGTGGTTTAGAAAAAAAATCAGTTGAGCCGTAAATTTGAAAACAGGGCAATTAATCAGCCTTTAATTCTCCATAGGTTACTTTTTTAATTTCGCATTCTACATTAGATTTTTGATGTGGGTCCCGCTAACTTTTTTCTAAAGCTAACGAAACCCGTGGTTTAGAAAAAAAATCAGTTGAGCCTTAAATTTAAAAACAAAGCAATTAATCAGCCCTTAATTAGCCTTTAATTCTCCATAGGTTACTTTTTACTTTCGCATTCTACATTAGATTTTTGATGTGGGTCCCGTTAACTTTTTTCTAAAGCTAGCGAAACCCGTGGTTTAGAAAAAAATCAGTTGAGCCTTAAACTTGAAAACATGGCAATTAATCAGCCTTTAATTCTCCATAGGTTAGTTTTTTAATTTAGCATTCTACATTAGATTTTTGATGTGGGTCCCGCTAACTTTTTTCTAAAGCTAGCGAATCCCGTGGTTTAGAAAAAGATCAGCTGAGCCTTAAATTTGAACACAGGGCAATTAATCAGCCTTTAATTCTCCATAGGTTACTTTTTAATTTCGCATTCTACATTAGATTTTTGATGTGAGCCCCGCTAACTTTTTCTAAAGCTAGCGAAACCCGCGGTTTTAGAAAAATTAGCTGAGCCCAAAATTTAAAAATAGGGTATTTAATTATCCTTTAATTCCTCATTCCTGTTCTCCTGGTGTATGGGCTTCGCTAACATCAGGGATGTAATAAAAGGCGATTTTACAATTATTGTGTTAGCAAAATTTTCCAAATATCGATCAATAAAACCAGAAAAGGATTGTTTAACAATAATAAAGCACACAAGCATATCTCAGAGAATTTTTATGTAGCGTAGATTGTTTTTCTTATGTACTAACACATTAAAGCTTCCAAAGCAACTAATCTGAAATGATTAATAAGTATTTATTTAGTGTTTTTAGCTGACCTTAATTAGTTTTCGCTTTTAAATTTCACTAGACTAGCAAACTACTTCAGCACTTCTACAAAATAGAATTAAAATAACTATTAGTTTATTTTAAAAACGACATGCCAAATTTCACCTAGCACAAATAAATTTTACTGTCACCTTTGGTTGCCTACACCGCAGGGAGATATGTGGTGGAAATCTACGATTAATTATTATAGTTCCCTTACAAGAATGTTTTGAGCGGTTTTGAACACATTTTTCTGCATGATTTTGTCGGATAATGACAAACTTTGTTGCATTTAGACAGTTTCTTCTGAAAATATAATGTGTACCTCCATTGCTTAACTTCTCATACGCTTGCAAATATTTTAACGTGTCCTTTCAGTATGTCTGGAATCGTCGTACTGTTTTGGTATCTTTCCGGTTTCTACTATGTTGAACAATTATCATAGTAAAAATAAATACAAAAAAATGTTGTGCGGTAAGTTTTTTAGAACACCAGTATTTCGTAGAAGACAGACACTGCAACACTTGAAAAGACTACAGGTGTAAAATCCAACGCGTTTATAAATCAAAATATTACAAAATAGTATCTATTCAAGACCTACAGCTCAGTAGAGCCCAGCATTCCAGCGGTTGAACAAAAATTCTGCAATCATTTAGACCTAAAGTGCATGCACTGTAAGCAATTGACAACCTTATTATGCCGGTTAAGAAGTTACTTAACAGGTAATGTTAATGAAACAAAAAGTCCTGTGTGTTTTACTAAATAAATCCCGACATTGCTGTCCAATCGATATATGTAAAAAACAGGGTAGTAAAATTGGATGAATACATTAATTTCCCCAAAAAAGTGTGAAACATCTGAATGCATACATATCTAATCCAAGCAAGCCATGAATTCGAAGTTAATTCAAATTTATTTATCATAAATTCGTTCAAACCGGAGCAACCCATCCAGATTCAGCTTTAGCATTTTATTCCCGATTTGGCTTTTCCCCCATCGCCTGTCCGTTTGGACTAACCCTTTTTAATTCTTAATAAAACACCTCATTGTAATTTAACACATTTTGTAAATACATTAACACACAAAACGACTTCCGTTTTGCTGATTTCGCATTATTATACACACACTCCACACATACACACTGTTATTTGCAAAACGATCTCTACAATATTTTCCTTCTAATTGGGAAAAAACCAAAAAAAAAACAGGGAAATTAACAAATGTTACCCCTCCAGTTGTCGGTAATTAAAAATAAATATTTGTTGGATTGAAAAAATCGGCAGTTACTAAATTATAATTTCCTAAACTAACAGTTTTTAACACTGGCTGCCGGATTGTTCGTTATTGTTATTCTGTTTATGCCAGTCAGGATGAGTTTGTAGTAAATTCTTTAATGAATTGGCGCGTCCATATTGATTTCCCATTATTAAACTCATCATTTTATTTCCAGATAACCAGGAACAAAGACAGAAACAATACCAACCATGGAGCACAGAGAACACCTACCAAACATTACGACATGGAAATATTGTCGCACCCTTGATAAATAGCACCGGAATAAGACCGAGCAGCCATCATGTGGTCCCCAGAAGACAATCTTCCCCACCGTGCGGGAAGAACATACGAATCGGACTTGTCCCTTAGATACTTAGCGCCGGGTGCATTTACAATCCTTCCCCCTGGCCACGATCCACCAACGGAACCCACGCCAACCTCAAATAAACACAGGTAAGTAATATCCACTCCCTTATCTACTTTAATAAATTTTAACCTTGTATTCTCTATCCATTTTCAGATTAACACCGACTACTAAGAAACACCGCAATGCAGCGTTTTCTATTATAGCCGAGCCGGGGAGTAATTCTGGTTCCAGAAGTCCTTCACCGACAGGACGAGTTAGTCCATTTCGCGGACGCGGTTTTAATCCTGTGGGTTCGAGGCATGCATCGCCGTTACCATCGCCGCCACCAGAAGAACGAGGCTATTCACCTACAAGAATCCATCGCCAACAATTTGATACGGAAGATCCTTCAATAAAACAGCGTTCGAAAATACCGACGCTTTCGCGACGTGGAAGTACGGCGGCGTTGTTTGGAGAAAAAGTTGAACCTCCAGAAATAAGATCGACAACTAGAAGACCCGCACCTCGTGGTACCTTAACAAAACAATTCAGCCAAAGTTTAACGAATATTTCTCCTAGAGACGTATCTAATAAACCGCCGCCTAGTCCTAGAAGGACAAAAAGGTATTCGAAAGCGCCGGCTTTTCAGAAATTATCGCCGATTATTGGTAGTTCTCCCGAACCAACGCCTAATCAGCATAGATTAAAACCGCAATCGCAGTCTTCCCCATCGAAAATTCCAAGAAGTAGAAGCCAACCGCCTAGCACGAGGATATCTCCTAATGTTAGTAATGTTGGATCCAGGGTGAATTCTAGGAATCCTTCTAGGAATGCGTCTAGGAATCCTAGCAGGGAACCTAGTCCAAGTAAAAGTAAGGTTAACTATAGGAATATCAAGGCGAAAGTTAATAGTTACCATACGGTAGCAAAACCTAAAGTGCCTCCAAAACCACAAGTGCCTAATAATAGACAAAATGAACAATCGCAACGTAATAAAAGCGGTGCTACTAAAACAAAATCTAATAAAAATGACAATAATAATTCTAAGAATGTAAATAATAATAGTTATAATAATAATAGTAATAAAAATGAAAGGAGAAATGACGATAATAATAATAATAATAATACTAGTAAAAATAATAAATCTGGCAACAATGCTAGAAGGAAAGATAATAATAGCGAGGATGAGGATGATAATGATGATATGACTATAGAAGCAGTAACAACAACGCCTAAAAATAAACATATACCAGAAAGTCCATTAAGTAAAGGTAGTTCCAACAAGAAGAATGATGCTGAAATCATCACTACTGATAATGCTGATAAAGAAGGGGCAAAAATGGAAGAAAGTACAACACCCACGCTAGTGGATCTGCTACAACCTTCCACTACGGCAGTAGTGTCTAGTACCACCACGACGGTAACTCAACCGCTTAAGATCGAGGCAAGATTTGATGTCACAGTCAGGGATGATAGTGATAAAAGTGATACCGTTTATTTACCGGACGCAAGGGCGTTAAGCGCAACCAGCGTATCAACTGCCATGAATCGTATGAACGATACGGTTTTAGATACTAAAACTCTAATGAAAGAAACTAATTTGTCTACGAAATTACAGCCTTCGGCAGCTTCAACGATTATAAGTATGGCAAATAATGAGAGTAATCAGCAAAAACGAGAAGATGTAATAGATGTAAGAAGTGCACAAAATGTTCCTTCTGGTTTACCTCCAGTCGAAATGGTTAGAACTTCAAGCAATAACAACCACAATGGTGGTGACATTAGCATGAACAACAATAATAATAATAATAATTTCTCTCCTCAAGTCACTTCTAATGCCAATATAATTCATGTATCATCAGCAAAGTCCAACAATAAAGTGACGTTGAGTGCTGTTAATACCAATTCAAGTGAATCAAATGGAAAAACTACCCCATCACCAATATCTCCGGATCATCTGGTGGGAGGATTAACAGATGCATTGCCAAAAAGCGCAAACGAGCGTCTTAAGGAGGCTAGGACTATGGTGGCTACGGATGTGCAACCCATAAGGATAATGGTTAAGGAAAAACCTACAGACACAGAGGTTCAAAGTGGGAATGTACGTCTACCCGTCAGTGCCACGAATGGAATCAACGAAAGACCAGGGTAAGCTCTCCGGTATTTAAAAGAAAAATAAATAAACCAAATCGTTTCCATACTATTACTATTTTTTGATAACACTTCTACTTTTAATATTTTATTTTAGCAAGAAATGAAAACTAGAGCACGCATTTGGTAGTTCGATATCGGTCACATTGTAACCTTCTAAGATTTGTTCTTTACGTGGTCAACGATATTAATATTTATCCTATAAATAGAACTATTTTTCCAGATTATTTAAGCTAGTAGGTATGTTACATGGTATCCTTCCGATGGAGGAAATTCCTTCTACTTTTTCCCCGTTTTTCTAACTTTTGCACAAAGCGTTTGTTGCCTTTACTTTGCAATTATGGAATTATTAATAACGTAAGAATAATTAGGGCTAGATGGATATTTCGATCGGAAGATTCTGAAAATAACACGAAATCCGAAGGGGTGTCCACTGCGAATAGACTAGGTCACGTGAGACTGGTGGTCAGCGATTGTTGCAATACTGCCGGAGGTCACGCGAGTGTTAAGAATTTAGGGTTGTACAAACCAGACACGTGCTGCTTTAAAATTGTAAATGGTTCAGTTTATTTCTGTTTGTTTAAGTGTATTAAAACTATTTTCTTTTCATAGTTCCTGACAACTGAAAATTGTTTCCATTTTAAGTATTTCGTTTTAATAATTTAGACAATTCTCGATCTTAGAACTTTTTTACGTAATCTATAAAAAGCCCGCGTGACTATTAGATACTGTTTAGTAACGATTAAAATTAAAAACAAAAACCAAAACTGCTCAGGAAGGTAAAGCTTGAGCATGAAAGGTAACCCTTTTGAAAGACCGGTCAATAATTTGATGTTATTATCTTTAGAAAGGTTTCGAGAATTTAACGATTTAAAACTATATCTTTAAAAAGCTTTAAAATATTAATAATGTAAACACATTTTTAAAATTAAGCTGCTAAATTAGTTAAATAAAAAATTAAATAAATTTTTCAGATGCTCATAATTATCTTGACAGAAACTCATAAACTAGTGTTATTAATAAAATTTTAAAAGGTGCCAGGATCGCATTGCCATAAGAAAATTTTCTAAAGGAGCTTTTCATCGGCTATAACCACAGTATACACACGTTGCATTATTAACGCAGAAAAGTCAACTAGTTTATAAGTGTCTGTCAAGAAACTTTAATGAGATTCTATTTTAAAATTCTATTAAGATAAGCTATAGTGTTGCATGATTTGTAGTTGCATGGTAGTAAATTTAACTTAAAATATACCGATTTCCATTTTAATTCTGGTTGCTATGAATATCCATTTAGATTATAATTTCCATTCTTATAAAAAACGCGGCAAGCTATTTATGGTCCAATCTTAATGCAGCAACCGCTACATGAGACAGTATCAGTCACACTACTAAATGAAATATCTCATCAAAGACAGCAAATGTAGGTCCCAATTGATCAAGCAGTGCCCATCAACTAAATTTTAATCTACGGAAACTAGTTTTGTAGTTTGTAGTAGTAAACGCAAAGCAAGTATCTAATCTATGTGCTGCTTCTTACGAAGTAGTATCTAATTTATGAACAAATTGAGAATATAGGCAGAACTAAAAAAGATGTTTGTATACAGGTTACCTAGATTACCTCTGAACGTGTTAGATTGCGTATTCGAGCGAAGTTAATATTTGTATATCTAGAAACAAGGAAGCTAAATAATGATATCAATAATGTTATCAAGTTAACTAACCAAATGATCCTGACGCAGACTCCGACCCATGTTTGTTATTTTCTAAATGTTATTTGTTCTTGGTTTCATGTTTTCCAGATTATGAATGTTTGGAAACACTGGATTTTCTTAAATTTCATTTTAATGCTAACTACTATAGGGTTGTGATCTGAACCAGTATCACCTATCTGAATCCATATATACCATATAGATAGACATTTTTGTAGCGTTTATTGATCAGAATACAGTTTATTTGGTTTGGCGTGGAGTCAGGATTAATATGACCATCCTTAAGTGTCTTTCAAGTGATAACCGCCGCTTTGATAATTTATGCGAGGTATTATAACCTTGCAAAACTAATAAAGCCCGTCTCGTCGATCGTGAGGAATTTCAAGACTATATGTTACCAAGACGTCTTTGGCCTATGTTGGCATTGAAATTTTCTAAGATATATACATGATTTTATCTTTCTTTAGGCTTTCCAAGATGTTGCTGATTCGATGTACAATGTTTCCTCCTCGTTGTCATATTCTTTATCTGCCCTTGGTGCATAAATAAGCAGGGTATTTGGTAATAAGCACGGTTTACTATTTATTTATTATTATTTTATGCGAATCACGACGTGAAGCAACTGATGGTAGGAAGAATCGGATGTGCTCGCGATGGCTTGTCTCAGTGCAGCGCAAATAACTTAAGTGTTGTGGAACTATACCAGTACATATGCGCAAATAGACAAGGGAAACTAATTTTACTAAGTATTTCAGCATGGCTCTCAAATGCTTTTTATGAATTTGCTTTTGGGATGGTAGTCGGTTATTTCAATAAAATATTTCTTTCATCACAACAAAAAGACTAAATAATAACTCAAGGTTATTAAAGTACTATAAAAGAGGTTGATGTTTTATTATACGACTACTTGTACGTCTAACTTGTAATTCATTAGATATTATTAACTACCTTTTGAAACGAAACAAAAGAATTAGACAAAAGAAAATCATGCAGCAAATCTACAATATCCTACTTTTTAGACTTATCTACTCATGCCACCTTTTGTTTCCGGTGCTGATGGTAAATACTTCTTTAGTCTTTACAACCCTTGCGATTCAATTCAATAATCGAGGATTTGAAACAATCGGTGTAATACCAAGTTCTGGAGTTTAAATTCTTTCGAGAACTGCGGTATTTTGGGATGAAAAGAGCAAAAAAGTGTAAGATTCCGGGACTAACGATATAAATCTAAAATTACCATCAACAGATTAAAATAAATTGGGTGCGAGTAAAATAAAAGTGAATTAGTTTCATCAAAATGAAAACGATAGAGGGTGTCAGTAATTAAAGACATTTTTATCTGTGTCTGTTGGTTTCTTTTTCTGTTTGAAGGAATATTACGAAGGTATTAGTTATTTTTCAAACTAGCATTATGCTATTTATTCATAATCAAAAGTAAGTTGTGACTTTGATGTTTAACACTGTCCTACATGTCAGTTTTATTTATTCATTAAAGAACACACTTCAAAATCTCAACAGCCACCATCCAAAGTGTATAATTTTGTGAAAACAATAATGCCTCCCACCTAGGCATTCCTCACTGCCTAAAGTACGTGATTGTATTGAAGCACAGGTAGGAGGACAACATTTGTGGGTTGATCCAGATAAACTATAGACCACATCTGGATGAATTAGCGGTTTGCCGGTTGATTTCATGACCTGAAGGTCCTAGGTTCAATTTTCAGACTATTCAGGATGGGAACTGTTCATAACAGAAGAAATAAACACATGCTTTTTTCTAGGATAGGAGGTAAGACCGTTGGGCCGGTGTCAATACTATACTACAATACTACACGTTAAAAATTTGTGCTGGGGGTGGAATTTCTCAAATAATAATCGTATCAGTCGCTGCCAAGGGGTACAACGGGTGTTCAACTAACACATGGATAAATAATTTAGTCACCATGAATCGCAAGAAAAATTATTTTCTTAGACACTCCCGGAAACAACATGATTACTAAATAGTTTATTGCTCAGAAAGTTTCACTTAGAAAGGGCAGGACTGCAGAATTTTTAGGAGGATCATAAAATCTACATAGATACAATGCATATTCTTTTAAATTATTCTAAAACAATTAAAATCATCAATACGTAGGTACTAAAACCTATGTATGGAATTTTTATTTAATATTAGTAATCCAATAACTCTTAGTTTTGTAGTGTTCTAAATACTATGAACTGTATATCGCAGACTGCAGATATAGAGAACATACTATAGACTGTAGGCTATATACTGCAAGCTACAGACTGTAGATAATAGACAGTACGTTACAGATAGTAGACTATAGACCGTAGACTACGGACTGTAGACCGTAGATTATAGATCATAGCCTATATACTGAAGACTATGAACTACAGACTGCAGATGATGGGCTGTAGGTTATAAAATTCAGACTGTAGACTGTATATAGACCAGTGATTCTTAACCTTTTTGAAGTCAGGGGGCACTTTTGATCATAAGAAAAATTCGCGGAGCACCAGAGTCAAAAAACATCAGACATAACAGTTAAAAATAACATTAATTAAAAAATATATAAAAATATATACGAGGTAAATAATAAATTATCGGCCTAATTAATATAGAAAAAATAAACTTGGTAAAATATAATAATTTTTATTTTTCAATATAATCTCCCTTAATGTACAATACACTTATTACAAAGTGGAATTAATAATTCAATGCCCTTGTAAAAATAATCTGAAGTTTTCCCTTCAAAATGTTCAGTTACAGCTGCTTGCTACTGGTTCTCGTCCTTAAAACGACGTCCCTTAAGGTCTTTCTTTAAATTGGAAAATAAATAATAGTCACTAAGAGCCATATCCGGACTGTACGGTGGATGATCTAATGCTTCAAAGCCGCATTCGCGAATGGCAGCTTGTGAAATTGCGGCAGTATGAACGGGTGCATTGTCGTGTAATAATCGAACATCTCTTGTCAATTTTCCTCGACGTTTTTCACGAATATTGTTTCTCAATTTATGCAATAAACACGCATAATATGTACTGTTAACAGTTGTATAGCGTTCTTTAAAATCAATCAGTAAAATGCCGTCACAATCCCAGAATATTGTTGCCATAACTTTCTTTGTCGATTGAACGACTTTCCCTTTTTGGGACGAGGTTCATCAGGTTGCCGCCATTCCATCTGGATAGAGGATCATTATACAGAACCATTGTTTCATTTCCAGTTTCCAGTGACAATGAACACCAAAATCGACTTTGGGTCGTCTCCACACAAGTTTAGAAACGAGCGCGCACATTCGATGCGACGTTTACTTTAAACAGCAGAAAGAAGACGCAGAAAGAAGAACCCATCTTGCACTAATTTTATTCATACCCAAATGGTCATGAAGAATTCGGGGAACACTTGTTTCCGAAATCACTGCTAACTTCTTAACTTTCAAAGGGCGATCTTCTCAAATACCATTTCTTCAATGATTGTAACTTTTTGAGGCGTTACCGCTTCAATTGGTCGACCGATGCGCATCTTCAAGAGATTCTTGCCTCAAAGGGAAACATTTTGACCACTTTTTTACAGTGGAATATGAAGGAGATAAATCACCATAAACGCCGTCTAAACGTTGTTTGATTTGATTAGGCGTGTGCCCTTCTTTTGTTAAAAATTTAATGACCGCGCGGTACTCAATTTTCGTTAGCTGCGACATTTTCATGAACACGTCACGATGCTTGAGTGGCTACCAATAGTTATTTACGTGCCAAGCTTTGTAATTAATCTTTACGGGCGAGCTGGAAAGTTTATGGGGTGATCGACGAAGGAGCGAGCACACGACTTCACTTCACTTTGCAAAGGTGCTGCCATCTAGCCATTATTTGTGCAACTCAAATCACATACAGTAGATGAGCCAAAATTAAATTTCGGCCTTCATAATTTCGAGGAGCACTTGCAACAAGCTGGCGGAGCACCAGTGTTCCGCGGAGCACAGGTTAAGAACCACTGCTATAGACTGTAGACTATAGACTGTAGACTATAGACTGTAGACTATAGACTGTAGACTATAGACTGTAGACTATAGACTGTAGACTATAGACTGTAGACTATAGACTGTAGAAAATAGACTGTAGACTATAGACTGTAGACTATAGACTGTAGACTATAGACTGTAGACTATAGATTGTAGACTATAGACTGTAGACTGTAGACAGTAGACTATAGACTATAGACTGTAGACTATAGACTGTAGACTATAGACTGTAGACTATAGACTGTAGACTATAGACTGTAGACTATAGACTGTAGACTATAGATTGTAGACTATAGACTGTAGAATATAGACTGTAGACTATAGACTGTAGACTGTAGACTATAGACTGTAGACTATAGACTGTAGACTATAGACTG
This sequence comes from Agrypnus murinus, assembly GCA_929113105.1. Lineage (NCBI taxonomy): Eukaryota > Metazoa > Arthropoda > Insecta > Coleoptera > Elateridae > Agrypnus > Agrypnus murinus. The sequence continues at coordinate 152,929,868 of OV816027.1, forward strand.
TAGACTATAGACTGTAGACTATAGACTGTAGACTATATACTGTAGACTATGGACTGTAGACTATAGACTGTAGACTATAGACTGTAGACTATAAGACTGTATACTATAGACTGTAGACCATAGACTGTAGACTATAGACTGTAGATTATAGACTATAGACTGTAGACTGTAAACTGTAGACTATAGACTACAGACTGTAGACTATCGAATGTAGACTATAGACTATGGACTGTAGACTATAGACTGTAGACTATAGACTATAGACTGTAGACTATAGCCTGTAGACTATACACTATAGACTGTAGACTATAGATGTAAACTATAGACTGTAGACTATAGACTGTAGACTATAGACTGTAGACTATAGACTGTAGACTATAGACTATAGACTGTAGACTATAGACTGTAGACTATAGACTGTAGACTATAGACTGTAGACTGTAGACTATAGACTGTAGACTATAGATGTAGACTATAGACTGTAGACTATAGACTGTAGACTATAGACTGTAGACTATAGACTGTAGACTATAGACTGTAGACTATAGACTGTAGACTATAGACTGTAGACTATAGACTGTAGACTATAGACTGTAGACTATAGACTGTAGACTATAGACTATAGACTGTAGACTATAGACTGTAGACTATAGACTGTAGACTATAGACTATAGACTGTAGACTATAGACTGTAGACTATAGACTGTAGACTGTAGACTATAGACTGTAGACTGTAGACTATAGACTGTAGACTATAGACTGTAGACTGTAGACTATAGACTGTAGACTATAGATGTAGACTATAGACTGTAGACTATAGACTGTAGACTATAGACTGTAGACTATAGACTGTAGACTATAGACTGTAGACTATAGACTGTAGACTATAGACTGTAGACTATAGACTATAGACTGTAGACTATAGACTTTAGACTATAGACTGTAGACTATAGATGTAGACTATAGACTGTAGACTATAGACTGTAGACTATAGACTGTAGACTATAGACTGTAGACTATAGACTATAGACTGTAGACTATAGACTGTAGACTGTAGACTATAGACTATAGACTGTAGACTATAGACTGTAGACTATAGACTGTAGACTATAGACTGTAGACTATAGACTATAGGCTGTAGACTATAGACTGTAGACTATAGACTGTAGACTATAGACTGTAGACTATAGACTGTAGACTATAGACTATAGGCTGTAGACTATAGACTGTAGACTATAGACTGTAGACTATAGACTGTAGACTATAGACTGTAGACTATAGACTATAGACTGTAGACTATAGACTGTAGACTATAGACTGTAGACTAGACTGTAGACTATAGACTATAGGCTGTAGACTATAGACTGTAGACTATAGACTGTAGACTATAGACTGTAGACTATAGACTGTAGACTATAGACTGTAGACTATAGACTGTAGACTATAGACTATAGACTGTAGACTATAGACTTTAGACTATAGACTGTAGACTATAGATGTAGACTATAGACTGTAGACTATAGACTGTAGACTATAGACTGTAGACTATAGACTATAGACTGTAGACTATAGACTGTAGACTGTAGACTATAGACTGTAGACTATAGACTATAGACTGTAGACTATAGACTGTAGACTATAGACTGTAGACTATAGACTGTAGACTATAGACTATAGGCTGTAGACTATAGACTGTAGACTATAGACTGTAGACTATAGACTGTAGACTATAGACTGTAGACTATAGACTATAGACTGTAGACTATAGACTGTAGACTATAGACTGTAGACTAGACTGTAGACTATAGACTATAGGCTGTAGACTATAGACTGTAGACTATAGAATGTAGACTATAGACTGTAGACTATAGACTGTAGACTATAGACTGTAGACTATAGACTGTAGACTGTAGACTATAGACTGTAGACTATAGACTGTAGACTATAGACTGTAGACTATAGACTGTAGACTATAGACTGTAGACTATAGACTATAGACTGTAGACTATAGACTGTAGACTATAGATTGTAGACTATAGACTGTAGACTATAGACTGTAGACTATAGACTGTAGACTATAGACTGTAGACTATGGACTGTGGACTATAGACTGTAGACTGTAGACTATAGGTTGTAGACTAGACTGTAGACTATAGACTATATACTGTAGACTATGGACTGTAGACTATAGACTGTAGACTATAGACTGTAGACTATAGACTGTAGACTATAGACTGTAGACTATGGACTATAGACTGTAGACTATAGACTGTAGACTATAAACTGTAGACTATAGACTATAGACTGTAGACTATAAACTGTAGACTATAGACTACAGACTGTAGACTATCGAATGTAGGCTATAGACTATGGACTGTAGACTATAGACTGTAGAATATAGACTGTAGACTGTAGACTATAGGTTGTAGACTATAGACTGTAGACTATGGACTGTAGACTATAGACTGTAGACTATAGACTGTAGACTATAGACTATAGGCTGTAGACTATAGACTATAGGCTGTAGACTATAGACTGTAGACTATAGACTGTAGATTATAGACTATAGACTGTAGACTATAAACTGTAGACTATAGACTACAGACTGTAGACTATCGAATGTAGACTATAGACTATGGACTGTAGACTATAGACTGTAGACTATAGACTGTAGACTATAGATGTAGACTATAGACTATAGACTGTAGACTATAGACTGTAGACTGTAGACTATAGACTGTAGACTATGGACTGTAGACTGTAGACTATAGACTGTAGACTATAGATGTATACTATAGACTGTAGACTATAGACTGTAGACTATACACTGTAGACTATAGACTATAGACTGTAGACTATAGACTGTAGACTATAGACTGTAGACTATAGACTGTAGACTATAGACTGTAGACTATAGACTGTAGACTATAGACTGTAGACTATAGACTATAGACTGTAGACTATAGACTGTAGACTATAGACTATAGACTGTAGACTATAGACTGTAGACTGTAGACTGTAGACTATAGACTGTAGACTATAGGCTGTAGACTATAGACTGTAGTGTATTATTTACTCACTATTTATTGCGTTACTTAATACAAAGGTATAGCAAGAATTATATTGCAATCAACGCTATCCAGAAGAGTTGTATACAAGAGGCATAGCGACTTAATACAATCGCAGTAGGGTTTATTATTTACTTTGTAACGAACGGACGTGACAAACAGTTCCAGTGCGTAGTTTGAACATAACAGACATTCAAAATGGCGTGGCGGCTTGAAATTTTCGCCAAGTTAGAAGCTAACTGTGCGTTTTTTATGGTCTAAAAACTTGAATCCAATTGAAAACCACCGTGAAGTATCAGCTGTTTATGGAAATTATGCCATGGCACGATAGGCAATCAGAAAGTGGTGCAGAGACCGAAGTGTCTGAGAGAACGGTGAATCGATCTGACCGTTGCGGTAGGCAGAGGCAGGCCATCAACTTTCACGACTCCCTATTACGCCGTGGGAATTGAAGAATTGATTCGAAAGCACCACAGGATGACAACTAAAGAGATTTCTGGTTCCGCGGTTCCCGTACGGTTCCGCGAAATTCTAACTTGGTGTAAGTTTCAAACTGCCGCGGCATTTTGGATACCTGTTATATTCAAACTACGAACTGGAACTGTTTGACACTCCGTTACAAAATAATCTAACATGGTATTACGTCGTACAGATCTCTGAAATAGAAATTAATAAAGCACGATACTTACCTGCGCTGCTCTGCACGACGGTACATTTAGATTCACGAGGTGAATCAAGACATCCACATTCATTTCACAGCATCCGGGGAACGCTTTGTTCACCCTTGATTTAACTCAATAATATGAACTAGGAGAAGAGTCAATCACAATGCAAAAGTACATTTATACATAAATTTATTAACCACATCTGTAAAACTAAATCAAAATATTCACAAAGCACTAAAATACACTAAAAATGCAAACGACTGCTCCATACAACGATAGGGATGGTTCTGCCCTCAGTTGAGCTATTTCCCGATTAGAGCAAAAAACCGAAACAACCTAACTAGAAAATAAGTTGAGCTTAAGTGGTCCCTAGACTAGTAATTCTTTAGGACTCAATAAAACCAAAAATCATTAATAAAGCAATGACGCCCTAATTAGAGCACACTAAGTAATTACAAGAAATCGGATGCTGTTTAATTTAGAAACAAGCAAAATTAAATGTTGAGAGTGTGTCAAAAAGAAAATGAGTAATGCTTTATTTATAACGACAAAATTTAAATATCAATAATGAATAATAGGAAAACTAAAAGTGCTTTAATTTAACACGATTCTAATGCCAATGGTGTTCGGCAGAAGATTCTGCAGTGCTTTAATTAAAAAATGTGCTTTAATTTTAAACACAAGATGAATACTAGTCAACAGTTACATTGACTTATACTTAGTTTGTTTTACTAGGGTTGATAGTTGATTGGTAATTATTATAATTTAAACTTAGAAATTAATAACTAAGCCTAGAATAGAACTATTCTACACTAATTCAGGCTGGGTGCATTAAACTAATCTGATCTAATGTTAATTATTGTTAGTTATTTGAAAATTATAACGCATGAAATGAAATTTTGTGGTAAAAATGTCGAAAAGAATGATGAATTTGATATGTAACCAGTAATAACCCAAATAAGCATTAATAAGTATTGTATTACGGGCGTGTTTAATAATGTAAAATTAAAGATGATTACAAAATTCAATTTAATTAAATAACAACAGCACGTCAAAGAGTTAAATTCGATATACATACACCAATTATTATTTTTGATGCTAATTGAATTACTAAAATTATTATGAGCGCATTTATATTTGCAATTAAAAATAAAATTGTAACATACTATACGTAACGTATACGTATCTAAATAAATAGAACTAAATTTAAAACGGTCTGATCTTTAGTGCGTAATTAACACTTATCTATAGTGATAATTATGATGGAACTGGTTGATTGGCTGATTTCGGCGCGCAACAAAACAAACACTATAAACTATATCACGTAATGGCACTAATATTGGCTGGAATAGATTTGGAAAGTTTGGCTTTGTTGCCCTTAACGAATGTGGGGTGTGAACTACGCCCATTCTTTTCTTTTATTTGCGATTGTTACCATTTCCTCACTGTTCTTACCTGTCTCCTTTCCTATCTCTTCTACCCTGTCTAGCCAGCTTTCCTTCGGCCATCCAACTCCTTCTCTTCTCTCATTTGCATTAGCAACTTTTCTCCATTCTATATAAATATACAGATATAGGGCTATATAGCGTCCTACTTTGAGAGGACATGTCTTACAATTTATCATTCTGTCCTCCATTCTACGTCCTGCGAAGAAAAATTAGAAAAGTCCTACTAAATTTTCTAGTTTAAACAATATGATTTGTAGTACAATCTTGTTCATTTGGAAAAAGAAAAATCGTTCTATAACCCCCCCCCCACCGGAAATGTAACCGTAGTAATAGAGAATAGCCCTAACTAGAGCTAAGAGCTCATCAGGTCGTCATGAGTACACATATAAAATCAGAAACATAAGTAAACGTCTTTTTGTAGAACGTTAGTTTTCACGGTCTGCTACAGGATCACACACCTAAATACTCAGATAAAGAGTAAAAGAAAATAAGAAGTATACAAGGCACAGACAAATAAATATATCACATATAAAGTACAATACTGAGGGGGCCTTCTACACGGCCTCCAGTATGGTTTATTTTTATTATTTACTACCATGGAAATCACGCTCTAGTTATAGCTATGGTAGCTTTGTTAGAATGTTTTCTTTTGACCTTTTTTTTACCTGCAAACAATATACGAAGCGCGTTTTTAAGTAAGGTCCATTCTAAAATTAATGATTGAAGTCCAGTATCTGTATATGGTTTGGTCAAACGTTACAACTAATATTGTATTGTATAATTAATGGTATAATTTTGGTTAGGTTGCTGCTGTTGGATTCCTGTTTGATGTCGCCAGCTGTGAGCTTCTTGGTGTGTTTCGAACATTTTGTCAGCAAGAAATGATAATGTTATAGAGATTCCCAGGCAACTCTGTAAGGTCTATGTATGTCTAATATTGGTAGAATTAGGCAATAGCGTCGTTTATTTAAAGAAGGGCAAACGAATATCTGCGACGAAGATCATAGCTTTCCTACAAAGGTGGTGGCAAAGCGATTAAACGTAAAGGTGAACAGATCTCAGGAAGTTTCACGTTCAATTATCTTAACGACCACAGGAAAAAACTGAGAGCAGGGCAAAGAGGGGCGGGATTGTTTATTGTCCCACTCTTTGTAAATCGCTCACACGCGACATCGAACTAGAATCCGACAGTACCAGCCTGATAGACAACTAAAACATTTAAAGATTGGGCAGACGCGGCTCCGCATCCATCATCAATCGGCGATACTTTCAAAACGAACATTATTTAAAAGAAGCGCCTAGTATGTACACTAAAATCAAGCCTATTGATACTTTGTCATACAAACGTAATATGGATACCTACAGAAGTTCACAAACTCCCTTTATTTTGCGTCTTTCTAATGGTCTCATTGTTTATTCAGTTACTATTGTATGTCATATCCCAAGCAGCATTTTTTGTCATCGCTACGTGCCAGCTACTACCAGTGTAACTATTAAGTTTTTGCCAATAGTCACAAGCACGTAATTGCTACGGTTTCATTACGTGCCTGGAACCAAAATGGGGAACAATTTTTGGGGTAGCAGATACGTGGCGACGTAATAATTGCTACTTTCGTGGAACTTCTCTTCGCCACATCGTGTCGCGTGGTTATTCTCTCTTACTCTTGCAACCTAAAACATATTCTATCATTTTCTATACTAATGCTGCGATCGTGTCAAAATTGATTACTATTTTATTTGTAATACGTACTTAATAATGCAAAGAGCGATGAATTGTTTGATTATTTTGTCATTCCAGTAAACTAAAATTATAAACCATAAACTTTTCTGTTGAATGTGTTGATAGGTCGAAAAATAACAACGCGCCTTTGAATATAGTTTTTAATAAAAGATGTCTAATAAAATATAACAAAAATACTTATAACTTAATACACATGATAGAAATCATTTTTATATTATTCCTGTTGTTATTTTATGTGTTTAAATAAAAAATACTCAATTATTGTCATTAACTTATTAACATTGAGTGAGCAGGGAGCATTACATACACAATGCATACACTGTACAAGATGTGTGTCCTCCAAGCAGACTCGAGTGGTACTGACGGACGAGCCAGGATTGGCTAGTTACATCACTACAAATAAATGTTGCCAACTTCAAGTTACATACATAACAATTGCTAAGGCACAACTTGCCACCAATTTGGGTTATTTTTATTGAAGGTTATGTAATAAAACATCTAATAACAATCAGAACAAATTGCAAATTGATTAATGGCCTTCAACATTTTACAAGTAAATATGAAGATGAAGTAGTTTAGAAAAAATTACTTTAAAGTGATTCTCCTGGGTAGCAAAAACGTAAGTTTTACTTTCAATACTACTGTACGGTTCCGTTATTTTAAAGGGTTAAGCAATGGTTCGAGGCAGGTGGCACGAACTTTCAGTACTACTTTGAAGTTTTAAAAACTTTGAAATAGCTTCGGTCAAGTTACTGCTACAATCATAATACCACTTTGAAGTTGCAACGACTTTAAAGTAATACTAAGTGGCAATACCGTTCCACATACTTTAAAAGTTACTTAGAAGTAATGAAACTACATAGTTCCAATAAACAGTATAAATAACTACACAATTACTAAAATATTCCGAATTGAAGTATTTAAACCTATCATAAGTCATAATTTAATTGTAGTTACGTAACAACTACTCAATCAAAGTTCCGATCTCAGTTACTGCCACTTAGATGCTGCTTGGGATATCGTTTACACCTAAAAAGCCTAATCAAAGTTTTTACTAACCAATGTGGCTCAATCAGATTTCTGTAATCATTGTTTAGAACAACGGAAAAAAGATGATGACTTTAGCACTTTTAAACTTGAAAGTTTAACTACACGTATTTTTTAATTCAGTACATCTACTTTCCTTAAAAGTGATCTCTCTTGAAGTACCGTAAAGGCAAGTTTTCGAACGTTTAGCAAAGCCTTCTCGTTTTCACCATAATCCTAATTGCTATTCTGTCACACTAATTCTCCTCCATTCGTCTCGGTCAGGCAGCGGGTAACTAGCACCATATCAGACCTTGACGTCAGGTAAGAATCAATCAAACCCACCCACACCGAACCCTCATGTTAGCAGAGCTTCCTCCGCAACGTTCATGAGTCATCGTCGAGAAACACTTGCGTGTAACTCTACCACGCATTATTTTCTGACTACGTGATCCGTTGCCCAGATAAACCTGGGATTGGGTAGACAGCAGCCAGTTTTACGGGTGAACGCCGTGGGGTCTGCACCCAAGCTGGTCTGGGATTCTTATCATGCCCGACACCTCAAACGACTGCCTAGTCATCTGTCATACTGTGCTAGTCTCGGATACTAGTGAATCCACGACCGACACCTCGAACGACTGCCTGGCCGTTCACCCCGGCGCAAGTGAACCAGTAAAGAAATTGTGAAGACCTCATACCATTGGACTTTCCATGATCAAGTAGTTTAAAAATACTACCCAAGCCAAACCACTCCCCTTACTTCTAAGACTCTTTTGAGATATTCGTCTAAAACCCTCCTTCATGTGATATATCATTCAATTGTAACACCACAGAAGTCCAAGAAGACAACTCGTTCTACTGCCTTAAGTCATGGGGAGTCTGCGATATTTTTTACTATTTCCTTTCTTATCTACGATAAGATCATTTCTTTGAAACAATAAATGGATAGCAGCGCGGTAAAGAGCTTAACTCTTACACAGGCGACCCGAGTTCGACAGTACACTTCGCCGCGCAGTCGGATGTGCACGTTAAGCGCTCGGCCCCGGAAACCACCTACCTGCGATTGTTGTTAAGAATAACACTTCGGCATATACAACGCACAAGTATATATATTTATTGATAATCATGTGGTCAGATAATTAACAATAATAATAGGATAGATAATAAATAGTATAGGATTTAGAAGTTTCGACATAGTTTTGGAGTAAACAATTGCCTGTAAATAATTTTTTTCATTGACCACAAAGTCCAAAATTAGTCGTTACAAAAATAAAAGAGTTGGTAATATGTTTGTCCCCAGTCTAACTTTGATTAATTCAAATGTTTCATTCTCTACCTTACAATTGATTTAATCATTTGCAAAAATGGTAATGACCCCCACTAAACTGTAGGTCTGAAACTTATGACGTATTCCTATCAATGTATCATTACAAGAAGAAATTAAATTTATACTTACCTTTAGATGACTTTGACTGAGTTCTATAACAAGAACTACAAAACTTCTTGTGACATGCAAACACTGTATTAACACTTTTTTTATAACTTCTCGATATACTATGCAAAACACTATTTTCGTATGTGTACAAGATGGAGACAGGGCAAATTTGTCAAAAATTACCTTGAAATGTTAATAAAAATGTAGGTTGCTACTTAAAGAAGTCTTTTGTTTTGTATTACAGCAATTAACTTCAATTGTTTGAAATATGAATACTGTCACCCCAAATGATGAATATTCAACAGCCCGAGCACCTTTATGAATTTACAAAAGAAAACGATGATAACCTAAAAAATGCCCATATAAATGAACAGAGTGTGAATAGCACACCTAGGAAATAATACAACCTTTTGTGTGAAAATTTCCAGTAAAAACTCATTCACCAAACTTGAATTACTACACATCCATCCACCATGCTCCCTTCTTCTCCTCTTCTTCCACCCATCAATTCCTTGATATCCTTCTACAATACAGGCGTATGCGTACGTCCTTTCAAAATTAACTTGCTCCGTAATGAACCTGTCAAATTGTGCAGATCCAAAAGGAGAAGAATGCGAAAGCTTGATTGATTAATGAGGAAAAGCCTCTCATCGGCCCTTATTCATAAAAGCAAATAGAATAATTAAGTTAAATTATGGAACAAATTTGTACAAACTTAGTTTAAAATGTAATTAAATCCAGATTATACACGCCAGAAAATTGAGAGAGGGCCGAAAGGAGTCAATTTATTTCTTTTTTTATCTGCCTCGTTCTAAATTCAGTTTCTTAGCAACAGATTTCCACTAGTAGTAGCGCGAGGGTAAAAAAATCGACCTGCCCCCGTGTCGCACCTTACGCCACGGCAATTAATTATTTCCTTAACCTACATGAGGAAATCCTGTGTGGTAATAACACGAATAAAATTGAAAATTCGGACCGACTGACTGAGAAATGGTAATTAAGCAAATTGGGACTTTCGTAAAAAGGGGGGGGGTAGTGAAACCGGGCCGTAACAGAAGCCCCTATTGTACTGCGAAAACTAGACAAGCCTTTGTTGTTGTATTTGTTATTCAGGAAAATTCATCAATTTTATTATTTTTTATTAACCTGGAGAAAGATAGGGTGGTCAAGCTGAAATTCCGTGAACACATGACTAAACAGTTTCGATTAGTCGAGATTTTTATTTCTTTAAAGGAGGTTTTACGGTAGGTTAAGGTTAATTTCGATGAAATGAAAACGTTGCGGTCATATAGACTCGACTTAATATAATCTTAAGGGGTGTTGGGGTTGTTTCTACAGGATTGCGTGATCCAGGGACTCGAGTGGTCAGCAAAAGTGCAGAATGGCGTGTCCGGATATACCAGCGGCGTAGATGCTATTAAATGTATTTTTGCAATTTTTCACAAAACACAGCTATGGTCAAACTAGGGAAAATTCATTTTCTAACTAGTGAATTACGAAAAAAATTTACAGCTTGCACACAAATGTTTATTCAGGACTCTTGATAACAAAGAAAGGGAAATTTCTGATACGCCAATGGATTCCAAAGCACGTAACTATATACGATAACGTATGGACGCGTTGGAATACAGCAGTCCTCGTGGTCACTTTGCGAAAGAAAACTCGTTATTTGCTTTGTGGACACCTTTAAAGATTTTGTTTTTGGATTATAACCATTTTTTTGCAATCCACCATTTGCTTTAATAGTTAGTACCATAGTGCGGAATGGTCTGTAATAGTATCGCAACTATCCCTATCTATCATCATCAAAAAAGTGTGCAAAAGTGAGAAAAACGAATTTTGCTTTATCTTAATTGTAATTTTTTACTAATTACAGATTAAATCTCACATTAACAGTGATTTTGCAAGGTTTTAAAATTTTAAGTGTATTTGTAATAAATTATGACGCCATAAGTAAATGTACAATGTACACCAAGGCATCAATAAAATAACGTGTTCGCGTATATCACGAACGTTTTCCGTTTCCTTACATGCTTTTTGCGTTCTCATTTAATGACCATTTCGATCTTTTTAACTAACCAAACAAATAACTATCGGTAAAAGCTTAACCAACAATTGTAAACTCTATGGTGCAAGTGAAAGGACAAAGGAGCCATAAAATGACTTATATATACGTAATGCCCCTTCATGAGAATCAAAACGGTTATAATCTTCTGCAAAATGGAGGGTACACAACTTTTCTAATTTACTCCGATTGTTATCTCTTTGTTTTCTGTGTGCGCGTGCTGATTGCGTTACGCCTACTTTATTTAGACCATTAGTCGTTCCTTTTCACTAGAAAAAAGATATTATTACAATTGAGCCGCATTTAGGAAGAAAATTATTATTTTTTGACACGGCAGGATGGATGGGTAAATTAGATAGTACGCTCTATCTCGACATTCGTTTTGATTTTCTAAATTACACACAGTGATGACTCGTGTCCATTAGTAAATAAATCCGGAGATGACGCTAGACCATAAGTTCTAATTTCTCGGTAATTTTGGCAGATTACCGCCTTCGCAACCGCAGCACGAGGGGCCGCAGGAGTCTTCCGAGCCACCAAAAGGAATTTGTGGGCGCTTCGTTGCGCGCTTTAAAAAGAAACCAAAAACAGATGCAGCAACTCATAATGATAGCAAGGAGAAGAAGGGGAAGAAACCAGGGTTAATGTGCTGTACTAAGAACAAAAAAGAAGCCATGAAGGATAGAATCGACAGCGATATTAGTTTGATAGAAGAGGAAGCCAATGAAAAACTTAAATGGTGGCAGAAAGCCAAATGTTGTAAACGCAACAAGGTTGCTGATAGTAGTAGCACTAGTTGCTTCCCTAAAAAACGGAGAAAAGGCAGTTGGACGGCTAAGAAAAATGAGATACCACCAATAAAAAGAAGGTTAGTTATTTTTTAAGCTTCTGGATGTTAACTATTTATTAATATTTTTTTTAGTCCAAAAGATGCCTGCAAGCACTTCTTCAGATGGCTATTCTGTATCAATTGGTGTTCCTCGAGGAAACAAAGGAGAGAAGAGGAAGAGGCTATTAAACGCAGGGCGTCTATGATGAGCAAGAAAAAGAGTTTAACACCTCAAGCACCCCCGGAGGTAATAATACAGAATAGCTTTTCGCAACATAAAGTTTTGTTCGATTATCTTGTAGGAACCCAAATCGAAACTAGATGCTGGTTTGGTGGAACACACGTCCCTAATGAAAGGAGCGATTCCGGTGCTTCCCGTCCCCTTAGCATGGCTCTGCCTTATTCTTAATGTCTTCCTTCCAGGGACGGGTAGGAATTTAGATTGCAAGATATAGAATTTTACTTTATCAGCTAATGAGATCGTAATCGTGTTTCAGGAACAATTCTTAGCGGGTTTTTCTGTCTATGTATGGGTAAACCTAGATTTTCGACGAGAGATGGTGCGAAACAAAGAATGGGTGCATGTATCATTGATTTTTTCATTGGATGCGGACAGTTATTTACAGTAATATTTTGCTTGGTCGGATGGGGATGGTCAATATGGTGGGGAATAATAATGTTGAGACTTGCAAGTAAGTAATCATCAGAACACCGCGATGATATCAATTTGTTTATAACGCTTACTTTTTTGCAGAGAAATATCGGAAAATAAGGAGAGCCGAGAAAGCGATGGAAGACGACTTGTATGCAGCAGCTGTAAGCTCAAACCACTTAACCGGAGACGTGGAGCGAGGCTCTTGAAATGAAAGTTACGCCGGCGTTAAGGAATTAACTAGGAATATGGCCTTAATTATTGCCGTTATTATTATGGAAAGTTGGTTCTTTAAGGTGGAACCAGTGGGGATGATAAAAGGCGACGGCGGGATTACGACCGCAATAATAAATAATAGGTTTATTTTTATAATGCATTGAGGGAACAGAATTCTTAAAGGGGTGGGGGTGGGGGGGGGGGGGTAGAGCGAAGAAAAATTGTGTGCCCCAATTGCGGTGGCGCTATATTGTTTTGAGGAAGATTTAGAAAAATAATCTACTTTTCCATTTAGTTTTGTTATAAAAGCAGAATAAAGGCAGAATTTTAAGGGACAACACAAAACTGCTTTAATAATGAATTTTTAAAAGTGTGTGTGTGTGTATTTGTGTATGGTATGTTTTTAATGAATACTTTTACGATTAATCGTAGGATATTTGAGAAGAGTTTATGTCGGGTTTATGTTGCATGCAAATAAAATTTTGATGTTTACATAACCTCAAATTTTAGATTTTTTTCATAAGTCTTCTACAGGGTTATCTCTTAGACTATCCCAGTTTTTAATTTTCGCTCGTTGGCTAAAGAGAATTCGATCTTTTATATCTCGTTTATATCTAAGCCTGGGGCGTGTTTCAGTCTTTATAAAAAGAGAATGAAAAAGAACTAAAAACATGCTCTTTTTTATTTTTCAGAACCTTTTTGAGCTCTAAAAACCATCAGTGGCATACAAATAACTAAAATCTTACTCCTACTGCACTGCATCTTCTATAACCACTTTGGCGTCAGTCCAATACAATACAGTATACTTCGCGATTGTAAGCGGTCACTGTCTTCAGTGACTACTCTGGTATCTGACATTGAAGTCAGAAGGAATGCCTTGAGCTATTTACATTCGCAAGCGACTTAAATTAACCTCAAACATGAATCTTTTACATAAAACTTCTTTTCTCTACGTGGAATAGTTAAAAGGCTTAACTGTGATAATGGTGAGGGATTTACTCTATTATTTTGCCCAATTAGTACAATATGAAACAATTTTTCGGTGTGGGGACTACTTTCGCATTTTTAAAACTATTCCCATTTCTTCCAACCAAAAGAGGAGAGAAAGAAGGTTGATGGGGTATCTCTGGAGATGCGAGATGAAGTTTGAAGATACTTTAGATTAGGACCATAGTCTTAGTGTTGATAAATGCTTGATTACCACTTTATCCACGTTCTTAATCTCAGCGGATCAAAATCTAGTGCCTGGTACCTCCTTATGAACATCTTGTTCGACAATTCTCATGGTTTATGGTCTATGCTTTTCGGGACGGCGTCCACTGGCCCTCTAAACAAAAATGTTTTTGTTTGGTATTGATATGTATTTTTTAGATAATTTTTTTTGAAAGTATAATAAAATAATCAAAATTCTTTAAGATAAGTTGTCCGCCTGAGCATTTAGACCCTGTCAGTGGATCGGATTTTTTGGCTGTCTCGCGCTTTGCGTGCCGATATCGCCGATCGCATATTTTGAGATTTTTGGAACCAATATACTAGGATCTGGATCATTCGCTGTGCCTTTCCCATTAAACAATATATTTTTCAATTGTGGCGGGGTTTCATATAATACATTCAGAGGAAGAATAACAGATATCTTTTCTTAGGCGTCACAAGATGATTGCGTTCTTCGCTTGACCTGACCAGATAAATGGCTACGTAGTAATAAAATAAGGCTGGGATACAACAAAAATGCCCTTCCCCTGTTTTTAATTATTTACTGCTGCATCATAAATTCAATACCTCTGCATTTTAGAATTTTGAGTTCTTATTGTTATTTCACCATGTGTTTGTCTGTGTAAAATAATTAATGATCTTCCAGATTTAAACAAAAATGACTGTTATTAAGAAACACTTCAGAATGGGCTGTGATACAATTAGTTTGCAAACTTGTAAGAAAGCCTGCATCATTCTGCAACTATATGGGCTTGCATAACTTGTTATCTTCTTCTATGACACTACTACTACTACTATGACACTACTTAAATTTTTGAGCCCTATCTTCCCCCATAATCAATTTCTACTCTGTCGATCGACTGCAACTCTTTCTGGCACCGTCATGCACACTATGCCCCCACCTCTTCCTTGTTCTGCCTGTAGCACTCCTCCCTTCCTAATTCCCTTTTTTGATTCCCATCTTATTCCAATTGCGCTACATGTCTAGCCCATTTCAACCTCTGTAATCAAATAATAAGTTTGCTACTGGCATTTAATCATATTCCTGATAAAGCTCATGGTCATATCTAGTGCTTCACATCTTTCCACCTCTCTGAAGGATTTTAGTATACTCCTACTGTGATATGATGCGAGTCATATATCATCGGCGTATGTCGCTACCGGCACGGCTTTATTTATCAGAAAGTTTGAACTGCCGACGCTCATTTCTCTGGTCGCAAATTCTGAAGCTAAATTGAACAAGGTTGGTATCAATCCATTCCCTTGGTTTAGGCGCTGCGTTATGCTAATGGGATCTATAGGCCGACTTTGTATTCCTACGCGTATTTCCTAAGCCTTAGTAAATCCCTTTCTGGGATTTGGATCTTTATAGGATTGCTGTTAGTCTTTGTCTTAGTCATCACAGAATCATACACTTGCCGGTAGCCGACGAATATTTGGTGAATATCAACGTTATATTTCAAAGTCTTATTCAATATTTATGCTACCACAAGCAGTTGATCGGTTGTGGATCTGCCCTGTTTAAATCCAACCTGGTACCCACCTATGATATTTTGTGCTACAAGCCTTATTCCATTGTTGAGAATATTCGTGAATATTTTATACCTGTGTTCCTTTCACTTCATCAGAGAGTTTTTTCAGTACATCGCATTTTCCTTTCACTGTCTTGCTTGCATCTTTCTGCAAGTCTTTCTTCTGCATTTCCTTCCAATTTCTGGACCCTTCAGTTTTTTATGCCAATTATCTAACCTACTATTGCCCCTCTCCTTACCCTTACATCTTATATACATGTTTCTGTCCTTTTCTCTATTAGTGTCTAGTCAATTGATGTATTGTGCCTTTATGTACTATGTTGTATGGGAAAAAAGTAGAACTTATAATTTGCGAAAGACAAAATCTACAAGCCTTCCTCCATTTTCCTAGGTCTTTCTTGATCTTCTTGGCCTACTTCTATTCTTTATGTCATCTTTTTGGTAGGCCAATGAAACCCTTTCGAACATTTAATAGCACATTATGCCTGTGCTTCACGTTTATGAAGATTACATTGAAATTTTCCCAAGTTACTATCTATAGGGTTTCTTGAGGTCTGTATTAATACAATCAGTTTTTTACATCTAAAAAATATTATCTCTTTCAGTACTAATATGTAAAACTGTACTAAAGTACTTCTATTTAAACCGAAAAACTTTAGAGCAGTTCAGAAATCTTAGTAACAATCCCTCTAGATTTTAGTATCATTCTGGATATTATTTAAACAATGTGACAAATTGAAATGTGTTTTAATGTTTAGTTTACCTACCTTTTAGATGTTCGATAACGTAGCAGCCCTACACCATCATTTTGCAAATTGTAGCCTTACCTTCAAGCATTTATCTCTTTTTTCTTTTTTTAATAACATAGAACCTTCTCAAATATCCTGCATGTGTGATGTTTTAAATGTGGAGAAAGTTGCCTTATTACTCTCCTGCCTTTTTATTATATATGATAGACTATTAAATAAAATAATACTGTATATTAATCACAATAACATAGAATTAGAATTTTGGACAGAAATTTTTATACTTATATATATATGATAGTGAACAAAATGTAAATTAGCGGGAAAAAAAGCAAATTTAGAATAACAAAACTAATTGATTAATTAATTAAATTGTAGTTAGGAGAATATTTATCATTTTTGCAGGACAAAAGTGATAAGTAGATAAGAGTAAAAAAAATATTTTTTAACATTAACATCTTCCAAGCATCTTTTCTAAAAAAAAAATAATAAATGAGATAATATATTATCGTGTAATATAAAGCAACACACAACAATTGTGCATATTTTTCATACTTAACGAGTAAAAATTAATGATAAATGGGTTTTTCTTAAAGAAAACTCAACCCGATGTACGATAAATAAATTGTAATAGGGATATTTCCAATTATTACTTATTGTTAAGTGATTAATGATTTTTATTTGTCATGAAAAAATGTATATACTGTATTATAAGTATACCCTATTTACTGTACCTGTAATGGAGTGTATTTTATTGTACCTATCGTATAACAAAAATAAAAAAGAGCAAATTAAACAATTAATACAACCTCAACCTCCTATTATCGAGAAAAAAATTAACAGTGTGTAAAGTTCAGTGTAGTTAAATACAATCTAAGATACTAAAAAAAATACCTAAAAAAGTGAAAGTGTATACAAAATAAAAATTAACAACAATGTATTATACACTAATATTGTTTATGTTACTAACTACGTGAAATTAATGTAGTGTGGTTGTGTCCTATTAACTTGTGTGGTATTGTTTGTTGTTTGTGTCCAAATATCTGGAAAAAAGAGAAATAAAATGTCATGATTTCATGAAATTAAGCGGTTTTAATTATGATTTGAACGCATCAACGCGGATTCGCACGTTTTTCATTATTATTTATGGTGACAGACGAGCTTTGCGCTTTTTGTTCTTTTTTTTTATTTTGAAAAGGAAAAATCAGGAAGGGTTTAATTTTAAATTACTTACAGTTCAAAAACGCATATTTTTCACTTCATTTAATTATTTTTATCAGCATTTGAAATAAATAATTTACAATATCGAAACAAAAAAATCAATAATTGACTTTGTTTTATATACTGACTTTCCTAGACGTTTTGTCTTTACAATTCTGTCCTTTCGGTTACCTTTTTGAAGAGCTCGTTAGAATTATTGAATGGGTTTTTATATTCTTATCAAAAAAAACTTTGACAGTACGGTGTAAGGACAAAACTCTAGACACTATTTGGCATACATTTAATGCATGTATATAATAATACTTTAGAGAATTTAAATATATCATATAAACATATAGCTCAGAAAATACATACATTTAGTTGTATAGAGGTGTTGCAATGTCTTTTGTATGTATGTACTTATGTTTTTATGTATTTTTGAACGTGTAAGCAATGTGGATTTTGTGGATCTTGTTTCCCTTGGTGAGATTGATTCTCCATACATCAACATTACTTATTACTACTTACTGACTGTATTATGTTTGTATAGCTTGTTTCATTAGTATATAAACAGAGTAGGCCATCATTTATATGGATTTGTTAAAAAATGACGAAATAACAGCTTATGCGTCGATTATCGTGCGTTAAATCGCAAAACTGTAACTTTAAGGAAAAGCTACTAAATCGCTTACTGCTTCAAATATTAAATGACAATCAGAGATTTAGTAATTTTCTTCAGGCATAGAGAACATGGCCTACTATGAAACATACCGACTGTTATATTTTTTCCACACAAAGGGAAACAAGAGTAAAGAGTAGTTAAGTAGTAAGGTTTTTGGAGTAGAGGTGTGACAGACAGAGACAAACTAGCATTGCTAGAGGCACAGATAATTGACTCAAACTAATGTTTATTACGACAACGTGTATTGTATAGTAGAATGCAGTTATCAGCCCAAAAACACTACACAACATAAACAGTAAATAGTACTACTACACATGAGGAACACTGACGCCTGACGTAAGGTAGGTACATTTTATTACTTTCAAGATAAAAACCAAACAAACAAACATTATTACTATCACTCTTTTGATATTATTTAATTTCTTCAATTAAAAAAAAATCGAAAATAAGTTGTTTTTTTAATTTTTAAAGCGTTTAAAATACGTCGGACGTCATCTAAAAATCACCATTAAGATATATCTAGTTAAAAGTTTGATTTCTTCTCGCTAAGACAGTGAGACTACACCTAAAAAACATCGATGCGGCAGTTTAATATCTAAACGTATTTTTTTGTGTGTAAATCCTTTTGGTCCGCTTTTTTTTTGATATACGAAATAATACTCGTCAATTTTCCCGTTACATCAAAGTATTCACTAGTCAAAAAATATAAAATCGGTCCCCTGTTTAGATTTCAAACTGTCGCATGGAAAAAAAGGAAAGGAAAGAAAAAATGTAAAACTCCTAAATAACTCTATAGTACGAACATTATAATACTATGCGTATAATCTAAACTAAGTGTCTTTTATAAATGAAACATTGTGGTGAAACCACGAGAAAATTCGAAAGTAGCCAGCCTCCTTCTCTTATAATAATAATTAATTTTATTGTTTATATTAATAAAATATCAATGAAATAAACAAGCCCTACTACGCGTTATTAATAATAGTAATTGTGATGTTTGTTTTTAAATAAAATGAAAAAATAATGACAATATAATAATAAATTAATAATATTTGCAAATTAACAGCGACGACCGACCGTTCCGATTTTAATTTGGAACAGAGGCCGAACTCTATATTATTACTATAATGCAACAACCATTATTGCACAACGTGATTACCTATGGCATACACACATACAAACACTACGTTATCATCTTCATAGATCATCATCATATTATTATTATAATAATTATTATTATTATTGACATCGAGTAATGCAAAGCATGTGTCCAAATCGATGTGAGGAAAAATACTTAGTATATAAATAATAATAATTGGATATTGAATTTTCGATTATCCGTTCATTAAAGATTGTTTGAAACAAAAACTAATTTGATGGACTGTATATTAAAAAATTAAATGATAGCTGATGCAGAGATGTAGTTGTGGGCGGAATTATTTGTACACATTAATTATTTTATAGTTGAAGAAATACTAGGCTAGAAAAACTGGACATATTGGGTAAGTATAGCTTTGCGACAGGTTATAAAACAAACCAAACTAATCTAATAGAGATTTATAATGTAAAAAAATTGTGATTACTAATTGTTCTGTTCGTAAGGATTTTAAAAATAGCCCACTTTTTACTACACTCAAATATACGATTTGGAATCAGCACATGACTAGGTGAAATTACTTAGCGGTTACATAATGAAATCTTTCTATATGAATTCGATGTAGTATTTTAAGCTGCTTACAAATAATGAAATATTTTAAATATATTTCGAAATATTCGATTTAAATGTAAAGATTAAAGGGAGATCATTATAATAGTTATGCACATCTGTGGCATATTCATATCCACTTCTAAAACAAATCATGTTAACTTCTAATTATAAACTGGATTGATTAATTTTCTCGAAAAAATGTACAATTCAAAAATACAAAAAAATTCCATATATTTCAATCAATTTCAACAATAGAAAAATTTTAAATAACGAATAACAGCCAATCACATGTGATAATTACACAATCAAGCTGGGTGCTTGATTTCCAAGAAAATGGACCTATTACATCGAAATAATTTCGTCCACAGCTGTACTCAATTTAAAATCTCCCTATATATTAAATCCATCCATTGGATAATCGAAAATCCATTCTAAAAATCTCCATATAGACAAATAGATAGTAATCTATAGCCTACGATCGATCTTGGACACAAAAATTGGGAAGACGTTGAACTAAAGTGATTTTTTTTTCTTATTTATAGATATATATGTATGTATAGTACACACCTACATTTTTGAGGACGAAAATTTTCCGACTCGATAAAAGGGCGAGTCGCGCGTCACAAGTTTTTCCCTTTTCTCTTTGTATTATTCGTAGTAGCTGCCACTTTTTCTTCGACTACTATAGGATTTATTCCGGGAATAGTATTTTATAATCTCTTTTTCTTTTATCTTCATTTATATTACAAAGAGCAAAATTGACGTAAATACAATATTCGTGTTGGTAGAAAAATATTTCGAAATAAAATTCGTAAAAAGCCCGAAAATATAGTGTACAATAAATTTTAAGGTTATTATTTATATTTATACTATGATATGTGTTGCAAATATGTACCTAAAGTTTTCTTTCTTTTTTAAATTGAATATGTTCGCCATCATATTGCCGCATTCAGTTGTGATCAATGATTTTTCTCAGTAAGATCTGAATTTTATTTCAAATAAATTATAAAATGCGGAAAATTCGTTATAAAAAATTTATAATAAATATAATCCATTCACAGTTGAGTACAGTAGTCAAAAATGTTTCCAGATGCTTTGCATTTTAAAGAAAAACGTTGGCAACATTTTATACATTTGTTGGTGTTCTCTTACATATTCTAACATCAAAAGAGTTAAAAAACATAACCTCACTTTGGATTACGATCGATTGGGGAAATCTGCATGACCAACTGTATTTCAACTGCAAATGCTGACAAAATGATGAACAACAAATGAAACAACAAAAAAAAATTAAAATTATACAATGCAACTAACCTTTCTTAGTTATGTAGAAGGGGTGCAAACAATCGAATGTGTATGTGTTGGAACTAAAATGGATAGGGACGTGAGGAACACGACGTTTATACTACTAAAAACTAGGAAATACTCTACATAAAAAATATATCATTATATTATTATATCATTATATGTACTATATATATCATATAGTCGTTGCAACTGAATGTGTTTCACACGACAGTAACTTTTACTGTAAGATATTTTAAATTACTCAGGATATGTACGTACTTCATTCGTAATATAAATTATTAATTAAAAAAGTTGTCGAATAAAAATTGACAATAATAATAACAATAAAAACGTTACAGCATTAAATAAAAAACAGCACGCTATCGACAACTTATGTACGTCTTTTGGAACACCTGAGGCAGTCTCTCAGGTGTGAAGAATTACTTTTTAAAGAGAATGAAAATCAAAAAGAAATAAACAAAAACTACTACATTTAAAAGAATTTGTTAGAAAATTGAGAGATTCTCGTCTTTTTTTATAGATAGATTTCGTCTATCGGATGTTGTTAATTTAAAAATAAATTGTTAAATTCTTATTAAATAATAATTACACTACTTAAATATTACGAAACAAATTTACCTAACTAAACAAAAGAAATAATCAAAATGGAGGAAGAGATAATAATAATAATAATAAAAACTAATAATCGTCAATTATTAAACCCTACATAAACAAACATTTAAACATATTAAGTACCTAATAAGATAAAAGGGGGCACACGTGCGACTTTACATCATTTTACACTCAATAATTTAAAATTTATTAAGTTGGTAATATCTCACGTGCGCCAAATATGTCTTGTACGGTATATAATATGGGTATAGGATATGTATTGGTCTGTGATGTATTAATTAATGGGGAGGATAATAGGGGGAAGGGGATAAAAAAGAATTAGGACAATTTTCATTTGTTGTTTTTTACTGTTGGTCTTGTTCCATACGCCGTTCTCCTGCTGGACCGTTGCTCGACGTATTGCTGTCCCCGTTACGTATAGACATGGTGCGGGACGACGAGAAACACAGCTTCATTATGAAGGGGAATTTAGTGCCTGTAAAAAAACAAAACACATACAGCGTTGATTAATATGCATCGTAACACGCACCTCAGCAGGATTTGTAAGTAAAATTGGGAATTTTAAAATATTTCTAGAATAAAGTCCAGCGACACGTAACAGCATGAAAAGAGCTTTTTAGAATTGCTAAACAGCTAAACGAAATTCATATTATAAACAGGGTTGGACTGTATTATAACGACAGTAATAACTCAACACCACTTTTGTTCGCTTGTTTTATCGAAGCCGTTCAGTTTATTCCAGCTGAAGAATTACAAATGGAAACTAGCTTATACATAGCTAATGCAGAATGTATGAGAAAAACCAATCGAACCGCTTATAAGCCGCTTTTATACGGTCGTAATAAATGCATCGACACACCATTCTGAAGAAGACGTTAAATAAAAATTACGGCTTACGCACTTACAGTATTGCCTTTAGTGATCAGGTCTTGCACACTTAAAGCAAATTGTGGCAGATTCGAAAAGAATCTAAGAAAGAAAATAAAATTGCCTAGATTGTGTACGGCCTGTCTCGATTTCCCCGTTGCACAAGTGTGGAAAAGTTTTCCTTCAATCAAATGAAGGCACACATTTGGAAAGGGGGGAAGCTCGATATTGCTTCATTTTCTTACGTATTTGCGGAAGTCGGCCGCTTAGGGTTGGTTTGCTTTAAGAAATAACAGGATGCTTACGAAAAAGATGAAAATGCACTATGGATATTCGTGGGAAACCTTGATAAAGATGTATCTTAATCTACAATATAGCAAGTGTACCGTGCGTTATCTAATTACTAATGATTTCAATGTCATCGTACGTGTGGTACATTTTAAGCGAAACTCATACACAGAAACTTCCAAATTGCCACTTCACAAAAACGATTATATTTTAAAAACAGCTGCTTTAAGTCGCTAATAAAGCAGTTTATCGAGGGTATAGAAAGTATAATTAATAATGCGAGTCGACTGGCTGCTAAAGTACAACTGGAGAAAGCATTGAAAAATTACGGGAAATCGTTCGTTCTGTCCGTCCAGTGACAGTGAAAAACAATCATAAGAACTGTAAACGAAGATTTGCGTACAAAAAAGTACGGAAATGGTAACAAAACAAATAGCGATCGAGAAATAAAAGACAAAAAACTGCACAGACTTTTTTAATAAAGAAAATGACTTTCTGGGCTATGTTATCGAAGGAGATGGTTCGGAAAGGAAATTTTTAAATATACAATAAAAGAATGCAGATTTTTCTCCACATCTCGTATCATTTCTCCTTCTATCTGCACTGACAAAAAATATCTGAAAAAATCGACACATTAATATAACTATGATTACGTCCACATCAGTTACTACACAAATGTACGGATCAGTTATAAAAAATGACCGGAGGAATACAGAATGCGATAATTTTTGGGTGAAGTCAAATTGGAGGGGACTGTAAGTGAAGCCTACCTAAAGAAAGTCAATGCAGGATTGATTGCAAGTGGTAGTAGTGGTAACAGACATGCTTGCGATCTTTCTGAACCGAGCCAGGCGTTGCACTAACATTATGTTGTCAGTCCTGAATTCAAAAGTAAACTGAACAGAGCAGGAGATACACAAAAAGAAACAGTCTCCGGAAGGACCGCTTATCGTTTTCCCATGCTGTGTGACTGACTGACACTACATCGGCTATATTCGGTAAAGATACGCGTCTGGAAAAGACAAAAATGTAGTATCTGTTTTCGACAACCCATCTCAGTCGGCTGCGAAAACAGCGAAGGTCTTTGCTGTCGGGAAGAAATGGGTCGATGTGGCGATGTTTCAAATCACTAGTGCTGTGCGAAAGCCATTTCGACAACTTAGGTGGTATTTCGAGTATTTTCCATACCCTTAGGAAAAGACAAGACGATTATGACTCTCTTTCATGATTGGACCGTTCGCGGTCCAGTTTTGGGGATAGGTGGCCGCAGATTAATGCTGGATTCCTCGACAAGATTAATTAGGTCTATCCAGTCAGCGATTCCCTCACCACCGGCCTATTGGAGACCGTGTCGCCAGGTAGTTCCCTGGTGTCAAATCAAAACGAGGATCAGCTACTCGGTAAACTCGGGCCCTCAGGGTTTGATGGGTTACGGAGCTACGCAGATGTTTGTTTTCCAAATAAGTTTTCTGTTTAATTCTCCTGATGTATGTATGTATAACACCAAAAACGTGCTTAATCAAAATGTCCCTTGATGAAGTAGTGTCAAGATTTTCTTTTATTTTATTATCGTTAATGCGGTATCTCCATATAAGACAAAGATGAACAACCTTTTAAAGGCAACTCGATCATAAGAGTTTTTGGACATTCGATACTACCTACAAAGCAAACAGGTTTGCAATATTCGCTAAATCGAGGTATTTATTCAAACTTTACTAACGGAGAATATTGAGATAAACTGGAACTACATCAAGGTGAATGGAGTGGGTATTAAAAATGCTATATACTTTATCAATCCAAAACAGGTGTTCAGTAATTGCAATGATATTTACATAACTTAGAAAAGTAAATACACGACAAGTACATAAATTAGAAAAAAATTAACACAAATCACTGGTCACTTAGGTTTTGACATCTTGGGTTTTTCTTCTGCATTCTTAAGATTCATCGAAACATTCCTTACTTATCTAAGACTTTTTAGACAGTCTTCGTTGTATTTTGAATGTGTTTCTGAATGTATAATAATGTATGTCCTAAACTTCTTGCATCTTAGTCACAGAAAAGGAAACACCAAAAACCGGATTTAAAATCTTAGCATACATACAATAATAATACCTCGTCCTCGAACTATGCTGTCGTAGATGCCTTATCTTGAAAACTGTACAAGAGTTACTATCAACTTTATTATTTAAAACGTAGCACCCTGTATATTTTTACGATTCTACACTTTATTATAAGTATTTTTGGTTAACATATGAGGTTTGATCAATTAATACGGTGAATCAATGAATATAAAACAATTTATTAATTAAATTACAAATATTATTTAATCTCTTTCAAAGTACTCCCCTTGGCTTGCCACACATTTATTCACGTTGTACATTCTCAGTTTTGGAAAGAGCCAGAAAGGTGCCAAACGAGAGGCATCTCACTAAACAAATTTTGTACACCTATTCCCGGGAATACGGAAATATGTGCGTTAATTTCCGTATTTCAGAATTTATATGCGGTATTTCCGAATGTATTTCCGTATTTCCTAACCAAAACTTAATGAAACAGCATCCGAGTTCGTTGTACCCCACTCCAAAATTTTTATGTAATTTCGTAATATTCCCGAGTATTATTCAAGAATTGCCGAGTTTCCCAAATATCCCCGAATATTCATCAAATATTCCCGAGTATTCCCTAGTATTCCTAACTATTTCTCAGGTATTGCTGTGTATTCCCGATTATTCTCTGTATATTTCCGATATATTTTCGAAAATTTGTAACTTATTCCAGTAGTGAGACGCCCCTCGGGGCATCTCACTAAACAAACATTGTACACCTATTCCAGGGAATACGGAAATATCTGCGGTAATTTCCGTATTCCAGAATTTATATCCGGTATTTCCGAATGTATTTCCGTATTTCCTAACCAAGACTTAATGAAACAGCATCAGAGTTCGTTGTACCCCACTCCAAAATTTGTATTAATTTCGTAATATTCCTGAGTATTATTCAAGTATTGCAGAGTTTCCCAAATATCCCCGAATATTCCTCAAGTATTGCCGTGTATTTCCGTATATCCTCCAAATATTCCCGAGTATTCCCTAGTATTCCTAACTAGTTCTCAGGTATTGCTGTGTATTCCCGATTATTCTCTGTATATTTCCGAAATATATTTGCAAAAATTTGTACACTTATTCCATTAATAAGATGCCCCTAGGGGCATCTCACTAAACAAACATTGTACACCTATTCCAGGGAATACGAAAATATCTGCGGTAATTTCCGTATTTCCTAGCCAAAACTTAATGAAACAGCATTAGAGTTCGTTGTACCCCACTCCATTTTTTTTTGTATTTTCGTAATATTCCCGAGTATTATTTAAGTATTGCCGTGTTTCCCAAATATCCCCGAATATTCCTCAAGTATTGCCGTGTATTTGCGTATATTCTCCAAATATTCTCGAGTATTCCCTAGTATTCCTAACTATTTCTCAAGTATTGCTGTGTATTCCCGATTATTCTCTGTATATTCCTACGGTTATTTCCGTATACCTGAATTAATTTCCGGCATTTTCGAATGTATTCCCCTATTTCCTAACAAATATTTAATGAAATAGCATCAGTGTTTGTTGCACCCCACACCCAAATTTTCATATATTTCCGTAATATTTCCGAGTATTCCACAAGTATTGGCGTATATTTTGGGAAATATATCGGGAATACACAGTGAATAATCGGGAATACACGGCAATGAATGAGAAATAGTAAGGAATAATCGAAAATACTAGGGAATACTGGGGAATATACTAGAATACATTCCCTAAATATTCCCGAGTATTCCCTAGTATTTTCGAGTATACCTGACTATTTCTCATTCATTGCCGTGTATTCCCGATTATTCTTTGTGTATTTCGCCTGCTTCGTCGGCCTTTTTCGACGTACATCATTCCGCAAATGTTCTAGTAGTCCCTTATAATATTATTTAAGTTCACAGAAGTACCTGTTAGCACGAACCCCGCCCGCACAATTCCTTCCAACAAATCGAAAAAACAATAATAGGCGATTTGTGCCCTATTCTCGGTGAGGTGTTTCCATTGTGAACTTTGAAACTTAGTTTTGACAGTTGCAACAAATAGCTTTGCAAAAACTAAACAAATAAATTGATAGCGTCGAAGCTTGTCAGTTTCATGACGGAAGGTTGCTAGATCGTGTATTAAAGCAAATACAATTTTTGATTCGGTACATTCAAAACTGTGCCTACATTCACCGTATTAAATGACCAAACCTCGTATATACCGGCAGTATTTATAAACATCATGCATTAGTACGAGGGTGGTTCAAATATAAACCGGAATTTTTGAATAAACGCGCGAAGAAGTTAGTGTCGTTAAAGTGGCTGTACTGGATGTTAGATTGGTCTGTTACAAAGCGTAGAGAACAGCTGGGACCGCGTAATTTCGCTTGTCAGTGTAGTTGTAGCCATGAGTGAGAAGGACGTACCAGTGTCTGTTGCGCAACGCATTATTATTCGTTTCTTGGTCAAAGATAATGTAAAAACCGCGGAAATTTATCGGAAATTGCTCGAGCAGTTCGGGAATGAGTGCCTCTCCAAGACTCAAGTGTATGATTGGTGTTCCGCTTTTCGAAATGGCCGAGAAGTGGTGGCAAACTTGCCACAACGCGGCGCCCCAAAACAAGCGTTACCGATGAGAACGTCCGCGCTGTAGAAAAACTCATTTTGGGAGACCGACGCATTACTGTACGCGATATGGCTGCACAAGTGGGCATCAGCATAGGTAGTATTGAGCAAATAATTCATGAACGGCTCGGTTACCGCAAAATATCAGCCAGATGGGTGCCAAGACTTTTGAATTTTGACCAGAAATTCACACGCTGGGAAGTTTGCACGCGTCTCCTGCAGCGATATGCAGACGAAGGAGACAATTTATTGCAGCGCATATTCACCACAGACGAGACTTGGGTGCACTACTATACTCCGGAGAGTAAACGCGCGTCTATGGAGTGGAGGAAGCAAGAGGAAGGCGCGCCAGTTAAAGCAAAGGTTACACTGTCAGCGGGAAAGGTGTTGTGTACCGTGTTTTGGGACATGAGAGGAGTAATTGCGGTCGATTTTCTCACTGAACAACGAACTGTGAACGCGCAGTATTATAGTTACCTTCTAAAACACACGGTGAAACCTGCCTACAGATCGAAACGACGCGAGATTCCAATCCGAACTGCGATATTGCTGCAAGACAACGCCAGACCGCATACAGCTCGGCTTACGATGGAAACATTGCACGAATTGGGTTGGGAAACACTGGAACACCCTCCTTATAGTCCCGATTTGTCGCCATGCGACTATTATTTATTCGGTCCATTGAAAGAGGCACTTGGCGGACAGCGATTCAAAAGCAATGCGGAGGTAGAATCTTTCGTGCGCGAATGGTTACGTGACAAGCCGAAAGATTTTTACGAAAAAGGCATCCTAAAGCTTCCGGAGAGATGGCAAAAGTGTGTAGAGTGTGACGGAGACTATCTAGAAAAACTGTAAAACATTTCAGCTCTGTAACTTAATAATAAAATTTTTTACAGCAAAATTCCGGTTTATATTTGAACCACCCTCGTATAATTTAGTTAAATGTAAGTTGCAGTGGGTAAATTTAATTTTTTTGTTAGAATTGTTGTATTCTGAAAACAAATTAAATTAAATTTACTCAAAGACTGTGAGAACTTCCGGTACATGTGTTAACCAAAAATACTTGTATATGATAAAACGTAGAAAAAAAATCCAGAGTGTTTAATTTTAGATAAAAAAAACCTGATAGTAACTGTAGCAAAACGACTCACCCTGTATCAGTGGTGTATTTAGGAATTTTTTGTACAGGGGGAAACCGATTTAAATCTTCGGGTTTTTACGGGAAACCACGGTTTCGGTTTCGCCTAGCTACTGTAACTATACATAAATGACCTAGATATTAAAAAGAATTCGGGTAAGGTGCCAGCCCAATAGCCCCCCCCCCTTTAAATATGACACTGCCCTGTATATACAAAAATAATATTATAAAATTTAACTTGGTTTTATACCAATGCACACACACATTGGTTTATACAATACACATTCTCAGGAAATTTTCTGTTTTTTTTTTATGAAACAAAGTACAACATTTTTTTGTCTACCGAGTACTAGGCAAGTCAAAATTGGAAAATCTTTCTGATATTTTGATAAGACAGATTTTTATAGACTTTTGTCTACCGCTTTGTGTATCTATACTAAGCCCGCAAAAAGTTTACATTGCAAATAATTACGTAAATGCATGTTTTGCTATAATCTTTTATACATGATTGGGTAAAAGTGGCCACATTGTTTATCAAGATTCCAATTCCAATATACACATTAATGTTCAGTGGGCAAAATTAAATTGGAGATGAACATGCCTAGATCTCATTAGGATAGCCACATTTGGGTGTTGTTACATGCATGCTGGTAATTCCCGAAATCGTAAAAAGTAACTATCTTCCCTACTCATCCCAAAATGTTCAATTAGATTATTTCTTCATGCATCAAGGATTGAATGGCAAAAGGTTTTTAAACTAAGAAACTAGTTGTAGACACTGACGTGGCAAATGTAAACAATGCTATCAACTTGATCATTTCAAAAAAATATGTCGTTTAAATTAGTTCAAAGTTAGTTCTAGGAAGAATATATAAATGGAGCTAATGTTGTAAACACACAATCTGATGGAATTATTATTTTTTTAAATTAGAACTTTTGGGAAATAAACGCCATTGAACTTCATTCTATAAATGTCATTCACAAAAGCAATTTTGGCAACCGAAATACCTTAGAGATTTATTTACAAGTTTAGCCACTTAATTTAGGAGTACGTGGGACGATTTTTTTCTGCAAAAACCGTCCCATTCATTACTTTTACTGTTAAGTAGCGGTCGTTTCTTTTAAGCTCCGTAAATCTAACCAGTCAGTTATTAATTCTGATTGGCGCGATGTTACAGTTTTGATGGATCTATCAACAGCAAAGCTGTATCATCAACTTTCCATTTTAAGAAACCGGTTCAGACTAAGTATGTATAACGGAGCTTTTCGTTTTTTTTACAACACGATCTAAAGTAAATATTAATATATCGAACCTGGACTGTCGATGGCTGCATGATTGCAGGCCATTACAGCGGCAACGGCCTCGCTAGTTGTATCAAACTCTAACAATCCAGAACTAGATCGTTCCGACTTCATGGGGAACAATTTAACAGCCTTTGGTGGAACGACGTCGTAATCTTTGAACACCTGAATTAATTCTGCTTCAGTGACTTGTGGAGGTGTATTAAAGAAGTGTAAAATCTGAAACGTTAAAAAAAATAAAACACTTGGAAGATAGTTGGGTTAGGTTCGTCTTCTTACCTTACTGGGTGGCTGTATGCGATTTTTACTCGCCATTGTGGGATTCATAAAGCGATTATTTTTATTGTTAAGGTATTCTTTATAAGAAGGTGACTTATCTGGTAACGGATATGGATTTGTGACTTCGCTAAGGAACGGCTGCTTGCTGAAAGCTAATTGAAGTTTGTGTTCACCGGTGGAGTTGCGGTTATTATCGTCGTCTTTATGAGATAAAGGTGCTGCACCTGTTAATCCCACTATGACGTTGTTTAAATTCTGTACGCATCTTTCTACAGCAACACCATCACCAAGTTGAACCATGGCAGTGCCTTCTTTCGATTTTAGGAATTTTATCTAAAAAAAGAAGTTGAGATGTAAAAAAACCAAGGAGGGCATTTCATTGCACGTACCCGAGCTACGTTTCCGTAGAGGCACATAAGATTGAACAGCTTATCAGCGTTAGTACGTAGTGGATCCAATCCATAAACCATCAATACAGAGCCTGGTTGCTGAAAAGGTGTATTTCGTTGTTCCCGATATTCAGCTATGGGCGGCGCCCCTTTTCGATAGTTATCAGGACCAAAAGGCTCTCCATATCCTGGCCCTGCACACATTTCGTCATATCGCTGAGACTCATGTGAATAAGCATCTGGAAAAAAGTTATAAAAACATTAAAAAACCTTAATATAAGAAAAGATTCTAAATAATAACAAACACAAACAAAATGCCCTGTTACCTCCCTTCTGCAAAAGACACTTTTTTAAAACTTTATTAAAGTTAACTTGAAAAAGCAATTAAGGGATAGGACCGCGCCTGCAGTTATAAAGTTTCGGATTACCTAAAGGGTCGTTTTAACCAAAAATCGAGCAAAGAAGTAGCTTTTACATTCTCTTCTCCTCTCAGTAGTAAGTTCTGAATTGACAAATTACTTTGGAGAAAAGTTCTGTATAACTTGGCAACAACAATCGTTGACATAAATCTTTAGACAGATACATCTTGCACGCCGCATGATTTTCGGTCAGCTTTACGCAAACATCTTAAGAAAATAAATAAAGTGGAAGGAGGATTATTTGCAAAATCACTCTACGGTCCATGATGTCAAAGGAATATAAACTTAATCTAAATGTTGGGTCAGACCAACCCAAGTCATCAAATCGTCAGCATAATTAACTCAACATGTCCCTTTGGGGAATAATACCCCAGACAAGTTTCCCTAAATTGTAAATTTTGATGAATTCAATTTCAACAGAAGTTGTTGAGCGAACGTTTTGATTTGATAAAAGTTAACCTATAAATTTCAAAAATAGCGTGCTGAAAAGCCGGTTTTATTGTTCGGGTAAATGCTGAAAACTTTCTTCTTTGCGTTCTGAAAGGTTAGAGGAGCAACAAACTGAAAAGTTATTAAACCGCGCGCTGGTAGATAGATAGTGTGCGTTTTATTTATTGACGATAAATTTAGTGCAGGTACCATTAGAACGAGCATAACTGCGTGAAATTACGCCGTAATGAAGATTTACACTTTATGTGCAATAAGCTTGCGGAATGTCCTGCTATAACGCGCACCACCCGTATTTACACAACAATATGCGAACGCACACGGACGACCGACCGACGCACGGTCGGTGGAAAGGAACTAAATGGTCGTGGCTCTAGCTATGATTATAACCGATTTATAGGCATTTGTTTTACGACACAACATATGAATAACAATTAATCCATTAGCGCTACACGATGTTATGTTCTTCACAAAGTAGTTACTTTTTCCTTTTATTGAGAGATTTCTTTTGAAGCTAGTAGGAATTTTCTTTATACTGCCTTTTTTTTGCTTATTGTTCGCTGAGAGCAACATTGCACTGAACTAAGCCTGATTAATTTACATCAAAGTGTAGTTATCATTTTATGTTTTTATTTTTAGTTTTTTTTGTCCTAAATTGTTGATTTTTAGCTCACCCGAAACCCAGACAGTGAGGCTAAACGAACAACATCTGCACGTTAGGGACAAAAACTTTTTTTTTATTTTTGTTTCTAGAGTGTGTCACAAATTCGACGGAACCATCGTTACATCAAAATTTCATTAAAAAATAATTTTAAAATTAAAAAACTCCAGCAAATTTAAAAACAATGTTCTCGGAAGTTGGCTATAAATTTTATGCTATTATTATGTTATTTAACTAATGAACTATTGTGTTTCTTTTTCATTTTAATTGTATTATTTCCTAAAAATTTCAATGTATCCATGACCAACTAATGAGAACATGGTTTTTAAATTTACTGGACCTTTTAATTTTTAAGATTTTTTGTTTTTAATGAAATTTTAGATTTAAGCTTTTTGAACAATTCCGAACATCTATTGTAGTAAAATTTCCCGATAAAAAATGCCTAATATAATTTTTTACATTTATTTTAGTATCGCAGGATGACTTTGCATTTGATAGAGAGGAATGGTTTTTGGCTACAAGTGGATCATAAATGGTTCTATCTTTGGTGTAAAATAATGGTTTAAAAATTTGGTTCAAATAGGATAAAAAATAAAAAAGATATAACGGTGGTGCCGCCTAATTTGTGACACACTGTATAAAATGGCTTTGAATAAAAAAGAACAACCAGGTGCGAAACGTTGATAACAAAAAGATATTTTAATAAGAAGTTATTTACGATTTTGATTAATTCATTTAAATAGCAATTGTAGATCTTCAAACCTGCATAGATTTCCATGACAAAACAATCCACCCAATCGACAAAGTTAACCACCTTAGAGTCAATTATTAAGTCACATAAGTCTGACAACCCATATTCATTATTTCATTACTTCAGACAAACCATGACGGAGAAAGAAATACTTACCTCCTGAGTTGCACAAATAGCTGTTACTCGTGTTTAGAAAATACGAAAAACATTTTTTTTAACTTTATAAGAATCTGAGAAGATTTTAGATAACTTTCTCAATCAAAGTGATGCTTTTTCTTCCTAGGAAGGGGAAGTACCATTGATTTCGGGGGGGGGGGGATAATTAAACTTTCTACTGAGGTAATAGAAAAAACATATTGTATCGGATAGTAAAAAAATATAAATATTATGATATGAGATCGAATAAAGGATATACAACAACAAATGTTTACGACACGACGCGTCGCGACGTGGCCAGGATAACCGCCAATAAGTACTTTTAGTTTGTTAACAGTTACCATACGAACAGCACGTTCATGAAATACATATAAACATTCTTACAAAGCTAAACCTGTTTTAACATATTTGATAATAGTGTTGCCTTGTCAATAAAGAACTTAAAAATCAGTACTATTTGACTTGCTATTTATTTAAAAATTAATTGTAGGGACTAAAAAGTCCCAGTGGACAAAAGTTTCATTGAACGACAAGAACTGTTAGACCAAAGTTCCATTTAACTAAGTCTATTGAACCAAAAGACATGTTAAACGAAAAGCCTTGTTGTATCAAACATCTATTGGACCAGAAACCGGGGATCAACTAAGTGCTTATGCCTAAGAAGTATAGAACGTGCTTTTATACCAGGACCGTGAAATTTGAAAATGTGACTATTTTTATTTTCAATGAAAAAGTTCTCAAGTTCTAGAAAGGTCTAGAGAGTTCTAGACGTTTTCGAATTCTCAGATTTTACTCAGTACTGAATGTATTACGGATGTTCTGAAAAATAGGTACATTTAAAGATATAATCCTAGTCGCAGAAGCCAAATATTAGAGGAAAAGTGATTATTTCAATCCATACTTCTCGGCACAAGTACTTAATTGGAAATAACAAAAAGCGTGTTACGTGATGTTACAGTGACTGATTGTCACTGGAATTTTTCCTGTAGATACCATTTATTTTTGAGATAATTTATTTTAGTCTTTTACGTACTTTAGTTAATGCCTTAAGTTAGTTAATCTGTCCTTGAAGTTCCTAAGTTGGCAAATTGAAATACTACATTTTTTCTCTTTTTATCCGTAATCATTCTGATTCAGTCTTAATATCAGTCACCGAGGTTTCTCAGTAGGTAGCAAAAGTAGTTATCTTTCAGGAAATCGTCTCCAACTGTCGGTGACACGTTCAGTGTTCTTTTCTACTCAATATGCTTCAGTCATTGAATTCTCCAATTGACTTTGCTACACCACTTGAACTGCCTACCAAAAACTGATTTTGAGTTAATGTCTCGGATTCATACTTTCTACTTCTAACCTGTAGCTTTGAAGCAAGTTATCAGATGGATTGCGATACGGCGTAATAGAATAAAGAGTAGTTTTTATTAATCCTACAAGGCGTTCCCAACAACCTCTCATGTGTTATAAAGCAGGTCCTGTCATTTCTGCCACTAACAAAGTTTTTTTTAACATACACAAAAAATTCGCCCCACAGTCACTATAAACGTGCCTGGGTTGGCCTCGTTTATGTATGAAATTACAAAAACACAAAATATATGATTCTGCTGTCAAGATGTAGGATATTTCGCTATGAAATACGCCAGTACTTGGATATTGTTGAAGCAGTTTGTTGACTAATTGGAATGTTGATATTTTTCATGATGTCTTTAACTGTAATGTAGTACTTCCGTGGAAGTATCACAACTCCTTTAACGTGGTTTTATCTTAATTCTAAAAAATCAATTTTTTCAATATTTTCATCATTTGGGTCTCTGAAAGCGATTGATAGATATGCGATGTCTATATACTTATCTTTCTCTCATCCAGTTTGTGGAGACTGTACATTACTTTAGAGTTCCAAACCTTCCTTTCTCCTTCTCTTGTCCATCCCACTCTCCTGAACGTATATTTCTTCTATCAAATCCTATAATTTTATTTTTCTCGTTTTTGGTGGTCAATCCCTTTTCTTGTGATTTGTGGAATCACATCCCCTAGCTTTCTTTGATAATTTGCTGTTGTTCATTCTTGATACCTATCCTATAACTTTCTTCGTTCTCCTACAATATCGTCTTTTCGTTCTCATTTAGTTTTTATTTCTTCATTTTTATTCCATTATTCATTTGCATATATCCTTACATTTCTTCTTCCTATATGAAATATACGCTTCTAGATATTCCTTCTCGTGTTTCGTTTGCATTATGTTTAGTTAAACAATAATTTTCAGTTTCTTGTATTTTTATCTTTTTGCGTTGTTGTACTCATTTGTTTACTATATCATGAGTACCTCTTGAAAGTATACACTTCCCCTTCCACAGACATAATATGTTATAACATGTAACAGACATATATAGTATGATCAAAAAGTCTTTGGATCAGGGTTGCCATGAAATTAATAAGCTACCTATGAAATTTGTTATTTCTATTATATTTGACATTTAGTTCACAACTGTCATCTCAATAGATAATAGTTCAAATAAATTCCATTCTGTGTTCTTTTTATAAATGTTATTAAGTAATACTTATAATAACTGCAAGCACAAGAAATAATAATAGCGTACGCTAACGTAACTACTTTTCTGTGTACTATGGGGCTCTGTTTAGCGGTGTCAGCGCGTCATATTTTCTTGACACAGGTGGCTGTGTCTCCATTAGCGCTACTCAAGATACATTGGCGCTACTCTGTACAGTTCACAAAGACTACGGGCAGTAGAAGTAAATAATTCTATAGATGGTTTTTACATTCCATGGCTATTGCGATCCATAAACTTTTTGATCATACGATATATTATAATATGTTGCCAATACATTAATTGTTTAAGTGCAAGGTATACTTTCTGGGGACTTTCTTTAGGTATAGGTTTTTATTTCCTTCATTACTTTCTCATTCGCCCTGTATGGTTTTCTGTAGTTTATTCCATTTTCGTATCTCATTGTTTCAGCGGCCGTTGATGTTATGACTTCACATCTTCTACTTAAAGTATTTCACATTTCGATCAATAGTACATTACTGTCCCTTCTAAGTACTTAACTCTGTCAAGTGATGATTTAGTCAATTATGGACTTTAAATTCCGTGTCATCTTTCATAGAAATATTGTGTATCATATATTTCATATCAAATATTTCGATATTGTGTCCAGGTTCCTTTTCCAGTTTTTAGACACTGTGGTGGATCTTTCGGGAAAAAGGGAAAAAATGGCGCTTTGCTGTATAACTTTTCGTAGCTGAGATTGAAAATATTTTTCTACTTTTTTTTTCAACAACCTCTATGATGTATAGTTTCTGAATCTTTATATCGTCATGAGACGGTTAATGATGAAATATTAACCCAGTTTAGGGAGGAAAATCCTTACAACACACATTACAAATATTAAAATAACAACAGATGCAAAAGATAAAATTAGCTAATTAGTGTCCGCGTCCCTGAACATTAAGAAAATGAAATCATTTGTCATTTCACGGAAATAGTACACATGTCATAGGGAAAAACAAAGAAAATTTATAAACCAATGCTTCAGCAGCTACTTGCCAACAATAGAGCATTTAATATAGTTTATCACCACTAAGAAAGGTTTTTCTCCAGTGTGGATTTCTAAAACCATTTTGTCATCAGAATGACCTGGTCAGTCTAATTTTAGAAAAAAATGAGGTATGCTTTTAACTAGATTTTATATTTTCAATATTATATTTACTTTAAATAGACGTGAATTGATCGACTCATTTCAGCGTCCAAATCGCTATAGGCATGATGTCAAAATATAATCTTATCTTAGCAAACTAAAGCATTTTAACAAATTCAATTTATGCATCTTTTATATCACTGGCGACTAAAATAATAAAACGTAAGTATCTAAAATTTTATTAATTGAAAAAAATTCTTAACGGATAATGGGCAATAAACAAGATCTAAAGCTATTAGGAAAAAAGTGTGGCAGAGAGTTAATGTGGCGCGTGCAAACATATGCGTTTTTCATTGAACGTTCGCCAAATCGGACAGACTGATGGGATACACAACACATTACTCATGGCATAGAGATGCATACTACGCAAGTAGCTCTCTCCTTAAAATACTTAGCTACATACAAAAAAAAATGTTTCACTTGGTTCTAAATCTAGATGAAAAAAATTGTTTTCTAATTTAAACTATCCGAATGGATGACAGGTATTGGCCACTTTTCTTCGATGGAGCAGCTGTCAATGGGATGGAAAGTGTAATTTTAGATACTAGTAAAAGCATGGTTTCTTTCTTATTAGCGCTGTTTCTTGTGTTGAAATTTTTGTTCAACAAAATCTCATAATTTTCTTTAAAAATACGTAAAACGATTATCGCCTGTAAGATTGGAACAAAGATTTGATCACAATTATGGAAACTGTAACCCTCCAATTTTTGACAAGGACTAGGGATTGGGGATTAAGTTTTTTTAAAAATATTTTATTATAGGATTAGGAACTGAGATTAAATTTAAAAAAATGAGATTAGGAATTGGATTAAAAAAATATATATTTTTTGGGGTTGAGGATTGAATTTTTAAAAATATTTCTTTGGTATTAAGGATTGAGGATTGGATTTTTAAAAATATTTCTTTGCGATTAGGGACTGAGGGTTG
Source organism: Agrypnus murinus (assembly GCA_929113105.1). NCBI lineage: Eukaryota > Metazoa > Arthropoda > Insecta > Coleoptera > Elateridae > Agrypnus > Agrypnus murinus. Next base: position 152,968,037 of record OV816027.1, read on the forward strand.
AATTTGTTAAACGTATTCTTTATGATTAGGAATTAAAGATTGGATTTTTAAAAATATTTCTTTGGGTTTTGGGACTATGGGTTGGATTTGTTTTAAATATTTTTAAGATTAGAAATTATGATTGGATTTTTCAAAATTTCTGAAAATATATTCTTGAACATATTTCCTAGATTTGGAGATTTTTAAAAATGTTTTGAGACTAGGATTCAATTTCTTCAAAATATATTTTTGGTATAAGATATAAAAGATTAGTTTTTTTTTTCAAAATATCTTTCGAATAGGCATTGAATTTTTTAAAACAGTTTTTTAGGATTAATGACTTAATTTTTTTAAATTTACGGGAACTGGATTTTTAAAAATATTTCCTAGAATTAGTGATTTTATAAAAGATTTTAAAAATATGTTTTGGGAGTAGGATTGAATTTCTTAAAAATATATTTTTGGGATAAGAAATAAAGGCTTAAATTTTTTCAAAATATTCTTGGCATTAGGGATTGAATTTGTAAAACAGCGTTTTAGGATTGGGAATTAAGAATTAAATTTTTAAAACATTTTATGGGATTTGTGATTGATTTTTTAAAAACATTTTTTTAAGATTAGAAATAGGAAAGAGTTTTTCAAAATTTACGGGATTAGATTTTTTAAAATATTTCCTAGAATTAATGATTTTTTAAAAAATATGTTTTGGAACTAGGATTGAATTTCTTATAAATATATTTTTGAGATAAGAGATAAAAGAATTAGATTCGAGATAGATTAGTCGTGAGATTAGAAATATTTCTGGGATTAGGGATTCAATTTTTAAAAACAGTTTTTTACGATTGGGGATTAAAAATTAAATTTTTAAAAATATGTTTTAAGATTAGGAATTAGAGATAGGATTTTTCAAAATTTAATTTTAATCTATTGTGAGTACAATGGCAGTACTCAAAACTTAAAATGCGATTTTCTCGAAAACTAGCAAGAAGCCACCACATGTTGATAAGGAAAATATGTTCAAAATCATTACAGCTAACCCCTATTTGCGAGGTTTCTAATTATATTAGTTACACCCGGTATATTTTTAGGGTAAGAGATGAAGGATTAGATTTTTTCAAAATATTGATTGAATTTTGAAAAATTTTTGATTGGGGATTTTCAAAATATTATATTGGGATTAGGGATTGCATTTTTCAAAATTTCTGGTGATTGAATTTTTAAAAATACATGTTTTGGGGCTAGGATTGAACTTCTTAAAAATATATTTTTGGGATAAGAGATAAAGAATTAGATCTTTTTCAAAACATTCTTGGAATTAAGGATTGAATTTTTAAAAACAGTTTTTTTAAGATTGAGGATTAACAATTAGATTCTCAAAATATTTGATGGAATTAGTGACTGAATTTTTAAAAATATTTTTTAAGATTAGGAATTTGGGATCAGATTTTTCAAAATTTATGAGGATTGGATTTTTTAAAATATTCTTTTGGATTAGAATTGGGGATTGAGATTTTTAAAAATATTTGTTTGGGATTAGGGAACAAGGGTTGGATTTTTTTTAGTATTTTGTAGGGTTAGGAATTAGGGATTAGATTATTCAAAATCTCTGGAGATTGAATTTTTAAAAATATTTTTAGGATTAGATTTTAGTGATTGGATTTTTCAAAATTTATGAGGATTGGATTTTTAAAAATATTTTAGGGTTACAAACTAGGGATTGAATTATTCAAAATTTCTGGGGATTGAATTTTTAAAAATATTTCTTAGAATTAGAGATTTTTAAAAAACATGTTTTGAGACTAAGATTGAATTTCTTATTTTTTTGCTTATTTAGTATTTTTAATGGACTGTGAGTACAATGGCAGTACTGAAAACTTAAAATGCGATTTTCTCGAAAACTAGCAAGAACCGACCACATGTTGATAAGGAAAATATGTTCAAAGTCATTACAGCTACCCCCCCCCCATTTACGAGGTTTCTAATTATATTAGTTACTCCCGGTATATTTTTAGGATAAGAGATAAAGGATTAGATTTTTTCAAAATATTCTTGGGATTGAATTTTTAAAAACAGTTTTTTTATTGGGGATTAACAATAGATTTTCAAAATATTATATTGGGATTAGGGATTGGATTTTTCAAAATTTCTGGTGATTGAATTTTTAAAAATATATAATTTGGGGCTAGGATTGAACGTCTTAAAAATATATTTTAGGGATAAGAGATAAAGGATTAGATCTTTTTCAAAATATTCTTGGGATTAAGGATTGAATTTTTAAAAACAGTTTTTTTAGGATTGAGGATTAACAATTAGATTTTCAAAATATTTTATGGAATTAGTGACTGAATTTTTAAAAATACTATTTTAAGATTAGGAATTAGGGATCAGATTTTCAAAATTTATGAGGATTAAATTTTTAAAAATATTCTTTGGGATTAGAGAACAAGGGTTGGATTTTTTAAAAATATTTTGTAGGTTTAGGAATTAGGGATTGGATTATTCAAAATCTCTGGAGATTGAATTTTTAAAAATATTTTAAGGATTAGATTTTAGTGATTGAATTTTTCAACATTTCTGGGGATTGAATTTTTAAAAATATTTCCTAGAATTAGTGATTTTTCAAAAATATGTTTTGGGGCTAGGATTGAATTTCTTATAAATATATTTTTAGGATAAGAGCTAAAGGATTAGATTTTTTTCAAAATATTCTTGAGATTAAGGATTGAATTTTTTAAATATTTTGTAAGATTAGGAAATAAGCATTCCATTTTTTAAAATTGAGGATTCGATTTTTGAAATATTTACTCTAGCATTTGCTCATTAGGCTATATCACGGATTGGCGATTACCAATCTAAAGATTACGCAAACCTGATGATATTTATGTGCAGATCAAATTACATTTCTCACATATCAGCTTAAAAAAAATGAGAAGTTCAATGAAAAAACTGATAATGTTTTGGCCTGGTCTTGCATATTCTGTAGTACACTTTGCTCGTAATATTCTGGGGTATATTATTAAAAAAGACATCTTGTCCAATTGAACGCATAGAAAAGTTGTATTTTCGCACAGAATTTACCTCGTTCAACAATTGGCCCAAAAATTTAATCAATTTCCACAATAAACATGAATCAGCAGTAATAGCATCAGCAGTAATAACAGTTAATCTTTTTTATTTTTAGAAATTGTCAAAATATTTTTCTTGGTCTTTTTTCATAGTCATATATCAAGCAACCGCGAGAGATAAGAGGAAAAGAGCGGTGGTTAGAATAGTAGAGGTATTTCATAAAATCAACAAACCAAGCGTTGTAGAAAACGTGAGATCGTCGGTCTTATTTTCTCATGTCGAGGAGCACTTATACTCAATTCACCCCCACTTTTAGGGAGTGAAAGGAGGAGCCCTAGCTATTTTTCACTTAAAATTGACATTGACAAATTTTTAACCGTGATTATAAAACAACAGCAGGGGACTGAGGAAATCTGTAAATGAATAACAAAAAGAACCAACACTGAATAAGACGTTCGAAGGGAGAAAACGGAGAAAATTCTTTTTCGTATGCAAGGCAAGAGCAAGCAGGGTAGTAAATATAAAATTAAACGAGAAACAGTAAAAAAGTTGAATTCCAATTCTAACGAGGTTTGCCTGCTTGCTGCTTGTTGCTCTATTCTTATTTAATTTTCATGGTCTGAAGCGCGTATCTACGTATATAACGTATGCAAAAACAAATTTTCGTTATGTCCAATATGAATTTCAATTTTCCAACGGGTTTTTATGGCGATTGCGCCATTTTTCTCTAAAAAAGATTATAGTAGAATTTTTCCGTGCCAGCGTGAAGCGAGATGTCTTTTTTAATATTTAATGACAATCCGAGAGTTTAATCAATTTTGTTTAACTCTCGACTTTTAGGGATCTTCTTTTCTTCGAGTCTCTCGCAGAAATCTAAAATATTAAAAAACGAAAGTCGATATATAAAACAAAAACTATATATGTAAGTAATATGGCGCACGCAAGCACACTTTTCGCAATACAATTTGATTCTATTAAAGCACCTGAAAATAAATTCAGCAGTAAAAGTAAAATGGAGGAGGAAACTTGAAAGAATGCAAAAAAGTTCTTATTCCGAACAAACTTATTTACTTAAAACGATTTGTTCCGAGTGATATTGAACTTTTTCAGTTCAACAGTACAAATTGGGTTAATGCCAAAATATCTTTAAATTTATGACGTGGGAAAAAATGCGTAAAAAATTAGCAAGTTTAAATTGGCTCGTGTTAAAAGGGTCTTGTATTTAGCGGTGCAAATGTGTTTTCTCTCCTTTTTTTTCCTGAAAAATTGTTTCAGATATACTTGGTACCAGATAAGTATATTGAAGTATTCTATTAACCTAATTTTGTTTTTTTGCAGTTTGGAAAGGTTTTTAACTTTTGATCATAAGGATACTATGGTATAGGGGAAAACGAATAGGTGCTACAGCAGCATATATGAGGAACGAACTCTATTATACAGAGTGCCCAGACCTTCATTGTATGCATGGGATTCTCTGAGACTGTAGGAGATAGACAGTCATTTAAGTTTACATAGTCGAGTTATGTCGATTCTGAATGGCTTTGCTATTAAAAAGGGAGCGACAGGTAGGTCTATTTCGCACGGTTTCCAAGATCTCAATGCATACAAGTCAATTCATGGTCAGCCTATATATATAGTAGCCCTCAATAGTACCCTCTTACCTGTTCTAGTTTGGAGCTGTGGTTTTTTATAGTTCAAAATCGCTCCCTCCCCCTCTACTTGTGCCACTAGAAAAGAAAAATAATTTATTTCAAGAGGCACCATATAAATTTCAGATAAAAAAAATAAAACAAATTAATAAATAAATAAGCAGTCACCACACAAATTTCTCACACGGAACCCTTCCAACGCGGCACCCTGAAGCTGAAAAAAGACGACCGTTTGCAACCTTTAAAATTTGTAGTATAATTCGGTTGCACTATGAACAAGTTTCGTTCAAAAGGGTACAGTAAAGCTCGTCTATGAACTCCAGGGTCACCGGAGCCGGCCGAATTTTAACGAGTTCTTAACTTTAACGTGTCAGTGTGATACAGGGCTATCCGGACAAACAAGAAATCATTCACAGATCCTTCGAGTGGCATTTTATTTAACATAATTTTTAATGTGCGATAGAGACCCCTGGAGGTCATAGCGGAGGCAGTTCTTGAATGAAGCTTGCTATTAATTTGTCAACTATCTGTGTGCCAAACATAAGGTTGATTCCGCGGGGCACGAATTTGAAAGAACACGTACTTTGCACTTTGATTTTTTTATTATTGAAATACGTTTTAATAACAAAATGGCGTCTTTATCCAATGTACTCGGTTATTTTAGGAGGTAGCGGTTTTAGACGATTTATTTGTCATATGCGGTCTGTTTGACTGGAAAGTCTGCAGCACATTAATTTGTAAAGATACACCCCTAGCAAGCTATATACAGGGAGTCCGGAAATAACGTTAATATATTTTGGTGCATGCTTTTAAATAAGATCATGTGAAAATAGAAAAGTAGGGCGCCCGTAAAACGTAAGGCTTTTATCTATGCATAGCGCTTCTAAAAAAGCGCCTTTATTTGAAAAGCTATTTAAAAAGTGAAAACGCATTCTTCTTTCTCTCTACATTACTGTGATATTAGATTCTTATTTGAACGTTTCCATAGTAAACGATCATCAGTCACCTCAAAATTCTAAAAACGGACCTGATATTTTTTGCGCACAGATTGAAGGTTTGGTTTCTGTAAACGGACAAACTGACAAAAGCATTTACCACCGCGCACTAACATGAAGCAACGCCCATTACACCTCTCTGCTCCATGTTTAGTCTAACCATATAGGTGGCTGAATAAGGGGCAAACATGCTGACAAACATATGATTTTGAATTTTAGCATATGGATATATTATATAGGGTGTCCTGAAACTTCATATCATTAATTTAGGAGCGTGTACATGGTACCAAAATAATACTAGGCTTTTAAATGTAGGGTTAAGAAAATAAAGAGGCCAAGAACGGACCAGCTCTAAGGTACCGCAAAATCTTTACAGGGTTATCAAATTTGTGAATTAAAAGTCATTGTTATATTTCACCAACGTTTTACCTGTGGAATTATTGTATCGTCTTAAAACACAATTGTATAAAAGCATAAAAACATTTTGATGTGTATACTGGATAGCGTAAAACGCATTGGGATAATTCTTTAAATAAAGCAAACCTCTACTGACAGTTTAATTTTATATGTCATTTCTTACATTATTGACATTTTTAATGTCAAATTGTCAATGGAGCGATCGGTTTTACTTGGAAAATGATTTTAGTGTTTTAACACCACCTAGTATTCACATCAAAACATAATTATACATGTACAGTAACACGAGCAGGCTATACACTGTGTCCTCAGATACGTTTCATAAGAAAAAAAGCTGTCTTATTATTGATTTTATAACAAAAGGTCGTTGTTTGCAATAATTTTCGCTTGTTTTAAAATCACTAAAAAAATATAACAGAATTTCAATAAAATTATTTGATATAAGAAAATAATCAATTCCAGTTTTTGGTATCTTTTAGAAAAACAACTGCCACAAAGTTAAGTTTTCAACCCATGAAAATTATTACTAATTTAACCAATTTTACTAACTTTTCTAATAACTTAAATTAGATAGCTATACTTTCCCGTTTAGTTTTGCAGATACTGCATAGTACTGATCTTGTCAGGGTAAGCTATTTCAGCATTCTTTTTCTGAATTTAGATCGCATGTAATTTTGGGAAATTATTTAATGCAACTTGAGTTCTTCATTAATCTTTTACTAAATAATCCTAATATTCTTAACAGAATCAAGCTAGAGGATTAAATCTATAAAAATTATGAGATTAAAGGTGTAAAAGAGCTACTTGATGAAAAATTAAAGTTAGGATGAAATTTATGGATAAAAATCAAAGTTATGAAATTAAAGATTGAAACTTGATAAAGACTTAATCGTGGTATCAAAGCAGGTTTGAGGAGTTTCAATAATGGTTGCAACTGTGCAACCAAAAGAAAATTATTAATAACTCTTGTGATCTATTCAACTTCACTAGGAAGTAATTTTAAGAAGTAAAATTTATCCTCGAGGTTAACTGTAATGACAAAACACGTCTAGTTTTGTGTTTGTTCGTTTAGCTTCACTTTCTGTGTTTCTGAAAGGTTTAATTAATCAGTTAATTTTATTAAAATCCTAATAATCCAACCATTGTTTAAAGGGAATCATTGACCATAAATACTGCAAACCCAGTGGCGCTCGCCAAACTTTTCAATTCGTGAAAACTAGAGACCCTTTAATCAGAGTCTGGCCAAGGCAGCCATTTTATATCACAACACGTGGCGCCAAATTTGAAAAGTACAGAAATAGTTACACGACCAAATATTGACACGCATGGAAGCGGTATTTGACTCGATTAAAAATCACGAAACAGTGGGTTTGTATATAAAACATATTTAACAGTAAAATTACATTAAAATTAGCATGTCAAAATCAAAATATATCAAAAATATTGTGATATAAAATGGCGGACACCGTGGCAACGCTTTGGCCAGACTCTAATTAAAGGGTCTCTAGTGAAAACTATAGCCCCTCTATTTCATATAGTAGCGACATCGTGGAACAAACCTGATACAAACTTTAATAAACAAAAAATTACTACATGCATGGTGTCGCGGAATTTTAATAAAAAGTTGTTAAAAAATTAAAATTACAGAAATATATGTCATATTAATATGGTCGTTTTTACCGAACGTGAATGTCCATTATCAAATTAATATTAAACTGTGAATGTTTTTGTACATGATTATTATTAAACCTAAGATTTATTGTGACAGAATGTCAAATCTGGTAACATTCAATGTCGCCAACGTGATTTTGCTCCAACGGCGAGATCAATGGTTGTCGCTACTATTTGAAAATAAAGGGGCTATAGTGAAAACTTATAATTACTGCCCCCTGTTGATATTTACTTAAATATTGATCTGCTCGATTCCAAGGCTGGTAAGTGTAAACTACATCATTGTTTTATTTATCGATTATAAGTGACAGGTTGCTGTGTGTGGCGTCTTGCACAAATCATGATGATAAAGCTTGTCAAAGTTCCCGTTTAATATAATGAATTCGCCCAAAAACCAATTAAACATTATGTGGACCCTGTCCAAAATGAATCCAAATCGCTTTCGGACGTCTGTGAAAAAGGGCAAAAACGTTGTACATCTACATTCATCATGATATTTTACCGAAAGAGGGCGTTATTCACGAACAAAACTTTTTACTACTTTCCCATCTTTACATCTCAATGATCATTTTATCTGTTTCAAAAAGTGATCAAACATTATTAATAAACGTCATGCCAGCTCAAGTACTGTAATAAAAATTGAAAGGCAAAGAAATTAAAAATTAAAATGAAAACATCGATAAAAATTGAATTTCATGTAGGAAGATGTTAAGGATAGATATATATATAGTGAAGTTTGAAACGAAGCAGTTAACCTTGCCCAGGTCGATTGCTTTTCGATTTAATTCGCCTTGGTGCTGCGATCGACATAATAAAACCTCCATCATCCGTCGTATATATATACGTTACACTCTTGATGCTGCCGCCTGCCGTTTTCGAGACGTTTCCCGGATTGGGGAAGAGCAACTATTTCTCCGCAATTAGACGCTTTGTTTGCCGCAATCTGTGTTCGTAAAAGCAGACAGGAAGAAAGGAACATCAAAATCACGGTGAATTGCTTCTACCTAGCGCGCAATCTTTCGAACTTCAGAATATAACAAGCTTTAATGCGACTTTCAGTGTTTCAGAGATCTAGAAGTTTTTGTTAAGTTTGACTTTCATAAGAGTCTACAGTCATCGTTTTATTTCAGAAGAGATAGAAAAAGAACGGAAACTAGTTAGAAAAGATCTTTCGTGGAATTCTACTAAAGCATGTACTCAAGTAGATTGTAAGAATTTATACACGATGGAAACCTACCAATGACTCGCACAGTTCAAATAATAATTAATCGTAAAAATATCCTAGGTTGTCAACTCTTCGTGATTAATATAGTGCTGACTTATTTATGTCAACTCCAGGTTTAAGATAAATATGTTGACAATATTTACCGGAAAAAAAGACACTTGGCAACAGCGCCTTTACCTAATTTGTCTGTTTCATCATTCTCAAAGCCTTAAGGCATTCTCCAAGTATGCAAGTCCTCGAACTTGTATTTTATTAAACATAACAGTCGGGTAATTCGAAATTGTAACCTTTGAAAGACTACTCGGCACTTATTCACGCCTATAGTGACCACAGAAGCCCAACAGCCTATTTTCATGTTTTATTAGCAATTAGAGATGTTCTAATTCCACAATTAGCTTATCAAGATTAGAGATGTGTTTAAAAAAAACCTGCTTGCTATAAAGTATCATTTGTACAGGGTGGCTCATTTAAGATGGCTCAACGCCTTATCTTGCAACAGTAAACGGTAAGAGTTACGAAAAAAAAAGGTTAAGTACCAAAGTTAGTCGGTATAAAGCAAATCTTAATTTTATAATATTTTTGTATATACAGGGTGAATTGTTTTTGCTATGGCTACTATCAAATATTCAGTTTTTTTTAATTTAAATGGTGCACCCTGTATATTTTTACGTATTTCGATTCTACAGTTTAATATAAGTATTTTTGGTTAACACATTAACCGAAAGATCGCCCAGTTTTTGAGTAAATTTAATTTCTTTAATTTTTTTTTAAGAATCCAATATTTAAAGTTTATGCTGCAATTTATATTTAACTAATTATAATAATACATGATGCTTATAAATAAGTCATCGTTTTTTCATAAATTTATTGTTGAATAATATACACGGTGTTCAATCCGCTAGACCAACGATACAAATTCTTGAATTTTTCCAACTGAGATTATAATGATAAATTGGCAAGACTGTGACAAGGTATATGTGTTAATCAAAAATATTCATGATAAAGTGTAAACTCGAAAAATAGAAAAAATCTATAGGGTGTTCTATTTAAGATAAGAAATTAATAACGACTCGCCCTGTATACAGGGTATACAAGTATACAAAAATATTACAAGATTAGAATTTAATCTCTACCAACCAACGGATAACGTAACTCTTATACAGTTTCCAAAATAAGCTACAGGATCACTTTACGTAAACCATCCTGTACATTTTCCTTTAGGGGTACAAAGGAATAATAATCTGATAACGTGCCTAACCGTATGCGACAAGGTAGTGACTGAGGTAGATCGTCTTGGTTAAATCATGGCGCCAAAAGAGCTGGAATAGTACACGCTTAGAAGAACACTTATCGCAACCAGAGATATTTTATCTACGGAGTGTAGAGGAAATTGTAAATGAAATTAATAATGAAATTTTAAGACCAAATATGCTAGAAAAGTATGATGCTGTATAAGGAATTTTCGAAATAATTGCTTTTAAAATTTTAAAACAAAAATCGAATATCAAACAACAGTTCCAAGTTTTAATAAAAAAAATTTAAAAATTCTATGAATAACATAATTTTAACGCTAAAATTGTTACATGACTACTTGATTGTTTTATAAAAAAAAATTGAACTCTTGATTTAAACTTTGAATAACAATCAAGAGTTCTAAGTTTCTGATAAAAAATCAAGTAGCCATGTAACAATTGACTTCGCATGAGCATTAAAGTTATGACAGTCCACAGAATTTTTAATTTTTTTTTTTTATTAAAACTAGGATCTCTTGATTGTCTCTTGAAAACCAATTTCTTAATACTTATCTACCCAATACATTATCTTCACAAATCCATCATAAAAATTAGGGTTTCCATTTTAAAAAATTTTTGCTACCGCCATAACTCAGAAACAAAAGACAATCTACAAATAGCAATTACACTAAAATATGTCTCATTTAAGATAGAAATTGACGTGTTTAATTGATGATTTTTTTTCAAAAACATTTAAGAAAAGATTTATTTTAATAGTTCCAGACTTTATACTCGCACTGTATAGTAGTCACCAGCAGAGATGAAGTCTGCGACATTAATTACGCACGTATGGGTTAAGAAAGATTGTTAAAAATAAATTGCATAAGTACCCAGCAGTTGGTAACGCTGTCCGTAACTGTTGAGCAAGTATTACGTTGGTCAGATAGCATGCTAGACGCAGCGATAAGTCTCCATCTCAGTTAAGGCAATTTGTGCTACTAGCTCGGTACAGTTAATGACGCAGCCTTTATCTCTGCTGATTACAATCATGTATACTATATATTAAAAAATGGACGAAAAACAATTGCACACACGGTAATATCTACACCTATATCAGGCAAGTGTTAGAGTTTACTCGCTTTTCCGCCAATTCCAGGTATAGACATGAATTTATTTGGTGACATACAACAGTGAATGTAACAGGTCAATTCTAATGCTACATAGCATGCAGCATTAGATACTTCACTAAGCCGATCTGAATTCAGTTGAATTCTTTCAAAACTCCAATCAATTCTGACCCCCCCCCCCCCCACCTTATCACTGGTCACAATCAGGAGAATATGGTTAGAAGATTACTGGGTTTTGATATGTTAGTCTGGGCGGCTAATAGGGCCCTATGACAGTTTATTGGTAGATTGCACCATAACTACCGCATCTCGATTACCGATTCAGAATTCAACTCTAACACAACTCAAATGGTGTGACCATTTTTTTAGTATCATTGGCCATGATTTTGAGTTATAGACCACCACTTAATTTCAAATAATTTAAGAAAAAGACTTAAAAAATCAATTCACACTAGCTCCAGAAAGTTTTTATCTTTTTTGATTGATATTCTGGGTCGAGGGTGTAGGTACTAGGGCTTTTGATTCCCGGATATTTGTTCCCCAAATTTGATCCTAGGAGTCTTGATTTAAAAGACTTTTGATCACCGTACTTTAAGTCCCATTAAAGTTTGTTTCGGGAATTTTGGTTCGATGGTATTTAGATTCCACGGACATCTGGTCAGACGGAAAATTGAAAGCTGTGGATCTCAACCCCTTTTTGGATCGAGACTCTGGGATTAAGATTCTGAAACGAAAATGTCAGAGTTACGGGTATAATTTCAGCGGATACTTGATTGAAGAGTGTTTATGAAGTGTTTTCTACATTTAAAACTTATCAAACAATTTTTAACTGGGACGGTTGTACTATACTTTTACTGATGTTCGGTTCCCAAAACAGAATAGGATGTTCGCGTGATTGTTTAAAGTGTTGGGTACAAAATAGTTTTGAGTTTGGGCGATTGTTACAGGGGAGGAGGTTGGCAGCAATCTAATATCGATCTTTATAGTTCAGCGCTATACAGCGCTGCAGATAAATACAGCTGCAGCACTTTAGGGTGTTGTCACACCAATTAGTCTCTTAATCCTCTAGCAACGCAATGCATTTTGACTTGCTTAGCTTAGTCAACTCTAGAACAGACTAGTGCTTAAAAAAATATATTCGCTCGCTATCCCGAAGCTCAAAATATCGAATTCCAAAAATCAGATATCAAAATCGAAATTTTGGGTAAAGGTCCTCTACGATTAGGTCTCAGTAAAAGTGCAATAGTTATAGAGAAAAGTAGCAGTGTAGCGTTCGGCTAGGACAAAACCGTCTATTGCGATGTATTAAGTAGTGTATTAATCGATATTCAACAGAAGCACCCGATGACGTGAATAGCTGAACCATTAGGCTACAGCGCAAGCTTCGAGAAGACACAAGCACTAGATGATGTGGGCAGCTGAACTGTTGTTATGTAGAGAAACTTTAGGTTAGGTTAGGCTAGCTTATAGGTAGAAGCATTCGACGAACGGTTAGACTCTAGCATAGGTTAGGTTAGATTATAAATCGGGCTGGAGGTGTTTTTATAAATATTTGCGTGATTCGAAGTAGTGGTATTTAATTTTCGAGTCACTTCTAGACCTATTTGCCTTAAACCAGATGGTTGCCGTTAACCAACTGGTCCTTAGTTTCTCGCCTCTAAGGTTTTCTAGCCGCCGTCATCGTCAATTTAAGAAAACCTAGAGTTCCTGAATGCAAACTTCGAACGTTTCATATTGAGGAGCTCTAGTAAAACCTAACAGCGTGGGGGTATTAATAATCAATCTTTTCAAGCTTTAAAAGGTTAAAAAACTTTAAAGGTTCGTTTAAACATGAAAGAAACACCGACTTGAAAATGATTTCAAACTGAGACTCAACAAGATTATTATTATTAAGCGAAAATGTGGTTCCTTCTAATTTTACATTTAATATTAATTGCTTAACTTGATGCGAACCCTGCGCCAAAGTTTTCAGAGACATAAAGAATATTAATCTAATTATGGTAAACGGTTCGTTAAGGATAAAGCTAGCTAGCAATATTCCCCATTTTCTAAATATTCCCAAAATGACTACGAGAGGACGAGCAGGGCTGCTCACAGTTAGTCAGTAGTACTTACTGTATGGCTGGGGTCGAGATCCGTAATGAGGTTCTTGTAAAAGGGGCTGCGGACGACCGTTCATGTTTTCCTTTGCTGAAACAAAAATATATTTTTAAATTAATTGAAAATGTTTCAGGAAGTTTTTATGGGTTGATGTTAAAGTACGCGCAGCGAAGTGTGCATGTACGAATGTGTAAATGTGCGCGGGTGGTAGGTATAACTAACTGATACTGATCGATACAACAAAAACAGATTCAAATAAAAGAAAATCTGCTCAAACTAATTTCTATGCTGTCATATTCGAAATTCTATTATATTTCATTACGATTTCTGAATGTAAAATCAGAAAATGTAATGAGACTGAGAGTATCTAATTACCATATTTGTTGAATAACGAAGGGCCGTTGTTTTATCCCAGGGGATCTTTCTGTTGAAGGTTTACAGATGCAAATTAGATTAGTTATTAACGTTAAAAAAGTTTCCATTTCTTAATTTTGGTTGTAGGTACCTACTAGATTTCAGATAAAAGCGAGAAATGTATCCAAGAGTGATAATGTAATGTGTAACGCGTTCAAAGAAAACAGACGTCTTGCCAAGAGATAATCTAAACACCAAACAATTTCAAAACTTCTAATTAAATTGTGACTATTTATTCATGAAATAAGTTGCATATAGAATAGAAATTAAATTAAAATCATTATAAGAATGGTTTTACCAAGGAGTGTACCACCATCAAATATGCGCTGCTTCAGCACGAATGGAAATTCAAATATAACCACAAAACAAGACTCAAAATAAAAAAAAATAATTACATAAATTTGAAATAAGCATGCGTAGCTTGTAGAACGCACTTTCGTCTTTCTGTATGTGAAATTTAAAAAAATTCATTGGAATTATGACCCGTTTTCATTCGTCATTAAAAGAGTCTGCTGTTGCTGTTTTTACAATGGCTCTTAAAATGAATGATTTAGTAAAACTTGTCAAAATTAATTCTGTTGCTCAATGAATCAATAACTTCGACGAGATCCTCAAACAAAAGCATCTCCTAGCTCTGAGATATAATTAGAAGGACCTTCCGTCCATCGCTTTTTCGGTGAGAACGGTGAATGCTATCAACAAACGGTTTTTAGAGGGTCCGGAGACATGTTGGCCTGTACAAAGTTAGATTTTTTTTTAAATATTTGTGTAACTGTAAGTGCCGTTATTGTTTTGATTTTTCTAGCGGGTGTTCACTTCAAGGACAGAGCTTTATTGGTCATCCTTGTTGATTTGTTATATCCTGTAGTATATTTGTTGATTTGCTGTGCTGCCTCGTAAGAGCTGAGCTCTTCTTCTTGCTCTCTCGTGCATATTCGCGTAAAAATGCGACGAAACTAACTCAATGATTTCCATAATGTTAGACCACGTTAAGCAGTCGGTCCCGACAACCACACAAACACCTATCTGTGGTTATCGTTAAGAATAACAACGCCCTATACCACGCCTAAGTATGTATTCACACTTCTGTGGATTGGTAATGTTAATTACAATTGACGTAATAATAATAATAATAACACTGATATCCAAATATGGATAACGTTTAACAGAGTGTTGTTGAAACGGTTACATTCTATATTTTAACGTCACATCTTTCAACAAAAAAAAACGCCATTGAAAAACAACACTATCAACAATGGTTAGATTGGTAAGGGTCTAATTTTATATGGAAAACTGTTACTTGCAAATTCAGATCACTTCAGTTTCCTACATTCATGACATTCTACATTAACAAAAGTCAGGTTCTACAAGGAGAACGATATTGCAACGGTTAACATTCTGTTAGAAACAGTACATTTTACATTTTTAACGAACGCATTCTTTCGACGGTGCTTACTTATAGGAATCGATAATATTTGCATTATATTTCGAAAAATAGCACTTCTGTACGGGTAACAATAAATTGTAGTCTATATTCAGAACAGTCTATATCGATAACGATCACATTCTCTATGGATGGAATGCAGTTACATTTTAAGTTGGTAGCAACTACATTCTGTATCAAAAGATAACTTTCTTTTTGTGTCAAACGATCATGTTCTATATTGATAACATCTATGGTAACACAAATGGTTACATTCTATGTTGACAGCAGCTACACACTGTATCGCTTGGTAAATTTCTTTCTGTTTTAAACAGTCGCATAATGTATGGTAGGCATTCTATATTTACTAGAAACGGCCACATTGTATATTGATAACATCCATAATTTATCTAAAATTTATTGCCTGTTCGGTTACATTCTATATTGAGTGGAAGCGGTCACATTCTATACTGGTTGACTTGCGATATATACCTACTGTATCGCAAGGCAATTTTCTGCATTAAACGGTTACATTCTGTATTAATATCATTAACACACTATAATTTATTGTCACATTTTCTAAGGTAATTTTATTTCTGTGTTGAATGGTCACATTCAATCAATACTACAATGATAATATCTACTCTATAATGTATTGTCACTTCTGTACGGTTACATTCTATAATGACTAGAAACGATTTTCGAAAAATGGTTCGATTTTATCAATATAAAGCCTACTGTCAATACAGCAGCTACATTCTGTATTACAAGGCAACCAATCTTATTTCCTTGTTGAACGGTCATATTCTACATTCATAGCATACACACCAGATTATTTGTTACTTGTGTTCAGTTACATCTTATATTGACTGAAAACGGTTACATTCTATACTGAAAGCAGCTACATTCTGTATCGCAAGGCAACTTTCTTTTTATGTTAAACGGTTATTACATTCTATATTGTAAATATCCACATCTATAATTTGTCACTTCTATTCGGTTACATTCTATCTATACCGACAGCAGCTGCATTTTGTACCGCAAGGCAGTTTTCTCTTTATGTTGAACGGTTGCGTTCTATATTGAGGACATTTACACTATAATGTATTGTCAATTCTGTACGGTTACATTCTGCATTGACAGCAGCTACATTCTAAATCGCATGGTAACTATCTTTCTGTGTTGAAAGGTCACGTTATATTATATCACTTATGTTTGGTTACATTCTGTAGTAGCAGCAACTACATTCTGTATCAAAAGATAACCTTCTTTTCGTTTCAAACGATCATATTCTATATTGATAACATATATGGTAACACAAATGGTTACATTCTATGTTGACAGCAGCTACATACTGTATCGCTTGGTAATTTTCTTTCTGTTTTAAACGGTCGCATAATGAATAGTTACATTCTATATTTACTAAAAACGGTCACATTCTATACTGATAACATCATTAATTTATCTAAAATTTATTGCCACTTCTGTTGGGTTACATTCTATATTGGAGTGGAAGCCGTCACATTCTATACTGGTTGACTTGCGATATACTGTATCGCAAGGCAATTTTTGCATTAAACGGTCACATTCTGTATTAATATCATTGACACACTATAATTTATTGTCACATTTTCTAAAGTAATTTTATTTCTGTGTTGAATGGTCACATACTACAATGGTAATATCTACTCTATAATGTATTGTTACTTCTGTACGGTTACATTCTATAATGACTAGAAACGATTTTCGAAAAACGGTTCGATTTTATCAATATAAAATCTACTGTCAATACAGCAGCTAAATTCTGTATTACAAGGCAACCAACCTTATTTCCTTGTGGAACGGTCATATTCTATATTCATAACATCCACACCAGATTATTTGTTACTTGTGTTCAGTTACATCTTATACTGACTGAAAACGGTTAATTTTATACTGAAAGCAGCTACATTCTGTATTGCAAGGCAACTTTCTTTTTATGTTTAACGGTTATTACTTTCTATATTGTAAATATCCACAGCTATAATTTGTCGCTTCTATTCGGTTACATTTTATCTATACCGACAGCAGCTGCATTATGTACCGCAAGGCATCTTTCTCTTTATGTTGAACGGTTACATTCTACCTATATGTTGAGGACATTCACACTATAATGTATTGTCAATTCTGTAGATTCTGCATTGACAGCAGCTACATTCTAAATCGCATGGTAGCTATCTTTCTGTGTTGAGAGGTCACATTATATATTATCACTTCTGTTCGGTTATATTCTGTAGTGGCAGCAGCTACATTCTGTATCGCAAGACATCTTTCTTTTTATGTTAAACGGTTATATTTTATATTGAGAGAATGTTCACACCATATAACTTGTCACTTCTATTCGGTTACATACTATCCTGACAGCAGCTACATTCTGTATCGCAAGGCAATTTTCTTTTTAGGTTGTACAGTTACATTCTATATCGATAATATACATACTCTAAAATTTGTCGCATTTATTCGGTTACATTCCATACTGAAAGCAGTTACATTCTTTAACGTAAGGCAACTTTCTTTTTCTGTTCAACGGTTACACTGTATGTTGATAACATCCGCAATCTATATTCGTCACTTCTATTAGATTACATTCTATTGCATTCTGTATCGTAAGGCAACTTTCTTTTTATGTTGAACGGTTACATTTTATATTGAGAATATACATACTCTATAATTTGTCACTTCTATTCGGTTACATTCTATATACTGACAGCAGCTACATTCTGTATTAAAGGCAACCAACCTTATTTCCTTGTTGAACGGTCATATTCTATATTCATAACATCCACACCAGATTATTTGTTACTTGTGTTCAGTTACATCTTATATTGACTGAAAACGGTTAATTTTATACTGAAAGCAGCTACATTCTGTATCGCAAGGCAACTTTCTTTTTATGTTTAACGGTTATTACTTTCTATATTGTAAATATCCACATCTATAATTTGTCGCTTCTATTCGGTTACATTTTATCTATACCGACAGCAGCTGCATTATGTACCGCAAGGCATCTTTCTCTTTATGTTGAACGGTTACATTCTACCTATATGTTGAGGACATTCACACTATAATGTATTGTCAATTCTGTAGATTCTGCATTGACAGCAGCTACATTCTAAATCGCATGGTAGCTATCTTTCTGTGTTGAGAGGTCACATTATAAATTATCACTTCTGTTCGGTTATATTCTGTAGTGGCAGCAGCTACATTCTGTATCGCAAGACATCTTTCTTTTTATGTTAAACGGTTATATTCTATATTGAGAGAATGTTCACACCATATAACTTGTCACTTCTATTCGGTTACATACTATCCTGACAGCAGCTACATTCTGTAACGCAAGGCAATTTTCTTTTTAGGTTGTACGGTTACATTCTATATCGATAATATACATACTCTAAAATTTGTCGCATTTATTCGGTTACATTCCATACTGAAAACAGTTACATTCTTTAACGTAAGGCAACTTTCTTTTTATGTTCAACGGTTACACTGTATGTTGATAACATCCGCAATCTATAATTCGTCACTTCTATTAGGTTACATTCTATTACATTCTGTATCGTAAGGCAACTTTCTTTTTATGTAGAACGGTTACATTTTATATTGAGAATATACATACTCTATAATTTGTCACTTCTATTCGGTTACATTCTATATACTGACAGCAGCTACATTCTGTATTACAAGGCAACCAACCTTATTTCCTTGTTGAACGGTCATATTCTATATTCATAACATCCACACCAGATTATTTGTTACTTGTGTTCAGTTACATCTTATATTGACTGAAAACGGTTAATTTTATACTGAAAGCAGCTACATTCTGTATCGCAAGGCAACTTTCTTTTTATGTTTAACGGTTATTACTTTCTATATTGTAAATATCCACATCTATAATTTGTCGCTTCTATTCGGTTACATTTTATCTATACCGACAGCAGCTGCATTATGTACCGCAAGGCAGCTTTCTCTTTATGTTGAACGGTTACATTCTACCTATATGTTGAGGACATTCACACTATAATGTATTGTCAATTCTGTACATTCTGCATTGACAGCAGCTACATTCTAAATCGCATGGTAGCTATCTTTCTGTGTTGAGAGGTCACATTATATATTATCACTTCTGTTCGGTTATTTTCTGTAGTGGCAGCAGCTACATTCTGTATCGCAAGACATCTTTCTTTTTATGTTAAACGGTTATATTTTATATTGAGAGAATGTTCACACCATATAACTTGTCACTTCTATTCGGTTACATACTATCCTGACAGCAGCTACATTCTGTATCGCAAGGCAATTTTCTTTTTAGGTTGTACAGTTACATTCTATATCGATAATATACATACTCTAAAATTTGTCGCATTTATTCGGTTACATTCCATACTGAAAGCAGTTACATTCTTTAACGTAAGACAACTTCCTTTTTATGTTCAACGGTTACATTGTATGTTGATAACATCCACAATCTATAATTCGTCACTTCTATTCGGTTACATTCTATAACATTCTGTATCGTAAGGCAACTTTCTTTTTATGTTGAACGGTTACATTTTATATTGAGAATATACATACTCTATAATTTGTCACTTCTATTCGGTTACATTCTATATATTGACAGCAGCTAGATTATGTATCATAAGGCAACTTTCTTTTTATGTTCAACGGTTACATTATATATTGATAACATCCACACTATACTGGCAGCATCTACATTCTGTATCGCAAGGCAACTTTCTTTTTATGTTGAACCGTTCCATTCTATATTGATAACATCCATACTCTACAATTTGTCACTTCTGTTTGGTTACATTCTGTATTCATAAGAAACGGTTATATTCTATATTGACAGCAGCCAAGCAACTTTATTACTGTATTGAACAGTCACATTCCTATATTAATGGTATCGACCATTAACAATAACTTCGAAATGGTTACGTTGGGTAATTTAAAGAAAATTCTAGAAGGCAAGACTGGCTTTTGTTTAAGGTGTATTTATGTACTTCTAAAAAAACTAAAAGCAGCATCCAAAATGACAGCCGTGACTTCTTAGAGAGAGGAAAAAACCTCATAAAAGAGAAGAGATACGGAATAAAAAAAAAATTAAAAGAATATCTAGAAGACCAACAAAGACTTTCCAGGGGTATTTAGTGGTATGCTAAGAATTGCTTAACTGAAAAACGACCCCGATGGTGACGGCCTCCTGAAAGTAAGAAAGTAAATCTAACGAAGTAACGTGCTGAAAAATGTGCTAGTGTTCCAGACCACATGGAATTAAATTTGACGAAAACATAAGCATATTCAAATCTTTCCATCGTTTAGGCCCATAAGCCTTTCTGTACCCAGCTTAAAGCATAATCTTGTTGAGTGGAGGTTGAACGTAGCTGGGTATTCCACTCGCAAACGTTTCAAACTAAAATGTTATACAATACTTTTAACCATTCATTATGCAGTAATTAAATCGAATAAAACCAGCAATTTTCCTTTAAAAAAATAAAACGCGTAGAAAGTGGGTACAATTTACAACAAACAGGTTAATTAGAGAGTGAGGGAGTTCCTTTTTATTAAGCGCGTTTAGGAATTTTTAAAACTTTACAAAACTGCCACGCAGAGGCTAATAAATTATATAAATTTGCGTAGCACTTTTTAAACAGCGAGCCAACAAAGAAAAAAATTTATGACTTATGAGGTTATTACGGCGTGGTATTACAGCTCCTTGATAATCGTATCAGATATGTCATGTAAAATTAAATTAAATCTAAAAAATGAAACTTTTCCAGTTTAGTATTCGGTTTGTTTGAAGGAGATAATGTGAAAAAAGGTTTTTCGGAGCAACGATATATATTTATTCTTATGTCAAATAAATCAAATGTTTATATCGTATTCGCCGGAATAAGTATTTGTGTGTACATTTTGAAACACACAGATGGCCTACTACGCTGGCATCCTAAGCAAAATGTCACAATTCTTTAGAATGGCAATAGGTATGATATCCAAAGATATACAGGGTGTCGTGAGATAAAACGCATTAATTTTAAGTGGTGATAGAAGACATCAAAAGGAACAAAAAAGTCTCCATAAATGTTTTTCTACGTTAATAAGCTTTCGAATAATTTAGAAAAAAACATTGCCATATCTGGCAACCTTGCAAGTATAATCGCAGCTGGGTCTTGACCTTGTTTTAGAAAATCAAACAAACAAACTGATGATGAAAGCCGTTGTTTAAAAATAATAAACATCCCAAGCAAATTAATCTGGTGACGTTCTACGAAAATTGTAATCGGCACCATAAACAAAATTTGTACGTTGTACGTTAAAATCATGCTGATTCATAACAAACCAACTGTAAAAAAAGACAATCGTTGATCTGAATTTTATATTTATTAATTTCTGGAATATTTTTAAAATTTCTTGACGTATTTGTTTTTTTTAATAAAAAATACTATCTTATGTAAAGAACTTTGATTAAGGCACCTAATTACCATAAAATTAAAGATTTTTTAATCTAGCCAGAACGAGGTGTCAGCAAAATCCCTTAACCTAATTATCTAATTTAAATTAGATAAATCTTTTCTTTAAAAGATATTCTCTTATTAAATCATTAACTGTTATTAGAAGAACAAAGCGCTTTATTGATAAACTATTATTTCAAAGTTCAACAAACTACCAACACAGTATGTTCTCACCTAATAATAATAAATGGGTATTATTTACACAGTTGCGGTCAGGCATTGACCCAAATAGTCTTCAAAACGTGCTTTTTCCAAGTTCAACAAACATCCATATCAGCATTTTGTGCGAGTGTGGAGCAAATTTTATTACAAGCTTTACAGGGTTGTCACGTTTCTTAATTGAGTAAAATGAATTTGTAATTGTAAAGAGAATTCAATTTTACGCGGAAACGACATACGATAGGATAAAACGTTATTAAGGTTTGTTGTTGTGATAGATGAGATGCATCTGCAGACAAAGCCCCATACTTAACGCTGGCGTCTGTCCTGGTAAATTTGAATCTGTAGCTGGAGATGGCGCGACGGTAGAAATTTTTAAATTTTTTGGATCGGTCATATTCGGTTTGAGCAGTTCGGTAAACAAGCAACGCCTTCTAAATAAAAATACAACCTTGTGTTTATCAGACTCTGATATTATCTGTGATATTATATTACATAATTAAAATAAAGTTAAAACATTCTTTGTTTTACTTATGTGAAACTAGAAAGTAAGCAAATATATCTCATACGAATGTCTGTGATAATAGCAAATAATATATGTAACTGTAATTATATAATTTACTTTTCATAAACGTGTACAAATAACGCTTCCCGACAAAACAATGGAAGTAATTTAAAAAAAATAGAAACGAGATAAACGTCCGTCTTATTATAGCTTGAAAGGCAACAACTATAAGGAATTTGAACGTCATCATAAGATTATTTTTACAAAAACAAAAGGGTAGCTTTGGAATATTTCTGCTACACTGCCGTCCAAAAGTTTGGGTGCACTTACTATTAGTATGAATAAGATTTTTACTAGGATCTCTGAATGTTGATGATCAGGTCCGGATATAGAGACCCAGGGCCCCTAGGCAGTTAACGAGCCTCCCCCCCTTTTTGGTAATTTAGCAAAAAAGCAAAACTTTTCTTTAAAAAAACTTCACTTTTACTTAGAATAGACAATCCGACATAGAAATGAAATGAAAGTACCAACTATACTTTTTTTACACATTATAATTTTTACATTTTCATACAATTACAAGATTACATTTCTACAATACAACTTTCTGCAAAGGAACGGATGATCTCACTATAGTCTACAGACTGCATTATTTCTGACTGTACGGAATTAAGTCTATTTTCTTCTGTAGTAGATCATAAATAAATCTTTACTCTTTTTAGTGCTGAAAACGACCGTTCTGTCGAACAGTTTCACTCTGATGTACACAACATTATCCGCAGCGCTATTACCACGTTTGGATAAATGTCCAAAAAGCCTTCTTCCAGGATGTACTTTGTATGTAGCTACAGTTACGATAACCCTTTCTCCTGTAAACTCTGCGAACAACAAATGAGATCGCAAGTGTAGACACTGGTTTTCCAAAGTACCATCCCAATCCCCCGGATAGAAGGCTTACGGTTCCGTACTCCGCTACGGACGTCTTGAGATTCCAAACCCATGTAACTTCGTGAGAAAGTGAAATCTTTGACTTAACTTCTCGTAAGTAGAGCCACGTCTCTGTAGCTCTGCAATCAACCTGTCTATAATGACGTTGAAGATTCCGAATCTGCCCCTGCTGGAGAGTTTAACCTCTTTTTCCTTTACTTCGTCAAACTGGACTTTTCGCTTACTTTTCCTCTTCATATAGTATGCGTAGTTCTGTTCTTCGCTTTTTCCACAGCTTTCGACTAATAACCATCAAAGGTAGCGACTTTCCTTATATCTTCTAGGTATGTTACCAAGGACTGATAAAGTTCAGCAAACGTACCCATTTGGATGTTCACACATTGCAAACATTTGCTCACTTTGTTAAATCTTTCCAGGATATCATCCCACAACAGGGTCAGGAAGCACATTTCCAGGGAGTCGATTGAATTAAAAAAGACGTGGAGCCTCAGAACGCATAGATGGTTTTATTTGTTTCAGTGGCGGTTATCTGAAGAGCTGCATGATCTTACTCCAGGAGCAACAGAGACTTCTTCAGGCATCGCCCCGAGCAAACCATCTTGTCTGAGAAAGCTTTACAACTGTTGAATTTGGCTTCAGTTCAGGTAACAAACTTGCCATCTGCGTGACGAAACCTAGAAAAATTGCACAATTCCTGTAAAGTACCAAAGAAAGATATAGCAGCCTCACAACATCCGACAAGATTCAGTGAGTCCAAGGCGTGATTTTTCAAGGTCTGCAGAACGACGATAGCCAAGTCTTCAGCTTCATGTCTACTGTTTGGTATGAATCTTATAAATCGTTCGATAGGAAATCCCTCAGCCGACACATATTGTACTATGAGTGAAAGTTCATTCACCTGGTAGATGTCAGAGTCGAGTCGACAGAGATGGAAAAATACTTCGCATGCTTTATCTCAGTCAGATCGTGCTGATGGCCTTTTCTACCATAATGTTGATAATTTCTTCGCATAGTCTAGACGAAAGGTATGACTTTGTGGCGCATCATTTGTTTCCTTAGTTTTATGTGCGTGTCCAGAAAAGGATCGAACTTAGCCAAAAGTTCTACGGACATGACATATTAGTTCCCACTGTTTCTCGATCTAAATCTTTTCTGTGGACCTATAAACGGCAATCCGCATGCAGACAATGACCTCACAACAGACAAAATATACCACAAAACCTCATGCTAGTATTTTATTTCTTCTTTCGTTTGAAGAACAAGACTCTTGTCAACTCTACCGCCAACCTTCTTCATCGCTAAGCGGACCAGTGTCGCACATGCTGATCTGTGATCGCTTGAACAGACCTACATTTTTGCAGTCGTTGTATTTCATCATTAGCTTACAACCCCGATTTTACAAACAGCTTACAAGGGTCACAGAACACGTATATGAATAGTATTTTTACTCTTTAAAAATACTATTCAAGGCCGAGGTTGTTTTTCGCCATTAGGCAATGTTTGGCTAAAGAGTGAAAAGGATGGATATCTGGTTGTATCTGCGTACTGGCGACGCTTCGAAGATAAATCGGAATTCATATTTTGTTTCACGCCATTTTGTACGAAGTGTTGGAGTGTGGCACCGGCATCATCAGTATCCAATCGACAGGATAGTCACTAACAGATGGAATCGCAAAAACATATGTTCGCGTGAAATTCAAGATGTTCTCCAATGATAGCTGCGGGGTTTTCGGAAATTAAGCTTTGAGGATATTCAGGTAGCTGGTTACAGTTGCCTTTTCGATTGACGGTCGTAACTCCAATCGCCAAAGGCTGATGCGTACTAGGTCTAGAAAAGGCGAAGAACGAGTCAAACTTCGGAATATTACAAAAAAGCTCTTTTTCCTTCTGCAATTTCTTCTGATTTCTTTTTCTTTTCTCGACATCGGTAATTTCTAGAAAATGAGTGGGATAATGAGTAATAGTTTTGTTTGTTTTTGACAAGGCAAAAATGGGAAAACAGAAATAAGCATTGAAAAACGAAGTACTATTTAGTACTTTACTTAATGAAAGTCTGTCATGTCGAAAAATTGCAACAAGAATGAACGTTTCGCTAAAAGGTGCAATAGTCAACTATTGCGGAATTCAGAAGTATCGGTACTAATAATAATGATCGTCCTCGTATTGCAAGATCAAAAGTAACTAGCGCTTAGCAGGACAATCATATTGTGGTGACAAGCAAACGAGATAGACGATTAACTCTATCAAAACTATGTGCCCATATCAACAAAACGCGCTTAAACCCGGTATCACTCACGGCAGTAAGGAGAAAGAAGTTTATGAGATGCACGTTTAAAAACCTTTGTTGCCGTCGAAGCCTTTACTACGGACAATAAATAAAAATAACACAGTTTAAGAATATATTTTGGACTGATGAGGCTGTGTTTGGTGCTCGTCGACGTATTTCTATCAGAAAACGCAGTTCGTTTCAAAACATGGCTCCTCAGTGTATACTACCCACAGTAAAAGACTGGGCTGGTTCTATTATGATATGAGCTTAGCATAAGAATAGTGCTCTGCAAAATAAAAGCACTCTCGCAAATATTTTCAGCCGACCGAGTGCGATGTTGATTGTTAGCGGGTTACGCAGCAACAGTTATGCTGTAATATTCGCTCCTTGTTATTACCGCAGCATACGATGACGATCGGTAAGCCTCGAACTGATAGTGATATGTGTGCGATTTTCGGAACTAACTGAAAAACTTTAAAGTGTTTCTGAATCAGCTGGTTATTCTTGTGCTGTGGTGTGGGGTTGCTCTTCTGACAGAAATACTGGATATTTTACTAAAATAGAGATGAGGAAAGAGGGTTACAAAGAGATATTCGCTAAACACGCAATACCATCTGTCTTAGAATCATTGGCCGTGGTATCGTGTTACAACAGGATAACGATCCGAAGCATAGTTCCCGTCTTTTACGGGGGTAACTTAGAGAAGAAAGAAGCAGATGGCGTACTTATTAACATGACTTGGCCATCGCAATTGCTAGACATTAACTCTACAGAACCTTTTTGAACTCTACTTTCAAGAGCTTGAGAAGCAGAAAGGTGAGGATGTTCTGTCCCAATTCTCAAACTGGGTATAATTGAAAATGGTCTATTTCTAAGGTAACTCAATTTATTTTTTGCTTAAAAGAATTTTACACAAATGTACAAATAAGGTAATTGTAGATAATTACCAAATGTATAATATCTAAATGATGAACCTGACTGTTGTGATCTACTGCAAGACGTAGATATGATCTTTTCTTTAAATTTTCCTATAGCGGTGAACAAAAAGTCGTTTTGTTAAAAACAAAAAAACTTACAGAAAATTGATAAGGGATCAAAAAGGTTTTTCAAAACTTACTGCAATGAAGAGTTATGAGAGAGTCAAAATATTATATAAAGCCGATAGCCCAAGCAGCATTTTTAGTCATCGCTACGTACCAGCAACTACCGGTGGAACTATTAAGTTTTTGCCAGTAGTCACAAGCACGTAATTGCTACTTTCGTGGGACGTCTTTTCTCTTTGACATATCGTGTCGCGTGGTTGCTATCTCTTGCTCTTGCAACTTAACAAATATTCTATCATTTTCTATACTATATAATGCTGGATCGTGTCACAAAATGAATTAGCAGTTTATTTGTAATACGTACTTAATACAAAGAGCGATGAAATGTTTGATTATTTTGTCATTCCAGTATACCAAAATTATAAACCATTACAACTTTTCTGTTAAATGTTAGAATAAAGTCATAAATTTAGTTGTAGTTACGTAACAACTACTCAATCAAAGTTCCGATCTCAGTTACTGCTACTTAAATGCTGCTTGGGAGATGTCTTTATGAAAAAAAACACAAGCAAGAAAAAATACATTACAAAAAGATGAAACAATATAAGAGCAGAGCTGGATGGTCAGATGACAACCTATGCAATGAATATATAGGTAACAAAGACATGAAGCAAATAAAACTGAAAAAGAAAAGAAAGAAATACTAGAAAGTATAAGCGTATAAGTTATTGCATATGCAGATGATGTAATAATTATGAGATTATGACTAAAGAATTCGTAATAAATTAATAGAAACTTTCCAAAAGATAGAGAAAGAAGCAGGTACCATTCGATTAGTAAGGCAAATACGACCCAAGTATAAATGCAAAAGGGAAAGGAATAACCAAACAGAATATACGACGATTGACCAAATTACAAGTTTGAAGAGATCAACATATTAATAGCGCAAATGCTAGACGCAAAATGAGTAAAGAAAGAATACTAGCTGGAAATAGAATGTACTTTGCTAGTAAGAAGACACCAGACACGTCAATGGATCTTGTGCTTAACAAAAACTGAAGAGGAACATCTCGAAACCCTCGAATATTCGGATCAATCATTTCTTACTCTTGAAGTACATGCATTGTGTTTTCATTCATTCATTCATGTGTCTCGGTACATTTTTTGTGTGGAGACAGCCAGCGCTACCTAGCGCTGGATGACCCAAACCCTATTGAACTACGCGATGTAAGAGAGAGAGGTGAGGATCCGAGCTTGAATTCTTTTTTCGTATTTCAAAAAAAGCAACAAGTTACTAAAGCCCCCATTAGGGTAAGCAGTTGGCACCTAGTGAAGCATTAATGGTAAATACCATTAGAAAATAAATCATGAAATTCTAGAAGAAGTACGCGGAGAAAATATTGTAAGGTTTATCAACTCACAGTAGATTAGACAATTCAGCCATGCATGTGGTGTCATATAAGAAGATTCAGAACAAGACGGCAAAATGAGATGCAACAGGGATGATAATGCCAACAATAATAAAGCTATGGGGGGGGGCAAGTTGGTCATTCCAGAGGTCAATGTCTGCCAATCCATTTGTTGGAAAATACTTTTCCAGACATTGCGCAACTGCAAGTGGAAAATGTGGTGGTGCACCATCTTGTTGATACCGAATGTTGGTAATCTTGTTTTTTTAATGGTTTTATCCAAAAATAGTCACAGATTAGAATTCTGCATATAACAGTTACAAGAAATTAAAAATGATTTTTTTTATATATGTAGTCTTCTATATTTTGTAAACATTTATTTCAGACTCCCATTATAATCAAATATTGTGGAACTCAATACCAAATACTTTTTGATTCTAGTGAAAGAAGATGGACTTGTAATTTAAAAGAATAGTCGATAACAAGCTCCTAATGTGTGGTGGGAAAAAAATAAATAAATGAAGATGAATGATTCTCCTATCACTTGTTAGTCAGCTGACTACAGGAGCACAATTTATGTAGCATTCTAATTAGTTTAATTTATTAGATATATGAGGTAAGCGCCGTAAATTCTCGGCCCGGCAGGCTTCTACAAATGTCAACATGCTCAAACTCGGTTTCGTCATAGTTGAACATGTAAGATGCCTACACTATATATATTACGACTAGAAGCGTAATAGATTTTAGTAGCCACTCAAGCATCGTGACGAGTGCATGAAAATGTAGCAGCTAACGAAAATTGAGTTACCACGCAGTCATTAAATTTTTAACAAAAGAAGGGCACACGCCTAATCAAATCAAACAACGTTTAGACGGCGTTTATGGTGATTTATCTTCTTCATATTCCACCGTACAAAAGTGGTCAAAATGTTTCCGTTTGGGGCAAGAATCTCTTGAAGATGATGAGCGCACCGGTCGGTCAATTAAAGCGGTAACGCCTCAAAAAGTTGCAATTATTGAAGAAATGGTATTAGAAGATCGCCATTTGAAAGTTAAAGAGTTAGCAGTGATGTCTGACGTCTCGGAAACAAGTGTTCGCCGAAATCTTCGTGACTATTTGGGTATGAATAAAATTAGTGCAAGATGGGTACCACGTCTTCTCTCTGCTGTTCAACGTCAACGTCGCGTCGAACGTGCACGCTCGTTTTTAAACTTGTGTGGAGACGACCCAAAGCCGACTTTGGAGTCCATTGTCACTGGCGATGAAACAATGGTTCTGTATTATAATTCTCTATCCAAAAGGAATTCGATGGAATGGCGGAGACCCGATGAACCTCGTTCCAAAAAGGGGAAAGTCGTTCAATCGACTAAGAAAGTTATGCCAACAATATTCTGAGATTGTGACGGCATTTTACTGATTGATTTTAAGGAACGCAATATGTTAACAGTACATATTATGCGTTTTTATTGCGTAAATTGAGAAACAATATTCGTGAAAGACGTCGAGAAAAATTGACAAGAGGTATTCGATTATTACACAACAATGTACCCGTTCATACTGCCGCAATATCACAAGCTGCCATTCGCGAACGCGGCTTTGAAGCATTGGATCATCCACTGTACAGTCCGGATATGGCTCGTAGTGACTATTATTTATTTTCCAATTTAAAGAAAGACCTTAGTGGACGTCGTTTTAAGGACGAGAACGAGTTGCAAGCAGCTGTAATTGAACATTTTGAAGGAAAAACTTTAGATTATTTTTACAAGGGTATGAATTATTAATTCCACGTTGTAATAAGTGTATTGACATAAGTTTATTTTTTCTGTATCAGGCCGAAAATTTATGGCGCTTACCTCGTACATATTTGTTTAATTCCTAAGTCCTAGTCGTTGAATATTTCATTTTGTTTGATAACTATTTAAATACAAATTATTTAAATAAATACTTAATAATTTTTGTAAAAAATCTCTCACTTCATGGTGTTTCCAAACTTTTGACCGGCAGTGTATATAACAATACAATATTTTTGAAATTTTATACCTTTGTTCCTTATCGTGCTGCTTGGAAATAACAACAGATACCTACAGATAAATTAAAGAAACGAAAACAATTACGATTACTATATAGATTATACTATAGGACTTCAAATTAAAATAAAACAAACTCAAATAAACACAAACAATTTAATAACTTTGCTAATAGAGGTTAAAAATCTGACACATGAAGACACAATAAATTATTTTTGATATTTCTTTCCCTACGAGTCTTTCTTTAGCTATTAGAAGAATATTTTCGATTCTATAAGTACCTGAAAGTTGGAAATGTACCTAGTATATGATAAAAACAAAGTTATACCTTCTCTATATAGATTATCATCATTATATTTTCCAGTGCATTTTCCAACATATCACTCCTTATTAGTTCTTATAACTATAAGATATAATATTTTTGAAAATCCCATACTGAAAGGATAAGAAACTGGTTTTCAAAACCCTCATCACGTTTCGATGATGTCACACGTCGCACAATTCTTCTTGGCTGTTCCATTCGCTGCCATTATGATCGTTAAGCGTTAATAGCTTTCTACCGAAGTCGAAAACTCCGCCTCCTAGATTTGAGCCTCCAAATTCAGATAAAACTAAATTTCGAAAGATATATAATTCAAAAGATATTTTTTCTTGCAATTTCAGGATCACTATTTTATCAGACATCACATGACATCTTTTCGAAAAAAATATCTTTTTTATTTTTTTTCTTAAAAACTAAAGGCACGAACGGCTTGAAAATACTTCAAGCCCGAGAAAATGTTGTTATTTATTGCTATAAAAAAATACAGCATTGTAGGTTACATCAGTCTCCATAAATTGGATCTCAAAGTTTACATTGACTAGCATAGGCAGACGGCAGTCTTAAAGTACTACTATTAACGCGGCAAAATGATGTTAAAGTTTCCAATTTCTTATTTTTTTCTGAAAAAGTGGTACGTTGTAGAACAAAGTTGTACCAGACTTTTTTGTTCCTTTTGGTGTCTTCTATCACCCCTTAAAATTAATGCGTTCTATCTCCGGACACGCTGTATATACAGGACTCATTCAAGACAATGAACATTCAATCCAACCCAGGATATATCACATGTTAAAGGGCATATTTATTTTAAAGGATTTCGATTTTTAAATCGCTTTTGAAGCTTGATTTACCTTTGAATTAAGCAACACCTTATGTTGGGTTTTTAAATTTTTATCTGCTTCTATTCCTCCTTTTTGTATTAGGGAGGGGGGCGTTTCATCAAATCATATCATTGTATTTAGTTATCTTTCATCCCTCCTACGACACTACCGATTACTATGATCATTTGGCCGAACCTACTAGTATTTAGCCGAATCTGGGAGAAGTCCACTGCAGTAAGGGATTTGATTTCACTTTATTGTTTTTTTCTTAAGTAATTCAGCAGATTATATTTGTTGCGAGCTTTTGGTACATTTTTCTACTTTGTTCATATATTTATAAAGACTTTCTAAAAGCCGATTGACCTTATGCCCCCCGCTTATGGCATTTTCTGATTGTTCTAGTTCCTTTTCGTTCTACTTTAGTGGTAAATTTGGTTAGATTTCCTAAATTTGAAATAAGTCCTTCCTTTTCACGACTTTTTGAAAAACTTTTAACGTTTTCGGCATAGGCTGTGTGTGTGTGTGTGGGGCCCTTGTTAAATCTCCTGATTTGGAAAATCTCGGACCGCAGTTTGACAGATTTGATAGGAAGACGATGGAGAGTAAAAGACATGTACGAAATTATCCATACCCCCCGCGTTGGCAAACGTGCGTTAGAAAACGCTCCATGTGTACAGGGTCTAAACCGACGACAAAAGGCTGATCGATGATGTTTTACTGCAATTCTACGAATGAGATATCAGCAGGTCTCCATTTATGTAGGCTTGGCGCATTCTTATACCTCATCTATTTCGTGTCATTTCATTAAAAACGACAACTGCACCGCACAAAATCTATCTGCGACCCCTTTTAACGTGCGTCTCTGCAGGGTGAACGTCGTACACATCAGCAAACACCTGTAAGCGAATAGACGCATTCCTGAACAAACCCTAAGAATGATCTGTAACCGTCTTTTACGATTTTCGTCGCCAAGGAATTCGTGCATCTTACGGCTCAAGGAATATTCAACAACTGGTATGCAACAGCTAAATACGAATAAATAGTACTTCTCAGTTTTTCACGCCTAAAAATAAATTACAAACTGCCATCACCGCCGTAGCTTATAACAATCACCGCACAGTAAAACATTCCTAATAAGAATCTCGTCGTCGCGTCGGGCCAACAGCGCTGTCACGAATTGCACGGCGTGTCACAGTCATATTACAAAATACGGCCTGTTTCGGCAATATTTAAAAATTATGCAGACAGGACGAAATCCCGTGATTCTTTTGGGGAAAAATATTAAAAGAGAATGGTCGTCCACGCAAAAGAGGGGCGCCTTTCGCTTTTTTTTTTCTTTTTTAAAGGGTTGATGGAAAGGAATATCATTTCTCGATGAGACAACAAAAAGGTTGGGGTATCTTTTCGAAAAAAAAAATCTTTTTCTTTTCTACGTGAGTTGCCTCAAAAGAGGCTTTTCATCGAGCAATTCCCCTTTACATTTAATATTTATTTTTAATATTTCGAACCAGCAAGGTTTTCCAAGCAATAATCCGATAAAAATGGAGAAAGAGAGAGGGAAACAAATTAAAAACGAAAAGGAAATTCATTATCTTTTATATATCAGACTGCGGATGGGGGGCAGTACTATGGTGAAGAAATAAAATTCGTAGTGTTCACTGAACACTGTTCACACAACACAAAAGCCCAACGCACACATAGACAGTAAAAGATAAAAAAGAAAAAAAAGAGGCGGTGTTTATTTTACTGAAACTCGGTTTGTCCGGCGCTGAAAACTAAAGAAATAGCAATATATAAATGTCTTGCATGATGCCCAATAAAAATATTTTTATTTTGGTTTCCTAAACCGATCTAACAAATACTGGGAGAAAGTAAAAGAAAAATGCGACATTTTGTTTCTAGTTAGGATTATTTCAAACAAAATGTCATGTTCCCTTTAACAAATTACTGTTTTACAGATTAAGTTATATTTTACCGTCAGATGAAAGATTTGGCAATGCGAGTACAAGACTGAAAAACTAAACACGAAACTAGACGAGTAGATATTTTCTCCTTGATGAAAATAACAAACATTATGTAATGACTTCAATAGTGCAAATGATTTCTACTCCACATCGGAACCGTGAAATTAATGCATATGCGAGGAGTTAATACAATAGTAAAAAAATATATTTAGACATGATCATTTACCTCTTGCTCGTTTGAACCCCCTGCCTTTGCATTCCTGCCTAACCTTTGTGAGGGTATGGTTAAACCACTGTGTTACGATTATTTTTATTTATGTAATGATATAAAAGAAACTGTTCACAGCGAGTATAAAAAAAATTTCAAAAATATAAAAATTGTATTGTAGGGTTTTTCTATTTAAACTTCTCAAAATTAATAAATTTTATTTATTGAATATGTTTGTTTATGTACTTTACTAAGTTGCTTTTATTTTTTTATTTGTGAAATTCTTGAATCCATAAATTGGGTTCTGTCTTTATGAATTCAAATTTGACCTTTAAACAAACTTTGTCGTTAAAACAAACAGTCTTTAAACAAACAGGAAACTATCAGAAATGAAAGTATAACCTAATTTATTTAGCCAAAACAAGGTAAGATCGTTTTTTATGTTTTACACGGTACTCCTTTTTTATTATTAGGTGTACCAAGAGCTTTAGGATGTTAAAGTTTCAGACTCGACTTGAAAAGTTGTTCTCCGAACTGGTAATAATACCTTTTAGAATTAGTCCAGTTCCAACACTATTATTTTCTATGACTCAGTATTATGTTGCAGGATACAAATCCTCTATTTTCAGAAATTTTCACGAAGAATTATAAATACCCTTATTAGTGTGCTATACAGTCTGATTTAAAGCGCCCTGCTTGTAGAAACTTTATTTTCGGTCAGAAATGGTATAAACCATAAATACTATTAAATGGCATAAGATTATCTACGTCCTTTTGTATTTACTAAATCAGCGTGAGCGTGATGACGTCATCGAGCTTTTTTAAATTACATGATAGGTATTTTTCTTACTGAAATCGATAGAGTATTGTGTTCTCTTTTCAACCATAATAAATATTTTATACTCTTACATAAGAAAATTTTCAAGAAAAACGTGAAAAATGGTTTACGACTAGTAGGCTTTGATTTCTGGTTCTCCAATTAATAAAACAGAATTATCTACCAAGCTTAGGTAAATAACGAAACTTTAGTTGTTCCAGTGGCGTATTTACAAATCTTTCTCGGGGGGGGGGGGGTTACTCTATAAAAATTCCGAATCAAAATACTTAGATTTTACCATAAGTGACCTGGACTATTAAAAAAATCGTAGTTGACTCCATCCCGTTAGCCCCCCCCCCCCAAATATGAAACTGATTTGTTCTGATAATCTTTAATTATCAATTAAGGAAAATGTAGAACAAAACAGTACACAAATAAATAATCAATAAAATAAATTGAAAAACTTGTTTTAGAATTACACTAATAGATAGAGAGCCGCAATAGAAAATCATTGATCTATTTTTTACCATGCCAGAAAGTATTAATCATATGATATCGAACACGAAGAGCAAGAATATGGACATAAGAAATTTACATCTCAGTCGCCCTGCAGACGGCGCTCGTTTAAAGTCTTTCGGGTAGTCTGGCACCCACGCGCAATTATGGTTTGGTATTCTTTGCTATTCTTAGTATCCTTTATTCATGTATATTAAATATTATACTTCAAAAATAAATAGCAGCACTTACACAGTAGCTCTCGTGACCAAAGCAAAGCTTAATATTATTAATCTGATATTCTTCATGATACATAAGATGGTAAAGTTTTATTTCACTATTTTATCTTATCATATCGTGCAACGTTACGTTTCTGTCGGTTTTCAAATAATGCAATTTAGTATGCATATTTAACAAAAAACCTTAAATGCGGTCCTGCGGTCATCTCAAAGAAGCACTCCAGACTAATAAAATTGTTTTTAT
Source organism: Agrypnus murinus (assembly GCA_929113105.1). NCBI lineage: Eukaryota > Metazoa > Arthropoda > Insecta > Coleoptera > Elateridae > Agrypnus > Agrypnus murinus. The sequence continues at coordinate 153,003,351 of OV816027.1, forward strand.
AAGAATTTAAGGATCTCATTTCAAATAAAGGTAATGTTTTCACACGTGTTAGTATCTACCATTTCATATTGTTCGTGAAAAGAATATTTTCGATTAGACTAGTCTTTTAAAATTTAAATTGTCAGCTATTCTCGTCAATGTGAAAGAGAATCTGCAAATATTCCCATCTAAACAAGTTGAAATTCTATAAGAAAAAATATCATTAAAACCTCTCCTGTCTTAATTTATAATTTCCTTGTACGTGCTGATTGGTATATTTCAAATAAACACATCTGCGCTTCGAAAGATATCATGTCTGCAAATTGTGAAACCCCGGGCTCCGAACTATCTTTGTGTAAAAATACTAATTTTGGTTGGCTAAGGCTTAAAAAAGGCACGTCATTCCCTTATTGGTCTATTTGAAATCGTACCCCTCTTAAAATTCTGTCTACCGTCAAAATATCTTTAGTTTTTACAGTCCGTTTACAGTCAGGGTTTAATAAAGCAAGAAGTGAATACACACAGGGCAAAACGCCTTTACGTATCCGGCCGGGGTTTCGGTCCCCGTGCCAGGAAATGGTATTTTTAAAGTTAATTGCCGAGGGCATCTTCAAAATATTTTTGCGGCGCTTTAGTTCATAAATTTCTCGTTGAATTAAGTTTTTATAAAATCTCGTCCGGATATAATTTGAAATCGGATAATGTTAAATTTAAATAAAACTTAAATCGTACGTTTTAGTGGATGTGACTGTTAATAATGGCAGTTTCTTCCTTCTATAAGATAATTAAATAAGTAAATTTCATCTAAGTTGTCTGGTTGTATCGGTTACTTGAAAGAATGAAGTCTACTAATAAATACCTCTTTGTACTATAGTATTGAGAATTTTAATTCTCGCAGTTTTGGGTTATTAGTGATTGCAGAATTTTATGAAGTTTCCAGTTTCTATAGTTTAGTGATAACTGTTTATACCTGTGTTGGTAAAAGGGCAATATAGTGTAAGTTTGTTCTGATCTAGTTTTGTGAATTAAACAATTTGAACAGGATATTGTGATTTGTTGACTCTTTGAATTCTATGAACATTGCGCAATTTGTATATTGTTTATGTATCGATTATTTGTGTCATTTTGTTGTATGAAAACGTTCCCATTTGATAAGAATTCTTATGCAGGGTATTGTGACATTACTTAATGATTTTTTTTACTAGTTGTTATCTGTTCTAACATTTTGGTTTATGAATAAACATAATTTTTAAACTCAATTAAACTGAATAATATTGACCCATATAATTATGAAAGTCTTTATTTATACTTTATATTATCTAACCTAACTTTGACATCACCCATTATGACTAACAAGTTGAATTAAATTTATTAGATCTGCCTCCAGTTACTGGTTAATGGTGCCAGGTCATTATTCTAATTACCATCATTATCCAACTTTCATATTCAGATGGCGCCCAATTATATGCATTTTATTGGGACTTAAAACCTTTATCTATTCTTTTACAATTTGAAGCTATTGGAAACAATACCTACGATCTGAAATTTAAATTTGTAAAGATAAGATCTCAAGCTGTGGCAATTTTAAGTATTACCGTAACGTGTAAGTATAATATTTGGAAGGGTTTATAAGTTTCAGACGTCCATCGTGCGACGTATATTTTTCTTATGTTTGAGTTTTACAGTTAAAGTAATATTTTTAGTCCAGAAAAATAGGCTGTGTTTCAATCGAAAACCAGGAACAAGAATATGACCATGAATTGTATTTCAGTCCCACTGCAGAGGACGCTCCTTTAAAGTCTTTCGAGGTGTCTGGCACCCATGCGCGATTTTCCAATGTTTCTAGCAATGATGATTTGGTATCCCTTATGATGCAAAAAGTTATTAGAAAAAAGTGGTAAAAAGTATGTCACGTGACCCTTCCACTAATGCAAAGCATCAATAATTTCCTATTGCGGCTCTCTATCTATTAGCGGAATTCTAAAATAAGTTTTTCAATTTATTCTATTGATTACTTATTTTTGTACTGTTTTTTCTACATTTTCCCTAATTGAAGATTAAAGGCCATCAGAATACCTCAGTGGCATATTTGGGGGGGGGGGGGGCTAACGGGATGGAGGCAACCCCGATTTTTTTTAATAGTGCAGGTCATTTGCGTCAAAATCTAAGTATTTTGATTCGGAATTTTACCCCCCCCCCCAACCCACCCAGGGAAATATGTAAATACGGCACTGGAACAACTAAAGTTTCGTTATTTACCTAAGCTTGCTAGGTATTTCTGTTTTATTAATTGGAGAACCAGAAATCAAAGCCTACTAGTCGTAAATCATTTTTCACGTTTTTCTGGAAAATCTTCTTATGTGAGGCTATGAATGTTTATTATGGTTAAAAAGAGAACACAATACTCAATGGATTTCAGTAAAAAAATACCTATCATGTAATTTAAAAAAAAAGTCGATCACGTTCACACCGACTTAGTAAATACAAAATTTTCTGAACCAGAACATAAGAGAATTTTATGTCATTTAATAATATATATATATGGTTTATACCATTCCTGACTGAAAATAAAGTCGCTACAAAGCGGGGCGCTTTAAATCAAACAGACTGTATACACAGGTTTTTTTATTTCTTCCAACTTTGTTATACAAGAATAATGTTAAATTTCTTTATTAATAAATTGACATTAAAAAAAAGTTATTATTTTTCCATTTATTTACAAATTCTCTCTTTCAGATATTATGTTTACTTTGGTAACGATTATTGAAAAAACTTTTATTATTAACAAGCATAATGATATCTATCTTGCTTAAAATTCTAATACAAATTTTCTTTCGTTTTTTTAAGGCTAGTCGCGCAAGCATTCTGTCAGGGTTAAAATAAATACAACTTATTAATTATTATTAATCAATGAATTAATATAACGATCTGAACAAAAAATCTGAAAAAAATAATAGCCTCTAATAATATTATTTTGCAGTTACAAATTAATTTTATTAAAACACAACACACAAATTCAGACATCGCCGATATATACAGTTAGCCAAAACTCGAGTGATCACTATTGCCAAATGCATGTACAAAAATGAGAGATATTAGAAGTGGTTCAAGAAAAATAAAGAAGAGTGCACTATTTACTTCTACCCCATTCTTACACTAGGGTTGGCCGCTACGTGATTTCCTGACAGTTGATTCTCTATGACACCGGAGTACATATTGCACCGCTAGTTCATTTTCTGCACGACGATTAATAAAAAATTCAATTAATTTATTTTTAAAAATTTTGCTGAACCATAATTGCAATTAACGTTATTCTGTCAAATATTTCAAATTAATTAAAAATCAATTCCAAAAACAAATGGTAAAATTCAAAAACAATAATAAATTAATTCGGAAATAAAATAAGATTCAACTAAATGAGATTAAAAATGCAAATTCTAAAACAAATAATGAAGGAAACTTCATTATAATTAATTTTAAGTGTTCAAACCGACTCCTCCTCCTTCTGCTTGGCAATAACCTAAACCTTTCATTAAAAACAATTTGACAGCGTGATTAACTTGCATGCTGGTTTCGATTTTCGGATGAAACCCTACCTCTAAGATGTTTTGTTCTCTTTGGTCTTGGAGTCATGATCCTTTCCGTATACAAAAATGAACTTGAACGTCCAAGACGAAAATTTTCGGAAATCATAACCAGCGCTTAATAGATTATGTGTGACAATGGAACGTCAACAATTAGATAATAAAAAAACCTTTATCCCATTAAAAAAAGTAAAATATAAACATGACTAGTTAATAATAAAACTGACACTACCAGTCGTCTGATCATATTTTTTACTCGTATAAATTGCTTTGCTAGAAATCTGCGAATTTGTTATCTTTACCTACCAGTTATTCCTGGTTATTTTATTTTACTTCTGAATTAATTTTGAAATTTGAATTCTCCCTGAATTATCTTTTATTATTATCTTTTGGTAATTGATTTTTAATTTATTTTAAATGTATAAAAGAATAATAATAAATTACCGTTTGGGACGAATAAGAAAGTTGCCGGACTGAGAGCAGTAGAGTCTGGCAATCTTACGAGTCTCAAAGACGATTTTTTTTGTATAAATTAAACATACTATTTTTTTTCTCGGTCGTTCGTAACTAGGTCGTGCTTAACTTAGTAAGAAGATTGCTTAGAACAAAACAATTAAACTACATACTTTTTATTTGCTGCAATTTGTTATCGAATTCTTGTTTGCGGGAAAAGGGGATATGAAGACAAAAAACATTCGGACTCCACTAAAACCAACGCCAAGTGAATATATCCCAAAAGATTAGACTGAACATCTTCCCGTGCTAAAAAGAAGACGCAGAAACTCTCCAAAAGGGCAGACATGTATTATGTACCAACAATGCTCTATAACAGTGATGGCGAACCTTTTTGAGAAGTGGGTCCAAATTTGTTCATTATTATTCTTAGTACTAGCCCGTGGGTCATTAAGTCAGTGGCGTCACTTGCAGGGGGGGGGGATAAAAAGGATACCAATAATTTTTAAACACCGAACATTTGTTAACAGAAAAGAAACTTAAAACCCTGAGAAAAATGGCCAGGTTAAAGTAACCAAAAATAAGTCGCAGCGACCTGAAAATATGTACAAAAAGTGACAACAATACTTGTATGTAACATGTAATATATGATTTTAGTAAAATGTTTTTGGTTAACTTAATGCAATAAGGTTAAATGAATCACTCTCCCATATGATAGAAGCAGCCGGTAAATAGTTGAATTTACCATACCAGTTGTGTCATTTCAACCTCACTCCAAGGTTTGACACAATTCGTGTTAGGTTGTTTCAGCATTACATACGGTAAATGAAACTTGTTACACAGTAAATAGGTTACTTTCGAAGGGTAAGAGTTCTAACCATAGCGTTGGGTTCACTTTACCTATTTATAAAGTAGCTTGAATCAATAAGTCAAGCTATTTTAGTCTGACTTGTAAGCTAAAATATCTAACTGTATGTATAGACTTAACTCAACTGAGGTAAAATCCTAGTTAAGCTGACATTACCCATATTAGTGGCTGATTTTACTAGAACCCGGGTAAAATCTACCAAAGACTGGTTAACTAGAAATAGATAGTTCACTTAACAAATCGCTTGGTTATTCTGACCTGGATTTTTAGTGAACACTGCTAAAATTAGGTTAGAACAACAAAAAATCGGTCTACTACAATATAGTTATCATATTTTGTTAATATTTTTCTCAGTGCAGTTGACCCTTTTTTTGGTTCTCATTTTTAAAATCTAAAAAGGTTTACGTTTCCTTTTTGTTTTACAACTTTTACTTTTGCAAGTGAAGAGCAAAAAGTAAATGTGGACGTCAAAAATTGATATCAATGGGGTGATACCATGAATAAACGCACCAGTGGCGCCTCTGCACTGATTATTTGAATGAACAAGGAGTAAAGAAAAGCACATGCATATTATGAAATATTCTTTATTAATAAACATAGAGCCAGATATGTTTATGTACAATAAAGTAGATAAAAGTATATTTAATGTGAAATCTTTTGTTGCTTATTTTCAGGTATTTTCTTAATATTAGGTTCATATTCCGTATTCATTAGTTTAACGAATTTCGCAGTCAATTCATTTCCAAGTTTATTTCTGTTGGTAGATTTTACAAAATTCATTGAAGAAAACAATTTTCACGGGAATATGTGTTCTGGATGGAAAAGTTTCTTCATTGATGAAGTATACAAACATCAACGCATGGGTCATTTAAAAAGCGTTCGTGGGTCAGTGCCTGACCCGCGGGTCATAGGTTCGCCATCACTGCAGTCTATAAGGTTGTGTCTAGTAGAAAATACGAGGTGTGGCATTAAGTTCAGGGAATTTAGTGATAACTCGGGAACTATCAACACCGCGTCGTTCGACATAAACATGTGTCTGGAAAGAGGGGACCTTCCATTAGTTCCAGTCGAAGTTTGAAGTCGATAGCACGTTTGGTTTGTGCTATATGCGTGTTTTTCGAAAGTAACTTTTTTAGTGGCGTTGTGAAAATGAGTGACTCACAATACAAGCAACGTGTTGTGATCCAATTTTTAGTGAAATCTGGCGAAAAACCCTCGGAAATCCTCCGAAAATTGCAGGTGGTGTACGAAGACGAGTGCATGTCGAAAACGCTCTCGTACCGACGCGAATGCCGACCGTCTGCGCGAGCTGATCACGTCTGACCGAAGCCTAAGCATTCGTGCGTTGTCTGACGAGTTAAACATCAACAAAGAAACCGTTCGCAAGATGTTACACGAGAATTTGAACATGCGAAAGATTTTCGCAAAGATGGTGCCAAAACTTCTCACCCATGAACAGAAACACATGCGAAAATCTATTAGCGAGTAGTTGTTGTCCCGCATTCAGAGCGACGGCAGAGTTTGGATTAGTCGGGTAGACCCGTAAAAAAAGTCAACAGTGGGTGGAAAAGAGTGGGGAGCGACCAACGAAACCGAGGATGTCTATGTCGCGACTGAAGGCAATGTTGATCGTTTTTGTTTCGATATCCGCGGCATAATTCATCGTGAATATGTTCCTGACGGCCAGACATTGACTGGACAATAATAAAATTTTGCTCGTAACTTAATTTGCCTGTGTTTTATTGACAAATTTCCGGAACTTAATTGCCATACCTCGTATAAACTGTTTTTACTACTTTCACATTTACAGCTCACTGCAAATTGCTGAAGCAGCGAGCAAAAGATGCGCAGTGGACTACCGACAGTTAGTACTGTACAACTGGCTCTAGTTTCTCTTTCTATCTTTCTCGTTCTATCGAACGTACCCTTCCTTCATCTGCGCATTCTGCGGCTTCAGCAGTTTAGAGTGAGCTGTACCGGCAAATTCCAATAAAGTAATACCTAATCTAGTAGGTATTACGAATTGCTCTCTTTAGAATGTAAATTATGTAGTTTATGTTAGAAAATATGTTTAAGGTGTATGCTTTTTATCATGTAAAGTTTATATGATTATGTTTATTATGTCCATTAACTTCATTATGTTCCTTGTATGTGTTCATTATATGCTAATTATATTCACCATGTTCATTTAGTTCACTGTGCTCACTATGTTCAATATGTTATTTATGCTCATTATGTTTATTATGTTAATTATGTTTAATATATGTTAATTATGCTCATTATTATGTTTATATGATAACGAAGTATACGATCCAGTAAAGGGTTACACACTTTTATACTGACAGGTGTCTCCAGTTGGAGAAGCTGTGTCAACTCAAATACGAAAAAACTCGGCATAGCAAAGCAGATCAAGTGAAGATATCCTCAGCTACACCAACGACTCAAAAATATGACCAAAAAAGTCATCATCGAACAGGATTTGTCTTAAACCATACCATCGACTGGCTCATACTGTGATAGCCTCAAGCGACCTCAAAAACTTTGTAAATTTGTTCCATCACCACCCACAGCTCTGAAAAATTTATGTGTGACGCAATATGTGCTGTCGTAAAACAATCAACAAGGTTGCACTTCCCGAAACCGGGTATGTTTTCAATTTACCCACGAGATTCAAAAACCAGCAGTAATCCCTCTGCAATCATTCACAGGTACCTATGTTGGCAAAAAGTGTCAAAGGAGAGATTTGTGTCAAATTTATGTGGAAAGCAGTAGAGAGAAGATACTTTCGTTGGGTTCATCCTGAGAAGACGGATTTTGTTTTGAAAACGGACGTTTTCCTATCACAAGTGCACCCTGACCGCCAGCAATGGGAGAATATACAATCTGAGCAACAGTGAGAATGCTGTTCTTCAACCTCTCGCCCAACATTTTGAAGGCAGGGCACCTTTTAGGTGAGAATTTTGTTCCGACCCAACCACCTAGCACCATCTGTTATTTATTTTGTGTTTCTCTACACTCAAATAAGCCGTTACCAGAGTGTTTTTTATTTTATTTTAAAAACCCTATTGTCCCCCCCCCCTCAATGAGTTTAAGGAGAACCACACTTTGAGAGCCAATGAATTATAGACCATATGACAGTTTACTCCAAGACTTGGTAATTAATAATAATTATTACTTTTCTGAAGCCCAAATCGCGTTTTCTCTGGCTCTAACGGGCGCCTAAGTCTTCTAACCCAACACGAGCGTGGCCTTATGTTAGTGGGCGTTGTAGGTGTTTTTATCAATATGTTTGACCCTGTAGACTCGCTCCCATTAAGTTCATGGTTAGATTCAATATAAAACAGGGTCTAGCGAGCAGAACTTCGTGTTAGTGGACGTGATAAATTCTTTTGTCAGTGAGTTTGTCCGTTTCTAAACTTGATTCCTGCAAGTCCGCACTCAAACTACCTGTATGATTGGATCCAGCATAGACCAGAGTAGTGCAATGGCCTGATGGGACGGTCTACATGTTAGTGGGCGTGATAATCTTTTGTCAGTATGGCTCTCTTTATAGACTTGGCCCTTTCGCATCCAAACTAACTCTATGGTGAACTCAGCATGAGTGCAGCAGACCAGGGGTGGATCTGGTGGGCGTGGTAAATTTATTTGTCACTATGTCTATACTATTAAAGATTCAGCCCATGTAGATACCACATACATGGTTGGACTAAGGAAGCACCAGAGTGGGTCGTGTTAGGTATGATAAGTAAATGTTTTTGATACAAATCGACACTATAATACTTTCGCTCGATTGACACAAAACGTGGACTAAATGGTTCTGCTACAAAACATTGACAGTTTATGACATGCTTTAGCAATATTCCCATTTTCATCTGACACTCCGTCGGTTAGTTACAATCACTGTTTTTTTTTTTCTAGTAGTACTCGTAAAAACCAAAACTGAGGTGTTGGCATTTATTCCAATTGTTTTACGTGGTGAGTATGTTCAGAAAAATAAATTTCATTCTTCACATTCCGAGAAAATGGTGCAAGGGTTTCATATCTGCAGATGGTGGGACGTGAATAAGTCTCCATAAACTAATCCACCTATTGGGAAAATTAATCTCTATTGATTTCTATTAATCTGAACATTATGAGGAGGGCTTATAACAGTGTTTATTTTCAATGCAGAAATTGATCGCTTCTGAATCCCTTGTACCTGAATTTGTGAAAATTATAACGTTGCGTTGAGAGGATTCTCTAATCCATAATACTCAATCGAACGTTTATGCTAGATTAATTTCGAAAATTGGACTGTTAGGTAATTCGAAGGATTTTAGCTGCAATACTTACCATGTTACCCATAAAAATCATTTCTCAAAGCAACAGGTATTTAAGATTTGTTTTTAAAATCTTCATTTTCAGCTTCTTTTATTGGTGATGTAGAGTCTTGAACAATGAATGAAAAAGCCCAAGATATCTGCAAAATATGCAACATAAATGATAATAATTGTGTCAAACAAAAAAATAAGGTTGCTGCGTAAGAGAACGATATAATCACAAGGTGTGCCATCCCATATCTCATAGCAAATCCCATAACATGTTGTCAGCAATGTTTTTTTCATTATCCAAGGTCGTACGTAACTAACACATAACAATTGCAATTATACAACCCAATTCATGACCTTCCAACAAACACAATGGACGAACGAACAAGCTTGCTTGTTATTGTTATAAAATTTTACTTTTCCATAATAATACCTCATTTTAACTTTTTGATTAATTCAGAGATTCATCAAATTAATTACAAAAGTTAACAATATCTCCATTATTATTTTCTTCTTCCTTATTTTTCAAGTTCGTTCTTCTTTCCTATCTTAAACGTCAATTAACAACATGGGACTTCCAAAACTTCCAGCTCGGGAAGTTTTTTTTTATTACAATAAAATTTCTTTTTTGGTTGGGGAGAGCTCATACACATTAATAATGGGAGTTTTTTTGTTGATGCTATTACGATTCTTCTCGTTTTATTTCTATTTAACGTTTGCATAATGAGATTTAAGCGAAACTTCTAAAACAAGTTAACTGGGCGTAGTTTTCTGTGCTGTTGCTTCATTAACGGATGACATCTTAACAATTACTCCAGGCTGAAAATTAACACTCGACCTTTTATACTTAAAATTCAATCTTTGAACAAGAGGCTGGGAAAGAAGAAGAGTTTGTGCCGTTTTATTACTTGTTCTCTGCGTTATTTCAAACAAGCGGTAAAAGTTTAATTAACGAATGTTCAAAAAGTGAAAAGTTTCTTTGTTGAATACATCTTCTTGACAACTTATTAATACAAAAAGAAATGACTTAAACAAGATTTTTTTTTCTTAACGTAACGGCCACATAATTAATGATGACACTATAAAAAATAATGATGGTAACGTAATTGTTTCGTTCAATATGAAATCATCGAAAACAATCAAAGGGGCAACTTAAAATTCTTAATTGCTTCTCCATGTACATATCTCGTACCAGTAGAGAGCCATTCGGCAAATCCTCACCCGTGAGATATTAGTTTTTAATAAAGTCGTTTAAACTAGATTGGAATGCACTTTCAAAGCAGAGAAGAGCTGACCAGAATTACAAATACGTACATCCACCAAGACCTCAACCAAACCTAAAACCATATGCAACAAGTATAGCACTAAATCTAACTATCAGTTGCGTGACACTGGGGACAGATGCATACATGGCAGCAAAGACTTTGGTAAAGTCTGCAAAACAAAATCATGCACTCAGTTGTTAACAGTGCATATTATTCATAACGTAACATTTTGGTGGAGGCGCCGGGAATTTTACCATTATTTTTCATTTCTATACTCATCCATTCAATAACACATCTTTAGCAACCCAAAACACTATACTCATCAGCCTTCCTAAAGACAATTGCGATCTGGCTTCTTTCGGTGGTGGAGAACTTTAATGAGCCTGTTGCATTGATTCTTGATTTTGGACGTTTCGAATAATAAGCCTACGTCTCATTGACACTTTTGAAGAAAAATCGTTTCAAAATTTTCAATACAGTAATTTCCGACACTCCAACTTTCTTTGCTCGATCTTTGATTCGTCAGCATCCATTCTCGTTTCCACACTTTCAAGTACTTTAATGTCACATTAAAATTGCTTAGATCAATATTTCATTTTGAAATGTGACCGCGTATTTTAAAATTATTGGACTCACTGTGTAACAGACAGTTTTTCTGTCTATTTTTAATTTTAAGATCACCTCGTATATTGATAAAAATGTTATTGGGTTATCCTTTAGAAGACACCCTGTATATTCGATTTTCAACGTTTATTCGCAAAGCCATCTAGGTTTAGTATTATTCACTGCAAAATTATCGATTTTGTTTTCTTTGCGAATGGTGCATTTTTATTGTGTTTTGTCTCTTCTGTTAATTAAAGTTAACATTTTATTTACGAATTATGAATTTTTCAATTCACTTTGGTTGTCCGTTTTCGCTAATCAATAATAAATTTCTTGTCGTGCGACATGATGTCTGAATGCAACCAATTAAAAGGCAGTTTGTTGTTCGTTGTAAAGAACTTTTGCTTTTTCCCTTCCATCTTATGAAAACCTTAGCGAAGTGAACACATAAATACAGTGTACTGTTTAACTTTGCAATTTTTCTTGCTAATTCCCTTTTGATGGACCAATTGTAGTATAATTAGTGCACAAAATGGTTTTGTGACTTATTAAAAGTACTAAATCGTTCTTTGAAATTTGGAATATAACGAAATTATAGTTTTCTTCGCACTACGAATTTACCCTTTGGAACGTCGATCTTGGAACAATCCCTTTTCAAAAGGTAACATCTTTATTTTAATTAAATGTTCTTGTTTTATTGACGTGATCAATAAGTTTTTTTTGCAAAATCAATTATTCTAAAGAAAACAAATTCAGACTTTAGTTCAAGAAAATAGACCCAGACTTTAATTCAAGTTAGCATTTTAAGTCTCGTGTCCATTTTCGGATGATAATTACTTGGTGTTAAGATCTTCATGGTTGCAAGCATTATTTCTAATCATTTTGACGTTAATAGCGAATAGACGCTGAAAACAACTATATGCATTAAAGATGGTTTTGCAGTCCTTAGTATTTTGAATCCCCACATGTGATTAACTGGAAGTCTCCTCCAAAAGGTACATAATAACCTCGTGATCATCTGAAACGTATCAATGGAAACCATCTGTTCGGGCCTCTGCCCTCTTTAGTAATTTAGTTAATTAATATAATTTTATTACTATGAAATGTTGTAGAAAATTCAAATTCCAAATTCAAAATTATAATTTGTCGGTTTGTGGTTTAGGTAACATATCAAGTTCCGTACAAGGTCGTACCAGCGTAGTTATTTCTTCTACAGTAGATCCTCTTAGAAAATACCCTATTGACTTATTGGTTATTGACAAAATCTCGAATAAAATGCCAAATGTTGAAATTAATCTACATTATTTGAAATTCTTAGAACATCTGCCCCTAGCAGACAAAACCTTCCATACCCTTGGAGATATAGATTGTACTCTAGGGGCTGAATCTACGCTATTATTGTAGGTAGCAAGAAAGTCATGGGTCAACTAGGTTTTCCAACAGTTTTAGAAACATCATTGGGATATATTGTCTTTAGGAAAAGTTCCAATCGAACAATCATCAGAAGACACGCAACCTCTTCCTATTCCCTAAAGGATATCATGTACGTAGGGCCCAAATTGCTGGTTGATATTCTCATTATGCTTTTGAAATTTAGATTATTTCCGATAGCTACGACTGCAGACATACGTCAGATGTGCAGGCAAATCAACATTAGCGAATCTCATAAACGTTATCAGCGTTTGCTGCGGCGATTTTCTCAGGAAGTCACTTTCTGTCTATCAGATAAATACAGTAGCATTTTCTTAATTTCCAGTTCACCGTATTTGGCAATGAGAACTGTTCATCGACTAGCTTTTGACGAGTCTGAATCATTTCCTCTTGCAACCCAGTCGATTGCAGAAGACATGTACGTCGATGACTTACTGTACTTCAGTATCTATTTTAGATTACGCCCGTAGGTTTATGTTCAGAGATGATTAATTTATGAAGAGCAGGAGAGTTTGAACTGGTTAAATGGTCCAGTAATTCAGAAGAACTATTAGATCAGATCCCCGCGGAAAACAAATCACCGAGAATAATCTCGTTTGACGATGGATTGAAGGTATTACGACTTCAGTGGAATCCAATGTCGGATACCCTTTTTTATAAAGTAATTTGTTAAGGCGCTAGTATTTGTAGCAAACCAATAATTCTTTCAACAATAGCTAGACTATTTGACCCTTTAGATATAGTTGCTCCAATAATACTGACTGCAAAATTGATAATTCAAAGTCTTTGGTCGTTGAACTTGGATTGGAACGACAGGTGGGTTTTTTTAATCTTATTTTTATGTGGAAGCGTTACTTGATTCATGATCTCAAAATTTAAGATGTAATCAAAAGAAATGTTTTAGAATGTTAACAAAGTTATTTTTATAAGATTTTGAACTTAATTTCTTAAGCAATTAATAAATTTAAATAACGATCGTTTAAGCGATTATTTATTTTTATGTAACGACATTATTAAATTATAGTAATACTTTACTTAATTACTGACTGAATGCCTTCTAGTTCACTATTACTCCAATGAATGGATAACAAATTTTTGTGTCAGTAAATAAATCTTATTATTGGTTGATGTTCTTGTGTTATACCGGAGTGAAGGAAATCGGTTCTTGCACGATCGAAACTGATTCATGTTAAAATCTAGGACTCCGTTATTGGGAGCATAAATGCTAATATTTTGTTGTTTAAATCAATCTGCTGGCGCCCTTACCCATAGCTTCTATGAATTTGATTCTATTTCCAATTCACACACAACCTGCTTTAATTTGACAAGAGCTAAGTAAGTATTATTGTTTAGAGGATTTTTTTGAGTAAGTGTTTGTTACAAATTGCCGCCCATTTGTGGGACTTTTTTATTTGTTACAACTGAAGACCACCTCTCAAGATGCTGGGTAACTTGGTTAAACATAATTTTGTTGCTTACTCTGTTGTAAATGTTCTTTTTATGACTGAAAAATTATTCTGTGTTCGTCGTCTAATTCTGAATACCATACAACCCAAATTCAATGGCTCTAATCCTACGAAGAGTCTTTTATTTATTTAGAAGTTTATTTAAGAGGGTAGGTAGGTACATTATTCACATTTTATTATCTACGTCATTTAACGGAATTTATTTACAAGCAAGTAGTCGAACAGGTGTACATACATAAGACCTTTAAGAATATCTTTATTAATAAGATTTTTAATTGAATAAAAAATAACCGTTTTATACCTTACACAAAAGTAAGGTTATGTTACGTTAAAACGCCATAAAGATAGCAATTTCTCATCCGAGAGGAGAATAACTAGTTAAAATTAAAGGTACATACAATAAAGTGAGAAAAATTGTATCCGCTTGGCGTAACAAAACGTAATTGCAAACAGTCATACATATAAAATAGTGGAAAAGCAGCTCCTACCAGAAGTTTAATGTGTGAAAATTGCTGTACCGGGCAATAACTTAGATTTGTTAATGCTAAGTGCTACAGGAAGTAATAAGAAAAGGTGGTCTATTTCTGAAAATATACGGGTACGTAGTCGTAGTAGGTATGCATTCTGTAATAAATGATTCAAGTTAATGGTGTTAACACCGTTGTTCAACGGAAAGAAACTCGTGATTAAATGACATGCATTATAACGCTTGTATTAGATGATCGATGCGTGAAATTTAGGCACGTAATAATACGTTTATTTTGTTTTATGTGTTAAAATTTAATCTTCTTTAAAATCTCGGATGCCCTACTTAACTAATATGTAGAGAAGCGTGCTCATTTCGTATTAGTAATTGTTTTTATAATTAATTTGAGGTTATGTTAACAAATAGATGTCAAAATTAGTTTCAGAAGTACACTATTGAGAACTCTATTTAGATACGTTTCGACATATGATATACGCGCCATATAATGTACTGATTTTTCACAAGTAGTCTCCGGTTATTGGATGTAATAAAGAATGAATACCTTCATCAATACCTTACGTCCGACGTGTCACGCAATAATATTATATTCATTTATTTCTTCAGCCTAGCTCAACGCTATACGATATTGAGTTACAGTTAACACGAAATTTTAGCGCCTTGTGTTTGAAATGCCTTTCCCAAGCCGCCTGCGAATAGTAATAATATTGAATTGTATCTGGGAAGAACTCATTAGATAAATGGAGGAGTAGGCACCTTTGAATATTCATTGCAAATATTGGCGCAACATGCTTTAAGACGAATGAATTCGCGAGATTCAAATTTTCAAGAAAACCAATTAATAGTGAATATAGTAAATGTATTGGAACGCGTGACGGGATAAGGTTTTATTGCTTAAATTATCCGTTTAATTTTAGCCAGTTCTCAACTAAGATTATCTGGTGGATCTATTTATATTAATAGAAATATATAGAACAGTCCGTTTGTTTGAATAAATACAAACACGGAGTTGTATTTCTGCCCGTCAACGTTTTATTTTTAATAAATCCTTTATATGAGGCTGTTTTATATAGAAAATCTATATTGCACTTTAATAAATATTTAAGTATTATAAATTTTCTCTTAGTTAAATTTAAAAATCTATTTACAAGTCCTTAAAAGATATTCAATTAGAATCAGATTTCACACCAACATACAAAGGAATAACTTGCCCAAATCGTGTTACGGTAGGTGATTTCACTATAAAAGTCTTTGGCGCCCACCAAACTCACGTGAACCCGTTCATAGAACTTACTAATCAGGCTAACTTTGGCTTGATGACGTATTTTCACTTCATACTTTTCAAGAAAAGTGTTTTTTTGTCGGTTTTCAATCACTAATTGTAACAATTTAGATGAATATTATCCTATCATGGTGGTTACCTATTAGCATGAGATACACTACATAGAACTTTCTTTTTTCATCAAATTTAATTTAAAAATTAGAATAAAATTTTTCAGTGGCTTGTACAACGAATTGTTTTAGTAATGATTAATTGGATACTTTTTAGTATTTTTTTGGTTGATTCTACAACAGAAAATGTAAGTGATAGTCTTTAATCTTGTTTATTGTTTCCAGCCTTATTTTGTGGAACTCCATAATCATGAAATAAATAAAGATTATTAAAAGTTTCACAGTTTTATTAAAATATACCTGACAATATTGTTTCGACAGCTATGCTGTCATTATCAAAGGTAATATAATTATAAACAAACACGTCGCTAAGGTAGATACAAAATAGGTAACTAGATAAAATAATAATAATAATAAAAATTAATAATAAAAATCATAATTAAACATCTAATACTTCCAGTAACGGAGAATTACTGAGCTCAAGTTGTTCATTCATTATTGTTCATTCATTCATTCAAAATATCAGAAAAAAATTGCACATATACTAAGAA
Source organism: Agrypnus murinus (assembly GCA_929113105.1). Lineage (NCBI taxonomy): Eukaryota > Metazoa > Arthropoda > Insecta > Coleoptera > Elateridae > Agrypnus > Agrypnus murinus. The sequence goes on from OV816027.1 coordinate 153,019,734, forward strand.
AAACCAACAATTATAAAATAACATTTAAAACCAACACTAACACTTTTTCATTTTTATTTAATGCTAAAGACAGAACACATGATATCATGAAATCGGGCATTTACCGTTTAAATTGTTCTTTTTGTAGTTCGGTATATATTGGACAAACACTTCGAAATTTTGACATAAGATATAAAGAACACGTACGTCATTACAAAAATAAACATCCTGAAAAATCGAATTACGCCAAACACCTTTTAGAACAAAATCACACAATGACTCCTCAAAATAATATTAAATTCCTACATTTTTGTAATAACAAACGCAAATTAGACATTTTAGAAGCCTTTGAGATATACAAACACAAACTCAGGGTACCTTTAATGAATGAACAACTTGAGCTCAGTAATTCTCCGTTACTGGAAGTATTAGATGTTTAATTATGATTTTTATTATTAATTTTTATTATTATTATTATTTTATCTAGTTACCTATTTTGTATCTACCTTAGCGACGTGTTTGTTTATAATTATATTACCTTTGATAATGACAGCATAGCTGTCGAAACAATATTGTCAGGTATATTTTAATAAAACTGTGAAACTTTTAATAATCTTTATTTATTTCATGATAGTCTTTAAGTTGTTTCAACCTATTAACCTAAAGAAAATTAAAAACATAATTTTTCAATAATTAAAGAGTTAAGATTTATAAAACAGGGAAATTAAGCGAAAATTATAAAACTCAAGGTAAACTTGTTTTAAGTGTAAAGTTTAACTGTAATTTTTAACAATTACGATTAACTTTTGTAATAAGTACTACTATAAAGTTTATTTAGTTTTAAAACAATAAAGAATTTAATACTAGTAAAACAACTTTGATCGTTGAGTATTTCTTCCAAACGCCTTTTTTATTTTGTTTTATAGAATCTAGTTGCTTGAGAAATCATACTTGATTATTCAATATATATCACTAAATTTAAATATGACATTCTGATTGATTGATTTATTACAAAATTTCTTTATATGAAATAAATGTACGAAAATTATTGGTGGAAAAATTTATTAACAGAATTTGCAAAACAAGCTGGCGCTCATAGGTAATCAAGTTCAATTTGAATCAGCCAGCCTTTCAATTTTTCCATGCCCAGAAATAATGTTAATGAAAGCTTGAATCAGTCGCGGTAAGTAAATTTGAGTGTATTGTAAATATTAAAAATGTACGCCCAGTTGTAAGGCTTTGGTAGCATTTAATAAATTATGAGATGCTGATTGTTGTTACAAGGTTAAGAACAGGAACTATAACAATAAAATTTAAAAAAAATACACTTGCTAGGCTTAGGCTTCGAATTTCCCTAATTTTCCGTGGCGGTAGAACATTCGTAGGTTAAACAGCTGATAATAACCATTAGCGTACGAAAATTCCAAAGAAAGTCCTTAGAAGGTATTAAATTAGTATCAGGTTTCACACCGCCACACAAAGTAAAAGTCTTGGCGCCCAAACTCACGTGAATCCCGTCATATAATTTACTAATCAGATTGACTGTTGCTTGATGACGTATTTCCAAAATTTTCTTATTAGCTTTAGATGGTTTAACGTATTTTCTTGGGTAATTCCTTGATGAAAGTACATATGTGCAAGAACTTTATTTGTTTACCTTTGTTCTCAAGTAAATAGCGCATTAACAAAAAAGGAAAAATAATTTGTTTTTCTAACAATCTATTGAAATTCGTTTTATTAAAGATTTTTTTGACCTGGAGTTTTGTTCTACCTTGAACATGATGTTTTTGAGACTGACCCCCCTCGGACAAATTGTGTGTTCGAAAGTTGAATTGACCGTTTAGAAAACTCAAAAATAAATTTAGAAATTAGCAGCAAATTTTTGTTGTTTTAGTAATTATTCAGGTATTTTTTTGAGTTTCTTTTTTAAATTTCTACAACAGAAAACGTAAGTGATAGTCTTTAAGTTGTGTGAACCTACTGTGTAAAGAAAATTAAAAAGATAATTTTCCAATAATTAAAGAGTTAATATTCATAAAACAGGGAAATTAAGCGTAGGTTATGCCAACAATATTTTTTACAATTAAGATTAAGTGCTCCTATAAAGTTTATTTAGTTTTGAAACAATAAAGAATTTAATACTAGTAAAACAAGTTTGATCGTTAAATATTTTTTTCAAAAACATGCTTCCGAAACATTTAAATGTACGAAAATTATTGTTCATATATGTTTTACTCCGTGTTTAACTTGAAATCAACCGTTTGAGTTTGTGTTGAAGAAATTTAGCGCTTAATTACAGAATTATTCATATTACTTGCAAACAAGCTGGAGCTCATAGGCAACCATACTTCAGTTTAAATCAGCCATACTTTCAATTTTCCCATGCCCAAAAATAATGTTAATGAAAGCTTGTCTCAGTCACGGTAAGTAAATTTGGCTTTGATTTGGTCTTGGCAATCAATACTGCCTGAAAGTTAATTAGTAAATATTTTGATAGCGTCCGTGTTCACAAACTAGAACAGAATTATTTTAAATATTTCTTTTGATTTATTAATCACTATACGTATACTGGTCTATGTCCTTGATTGCGATGTTCACGCGAGATAAGGTTCGTCTACACATCTTACAATAGTTTACAACTGTTGCTTTTTATTTTTAGTAAACAGCGATCGACGTTAACTCATTTTTCGAACTTCCTTCAATTTAACTTTTACAATCTTGGTATCTGTTGATATTTGAGAGTTGCTAGTAGGCCAAGGGTGAAAGAATAGACCCTTATGACATCTACACGTCTTTGATATATTAAAAAAGGATCGTTTTTACACAAGCGGTTCAGAAAGTCGACTACTGAATTTTTATTACATCCTATTTCTGCCGCTTCCAAAATAAATCAAAGACTATCGGTTTTTTTTCTGTCTAAGTATTAACGAGCCGTCAGAAAATATTAGGCGTTAACTTTTCCTCAAAACAAATATTCAACCTGAAACAAATTTGCAACTGTGAATAACAACCGACGGAATAACATTTCAGAATTTTATCTTTAGTGATGTTAACTGATGTTTATGGAACTGCTGAAAGTTTAACGAAAATTTGCCCGAAATAAATGTGTTTGCAAATGTTATGTTTCCTTCCACATAACCTTGCATAAAAAACTTGCAAATAAGTAAACAGGAAGTGTAAGTTTCTTTTGTTTTCTTTGCTCAATGTTTTTAAAAACAATAATAAGCCCCGAAAACTGCTCAGCTATCCTATATACAATATTTATATTGAATTATCTTTTGTATTGATGATAGAACGAAGGAAATTTAAAAAATAAATAGTAAAATAAAGATGGAATATAGATGATACATTCCTTCGGGGGATTCGTTTCCGATGTATTAAAAAAAATGCGAAAACAAAAGAAAGAATTGTATTTTTCAAGATTAATGTTCTAGTTTCTAGACTTGTTTAAATATTGCCATACTCGACAAATTTTTTAATAAAGTTTCGAATTTTGTAATAAGATTGGCAAAAAATACAATCAACATAACCTATATAGAGACAATATTGAAATTATCTAATTATCAACAATTGAGGACATTTAGAACAACGTAAGAAATACTTCATCAACGCTCTTTCATAAAACCTGTTGGAAGCATAATACAATGGCATTATTTTGCAAAACATTAAACATTAGCAACTTATTTAACCCGTATGACCTATAACGTGACATCTTGGTGGAGGCTCTGTAGAAAGTAAAAGCATCTAAAGAATTAGAAAACAAACGCAACTCCAAAAATTATTGACTATGTAAATTACAAATGTTTGATATACAACTCGTTCTAGATATATTGATTAGTAGCTATTTAAAAATTATCTATTGGGAACCATCCAAGTGCAACGATTACCGTCCATCTACGTATATTTACATTCTTCTTTCTGTTTTACTCATCAGTCAGCTTAATTTAATTTCTATCATTCCGCCTACTGTAATTGTTTTACTATATGTTTCGCTGTCGAATAATTATTAAAAATCTAATAATTAATTTAATTTCGCAAAAGAAAGCTTTTAGTTCTAATAAACATTTTAATGTAAAACAATGACATCACAAGAGCAATAACTGTTCAAAAGCATAGAAAATATTAAATTACCGAACTCGATTGTGTAGATACGTTGCAGTAGTGAAAAACCCACCCTTTAAAAAGTAAAAAGCTTCTGACTACATATCTCTCGCTTGTTCTCAAGTTTCGCGTTTCCAGCAAAACAATTGTTTCCGGGAACGGAAAGGAAAACCAAGTTGGTTGGTTCACTGCTAGTGGTAGAGGTAGTGTCTTGATAGTAATTTTCCTTTTACATGAGTATACACAAAAAGGACAGGAACGTAGAGAACACAGAAACTAGGTAACGTCCTTTACAAGAAAAATCGTTCCTAATCTGGTTTGTGCATTAGGAAAATGTCGTGTTTCAGAATTTCATTTTCTTTAAAGGAAGTGTAATAGCAAACATTTGGGTTTGAAAATGTAAAAGTTGATATCTACGAATATCTTGATACATTTTAATATTTATGATCGGTTGCCACGAAAAGTATTAGTTATGTTATTAAAAAAAAATCGATTGTAGATAATCCTCTCTCTCTCTCTATTTATGCGTTGAACAGTTTACATTTGATCTTTTATCTGCAATAATTCAGTTAAGGTAGGATCTGTCATTAAGCCCCCATAGTAATCAAGCGAACCAACAGCTCGTAAAACGTGCATTAAATTCTTTAAAAATTATATATTTACGAGAGTAGATACGCCATTTTAAAGCTCACTTTCCTAAAAAGTAAGAGAAAAAGTTGCTGCCTTCTGAATTTTGCCCCAGAGAATTGTTTAGGGTTCGGCGAAGCGTGTAGGTTATATCTAAGTATTTTTTTGCAGCAATATTTCATAAGACAGAGTAAAATCAAAGAGTGGGTATGCATGATTTTAAAAAGTTCTTTCCTTTTGAGATTTCTTTGGCGGAGTTCAATATTCCCCTTATTTGATTTTGATAGTTTAGCTTCATAAATGAACTGTGACGTATTAATTCGATAAAGCAAACATTTGATGGGAGCTGATAGTGATAGTGTAGTATGCATGCGATAATAAGACACGCATAACGATTTGACTCATTTTTAGGATGTTTTATTTTCATAAAACAGCATAAAAGGGAATCAGAGCCGCAACTGGTTGCTGCACTACCCTGGAATGACCCGCTCACAGTGGACGCACGTGATTCCGGATACCTACTAGGGTATCACGCTCACATAGCTTGTGATAACTAATTTCTTCATTTAATTGTCAGATTATAAGATTTTACACAGTCACACTGACCCTCCCCGACTCTGGAAGAAATCACCCCTACATAGTTGAGTTCATTCCACTCCTTGTGTGCTAAGTGAGCTTGTGAAGCCTAGGATACTAAGGCTGGTCAGTTGGGTGATGGGCACACTCAAGAAGTCTCACAATTTCAAGATATATGTAATCGTTGGAAACGGCGATGCGTTCCCACTTTTCACAATATATGCTTCGTCTCTTGTAAACAAGAAAATCGAGGTCGGCTTGACGTTAATAATATAGCGCTTTTACTAAGGTGCTCACTTCGTTTTACTTTATGTCCGGTTAGATGCTCTGCTTGACTTCACGCCTTGCATCACTACGAACAGGCCTTGGAACTGACTGACTGCCTTGCTTTGTATTGTGCAAGAGTCCTCCATACTTCAAACTTACATGCTCCAGTTCTTCAGAATGGAATAAATTATTTCAGCCATGTCGAATGCTTCCAGCCTGTAAAAATTTTATCTTGAAGCAATTATAGAAGCTACATCTCCGCTGTAACATATTTTCTTCAGTTTCAGAGAGTGGAGGGAGAAACATTAACCTTCTTGGTATAGCTGCTCAACGACCAAAGAAGACCAAACGTTTTTTTAGTGAGTTTTTGCATCAGATTCAGTATTTTATCGTGTACATTTGGGCATCAAGCGCGGTTCCATTTCACCTCTCGAATTAAAGTACATCAAAAACATTTTTATATGCTTTCAATCAACACATTATGTCAGCCATGTTGAAGGTCCATTTCTATCGAATTGCGGTATTTTATTCTTATTATTTTTCCTCCATAGAGACATAAAATAGATAGTACTTTTCTTCCTTATGAAGGAAAAGTACCAGTTTTCTTCCCTAGGAAGAAAAAGTGACGCTTTTCTCCTTGATTTATAATAGCAAAATAGAAGGTTCTATTAAGGTAGCAGAAAAAGTTTTTCTTAACCTTCACATCTACTATAAAACGCCCAGTACCGAAATCAGCATTTTTTTGCAAAACGAGAGAAAATATCACTGACATAATAATTCCACTTGGATGGAGAATCTCAACGGAACTGACCTTGTTACAATTTTTATTTGGCTTTTCCCCAGTTCAGTTTCACCTTAGTGTTTAACCTAAAATTTTTCTTCTTAAAAGGTTTTTCCCCATTGTGATAATATCAGTTTTGTCACTACAAAATAGGGTCGTGTTTGTAGGCACACCTTTTTATTGGTTATTCCCTATTTGGTTACGTTTCTGTTCAGGCTTCCTCAATGGTAAATTCGGCTTTCTCACTGTTTTCTAATAACTTTTGATAAGATAACCATTTTTCTCCTTTTGTGAAGTTAGTTGTTAGTTATCTTGCACGTAGCATGTGTGCTTTATTCCTGTATTAGGAAATTTTGTTAATTTCCCTCTTTAAGAGTTTTTTGTGGATGAAGTACATAATAATTCCTGGTGATTAATTAGTTTCACGAAGGTGATAGTTAAGTGTTACAGGAACCCAACTTGTTGGTCTTTAATCGCTACCAAGATACACTTCTTAACTAATGTATTCATTATGGTTATCTCTAACAATTCCTTGTTTTGTAGAAATAGGTACCTTTCAAGTGTATATTTAGAAGAGGTACCTAATAATCTTCCCTCTGTGTCTATATTGTTTTTAAGCCGATGAAAACATCTTGTTCCGGTAGGCCATAGTTTACGTTGTTACGTTGTTTAAAGATTCAACATACAGAAAGAAGACAAAAACCATAACATTTACTAACACAGAATTACCACCCATTTATAACTGTAACTATAAACATTTTCTCTCTTCATTCTTCTTAGGTTATGTAATAGAGTAACTTTATTATTCTTTTGTTGTTTAAAATATCTTAGTGGTGCAGTTGATAGTTGTAATCTAAATTACCTTTTCTGCAGAGATCGTAAGTAGTATTCTAATATTCGTTTCTGTTAAGATCTTTAATTAATTGATTTCTTTGATTATATGTAACATAATTTTAATATAGTATTATAAGGACAGTATAAAATCATTCATTTTATCACATTGTTTATAGGGGTTATTTGCGAATTAATTTGTGTGATGTATAATTGCTTTTTGTTTTTATCTTGGATATCGATTTTGATATTAATCTTTACTGTTCAATATTTGTGTTCTTTTGAATAAATCTCTTTCTATTTCTTTTGCATCCTGTGTCTTTTATTTCTATTATTGCTTGTGTTGAGTTAGCTGTAAACGGCGGATGTTCTCTTAAAGTAGACGTTTACCGGACCCAAACATTAAGCAAGATTCAGGTTTATGTTTTGTGTTATAAATTTTAATATAGCTAGACTTCTTAATAACACCGCGAGCTAGCTGGTTAGGAAGTTCCCGTTATAACCTATAATAATGACACGATTGGCAGTTTTGATGTTTAGACAGCGGATGGCAGATAATAATAATAACTGCTACTACCCATTACCTGGCGAACTAGGCCCCAGAAGCTATGAAGGGTGTGCGGGAGGGAGGGGCGATTATTAATATTACGCAGGCCCAACGTGCGGCAGCAGCCAACTTACTAGATGGTATAAGCACAAATCCCACATTTGTGTTACAGCTAAGGGAAATTGCGTAAAACCTTAACCAGATCTGCCGATACCGCGAGTCGACCTGGGCCGCTTCGGTAAGAGACCTGCACGGTAGTCCCTATACTACCAACGCTTAAATTAGGATAAATCGCGGATTTGCATAAATTAAGACTTTAGAGTCCATGTACTTAGAAAAGTTGTGCGACCCTGCTTCTGGCGTTCTGTCACGTTTTTCAAACGCCAATTTTTCGTTATAACGCCCTCGACTGGCTAATGTGGCAATTTAACACACCACGATTTAATGCAAGCACATCATCGAAATGGGCCAGTAGATAAATGATTTATAAAAATTAAAAATCAAGTAAATGGTAATGAAAAACCTCTTTTCCAAAGTCCTCCGTTATTTGTGGACCAATCTCAATATGGTGTGCTATACAAATTCATCACAATACCAACTTCATCTGAAAACCTATTTGCATATCCTTATAGGACTTAAATCTGTTTTTCTTGCAACATTAACACCTAGCCTATAATTTTCTATTTTAATGAAATTATGTTAGCTTGAATAATGGAGTTACTGCTGTGATAAAGTGGCGTTCTAGATTTCATAGTAGAGAGGAAAAAAAGGAAAAATAAATTCCCTTTTCGTGCATGGCGAACAATAGAGTTTCCGCAATATTCGCGTTTGCTCCTCTTCGCCAATAAACTAGGCAAGGTGTAGTAAGGTAAGGGAACGGTAGAAGCTGAGGGAGATGCTGGTGCAATATTCAGGAGAGAAGATTGCGTGTACATAATGCAATGCCATAAACACATCGGTGGCGGCACCCCAACGCCAAGCATCGGAATTATGCATAGACACCGAAGTGAACAGTTGTTCACGTTCCCAAAACGAAAACAACCATTAAAAGTAATGTAATACTTTAAAATTTACCGTTTATTTTCGGATTCTCAGTGAGAACCGAGATGGAACATTGAGGTTAAATAGTATTCCTTAACGTCTTAAATGTTCCACTCGCCGCTGTCATTTTACTTGATCCTTAAAAATATAACCACCCGACCGCGTCTCTCTCTCTCTGGTTAATGTTTATTTATTTAATTCATTGCAATTAGCACGTACATCACAATTTTTGTTGGTTTAATTGAAGGAAGGCATTTCTAATACTTTTCTTCTTGTTTCGTTGTGATGTTTGCTTTTTTTTATTTAACTTGGCAACGTTTACGACGTATGCGTCGTTTTATTAAAGTGACGGGCGCTTGGTTTTCTCGTTCAAAACTGGCACATGATTCGAATGGGAAAAGATTGAATGCATAAAGCGTCACGCGAAAAATAATTGGTGATGATTTTACAGAACGAGAATTACTGTTCGTTTCCTGATACCAACAGATACGTGACATCTGAAGGTACGGGGAGAATTTTTTCAACGTCATTTTATAGTTATTTCTGTCGTCATTTTTCCTTTTCGTGTTTGCTGGAAAATAGTTAATGTGTTAGGAGAATCTGCACGATTTGCTCAAAATTGGAAAATTCAAAAATGTGTACATGTTATGTACACTAGTGGTAGTTGAAATTCGAACATACTGAAGATTAAGTTGTTGAGGTAGGTTAATTAAATAAAAAAATATAAATATTTATCAAATTTCCTACAAATCTACATATACTTATGCTTATGCGGTGCCTTTATTCATTTTATGCCCGCTCGGAGTGCAATTTGCACATCCGCTTGCGGAACAATACAACGATCGTTTAAATTAAGCAAACGCATCGATACATCTATGCCACTTGCATGTCCTGAAAATTTCAAAAAAGACCCACCCTTACAATTATCTTCAAGTACGGGTTTGTTTACGAACGAAGAAGACTGTTAGACTGTAAAAGAAATGTATCATTATTTTCATTTCTGTCATTGGAGAAAGGGGGGAAGAGATTCCGATAACTCCACCAAGTGTTTTCCAGGAGAGTGAAGTATTTAAATCGTATAAAATCGTTTGTGGCGACGGAGCCATCTTGGAATTAGATTAGAGGTTAAGTTAACGAACTAGAGATTGGTTTGAGGTTAGATTATTGAGACATTTTGTCATCTACGATATTTCTTGCCTTGCGATGCAAGTGACACTGGAATCGGAATCATCAGTGCACTCACTCATAATAACCGAGAAAAAAAATGTTTTTAAAGAGCGAGTTTGGTGGTCACAGTTTGTTTTGACTATTATTTTCGTTTTGTTCATTTAGTTAATGAAAACTCAATGTCAGCATGCTTATGTATTTTAAACGTGTCATTCTTCCAAGAAATAAGATTTTATAGATTAAGCATTTGCTCAATTTTATACCAAGAAATAAAATTACCAATAATAATAAACTATTTCCAACACAGGGCTGCGCCATTTATGTTGTTTTAAGAAGTTTATTTATTCGCAGGTATTTTTGCTAGGATATACTTAATACTGAAGCCGCTTCCTTTAGAAAGGAAAATTCTGTACACATTAAAACGAAATGTTTGTAAATACAATAAAACATTCAACTTTAGTCGGAAAGCCGGGCAGTTTCACGTAGAAACAAAAGATGTTTATTTGGTAAAATATATTGAATGGGTACGTTCTGGGTTGTTAATCTTTTCGTTAATAAATAATAACGCTACTAATTTTCAGTTTATTAGATAATTTCAAATGATTATTTATTTGATAAAAGTAAGCCATTTTTCCATACCACACATGTGAGAAGTTGAAAGAATGAGATTTATTGATTTAGTGTTAATTACTCGCTGATTATCTTTATTTAAAAATAAATTAAAAATATTTATTGAATGTATAATGTACCACTTCTAGAAAATCTGTTAAACATAGTGGGTATGCCTGCTAGAACAAAAGGGAGATTGCTGTTGTTTATTATTATTACTATTATTAGTATTTCGTTTTCAAAGAGAAGGGAAAGGTTACGTTATAGCTAAAAAACTTGGCCCTAATGCAATAATGAAGTATTATATGAATGTATTTTATATGAACTTTTTCCTCATTGCACAGACTAAAATCACAAACAAAAAGAAATGCGATACCGTCAATGCGTATAATTGCCCAAATATTGCTTTTAAACCTACTATTTAGTTTGTTAAACAAGGTATTTGATCTTATCTGTGAGTTATGGCGCGACACGTTACAGCAATCTACAATAATTTTTTCAAAGTGCGTAAAATAAAAAATAACATCAGGATTTTTTGTTCCTATTGATGAGTACTAGTGCGAGCGGTGTCTCTACGAACTAAGTTACCAGAGCGACCTATAGTAGAATGACAACTTTTCTATACGAACTATATAATTGTAAACATACAAAGTGTTCCATCTATTTCGTATGGAAAAGTTGTCATTCTACTAAAAGCGCCTAAAAAATATCCATTTAGAAATGGCAAAAAGGGTTCATCAACCGTAACTCCGACCACTCATTATTTATACCACTTTTCTCTCCATCTTTAAGGTTTTACCTCCAACATACTTTACATGTTGAGTTACTTATTTTGCCTTTTTGCTTAATATCGCAACAGTTTCGGCCTGATTGTAGTTTCTCTGCGGATATTCTCTTAAGCGCTTGTAATTACTCGCCTGAAGAGGACTCATACAATTGTGAGCAAAACGTTGAATTGTTTTGTTGTTTTCAACTATACAATCACGTCGTCTTCTGTTCGTATTAGTCAAGAAAACAAGCCACCTGAAATGCCCTAAAGTAGTCAAATAGTGAAATAGGAAAGTTCGCCATTTTGTGGTGGAAATTCCTTTATCGTCTTTCACTTTCGATATCAAAAAGCGGCGAATAATTAGCGTCCGAGTTCAGTCAGCGATTAATATCAACAGATTAGTGGTAGACTCCAAAAAATAAAAGGACATAAATTTGGGGGGGATTTTAACTTGGAAATTCTAAACCTTTTCAGTTTACGTCATGCGGAGAAATATTAAACTTTGAGAATAAATTGTCATTAACGCACACAACTCAGAAGCTATTTGATCCAGTTCACTTGGCACCGTACGTACGACCTGTCTAAAACGGAAGCTTAAAGAGTCATTTCATGTAAAATAAGTTGTAGTAATCAACGTTAGTATCTCATTTTTTTTTTAAATTAATACCTAAAAACACCGAATATAATTAAACAAAAATCCCAGAGCATTTATTCAAATTAATTTGAGTACGATCCACAGGTGTTTCGCAAATATTTAACTTTAATTTAGAATTTTCGTGGTTAGGTTGCGTGGTTTACGAATTTCTCCAGTAGAACAATGTAGTAAAAGTAATACGTCGCATTATGAGCAAATTTGTGAATCTAGAACGATCAAGACTCGATCGATACACATAACATATGTAGAAGGGTGTCTAAACAAGTCTTACGATACACAACTTCCTCCGCTTTTAGATTGTGTAAAATTACGGCTTTCGTGTAAAAGTACAATAAACAGGCATTTTAGTGCTGGCTGCAAAATTGGTTAAATTTATAGGACTTAGGAAATACTTTTAAAATGTCACTCACTAGCTACAATTGCACGGAATACCGGAATACACACAAAAGGGATATTTTGGCGTGATTAAACATTCGGTTAATCATCGGTTTATCATTTTCTAGATTTGCGTTCTTTAATTACTTAAGTGATTCTGGATGTAGTAGTAGAATTGAACTCAAACAGGTTCATTAACGGGACATGCATAATTAACGGGCACACTTTATATCTCGCACAAGCGGACGTTTTGGATACAATAACTTGATAGAAAATGTATTTCGAGATGAGAGTGAATAATACAAGAGATCAGGAATAGGAAAATTGATCTCCAAAATGGGTCTCGTGGTTAACATTCATTTAAAACGATAATAGATTATTGCAGACATTTTGAGTTGAACAAAAAAAAATCTTGAGATTATAGTATATTTCGAGAATTAATATCTACAAAAATCTACTAATTTGGGCATCATGAGAGGGTGCTCCATCCTGTTGAAATATGATTGTCTAATTTAAATCTAAGTTAAAGTTAAAATTAAATTTTAGAATTTTCTTTCCCACTGACAAAACTGCATAGTTTACTAAAAATCGTTATCAAGACGTAGTATATTTACTTTGTAAATATTAAAAAATCTCCTAAGACTTGCTGAATTCAACCTTTAAAGCCATTACAACATTATCTCCCTGCTAAGTATTGGACTTATCAAGTCCACTTGTGTGTAGTTATTAAGTAAAAAGAATGAATATCTTAGATCGTATCTAATTTTTCTTACCAAAAAACAGTTACTCATTTGTATTTGGTCAGTATCTTGTAGAAACTTACCTGAAACAAAAAACAAATCTAATTAATCTTCAAATAACATATAGTTGCAAGACAAATATTTTGACAACAAACCCATGTGTTTGCTGCAAAAGCACGTAAACCTAAGCTAGTTATCCAACTCTGAAAAATCGAGAAAGGTAAGGATATTACGTAATATTCTGCACCCTTCAGATAAACACATCTTCTCTTTATGCATGAAAAAGTTGTTTTTGTGGGTGTTTTATCGTTAAATGTAACAATTTAGTTGAATTCTAACTCATTGTGGTTAACAGTAATTATTGTTTCGAATATAATTATCGCATTATTTGAAGGATTATTATTGGTATTATCTTCGAGGTCATATTAGATCGTCTACAAGTTAGACTAACCTGGCTTTCACTTTGGAATTTCATATTATAGAAATGTAAATGGCTCCAAGAACAAATTCGAGCCAAATTCGAAATGGCTTGTGGAACAATACACAGAAATTTGTTTTCAATAATCTTTCGAGCTTTTACTATTATTTGCTGAAGAATAAAATCGTAAGTGACAATCTCTAAGTTGTTACAAACTTTATTATTATGCAAGGAATCTTAAGATAATTAGTTTGCAACAGTTAAAGAATTAAAGTTTACGAGAACAAAAAATTAATCTAATCTCATACAATCATCAAAGCGCGAAGTTAGCTTTAGCATATTTTGTTGACATAACCTAAATGAAGCATTTTCCATGTTGTGTAGTAGGTTTACTCATACTAATATTGCAATGTTGTGAAGGATGGTATCGCTACTTTTCATATTTTGGTGTCAATGAAAATAGCAGAAGATAATTTTGACAGTTCTTTGCGCACTTGGTAGTCTAAACGCATTCTATCACGGTATACTAAACACATGTTAACTTAATAGCTTGGTCAACTGCTCTAAATTCTTTGTATTCTATGATTATCTACGTGAAATAAAGTATGAACATGATCTTTGTATGGTTTTCTTTGTTTATTTATATGTTAGTAAGGGATTACATTCTGAAACATTTCCTCGTTTTAATCTATAAACAACCACTTAAATTTGCGTTAGTATGTTATGGAAACTGAACTTACGATAAATTAAAATTGTTAAAATTATTTTCAAACGAGTGCGTTCATAAGGCAACCATAGTTTATTATGAATTAGTTAACCTTACAATTTTCCCATGCATATAATTTTTGATGGTGCGCCAACACATCAAAATTAAATAGATTTAACACAAATATATTCTATCTCTATGGGAAACACTAAAAATGTAACAAACTAGCGTAACCGCATAATAAGAAAGAAAATAGACATATCTTAGTAGCTATAATCCACAATTCTGTAACCTTTTTTATGTTTTTCATTAAAATTTATGTTCAATTGATTAAATTGCGACATCGAAGTTCCTTCATAGTCGAAAGGATGGGTGGGTAGGTTGCAATTGGAGACGTACGAGTAAGTAAGTTTTGTAACTTTTGGGTGTTTTTTGACCATTAAAGCATATCGCAACTGAGTGCGAAAGCGATTACAACACAACATTAAATTAGGTCTCTACTGCAGCAACAAGCATTTATTTTATATACAGATCCACCAACTTTTCGCAGAAATCAGGAATTGTATCAGTTAAAAAGTGAGACAAACACATTTTTTGTAAGAGTAACAGAGATGTTTGTTTTTATTGCTAGATGTACTCTATTCAAAGCGTAATTCGAAACATTATTTTGAATGAATTGTTAAATTTCATCCATTTCTCACTTTCCGCGAAAAGTTAGTCGGTCTGTATATGAATAAACAAGTTTTTGCACAATATCTTCAGATACTTATATCATTCAATTTGGTAACATATTCATGCTAAATTTGCCTTTAAGATGCTTTAATGCTTAAATGCTTTAAAGCATTTAACTATAGGAATCAATTTCAGCAAATTTCAGCGTTCATCTTAACGTGACATAAGGATATTCTGAAACTAAAAAATAATTAAAAGAGCACTTACCACTCCGCATCCCCAGTCGTGGCCAAAATTTAGGTAAACCGGTCAGTCATAGAGCTCGAGAGAGAGACATAGACAGGATGATATCATCCATCGCACATGGATAAACTCCGTTATGTACCAACCATCTCATCACATCATGGTGTTGTCCCACCAAGTTTGATTATCCGCTGCGGCAACCTGCACACAGACAGAACAGCCATCATCGACAGTCTCTTGAATCTGGTGATGAACTCTTGTAATTTGTAGTTGTTGGTGATGTGCATGTTTGTCTGTATGCAGGTCGCGCAGTTCGAGTGAGAGTATAAATTAGTAGTTGGCAAAAGAGAGGTAGAGAGAGAAAAAAAAACGACATCGCAGTCTGTTTCTGAAGTGTAATGTTGGTTGTAATCGCTGCGCTTTCAGTAGAGAGCGAAATAGAGTAGTATATAATATGTATAATAGTTATATATTTGCCATTTCTGTGTTGTGCCCTCTTTTATGAGGGACTGAACTGTTCTTGTTATTGTTAGATTTTTAGTCTTTTTTGTGTTTTCAGGATTACGGTTTATTGTTTCGAATGTGTTCTAAGTTTATTATTAGCTTGGTAAATATTATTTTTAGCAACAGAGTTAATTTTAAAGCGAAAGATAGAAAAGCTAAAAATCTAATCTTACCAGATTTATTTATATTTCTATTTCTCTCGAGTGGTGAGTATGTATCTTATTAGAACAATAATAAATATTTAACATTATTATACTTCCGCTAGAGGAAAACTAGGAATAATGCGCCGCCGTTGTGATTTGTAGAAAGAAATGTAAAGGATATTACGCATAAAACACTTTACGCATAAAATACGTGTGGACACAAATAGAATTTATTGCAGTCACAAATAAATATAAACTACCAAACAGTTGCAAATCGACAAAAATAGTTTAATTTAAACGATAGGTATATATTAAGTTCGTGGTTCTAATATTTCTACCAGTTTCATGTGTGCTCGGAAGTGTAAGTGGTAATGAGCTCGAAACGAAGATTACGATCGTGAAAAGCGTACAGAATAATCGAATTCTAATTTTTCATACTAAATACGTATCTGAAATGAATGTATTATTATAGTGGATGTATCTAATACTGCCAATGATTAGAAGAAGTAATTGTGAATTGGATACCCTGTATAGTCGCCAATCAAATTATATAATATTTAGATTGCTTATTGATGTTTTCATCAATGTTGAATTCAATTGGGGTGGCTCCAAAGGCCACTCGAAACATTCTGTATGTCAGTGCAGGATTTACGTATAAGCTACACAAGCTATAGCTTACGGCCCCTACTTTCTTGGGGGGCCCCCAAAAAAAATTGTCCGAGCCAGCAATTGTTATATATACTTAAATATACTGCAGCATTATTTGTCCCAATGCCGCACGTCCGGAACGTCCTATACTAAAGGGTCCCATATCTCAAATACCTGAGGGCCTTATCAAGTCTAAATCCGGCTCTGTGTATGTTAAATGATTTAAATTTATTCTAACCTGCAACATAAGTAATCCTAATTCGTTAGAATCTAATCTAACGAATAATCAAAACTAACTTCATTTAGCCTTCAGACAACCTTCAACGTAACATAATCTACCAGAACTTAACCTAACGTAACCTAATCCAATCTAACTTAACCTAAGTCGTTAGACTAACTCGCTTTAAGCTACTTACATTCCGAGGAAGCTTCGCCGTTATTCGGATTTATTGCATTCCACACTTTTGAGAGTCCCGCTGATCTAAGATTTAGTCTTTATCCCGATTACATTTGCGATTTGAACACAAGAAGGAAAAAATGTCTTTTTGACTTCGTCCATCACATCCTCATGCACATTACGCTATTCTGGCGTAGGAACATGGCCTCTTATAATAAAAATAATATTTACACAATGTTACAGACCTGACCTTTCATTATTTAAGAATATTAAGTTCTATACAAGATTTTATCCAACATCCAAATTTTATCGATATCCGGATTTTATCCAGATCTCAAATTATTATCGGATATCCAAATTTTATTCGATATCTGAATTTCACGCGACATCCGCATTTTTTTCTCGAGATTCGAATTTTTATCCGATTATCTGAATTTTCGGCGATATCCAAATTTTATACTGTATCCGAATTTTGTCTACATTCCGAATTATCGGATATCCAAATTTTATCCGACACTCAAATTTTATCCGATATCCGAATTTATTTGATGTGATATTCAATTTTTATCAGATATTGAAATTCATTTGACATTTGAATGTTACCCAATATCCAAATTTTCTCCGATATCCGAATTTTATTCAGATTCCGAATTATTATCCGATATCGGAAATTTATGCGGCGTGCATGTTTTTGCGACATCGAATTTTTATCCGAATTTTATTTAATATCAAAATTTTATACATCAGTGTTTTTATCCGATTATATGAATTTTATACGACATCCAATTTTTATCCGAAATCCCAATTATTATTCGATATCCAAATTACCCGATGTTCGAATTTTATCCAATATCCGAATTTTATTCAGATTCCAAATTATCAGATATCCAAATTTTATCCGATATCTGAATTTTATTTGATAATCTTAGGCGATTAGGCCGATCTTAAGCATCGGATTTTTCATCATTTATTTGAATTTTAGGCAATATCCAATTATTAATCGATATCCGAATTTTGCCCAGATTCCGAATTATTACCGGATATCCAATTTTTATCCGATACCTAAGTTTTACTCGATATTCGAATTTTTTACATTCGAATTTTTATCCGATTATCTAAATTTTAGACGATATCAAAATTTTGCCCAGATTCTGAATTATTATCGGATATCCAAATTTTATCTGATATCTGAATCTTAGGCGATATCCAATTTTTATCCGATATCCAAGTTTTATCCGATATTCGAATTTTATACATCCGAATTTTTATCAGATTATCTAAATCTTAGGCGATATCCAAATTTTATTCGATATTTCAAATTCATACATCTGCATTTTTATCCATTATCTGAATTTTAAGCGATATTCAAATTTTATTCGATATTCGAATTATACACATCGGAATTTTTATCAGATTATTGGAATTTTTATCAGATTATTTGAATTTTAGGCGATATGCAATTTTTAACCGATATCCGAATTTTGCCCAGATACCGAGTTATTATCGAATATCCAAATTTTATCCGATGTCTGAATTTTATGAGACATCCAAATTTTATCCGACATCTGAATTCTTATCCGATTATCTGCATTTTAGCCAATATTCAATTTTTATCCGATATTCGAATTTTATACATCCGAATTTTATCGGATAACCGAATTTTATGTGATAGCAAATTTTTCGGTTTAGGACGTTTTGGGGTTTCTTTTCAAGTCAGGTTGGGTTAAGTTTTTTTACCAGAAAATCTTTACATTTTGGATCAGAATTTGATAAATTATATAGAGTAGTCGGTGGAAGTGGGGGGCAAATTACTAACTATGTAAAAGCGTGTAATTAAGAAGTTGTATGCAGATGCTATGTTATTATGTATACCTTTATCAGTCGATAGTGACACTAAAATTACTTTAATTTACAAAAAAACCAATTTGGTGTTATCTACAAAAACTCAATTTCTATCCTAAAAAATTTCTGATTAGTGTAGCAAAAATATCTTATCCACAAAACAAAAATTTTAAAAATTAAACAATGGAGTTTAAGAACTACATAAAAACCACATTTTCACGGCTGCAGTAGGTATCCAACAAAAATGCTACACCATAAAACTACTTCTATTTTTTAAGGAATGCAACACACAAAATTATAAATACATAGTACATAGTATTAACGCAAGTAACAGAATTAGCGCCGAATGATCTGTGGCCGAAACGGCCGCGCCGAAACGACAGCGCCGAAAATACAGCTAATTTTTACCCGACATCCAAATCTTATTCGAATTTTATACATCCAAATTTTTATCCGATTATGTCGATTTTAGGCGATCTCCAATTTTTATCCGATATTCGCAATTTATCCAGTATCCGAATTATTATCCGATCAAATTGTCTTCGATGTTCGAATTTTAATCAATATCAGAATTTTATCCGACATTCGAAATTTATCCGACATTCGAAATTTACCCGGTATCCGAATTTTATGTGATATCCAATTTTATCCGATATTTAAATTTTATTCAATATTTGAATTTTATACATTCAAATTTTTATCCGGTTATCTCAATATTAGGCGATATCAAATTTTCATCCGATATCCGAATTTCATCCAGTATCCGAATTACTGTCTTATATCCAAATTGTATCCGATATCCAAATTTTATCTGAGATTCGAATTTTTTATCCTATATTCGAATTTTATCCAGTATCCGAATTATTATCCGATATTCGGATTTTATCGAATATCGGAATTTTATCTGACATTCGAGTTGTAATAGTAAATGAAAATTAATTGTGATAATCACAGAAATACTGCAAATTAGTTTAAGAACTTATAAACATAATGAAAAATTATAATCTCTGACTGGGATTCGAACCCAGGACTCTCTGCTATCCAGGCAGATGCTCTACCAACTGAGCTACCTGAGACGACTCCCAATTGAAACGACAATTTTTCATATAAGATAGAAATAATGTTAACAAATGAAGTATACTAATTATTTGCTATGTATAAATTGGTTGTTCGCTAATCCGCGATTCGTTTTTACCAACTATCACAGCTGAATTTTTCATATAAGATGAAAAATTGTCGTTTCAATTGGGAGTCGTCTCAGGTAGCTCAGTTGGTAGAGCATCTGCCTGGATAGCAGAGAGTCCTGGGTTCGAATCCCAGTCAGAGATGATAATTTTTCATTATGTTTATAAGTTCTTAAACTAATTCAAGTTGTATCAGAATTTTATGTGATATCCAATGTTTATCCGATATTTGAATTTACAAAATTATTAACGTGTGTCTATACCATTTGAATTTCTGCCAGACCCTTGTTTCCTCAGTCTTGAGCTTCATTTCTCACTTTCAGCACAACAGTATTATGTAAAAAGTCGTTGTCGAGCTTTTCAAGATGAAACTATGTTTAAAATTTCATAAAGATACATTGTCGGATACGGATAAATGCAAATATCAAATAATATTTTGAAATATTTTTCGTGTGATGATCTTATAACTTCCGTTTAAATCCAATAACTTTTGGATACGTTTTAGATACTCGGATATTCGAATATATCCGATCCGATCAAATGCAACTCAATCTTAATCCGAATCAGATCGGATACGGATTTCAGGTATCCAAGCCACACCTAGATGTACAGGCAGTTTCCGAATAGTGGTAGTTGGAAGCTAAAGTTCAGTTTACACTCCTTAGTTGTTTTAATCCAGAATTGCTCGTGATATCTATCTAATAAATCAATCGGGATCAACTTATCCATTTCAATATCTGCACATTTTGTTATATGTATAACTCCTTGAGCAATTTTATATGAAATTTAGTGAAAATGAAATCATGGTAGGCTTCTTGTGAAACATTTTGTTAGTTTTAAGAAAAACTGTTATCAAATACTATCGTGGCAGTTAAAACTTGACACATCCACATTGACTTTTTATTTAATAGTTTACAATATTTTGCTGCATATGGCCGAAATATTTCTTAGCTACGTTTAGCTATTCAATATTAGGAGTCATTCTTTTTGCCTTTGTTACTGATTTTTCATTATTTTCGAAGTTGAGATAAATATTTTTTGCATTTTAGCTGGTTATAATGTTTTTACGAAATTATTTAACAAATAAGCCCTTTGTGTTTTCATCTTTGCAATCCTTGTGCAAATCTTAGAGTTATTAACTGCAAAACCTGCCATTAAGGCACTTAAACATTTTCAAATTATTGGATATTTTTTTCTGATAAAGTCAGGTTGCCTCAAGTGGGTAACATGTTGCGAACGTAACATATTTTATACCATAAAAGTAGGAATTTAACTGTTTCTTGCTACCTGCAAGAATTATATAGTATAACATCGCTGAAAGAATAATTTAAGAGGTTTCCCTGTTCTGTTTGCTGCCTGTCCTTGCTGTTCTGGCTACTGCCTTTCAATTATAAGTTATTTCAATTTGATTACCGACGAGTAGGGAAAGAATTATTACCCTTTTCGGGTATTGTACGAGTTCGATAGTCTGTGCTATCTTAATTAAAACGGGACCACTCTGTATGGCGTCGTTTAATGTATATTATACCTCACATACCAAGCAACATACTGACGTGATAAACTGGTTTTAATGAAACTGGCTATAGATCAATATTTAGACCGCATGTTCTAGCACCTAAAATCGTTATAAAATAAATTGTGAGGACACCCCTATAAACGTCTTGTTGAAGACTACAGTACAGTATTCTTAGGAAAATTTAGAAAAGCAAATTGTTGACAGTTTATTAAAACTTAATTAGCTTTGATCCAACAAATGTCATATGTATTTTTAGTAAAACAAAGTTAATGATTATTTTCTAGATTGCAATTGACCTTAAATTATTTTAAATTTAAAAAGTTAAATTTAATTAGTCGCACATTTATATTTCAAATGCACATTTTGATTGAAGGCTTACATTACTTGAACCTTTAATTTTTCAGTTATGTATGACGCAAATAAGGTAGTTACTTAAGTCTTAAAACGGACGCCTCGAACATTTACTTCGACTCTATTAAATCTACCTTAAAGTATTTTAGCCTTTATTTACTCTATTGAGTAATTAAAAAACCCCCAATTCTGTATTCACATTTTAAAGGTATTTACGGGCCTCTAGTGTTTAGTTATTGGATAATAAAATGAAAACATCGTATTCCCCGCCAATGGTAATAAGTTCTGTTTGGTAGAAGCATTCGTCGAATTCCGACAGTGTCGGGTAGCAGCTTTAGAGCCCAGCGGGTAAATGGTCCGTATATTTTGTTCTATATTATGTTAAGTTACCACACATTTTATTGTTTTGATTGAATAATATAATTTAGAAAACAAAGATACGTAAAAATTGACACTTTTAATAAATCTAAGGTATAGATAATATAAGATACACCGCAGATAGAGGTCCTTCTTTTCTGTCGTGATGCACACCGTAATATCCTATGTACGAGAACAGTATATACTTTGATTGAAAGCACAAGAATAGATTAGGTTGTCAACAAAAATATGACACCTATTGATATTAATAAGGTAACACGATCCAGCTGCCTTTGAAATGCTATTTCTTTTCGTTTTATTTTGCCGCCTACGCAGTTTTATAAAATTTTGTTGAACTGTTCGACAAACGTCTTGAGGTAGGGAACTAAGTCATTACCGGACTAGTCTTTAGTCAGTTTTTACTTGTCTTGTAAACCCAACGTTTCAGATAATCGCCTTGGTAGCAACTGCAGAAAAATAAATCTTTCTTATAAAACATTTTTAAAACTTATTTTGTTTAATATGGCCATATCAGAAAACGCCTAAAAACAATTTATTATAATAATATAATCTCATGGTTAAACTTGTCGAAAATAACCCTTTAAAAATTCCCTGATTAGTAATCACCAATCCGTGATTAGGATTAAGGATTAAATCAATTCCTAGCCACCAATTCCAAGGAAATATTTTTAAAAATCTAATCCTTACTCCCTAATCCTTCATTAATTCTAAAAAATATTTTTAAGATTTAATTGCTTTTCTAACAGATATTTTGAAAAAATCTAAATCCCAAAAAACATTTTTAAAAATTCAATCCCTATTTCAAAAAATATGTTTAAAAGAATCTAATTCTTTATCTCTAATCTCAAAAAATATTTTTAAAAATATTGACTCTTAATCCCAAATTTTTATAAAATTCGATCCCTAATCTCAAAAAATATTTTTAATCCAATTTTCTTTAAAATCCAATTTCCAATCTCAAAAAATGTTTTGGAAAAAACTTTCTAAAGCTTGTCAAAAATTAGGGGATTACAAAATCTTGGTTACAAATAAGCTACACTTGAACTATTACACCAGTCAGTAGTTTTTTTCTTTATATTTTTAGTGCAAAAAGTGAGATAGCACAATTCCTAGAATTAGATTAAGTCTGAAATTAACTACCAAAAGTAATGTTTTCAACTTGTCAAATTTTGACAGTTTGATTAGCGAGTAAATAATTTATCATTAAAATTTGGATTTGCATGTCTTTTTTGTTCTGTAATTAGCAAAGCTAAAATATAGCAACAACCTAAGAAATAGTTGACTTTTTTTTTTAATTTTAATTAAACAGCAAAAACAACACTGATTGCGGATAAAAAGAAGCATTTTCATCGCAGCGCACCGGTCGAGAATTCGAATGGGGATTTGAAAATCTTGTTGAAGCTTGAAACTAAGCTTGAAAACTGGAAATTGTTATAACAGGTGTTTTTTTTTTAGAAGCGGAGAACTTTAAATTGAAATAAAACACAGAAAAATGTTTTTAATATCCATGAAATTGGCTTTATTTAAAAGATAATTTTATGGCATTAATGTTTGAATATGATTTCTGGCATGTGGCCGCCGCGGCTAGCGCGTACAGGGCGTAATCTGGAGGTCCAATTTTCACACACTTTCGCAGTAAATCAGGCTGTATTTCGGCAATAACGCGTCGAATGTTGGCTACCAAGTGCTCAATTGTTTCTGGTTTATCGGCGTAGACATGCATTCGCATGTAAAATCACATACCCCCAGAGAAAAAAATAAATGGCGTCAAATCGCACGAACGAGGTGGCCAGTTAACAGGTTCATTTCGTGAAATTAATCGTTCGCCAAATGTTTCTCTCAGTAAATTAATTGTATCGCGCGCTGTGTGGCATGTGGCGCCGTCCTGCTGAAACCACATGTTTGCAACATTAATGGCTGCCAATTGAGGCACGAAAAAGTTAGTAATCATGTCTCTGTACCGCTCACCGTTGACTGTAACGTTCTGACCATCATTTCGAATCATTTTTGAAGACATATGGACCAATGATTCCACCGGTCCATAAAGCGCACCAAACGGTGACTTTTTCTGGATGTAATGGTGTTTCGACAATGGCTTGTGGATTATCATCGCTCCAAATGCGGCAATTCTGTTTATTGACACAGCCATTTAACCAAAAGTGTGCTTCATCACTGAACAAAATTTTCAAATGAAATTGTGGTTCAATAGCAATGTTTCCTTCGGCCCATTCACCAAATGTACGGTGCGAACGATGATCGTGTGGCTTCAATTCCTGTACAAGTTGAATCTTGTAAGCATGTAAACCAAGATCTTTACGCAAGATTTTCCATAAAGTTTAATTGTTGAGCACGATGACGAATTGACGCATTTGGATCATCATCAACACTACGCTGCACACCATCAATCGCTTGTTGTGTGGGCACTGTACGACGTCTTACGGGATGCGTATTATCGTTTAAAGCAAACGTATTGCGAAAACGATCCACAGTTTCTCGAATTAATCGCTCTGATGGACGATTATGAGCACCATAAAATGCACGTAATGCCCGATGAGTTTCTCGAATTGAACCATGTTTTTCAAAATAAATTTGAATAATTTGCAAACGTTGCTCCGGCGTGAGTCTATTTATGATGAATTGCCAAACCAAACTAACCCCAAAACAACCGAGAACTGTCAAATCGGCTGTCCCATAAGACAGTGTTGCCAATTTAAAGTTCTCCGCCTCAAAAAAAAACACTCTTACTAGGACCAGCTTAATCAACTTTAGTTAACTCAAGCCATAGATTCATTGCCATGAATGCATTTGTTGAAACAACCATATCCACTATTCATGGAAATTTATTGCCTCTGGTAAAAGTCAATTAACTTTGGTGAAATTAGGCCTTAATGACTTAAATGAGTTTGAATATACCTAAGTTTCTTTTGATAGTATACACTACCTGCTGCACAGCATGTTTTTCAATGAAGCTGTCAATGTTGCCAATGTATTAATTAATAAAGTGTAGTTATACTTTCAAGAGATATTCGCAGTATATCGATTATCTCACGAGTTAACGGTTGAATATTTTTATCCAGATAGGGTAGGCAGGGCCCACCGAGCATTTTCCCGGTTGGGCGTCGGGCCAGTCCTACACTGAATTCCGATATAATTTTTGTAAAACATGCTTATGATGATGTTTGTAAGACATTTCGAAAGCCTTCTTCGCTCTACTTCTTAATTTACAAAATTGTAATTGCTTCTAGCTGCTTTTGTGCTAGTAAAGATATTTTGAAGACATTGGATTTTTCGAGGAAAATGGTTGAATTTTGACCACACGAAATTGCTTCTAGGTTGTTAATATCTTTGTAAGTACAATTTTCATTTCAATAGAGCATTCTTGTTGGAAAAGTACGCTAGCGAAGGCAGTTAATTATCTTTTAGGATTTTTTCTACAGCTATTACTAGTGGGCTTTATGGTTGGTTGGTTGGTTGTTCTTGTATTTTGTTAACGTCGGGGGAGAGGGTTATTCAAATTGTAATGTGATCTCATCCATTTACTTAATTGGCTCCGGCTGGTTTCTGTTGGAGTGATCGAGACAAAGTTTCTTTATTATTTATTTGTTTATTGTTTGAACTTATTATTTATGTATGCATTTTTGTATGAGTTTAACTAACCCATTTCAAGAAAAAGGTAAATTCGCTGATTATATCCTTTTGGAAGCGGAAATACTCAGGATTTTCATTACCCTGTCTGATCCCAGAGACGTGGGGTTGCACTTTGTTGGTCAGTTGTCTGTTGGCAGACTTACATACGATCTTGTTCGATTTTGTTTTTTTTTTAATCAATTACCTTAATATATATATGCTCACTCCTTTAATTAGCAGATTGCATCGATCATTTTAATGATCCAAGTAGAAGTTCTGATTGGAAATGAATAATATCGTAATAAATTTTGCTTAATTTTAAAACAATATCCGCTATTATTATTAAAGTTACACAAATTCAGTGAATGTACAACGTTTGCGAGATTGCTTTTTTTACCTTTTATAACACGAGTTAACCTTTCTTATGTGTAACATTAGTTAACTTTCAAAATAACCTGTTTGCAAGCAAAAATAATAAAACAATATTTTTACATAAATAGGTTAAAGTAATTGTCCAGACTTAATTATGAATCGCAAATTTATTACTTTTCCGTTTTCTGTCTCTTTCCTTCTGAAATTCACTTCAAAAGAACAAAAAATTCCCAACTTCGTCATTAACTGTAACAAATGAGAAAAACTAATTCAAAGAATGCCGAATGAAAAATCTTCTCCGGTCGGTTTATTCATTTTCTTTTTATTATTTTTATTAATAAAAAGGTTTTTAATCTACTATAAAGTAAACGATGGTTTTTTTTGTATTATTAAGGTTTTCAGAATTAAAATTTATAATTCGTCTAGAAAGAAAACATTGTAAATAATATTAACCCCCTTTTTATACCTTATACAATTTATTCAAATAAAAACAATCTAAATTAACCGACAGCAACGATTATAACATTAGTAATAATTGCACGGACATGGTTTATTTATAGCCGCCTGTAAATTTCAATTACCATAATAAACAATAATTAACTTTTTTCGTTTACAATTAATTAATATTAATTATTATATTAGTAACGGATAATTTTTGCTTACATTACCATGGGCTACACTCATTATAATATTAATAAAAATAAGTCTTATTAAGTAATAAGATGAAGCAAACAGTCTACTCGAATAATATTGTTTAATAAATTATTTGATTAAATTAATTAATTTTTAATTATTTGAAATTCTAATTAATTATTAGATATGTTTTAGAATTCTGTAGGTCGATATAAATTTTACATTACACAAGTTGTTCCAAATACATAAACGACCTGTATGTATATGCAAAGGCGATGAGATAAGTATAGCTAATGTCTTTTAACGATTTAACTCAACGGATCTATGTCTGACATAAATATTCCACCAATTTAAGTTTCCGTCAACACGCCAAAGTTTTGGCATATACTTATTACCGCAACATCACGCGTGTATACACACGCATACTAAAATGCTTTTAACATCAACATTCAACAAACGCGAGTCAATGTAAAGGCTCTAACACTAACAACAAATTAAAAGGCCTTTTTTAAATCTTAGGCTTTTAGACTTTGTAAATAGTATCAAGTAGGCTAAGAAGAAGTATTATCTCAATATTAGACGAAAAATTTGTAATATATATTAATACTATTTTTTGACTGCTTAAGGTTTAGTTTTTTGTGTATGGACAGTGGACACACACATTTTAGTGTAATTTTTATTTAATTAATCTGATATACTTTAGTAAAAGCCACGGTTATGATAATGTTTTTGGTTTGAGTTGTTAATTGTTCTTGACTTATTTCGTTTATTTCAGTCTTCTATTGACATTTTAAACCCTCTCTCGTATTTTTGTACGCAATCTTTATATAAGGCTAGATTAGATGGGAAATTTCGCTTATATTATGTACAGAAATACCTTCACTCTTTTTAGTTTATAGAAGTTATTAAGTAATTATTATACATACTAGCATAATACCCGTCCCCTTCTGATCATGTCAGCTATCCACGAAGTAAGAAAACCGATCTACTTATGAAAGTTATTTTTTTGGGATCCCGTAGCTCAGGATGTGCTATTGTAGTGGAGTTTTTATTTTCCTTAATAATAATGTCAATCGGATCATAACATGTAACTATAATTTAATATAATCACGTTTGATTCATAATCAGCAACGCCTTTCTTCGTAATTACTAATAAATCTCACACTTTTTTTGTTCAAATAAATGCTATAAAAACACATAAGTTGACCTTTTTTCAAAATAACTTTAAACGAATGGTAGGAGTTTTCTATGTATATACCTATGTAGTTTATTATTAATATATTATGTACTTTATATAGCAAAATATTCGTTGGAAAATCAACGGCGTGTGGAGGTACCGCATCTAAAACGCGCCAGTCCAGTTTTTGTCAAAACCGGTGAATCTCGAGAACCACTGAATAGATTTTGATGCCGTTTTCACCATTTGATAGCTTATTTCTTAGCAAAGGTTTCTATATATACAGATTGAGAGGATTTCTGGAGAGTCCACTAATGAGCAAAGTATGAAATACATACTTAACAAAATTGGCTTTAACAGGGACAAAACGCATTACGCTGCGAGAACGGTAACAGATTAAGCCAAACTATAAACCAACGAATTGTAGCCCTCAAAAAGATCTAGAAAAAGTCCGTAATGGCATATACGTAACTCTTACAGATTACTCACAATCAAGATTTTTATAATAGTTGTTTTTGTGGAAAACTCTTCTCCCCCTGGAATGTTACCTTACTCCGCCCCTGGATAAAATGCCGGTAATTTTTGTATTTTTTCAAGAGATATATAGCCTTAATGATTTTTTAAGAAATGCCCTCCCCTGCGACCTCCTCGGGTTTCT
Source organism: Agrypnus murinus (assembly GCA_929113105.1). Taxonomy (NCBI): domain Eukaryota; kingdom Metazoa; phylum Arthropoda; class Insecta; order Coleoptera; family Elateridae; genus Agrypnus; species Agrypnus murinus. The sequence continues at coordinate 153,048,268 of OV816027.1, forward strand.
TAGGATTAAAATTATACTATGCACCCCTTTGGGGCAAGGCCCACCTGTAAAATTTCAGCTTCCTAAGTCTTCTAGTTTTCGAGATATTTTTCAGTGGACATCGGACTTCGGACACGGAACATCGGAACTGGCTATTAGTATATAGGAGATTTTCTTGGTAAAATTTAAAAATCTATTACATCAACCCCTAAGTACTTAAAAGATGCTAAAACATACTAGGTCGCCACATAAGGTAATATTTTGCACACATTGCTTCATGATTGGAAAACAGATCGTAATCCATTCAAATTCGCTGACTTTATCCGGGTGACGCGTTTTCAATCGAAGGATTTCATTGTAAGACCTTGTCTTCACCACTTGCCTTGGTAGAAGGAAATTGTTTTTAGTAATCGTTGTGTAAAATGTTAAATCGTTAAATGTAACAATTTAATTGAAGTCTAATCCATTATGCAGGTTAAGTTATGATTAAATAATTAATTATGAAGATTATTTTTGATAAAAATAGAACTTTGTTTACACCCGTCTTTGAGCGAATTAAAAAACCTTCTACGATTTGTCAAGATTTTTCACCTTGGGTTTTGTTTCTTTCATTTTTTTAGAGATCGTTCTCTTGAGTAAATCGTTATGAAATTGTCTGCAAATTGGATTAGCCCGGTTTTCACTTTAGAATTGGATGGAATAAAAATCTAAAGGGATTGGAAAACAACAGTTAAAAAATTATCACGTACCAGGAGCAACGATAAACGGAGATTTGCAAACTAAAATAATTAAGCTTAATCTTTGTAATACAAATAGTGAAGCCAAAATAAATTTATTTTAATTTAATTCTCTTCTAAAACAGCATTTAAAACATTTTTTAATTTGTTTATATAATCCAAAGCACCTAAATAAACCGTTTTAATTCAATTTAATTGTTTTATTTCATGATTTTTATATGCGAAATGAATGCATGAAAAATAACTTTGTGTACCCGAACGGCTACATTGATTTATTATAATTAGCTAACCTGATTGGTTCATTAATTTGTATCATTTATTCTTAAACTATTTTAGCTAAAGTTCATATTTACTTAAGTTTTGCAAATCATAACTGCAGTTATAATAATATATTTATTTAGGGTTGAATAAACTCAAAGATACAACTTATTAAAATTTAGTTTTTTCATACCTAATATGAAGAAGTTGCAAATTTAGTTTCCCACGGGAAATAGAAATTCTATTTCCCTTTTGCGAAAACTTTGAAATTCTATATTTTATTCAAAATGATGATTCTTTCATATGTGATAAGGCTACTTCCTGCAAGGCGTGCAGAGTTGCATTTTTCTAATATTAATCAAAAGAAAGTAAGTTTTGTCTTAGAGTTTATCAAACACACGTACACTGTTAATTTAATTAAGTTTGTTTAGTCATCTAAACTGTTTTCCAAATGTTTACATTTTTACGTGGGGTTTTCTTTAAGTTAGTTCTGATTAGGTCCTCAAGAAAGAAGGAACTCACTTTCGGTTTTAAGTTTTTATAATTTTTCAATTTTCAATTATTTAAATTCAATATATTACTTCTTTCTACGTGAAAGTAATAAAACTTCAATAATTTATGTTTGGTGTGAAAAAATGTTATAAATTGACTTACTAATTTAATTAACAATAATAAATAAACTCGTCTTTAATTATTAACTATAAACTGTGTTTATATTATTGGATTACCTCCCTCACTTTCTATAAGGAAGCGAAATTATAAGGTAAGTGCACTATTATTATCTAGCCCAGCACTTCAACCCCTGGCCTCTGACGACGACGCTATCATCTGTAATTTATACTTAAGTTTTCTTAGGGGTACGCACGCACAGTAGGGTTACATTTGTATGGTAGCATATCTATGTAATACAGGAGCGTGCTGGCCCACCGGGATATTTCCCGATGGCCTGGAGGTGGGGTAGTAAAAACAAAATATTTTAATTATTCTAGTATATATTTTTTACGAGAATAGATACGGTGAGTAAAAAATTAGTTGTAATTTATAATTGTTCGCATTGCCAAGAGCGTTGTTTATATTTATTTTATTTTGAACGTAACGTCGACGTCGATAGCAAACTTAACGCTAAGCGGGGGCGTTATAAATGATAATGCCTGCCTTATGTCTGCTTATAATGCCTTAGTTGTTATAACTTATTTTTATAGTTTGTATTAGAGACCAGCATGGGCTCGGACCTGACTTTCGGGCCTAAGCCTGACCAACCCGTGAGTTGAGTTAAGACCGGGTAACACAACGTAATTTAGAGCTTGGGTCGGATCTTCTGAAATTAATATTATTTCGACATCTATGGGAGGGGTTGTTTTAAAAAGAAATCCAAGTAAAGTAAAAATAATTTATTTAATATATAAAAATTAGTAATGCATTTTTGGCGAGTTATTTTTCTTATAAAAATAACAAATTCATTATTTAAAAAGAGTTTTGCTTTGCTAATGCAGTCAATATATACTCGAAAAATAAACGTTATTACTAATTTTTTTTATTACTTTTTTTATTTATTTTTGAAAAGTAAATAACTATGAACATAAAATAGAAATCAGGAAAGAAAAGCTGAACGTCAGCAATGTTGGAGTATAGCTAAGATAAATTGTCTTTTATTTATGCAATCGTTGCAATTGTTTATTATTTTTATTTCATTTCGTATTTCAAACAATTGTTTATATACTACAATTAGTAAAATAAAGTATAACTTGATCTCCGTTGTCAATGACACCGGAGTTCAAGACGTTCTTGATCTCCGTTGTTGTTGGCAACGTAAAAATCATTTGATGTTGCATAACAGCCACACGTGACATGCTGCTTTTTATCTCCTTGGTTACGCGTATGATGACAAGACAAGGCAACTTGCTTCATTATACAATAAATTCGGATGAATTTTAAAAGGGAGAAATTAGGATTGAAATATGAAATAAAATAAAACAACTTATGCAATACGGAGATCAAACGATACTAATCACTAATTACATAATATATATTATGCAATCGGTACTGATACGTCAGACAGAGAAAGAAATCAATGCCGTTATTATTCTCATTTAGATTCTCAAATATCTAATGTAGTCTATGTCTATGCCTAATGTCTAATAAAACGTCATTGAATACCACAGTCGTAAACTGTGGTTTCATTGTAATGTTTATAAGAGGAAAAACATCTACCTTCATCTGCTATTCAAGTGGTGAAATCATTAAATTATTTGAATTCGGGAGATTTACCTTATGGTACTAAAATGCTTATTCCAGAGATTGGGGCAGGTATAACTAATATAACTAGAAACCTGGTAATGGGGAAGGGGGAGGGTAGCTGTAATGATTTAGAATATATATATTTTCCTTATCAACATGTGATCACTTTCTGCTAGTTGCTGAGAAAATCTTATTTCAAATTGTAAGTAAGCCCACTGTACTCACATTACATTAAAAATACTAAAAAAGCAAAAACATTTTTAAATTTTTTATAAAATTAATTTTTTGTTTTGCTTGTTTCGTATTTTTAATGTGATGTGAGTACAGTGGGCGTACTTAAAGTTTAAACTACGATTTTGTCTAAAACTAGCGGGAAGCGACCACATGTTGATAATGAAAATACGTTCTAAATTATTACAACTATCCCTCATTACAAGGTTTCTAGTTATTAGTTACACCCTGTATACGCTGAGACAATAATACAAGCTCCTTAATATAAGCTAGATTAAAAATGTGATTTGAAATTTCATATTTGGCGCCAAACGCGATACATGAATGTCGTTGTAAATTTTACTTGAATTTTAATCTTTAATCATATGAAGGTGATTGATGGCGCAAGGCTTTTCTTTAGCGACTCTTGCTGTATGCATTGTGTAACTATAGCTACATTTCAATTAGGTACGTTTTTGCAAAAAGTAGCTACACTATCGCAACGACGTTATAACAGATTTTGAATCATAAATCTATTACATGCCAGCCTTGGTGGATTAATGATTTGCATGTTTACCTCATAATCCAAAGATCGCAGGTTCGATCCCCGGCCAAGCTGGTAATTTTTCATAGTGGAGAGAAATTAAAAACAAAAAACCTATTCTACTCGAATAGGAAGTAAAACTGTATATCCCATGTCAATGCGATGTTTGGCACGATAAAAATCCCTATTGGGGTGGAATTCCCTCAGATTCGGCTAAATTCTAGTAGGGTTGGCTAAATGATCATAGCAATCGGTGCCATGAGATACGAAGGATGGTCCGCCATCCTGATTCCTCGCTCATAAATCAATAAATAAATAAAAATATATCTATGACATAACCCTAAAAATTAGATATTCAGTATCTAATTAGTCAGTATACAATAATAGGTATTGTATAGTTGAAGACGTCTAATTAATTTAAAAATAGATAGCATCCATTTTGACATTAATTTTAGGAATAAAATAATAATAATTTTACTGAAAATAGCAATTAAAGTGGCCTGAACCTAAAGTTTTATCCTGATCTGCTCTGACATACCCAGCACACCCCTGATGTAATATCATGTCTTAAAAGAAAGAAATAACACAATTAGTGTTAATTAACCATGCGATCAGTGATAATTCTAATTTTCAAACTAAACTTTTAAAATTTATTCAACGGCCAAAATATATATTAGAATATTATTAGAAATTTTGAGTTATTTGGAGCAAATGCTTGTCTACTGAGTATAATTCCGGACGATTTATTATTCAGTATTATTCAGAAAATTGACCAAACCCTATTTTTTCGTGATTAATATAACAATTTCTCCATGAGCAAATTACACTTTTCATGTTTACACAACATTTTTTATTTTTAGTACTTTAATCTGTCAATCATTAACATTAAATAAAGCCATCACAGAAAAAAAAATGTAAAAATTCATAATGAATGGAACAATCAATAAACTCATTACTAGCCTTTATTATTTAAAAAAAATTAAAAACTAATTCACCAACGCCTAAATTAAGCGAACAAACACATCTTTCAACGTTGTTTAAATGGCCATCCATTTACTTTCCTGTCAGAAGCTTAATCTATTTTTCAAACTTTCAAAAAAACACATTTCGTGCCTTTATACGCTCTATTTACTTTTAAATTTAACGATTTTCAAATAAATTACCGGTGGCCGATCGGTGATGAAAAATCGCCTATATTTAGAATTTACGACACCATCTTGCAGAAACCAACCACTTTTGTATAAATAAATAACATTCTAATTATAACCTCATTCAATAACGAATACACAAAGTATTTTCATTAAACGCTTTTATCTGACGAATAAAAGAATAAAAGTAATAATAGAGTAATCCGTTTAAAAACAACAGTTTGTTCATGTTCTGTAATGTAGTGCCACTATTTCTTTAGAAGAGTTGAGAATTCTCTCAGCGTCAATAAATTTTCCAATTTTCCAACCAGTAGTTGGTAGCCAGCAGCATTTGTTTATCAGATTTAAGTAGGGGTCGTTAAATCTCTCGTTTAAGAAACTCGGTATACGAAAGATTTTGTGATAAGCTCTCCAGAGTTCAATGATGTTGTAGATTAAATAGGTTTCAAAATCTTTTCAATGGGTTTCTTTTTATCAGCTGCTGTAATCTGTAATGAAGCTGCAACGTCTACTATTAGGGGTTGAAGAATACTAAGCTAATAATAGTACTAACAGAAATGAATAATTATTTATAGTTGACAAAACAGTTAATACAATCCGCACGAGATGATTCAATAGTAATTAATCGTCAGCATAGTCTCGAAGACAGGAGGAAACTACTATTGTGTTATGTTCGCCGTTTAGTGCAAGCAAAGCAAGTGAATATAAATTCAAACCCATTGTTACACAATGAATTGTGATACGTATACAAGGGGTAGATTGGAAAGTTGTACCTATAGAATCTAGAGTTGATAAGAAAACGACTTCTTGAACTGTTTGCAGCAATTTTCATATTTAGATTTCTAAATACTTGTTCAACGTAAATGGGTTTAAGTTATAAAAAAAAAACGATATCTATAATTTAACGAATTATTTGAGACCCGAGAATAGCGTTCACGAATACTACCCTACAACGTTTACTGTGAAGCTTGCACAACTCCCAGAAAAAAAGCTAGCTTGAACTCCAGAGGTCACCTAAGGTGGGCAGTTTTTTGTTCACATTTCCCTGAGTTGGGTATTCGTTGAAATGGTCTTGGTACCCTAATTCTAAAAATATATAACACTAACATTCTGCGACCTATCACTACTGATTCGAGCCAGTTCAATATTTGACTTGGCCAAGGCCAATTTTTTTTCTTGGCTTGGTTGTATTAAAATCTATCGAATGATAAATTTTCCTGTTTCTGACCTGCCTTGTCCTTTCAATTTTCGTTTTGATCTTCAATGATAATCTGGATTTGATTATCCAAAGCGTTATGGAGATATCTGAAGATTTCCATACCTTTCAACTTTCACTTTATATTACACCTATGCCCAAACGGTCACTATGTGATACTTTCAAGTATGATCTATCAGGTCTAAATGTGAATGGGTGATTTCAGTGGAAGGCGGAGGTCATATTGGAAGTAAGCAGTAAGCTCTCCGGATATCACGATTTGTGTACCAAAAGGATTTATGCACCAAAGTATATACCGGGTGGGGCAATAGTGTGGGAAGTCCGATAGCTCCTAAACGGTAATAGCTAGAAAAATCGTTCTAATACGGATGTAAACAGTGGATAGAGGCGCATCTAGAGAAATTATTTTCAAATATACAGGATGTTGCAGAAAATTGTGACACGTTTAAGGTAATTTTTTTTAATAGAATGCCCCAAATATTTTTGCATATTTAACACCTCTCTTGGCAGGTTTATTCATATCTAAAATTTTAGCGCCATCTAATGACCGGTTTAGAAGTTATAAATTTTTTTCAAAAAAATTGAGTTTTACATTATCCCATTTAACAGTTTAACGCTTTCATGGCCGCAACTATGAAGACGAATTTAAGTAGGGATTTTGTTGCAGGGCCTTGTAGGGTGCTCTTCTTTAAAAGAAAATGGACCCACCATGTACAGGGGGTTCAAAATTAATTTTTAAATTTAGAGAACTTCAAAGCTAAAATTCACAACTTTTTCAAAAGGAACACCCTGTATATTTTGTACGTTTGTGATGCAGAATTAAATAACTAACATTTTTTGTATGTAAGTCCCATAGCTATTTGTAACCACTTTTGATTTATTGAGAAAAAACTGCAAGAAGTACACAATTAAAAACAATTATTTATTTAGTCGTCAAGTGTGTTGATTGTTTTTGTTCAACAAAACATTAAAGCATTTAGCAATTGTTGTGCACGTATGCAAAACGTACATTTCTCGCAGTTATCGACCATCAGTGTTTAGTTCTAGTAGGTGTTTTAGTTTTTCAGTAATGAAGAACTTGAAGACATGACTTTTGGTCGGTATCCTGAGCGGAGGCTCCCTAAAGTTCACAGCTTTCAAAACCTGCTCGATCGATTTGTGAGGACCGGCAATGTACAGTATGAAAAGAGTGAACGAATTAACAATGTTGTGAACGAAGGAAATGAGTTATCTGTTGTGCTGGCAACGATTGAGAATCCCCATGTTAGTCAGAGAGAAGTGAGTTCATCTGTAGGAATAAGTAGACGTTCTGTTGGTCGAATCTTAAAGAAAAATAAGTTTCATGCATATCACATTCAAATGCACCAGGAATTAACTCATGACGATTTTCTAAAACGTTAACAGTTTTGCAATTGGGCCATAGGTAAAATGCAAGACGATGCTAAATTCTTCAACAATGTTTTGTTCACTGATGAGGCAACGTTTCATAAAAATAGATTTGTTAACAGGCACAATTTCCATTATTACGCTACAGAAAATCCCCACTTTTTCAGACAACTTGATAACCAGCACAGATGGTCCATAAACGTTTGGGGGGAATTATTGGAGAACATGTAATAGGGCCACATTTTTTTGATGGTACATTAACTGGAGCTATTTATCTTCATTTTTTATCTTATCTTATAATTTTATCTTATCTTCATCAGCTATCTGCCACAATTATTGGTGAACCTTCCTCAAAGGATCCGAAATGGGATGTGGCTTCAGCAAGACGGAGCTCCACCGCATTATTTACATGCAGTAAGAGACCACCTAAATAATATCTACCCACATCAATGGATTGGAAGGAATGGACCCACTAAATGGCCTGCGAGATCTCCTGATCTTACAAAAATGGATTTCTTTTTATGGGGATATGTGAAAGAAATTGTTTATACAGTGACACCAACCACAATCCAAAATATGAAGGATAGAATAATACATGCTTTTAGAAGTATCACTCCGGCAATGTTAAGAAACGTACAAAGATCGTTCCAAAGGCGCATCGAAATGTGTATCCATGCAAATGGGCAACATATGGAGCATTTGTTATAGTTTTTTCTTTTGTTTTATTTGGAAAACCTTGATTTTTTTAAATAAATAATTGTTTTTAATTGTGTACTTCTTGCAGTTTTTTTCTCAATAAATCAAAAGTGGTTACAGATAGCTATAGGGACGTACATACAAAATGTTCGTTATTTAATTCTGCATCACAAAGTTACAAAATATACAGGGTGTTCCATTTGAAAAAGTTGTGGATTTTAGCTTTGAAGTTCTCTAAATTTAAAAATTAATTTTGAACACCCTGTACATGGTGGGTCCATTTTCTTTTAAAGAAGAGCACCCTACAAGTCCCTGCAACAAAATCCCTACATAAATTCGTCTTCACAGTTGCGGCCGTGAAAGCGGTAAACTGTTAAGCGGGATAACGTAATGCACAATTTTTTTGAAAAAAAATTTATAACTTCTAAACCGGTCATTAGATGGCACTAAAATTCTAGATATGAATAAACCTGCCAAGAGAGGTGTTAAATATGCAAAAATGTTTGGGGCATTCTATTTAAAAACAATACCTTAAGCGTGCCATACTTTTCTGCAACACCCTGTATATTTGAAGATAATTTCTCTAGTTGCGCCTCTATCCACTGTTTACATCCGTATTAGAACGATTTTTCTAGCTATTACCGTTTAGGAGCTATCGGACTTCCTTACACTATTGCCCCACCCGGTATAATGCTCGCAATACAGCTTTTAATAAAATCAATAACAAACACAACAGTCTAGAGTTGTTTTGGGAGCACAAAGTTCTTCCTATAACAAATGTTGGAAATGCCCCCAACGAGCCAGGATCAAAGACTTTTTCAGGAGAACGAGCATGCCAGAATCCACCACGTTGCAGATCTTGAAAATATCTTTTGGGGCTGAAGACATGTTTGAACTCACTTCTTCATATCGACGAAGGCCTTGTTCGAGAGAACGAGCAGGTCAGATTCCAAACTAAAGATGTTCTAAAAACCTAGTACTAAAAAGTTTTAATTTTGATTTTAAGTAGAACATTTTGTCTTCTTTACTGCATTTTCTTCTATTTCTGGATTCCTTATTTCTCTTCATCCTGTTTTTTTCTGTGCCATTTGAGTCAATGAGTCAAAATATGTATTTGCAGCAGTCAAACGGTAAATAGTCTGGAGTAGTATCATCATAACCTTGACATTCGCTTCGATCTGATCTAACCAATCTCCAACAAAATCAAATAACTGATCTTACAGAAAACTTGTCAGGAAGGATGGGGATTGATTGATGGCTACCTTGAATTGGACTTTATACTATCTATAAAGTCATAGAGTTTCGCTTTCAAGAGATCTTCCGTTCTGCAATCATGCAAACACTTTCATGTACACTCGTCGCATTCAACCATAGCCATTTGGTATGGAAAATATAACGTCACGCGATTTTGCCACAGTTCTTTGCTGCCTTATTTATGGACCGATCTGAATGCGTTTTTCGTTCGGTTTGCTTGATAGTAGTTCTAGTGTTACAGGTTGGGCGCTATGAAAACCCAAACAGGTTTTTGCTCATTGTTACCGGACGTACCCCAGTACCCATTTGTTTATATTATATTTGGCCATATCATGGTCAATCTTATTGTACCTAATTCTCCAAGTTTGGATGCCAATTAAATCAGTTGGTAAATAAAAGATTTAAAAAAATACTGTGTGCAAGTGGTGGGGATATGGCATGATACAGATATCAACGATATTCTCCATTATTTGATGCAGTTACACTCATCTTAGTTCATAATGATCTAGCTAATTTCGATTTCAGTTGTTGTCCATTCTGCAAAACCCTTCGGATCATCTAGGACAAATTTATAACAGTAATTATGGTTTTATTTCGTTATTATCACATTAATAACAGGAATAAAAATATCTCAAAAGAAAAAGAGCACGTACTTTATGTTTCATCAAATTACATTTGGTTCACAACTAAAGAATTCATGAGTTTTTTCTGCAACAATTTGAAATAAAGTAAGCTCTGATATATCTATAGGACACAAAAATAAAATGAAACTCATCAAATAGAAACCTTAATTGAGAGTTGTAATTAAGTGAAAAAGATACCGACCAAAAAAGCATTCCTTTGAGTGGTTGGTTTGCTTTTAAGAATTTGTTCTTTTTTTGCAGGTTTTATCCTTTTTACGTTTAGTGTAATATACAAAGTGATATGATATCAAAAAGGTACCTAATCCCTTGCGTGAGGGATAATCGAAGCGCCATCTGTAAGAGGTAAGATGGAAACTATATACAAACCGTGTACTTTACTTGATTTTTTTATATTATTATTATTAGATCAGATAAAAAAGGATTTTATACCCTTTTGTGGGACATAATTGCGCCCAAAATGTCGGCTCTTTAATTACTTTTTGCCATACATGCATACAATAACGTCGTAATAATACAGTTTTCCATTTCCTAAAAACTCGCACTATTTGTAACATTAAAGTGTCATTAAGAGCTTTTTTTCCCTATTTGTCCAAGTTCAAAAAGTTTGCGCTACTAAATGAACGTGCGCGCGCGTCCTTTCTGCCGTACATGTCCTCTGGTGTCTATGTGTATAAAAATCGATACCATTAAAGGGGTTAAAGTTAGGAAATGAAGTAAGGTCGACCGAATCTTTCCTTAAATGTGTTCACAACATAAAAAAGTTGGAGCTGCAACAAGAAAGAGAAAAGTTTTCCCTTCTTTTCATTCCGACTCTATTTTCTTCTTCCCACTCGGCCAAACACCAACAACCCGGCCGTCTTTACTGTAACTTCTTTATTTTTATGTAGTCGTGTGCGTAAAAACTTAACGCTATTCCGTAACTAACCCTGAAATAACGTTTCGCGCACAGCAGTTGTTTGAAATTAGTATAAATTTGACTGGCAAATATTCAAAAAGGCAAAAATGTGTGGCGTATGAATCACGCTTGTTTCTTTTCTGGTGGTATAATTGCAACAAAACCTACACTTTTAATAGCGGCGAGTAGCGCGCCCACATTTTTGAGGATGCACGTTCTTAGCAAGCACCATTATACAGGCTGAGTTGTAATTAACGTATCAAGACCATTTTTACTTGTAATAATATCGACTACTATCAAGACCTGTAATTTGAAAAACTAGACAAGACAACTGCGGTATACAAATGTTTCGGCAAACATAACCTTAAAATCTTAAATTGTTTTAAACCATTTGCAATGCCTCATATGACTTTCTTAATTGTCTTGTTCGAATTAAACGGTGCATGTCAATCTGATATTGTAAGGTTACAATGTGGTAAATAAGTTACTCTATATGAGTTACTTATGTTCAGACTGTACAATAAGGATAGTTACTAGAGATTGCATAAAAATAAGTAAGACGAATTTTTGCATCTTATGTATTCGGTGACGTAATAAGCGACGAGCCACCTCTTCGTCTTAGAAATAGGAGGAGGAATATCATTAGTTATTATCTCAAGTTTTAATTACGGCGAAGATGCAGTATTAAAAGTAAATGATAAGCTGTGATTGGCTGGCTGGTTTAGATTCCCCCAATAAATTTTTCGTTACGGAAACTGCATCTTAGTCAGGTTTGATTTATAGAGTAATAATTTCTGAGAGAACGTTTGGCAACCTTTGGTGGTTGGAAAGCGGCGGCAGATAAATATCGAGGAATTTGTTTCTTCGAAAAACTGTTATAATTTGTAGGTAGAATTTAGATTTTGGTATTTGCATTCGTTATAGATTTTTTTTGTTTGCAGCTGCAGATACACCCACATTCTTTCATTTACATCGCTAAAATTTCGTTGTGGGTTTAGCAGGCATTAATTTCCTGTTTTATGTTAGCTATAACTGTTTTGATTGGTTAAATAGATGCGAACGCATCGTTGCCTACCGTAAAGTAATTTGCGGTGTGGTAGAGCAGTTTGTGTTATAATGCAAACTATCTATTTTCTGCAAACGTTTGTAACAGTTGGGTCAATTAATATCCTCTGCCGATATTAATTAGTTAATTAATATTCTGTTTAGTGGTTTTTGTGTTTGAACACATATTACACACATTTTGCGAACTGATTTGTTGCTCCAATTGTTTAATCAGTACTAATGCAAAACAGATACAATTACTAGAAATTTTCCGACGGATATTCGGAAATACGTCACGTATATGAATGTGTGAAGTAATAAAGGATATATTTCTATCAAATTTATCCCCATTAAAACGAAACTAGCAATAATGCAAATGTTTGTTTGACGTGTCTGACTGTATTATTATACACATTTCATGACGTGTATCCGAAGATCCGTCGGACCAACTGTAACTAAATGGCAAAATATTAATCGTTATCATCTGTTCATGGAGAAATTGCACTAAAGTATTATTTTATTGGGGTAATTGGATGTACCCAGCCAGCACACTGACGTTATAATGACGTTATTTTTAAGTGATTATTGGTCGGTGACGTCACATGACTAATGAATGATGCCCATAAGACGTCATGTTATGGGACGTACGTAGACGTCTTCAAAACGATGTCTTTTAGACGTACATTAGACGTAAGGTCGATTTTAGACTTCTAATATTATTAATTATGTTCTATTTAGGTAACCAAAAAGTGATATGTTCCATAAAATATTTTTTTATTTTTGTTTTTGTAAAATATAAAAATAAAAAAATACATTATTTTACTGTTTTCAATATTCAAATACACTATTTTTGTATTGATAGGTCCACTGATATACAGGAGATAAATCTAGTAACACTGTTTTACTTATTTTTTTACTGAACTGCATGTGCCCACATGCCGCAATACAAACAGCAATAACGTATTTCGTGTATTTGTTTTGCTCTTTAATTAGTAACGTTTTTACTTATTATTAAAGTTGTTGACGTACGTACGTATTTCTAGTGTATGCGTAGGTGCAACTACTGCATAATAATTGTGTGTTTTGTCACAAAGGGTGAGTATTAATAATTACTTGTTCCGTCGCAATACTACATAACCTATACAATTTTACCCGTTCAACGATTATGTGAGATTACTATTGTTAATAAATTAATACTAATGCAATGGTTTCTTAGTACTTACTAATATTACTTTAGTATCATCAATTATTCTGCATATTGTTTTAGCAGCTTTTCAGTTATTCAATGTTTACTTTTGTTTAATAATTATGTATGAAATAGTATATAATAAATATTATTTCCAATACTCAACTATTTATTTATAATTCCTGTCCTAGTCCTATATAGGACGTTTTAATGGCGTCATTGAACAACGTTTTAATGACGTCGTTGAACTACGTCTTAATGACGTCTTATATTGACGTCCTTGGGCTGTGACATAATGTTGTCAGTTTTACGACAATTTGACGTCGTCACTACCGGAAAAACGGCGACATTGTGACGTCAGCGTACTGGCTGGGTATTTGAAAGTGCTTGTAAAATATGCAGTCTTACGTCACCCCCACCACTCGTTCCCATCATTTTCTCATTATTCATGATGATCTTTCTTTATGTTAAGTTCATCTGTAGAACTCAACATGCTGGCGCACTAATACATAGAATGTGATTTCAACTACGACTGCGATAGGGCGCTGTCTGAAAGAAGGGGGGGAGGCAAATTGTTTTGCGAAGCTTCAGTACAATCTTGTTACGTGGTTAAAATCATTTTATAGATAGCTTGATTCAGTATATACATAACGCATTCGAATTTGGGCCGGCGCTGTTGCCACGTTGTCAGTTTCTATGCAGGCAATAAATCACCTTTTTCTAGACTATTTAAACTTTTAAAACTGTCGATACTGTGGAATTATTTTGGTTTAGATTCATTACAAAAGAAATGGCCCAAGACTGTGGCGTAAATACACTAAAACTATACTTCATGCTTTTTTCCACCATATATACTTTTTTCACACTGGATACTTGTATCTTCATCAGTCAGTAAAAAATTAAACTAAAATCAACCTTATATACCGAAAGAGCTTCACGGTAATCAACTTTTCAGTAACTGCTGAAGATGACAGCCTAGCCGTTGCAACACGTGTCTAGTGTGAAGAAAGTGACCAGTCAGTCAAACTTAACCGATTACCGGCGAATCAAAAAATTCTATAGGTATATAAGATTAGATTTTAGTTAAGTTTTTCAGTAACTGCTGAAGATGACAGCCTAGCCGTTGCAACACGTGTCTAGTGTGAAGAAAGTGTGTATGTAGTACAGTTTTACAGTAAGATTCATTATATTATCTACAAGGTCCAAATTGTTAATAACTCAATACCTTAGATGTCTAACGAAAACTCACCCAAACGTAGGACTGTTAACGAGTCTATGTGACGTTTACTAAATAACAAAGTAGTGAGTCGTAGGCTCATAAGTAAATAACTTTTCTATATCAAAATATCTCGAAAACGGTTGAACTTAGGTACAGAGAATGCTTTACAAATTGTGTACACAGGGTGTCCTATTTAAAATTCAAAATTTCGTAAAGCTTCCGAAAGAACTAACATCTTGGCAACATTGTCGATATCAATTTAAACAATATTTATTTTCTAAAATTCGGAAAATTCTCATCGCTAGGCTGTTTAAAGATTTTGCACCAAAAGGTACGAGGTGTGTTCCGTTACGCATGCATCCCACAAAACACGTATTGCCATTACTACTCTTTTATCAAAGTGGAATTTTATTAAATTGTATCGCAATTGCAAAAGCTTGCTTTATTCCCTTCGTTAATGCTATGGGGAGAGATGGGAGCTACCTTTCCCGAAACCAAAAACGGCAAACTATTTAGAATATTGGTCAGAACAGAGGTACTGAACATAGTGCATAGTGCTTCTTTTGAAAATACTATGACGTCATCATTCAGTCTAGCTCACGATCGCAATGAAAATACAGCAGAAACAAGTGCGGCTATTAAATGGTCATCATGTGTCAACCCTTTCAGCAGCGTCCCCATTTTCTCCTTTACCACGACGACAATTTGAAAATGGGTTCCCTTCAATGTAGATGTTACTTTAGGAAATAGGTAAGACACATAGAGCTAAATCCGGCGAGTAACGTGTTTGATCCAACACTGAGATTCTCTAATCGACCAGAAACTGCTCTACGGACCGACCATTCGGTAACTTGGGACTCTTCCACACTCGTTCTCGATTTCTTAAATTCCACAAGAATTTTGCGATTAATGCGCTGTTCAAGTTTTAACATGAGCCACGATCCCGGCAACACGATTGTGCACATATCCCATCAATCACCGCTCCCAGATTAACTACAAGGGGCAGCGAAACTAGCTCCTCTCGTCTGCTTCCGGAAGCTTTAAGATCACTCACCTAGCATGCGGGTCCTGCTGCTGTAAGTATGCCGTCTACAGGGTACTCAGTCTTATTATTTAATAACCATATTGTTGCTGTCGATTATGTCACGATTACAACTACATCTTAGAATAAAGGATATAATAAACAAGAACCAAGTAACTTGAATTGAATAACAAGCTAAGCTACGCTATTTTTTACAGCGTTTCTTGTATTTTTATGTCCACCATTAAAGCGCTTTGTTGTTTAATTAGACGCGATGTATAACACCAACATCTTGGGACATGCGATTTAAATAAGTAATCTTTTTTAGTACAGTAAAGCAAATATTAATTACCGTTAACTGCTTGCCTAACTTATACAACCCCTTTAACAACTGTTTATGTTATATCTTTAATATTGAAATTATTATTGGCTTAGTTATTTGTACATACTTTGTATAAAACTGTATAAATCATTTGTATCAACTCCTAGTGGAGCTTATTACGTAAATAAAGGATGAAAAATGGAGAATAAAACACGTAGAATCTTCTCCGCATCTTTTTATATATAAATCAAACTACCAACTTTCTGCTACCATTCAAATTATCAAGGAATGAAAATAGTAAAAGCAAATTAAAAGTTTTCCTTTTCTAAAATTTAATACAATAGCCTTTCAGTATCCATTCTAGAGAAAAGACGCTGAAAATCACGTTGGCTGTTATATTGAACTAAAAGTTTTATAACGAAAAGAAAATTAAAATTCCAAATTATAACAAATTTAATTATGTAATGCTAATTTTCGTAATAAACTTCATTTCCTTATCTATAAGGATTTAATTTGATCTTAATCTTTTTTCTATCCTTTATCATACTTATATAAACCAATCTTATTTTTCCAGCATTGGTGCTGACCGCCAGCCGAACGAGCTGGTAATTTTTCATTAATAGGATAAGAAAGTGAAACAATGTGTGACACGATAAAAATCACTACTGGGGGTGGAATTCTACCAGATTCGGCTAAATTCTAGTAGGGTCGGCCATATGATCAATATAATCGGTCCCATGAGGTACGAGGAATGTTCATCCCGATTCCTCACGCAAAACACAAAGAAATTTATTCGGTGATCAATTAAACGTTCAATTAAAATTTATTTGCAATTATTCTTGTTAGCCTCGGTTACCCACCGAGTTGATGTGATTCTAGGTCATAGCCTAACATCTGTAAACATACTGGGGGACCATAGAATTATAATTTTATGGTTCCCAAAATAGAGACCGAACCTTAATTAATTAATAGCAATTAGCTAAAATCGCCACAAACAATCGTTGCTGAATATTAGCCAATCTATTGGTTTAATCGAGAACAGGGTGGTTCACACAAGATGACCCTCATTTGGAAACTGTAACTAAGTTTTTTTAAATGTTTCATTCTTAGAAAAAAATTAAAGGCACTTGTTTGGGGAACTCTAGTTTCCAAGATAAGCACAGGGTCATCTTACGTGCGCCATCCTGTACAACTTAGTATGGGCTACAGTGCCAGGGGTCGGCAACGTCTTTATTAAATTACTTATAGTGCCCGTTGGCACCGGGTTGCAGACCTCTGGCGCTACACCCATGATGTTCAATAAACTTAAATTTATGGTTTGGAACAACGAATTGGTCTTGATTACAGAATTGAGCCTCTTAGTGTATATTTATCTAGTTTTTGGATTGGACTAACATTTGCAATTTCAGAATTTCAAAACACATCGTATAATCAGTCTAAGCCTCTAAGGAGATATTTTTCGAAGTGTCAAATTAGATAGAACTTTTACAATAAAAAACCGCCGCAGTAAATCAGATCTTAATATTAGAACATGCATCCATCATCCTAGACACTCAATAATGATGATGAAAAAGTTCCTGGGTGTTCGTTTAAAGTTTTCTACATAATCAACTCCATAATTTTGTAAAAACTTTTTAAATCTTTAATCCCTCACAACATCTTAATGTGCAAAAATCTCTCCCCAGATTTCTATAATCTCAAAAGTAGCAAATATTTTATTCAAGTATAGCCTCCACGTTTTAGCAACTACTAAAAAATTTAGTTTGGGTCCAATAGCGATCGCTTAATAATCCAATTTACACAACTCCTTTTTCTTCTATACTTTGTTAGGACGAGCACAACCCGGAAGAGGCTCAAACAACTCTACACAGCGACAACACAAGCTTGCAAAAGAGTATTCCGGACGATACGAACACTTCCTACACAACACGATGGCATGCATTTGAACAACGCTCCTTTCCCGATACATTAATCTAATTTTCGCCTTCCCACTGTTCCAAGTCTGGTGGTGTTCCATTTATGCGGTTGATTAGATCTCTCGTCAAAAGCGTTACCTAAATAATTCCAAAGCGAAAAGGAGAGGCCCCCTTTTGTTCCGGGTAGCTCGTTAAATTTCCATAAACTTAATTCGTCCCTAAAAGCAGTTCTTGTGCACCCCTCACGTTCTGTGTACTTAAGGTGGGTGCAGCTACTAGCAGTAAGCAAGCAAGGGATGAGAAACGAGGTGAAAATGGGGAAGGATGAAGAGAGGACGGAGGCACCACCGGACCCACTTAAATATTTAATGCTATTTAATAGTCATATTCTAAAACCTTAAGACAATAGTTTCAGCAACAGAAGATCAACAAGATGCTGCTTACATTTTGGGAGTTAACTCGACGTTCAAACAAGGGAAGCCCAAACATTCTTCTCCAAATAAAACCCGGTGAATACAAACAAACATACTCCTTAAGAGTGTGGGTTGAGAGAAGGAAAGTAGGCAGGTTTAAGCAAAATTTGTTGGTTTTCTTTTAGAGAATTATTCGATACATTAAACTTTTTTCCCATTTAGGGTTGTGTTGTGTGTTGGTTTTATGGTAAAATTATTCCTGTGGTGGGAGGATCTAATAAAATTAGACAATCAGTTTTCGAGACCTTCATTCTACTACGTTAAAGTAGCTGCGACATTGAAAATTAGATTACTATTAGTTTCTCTGTACTTTTCCAGCTGATAACAAAAAAACAAGGATAAAGAATGGGAAAAAATTTACAGAACAAATCAAAAGTTTGTAATTATTTTTTTAAATGCTACTTTTAAAAAAAGAAAACTTCAAGCACGTCGATTTTGGTTTTTATATTGGGCTTCAGGATGCTCTTTCTGAAATAGAGTAGACGACGGCGAACTAATTTGTCCTTAGGGGTTGCCTGTTAACTAAGCCACCCTAATTCTGGTTATTTTTCACCTCCTCTTCCCCTTGTGACGTCACGATATAACGCACACCCCCACCTAACTTTGCACTTTAAAACCTGCACACTGGCACTTACCTACAAAATACTTCTCCTGTTGTCGTAAACGAGCTTAAGTGTAATATAACGTCACATATTATCTGAGCTCCACCGCCGCCGCCCTCGTGACACATTTTCAAGCTAAACACTACCCTCCTTCCCCGACAGCCCATTAATGAACCACCCTATACATTATTAAATCACACGATTCCTTTTGACAAACATTACAAAAATATCTACCACTCCTATCTAAATGTAGGGGAAAATGGGGCAAGATAGAATAGCGGGGTAAAATAAAATTTTACATTTGAACGACTAACGTTTGCCGGCAATTTAATTTAATGCTAGGATTTGTTTTGTTTTTTCCATGTTGGCTCACCTGTACGACAAATGGTGGCTGTTGTCTTCCAATATTTGAAAGACTCTTCGTTCTATGGTAACGCTCAAATATCTTTCCGCACAAAAGAGGTGGACTGGTGGACAGGTGGAAAGAAATGGCGCGTGTTTGGGAGCAAAACGAAATATTTCTTTGTGCCCAACACTCTGTTTCATTCGACAGATTGGCGATTTTGTTGTTTTTTCTATTTCTAAGCTTGAGGGTAATATGGTGCGGAGTTATATAAGAAAAAAAAGCTGGGAGGAAGATAGAATAAAAGAACATTACAAGATGTAGAAACAAGAAGTTGAGCATAAACTCCACAGCAAATGAACATAATGTTCCTGTTGCCATATTATTTAGAAGGTTGAAAATGAAACTCTCGAAGAAGAATCTATGGAGTTTTTCTGCGATTTTCACACCAGACCAGGACAGAATTCTTACTTAGATCACTTGTTGGATATGGATGGTAAATTTCTATTTCAGCGAATTCAACGTCTTTAACAGAAAACAAGATGGACAAGTGTGTGCTGTTTATTTGTATCTCAGGGATGTTTGGTCTCGCCACAACATATTTGCGGCCCTTTACCTTGTAGAGCTAAATAATATTCCATATTCATTCAACAAAGAAGACAAAAAACTGGAAAAGACTGGGTACAAGCGTTTTTAAATAGGCACCATTATCTCTCTTTGTGATTGCCTGAGAAGACATCGGCTGCAAGAACTGCAGCAGACTCCGGGTGCCGTAACGGAAGTAAAAAGGGACTACAATGGTCCTATCTGAGGCAGTAGGAGTTTCAAGATAGAAAAGCTAAAGCCAGTAAAAAAGGAAACATCTTTTTGATAAACTATAAGGCTCATCATCGTCTGATGAAGATAATTTTAGTGTTCATAGTGAGGACGACGGATGCAAAAAAAATAATAAAAAAAATTCATTATCATAAGTTGTACAGGGTTTTCTCACGTAAGATGACCGACCCGTACCTTATCTTGGAAACTATAACAGTTACGAAAAAAAGTTGCCAATGCCAAAGTTGTTTGATATAAAACAAACTTAAATTTTGTAATATCTTGTAGATACAGCGCGAGGTGTTTTGCTGCGGCTATTATCAATTTTTTATTCAAAATTGGACACCCTATATATTCTTACGATTTTCAATTCTGCACTTGACTAACTATAAGTATTTTTGGTTAACATCCATACCGGGAGTTCGCACAGTTCTCGAGTAAATTTAACTTAAAAAATTTACCTACTACAACTTATTAACTAATTATAATAATACACGATACATTAAAGTATAAATAATAACAAACTTTAACAAGTCCAAAAGTGAAGTGATTGCAATGCTCAAAAATTCAGTTTTTATAAAAGAGGTTCAGAGTTCAACTACAGCTGTTACGTTTCAGCAGCTTTAGTATGGAGAGTGTTTTTTAGGTTATTGTGATGATTAATCCTTACATGTGTTAGTGCCAAGGTGGTAACAACCGTACAGAAATTATTGGATTATTGGCACAACATACCTTCAGTAAGTTACTTTGTAAATAATTATTTTAAAATTCATTCACGATAGCAATAAAGCAAATTGGTTCTCGATGTAGAAAATAGTAAAATTGTATTTAGAATGGAATCCCTAAATAAGTTAATGTGTAAAATCTCGAAATGTTCTTAGGTTCCGAAGGATAGTTAAATGTTGCTTCTGTTTCATATACACAAATTGAACTGACTTTAATGAATTTGAATTAACAAACGAAGTTAAAAACCACTAATCATTCGTTATAGCATGGCACAACAAATTGTTTGTGATCCATTTAACAAAAATAAAAATCAATAAGTGATAACGAACTTAACGCGACTTAGATGGGAGTCTTTTCCCGAATTGTAGATTCCCATCGTTGCTTTTAAACAATAACAACCAACAATTTGTGTGGCGCCCAAGCAGTGCAATTGAACCTCTTATCTATCTTACAGGCCAGATCTATTTAAGACAATGATCAATCCTCAAAGAAAGTAACTATTCTGCCGCCTTCCACGTGCTGGGAATTTCCTTTGTTTTAGAGCAGACTATGCAGTTTCCGGTTGTTTAATAGAAAGTACTGAAAATGGAGTTAAGAGCAAGTTAATTATTTTCAAGGAGATTTGACGAAGTCGTATATTGTCGATCAGAAAAAAAACTAAAAATCATCTTTCTTCCAAACTAAAAGTCTGATCGACAAAAAACAGACCAATAACATGATTTTGGCAAACAGAACGAAAAAAAAAATTAAAGTGATTATCTAAAAGGTCATCCGATTTCCTGTCTGGAAATGCGCATTCGAATATTTATAACCGCGACCCATAAAGCGTGGTTTAATTAACTACCGACAGAAGTCCTATGCATTAGTTTCCGGTACTAAATTAATTAAATTACAGATACCAATTACCAAACATACATATATATATATAACATACACTTTATACCGGGTGATTTTTTAAATTTCTGATCTAGAAAGCCATGACATAATTTTAAAACAAAAGATGCGGAAAACGTAGGGCGTAGTTTGAATCGTTCGATTTGTCACAACTGTCAGATTTCAAAAATGTTGACATAAACAGTTAATTTGTGTATAGATGCTGAAGGTCAACATTTCCAACAGTTGTTGTAAATTTTGAATAAATATTGTGTTAACAATGTAAATTGTTATAATTGTGAATAAATCTTGCTATTTCTTAAATCCAAGGAATAAAAATTGAAGCGAGTTGTAACCATAACCTAAACTTCTCAAGTCAATAATCACATCGAAATTGCACTTAAACTCGCAATAAAATGCACACTTTGGTAAAAGCATGTTTCGCAAATGATCACTGTTTAAATATTTATCAATTTGTTTAATAAATGTAAAAGTAAGTAGTCAATTTGTTACATAAATGACATTTGGAATAGCAGTGTGATCAACGCTACGCCCTACGTTTCGGTGACCTTCGATACGGCGTAAAAATCACGGCTTACTAGATCAGAAATTTAAAAAATCACCCGGTACAACTAAACCCGCGCGGCACGTTTTGCGCTGAAACATCAAAATTGTTTATTGTTATTATGTTTATATTAAATTTTATCTGTATAAGGGTAGAGCATGTTTTGTGTCGTATTATACCAACTGAGCTAATTTTGTTTATAACTTCTATACTACACTAGACCGACCTAAAATGCCCTTTTATGCCAATTTCACTCGGCCATGAAGCAATGACAAATTAATCCCCAAGGACACGTGAATACAGAAACAGGGACGACATTAACAGGAAACGAGCAATGAAGAAGCGACAACGGAATAAGCAAATACCTACGGTAACGGTAAATCCAGTTATATGTATTTATTATTACCTTCATTATCTTCATTTCCGACACCCTACCCGCTTTATAAACGTGGTATATTATTATTGCAGGCATACATTTCAACAAAAACTGAAATCGTACAGATTTAATCGTAATAAATGACGTTTGTTTTTTACGAGTATCATTCCGAGATGGGAGCCGAAAAACACTAAATGAGATTTATCTGGAAAGCTTAATATTCACCAATTCCAACAATGAATAATAATTAATGCTATCAACGTGTAAACTAATTTAAAGTACATAGTACATGAATGAAATCACATACACTTCTATTTAAACAAAAATAATCAATACCCAAACAAGTTTAATTAAATAATTAACTTATAAATTATTTTTTAAAATAAAAGTTTAGACATCAATATTGGGACACCCTGTACTATACTTAATATTGTTATTCATTAAAAATCCTAACAGATTATTCACAATGTATTGCAAATCGTAGTGATATAATAATGGGAAATAGCAATTAGGCAAAGTGTTTTATAAATCTAGGTACTTAAAGAAAAGTGTGTAAACAATTACGATTAATATCGAGTAACCAGAATATTACTTTTATTAATGGCAACTTAAGGGAAAAAGAAATAGAAAAATCCTTTAGTTTGTATAAATATCGAGAAAGTACTTGATATTAAGTCAACAGGCATAAGAAGAGGATTTAAATAAAAAATTTGTTAAAATTACAGTTCAGTCTAGCAGTGTACGGGACGTAAGTCGACTGCTATCAGAATAGTTCTTGGATACTTAATAGAATACTTCTTGGTCATCTAGAAAAAATGTTTGAATGTTAGCCACAACAACACACACCAAGTTCAATATATTTTCATGTATGACCCTTGTCGACAGCTACCACCACCTCTTGGATTTTTTGGAGGATGCTTTAAATTATCAATATCTTACTTCCGGTAAATTTTGCTATAGGTGTGCCAAAATATTCCTTAGTTCTTATCTCGATCTTGGTGAAGGTTGGTGGTTAACCCCCGACATGTTCCACCGGATTTAGGTCAGGCGAACGCGCAGGTAACTCCAAATGTTGAAATACCATTAGCTGCATGGGTATATTTCACGATGATACGTTCTATCGGATGGTGCGTTGTCATCCAAAAATACAAACTACGGGCCAACGTTTGCTACCAAAGGAACCACAATACATTCTGAAATATCATGATACAACAGCCTTGGTAGTGTAATGTCTAGCGTGCTAGACTTTCACCCAAGCGGCCCGAGATCGACTCCCGGTGCCGGCAGAACTGGTTAAGGTTTTCTGCAGTTTTCCTTAGCTGTGACACAAATGTGGGATTTACGCTGTTCCATCTGTAAGTCGGCTGCAGCCCCACGTAGGGCCTACGTAATAATAATAATAATCGCCCCCTCCCTCCCGCACAAGCTTATAGCTTCTGGGGCCTGGTTGCCAGGTTATGGGTTGTAGCAATTATTATTATGAGCATATAACGTACCATACGTGGTATTTCCACAAACGTACAGTGCCATACGTAGGCCCAAAGCAGTACCAACGCACATCATTATTGATCCTCTACGAAAAGGATGTACCACTTAGACATGGTAGTGATGTCCAAATCGCGATTCATCATCGATAAAGATCTTACTGATATTGGACCGTGTTAAAGAACTTATCGCTGGCATAAAATGGTTATAACAATTAAAAAATTGAAACCATCGATTTTGTGTAAAAGGAATTTAACCAGATACTGTTCGTAAGATATTGTCGAAGATACGGTTTTTCGAGTCTTTACAGAATGAAAACTAACCGCTGGTCCATCTTATGCTTTGGTACGTTGGCTATGGTACACCATATACGAGGGTGGTTCAAATATAAACCGGAATTTTGCTGTAAAAAATTTTATTATTAAGTTACAGAGCTGAAATGTTTTACAGTTTTTCTAGATAGTCTCCGTCACACTCTACACACTTTTGCCATCTCTCCGGAAGCTTTAGGATGCCTTTTTCGTAAAAATCTTTCGGCTTGTCACGTAACCATTCGCGCACGAAAGATTCTACCTCCGCATTGCTTTTGAATCGCTGTCCGCCAAGTGCCTCTTTCAATGGACCGAATAAATAATAGTCGCATGGCGACAAATCGGGACTATAAGGAGGGTGTTCCAGTGTTTCCCAACCCAATTCGTGCAATGTTTCCATCGTAAGCCGAGCTGTATGCGGTCTGGCGTTGTCTTGCAGCAATATCGCAGTTCGGATTGGAATCTCGCGTCGTTTCGATCTGTAGGCAGGTTTCACCGTGTGTTTTAGAAGGTTACTATAATACTGCGCGTTCACAGTTCGTTGTACAGTGAGAAAATCGACCGCAATTACTCCTCTCATGTCCCAAAACACGGTCACAACACCTTTCCCGCTGACAGTGTAACCTTCGCTATAACTGGCGCGCCCTCCTCTTGCTTCCTCCACTCCATAGACGCGCGTTTACTCTCCGGAGTATAGTAGTGCACCCAAGTCTCGTCTGTGGTGAATATGCGCTGCAATAAATTGTCTCCTTCGTCTGCATATCGCTGCAGGAGACGCGTGCAAACTTCCCAGCGTGTGAGTTTCTGGTCAAAATTCAAAAGTCTTGGCACCCATCTGGCTGATATTTTGCGGTAACCGAGCCGTTCATGAATTATTTGCTCAATACTGCCTATGCTGATGCCCACTTGTGCAGCCATATCGCGTACAGTAATGCGTCTGTCTCCCAAAATGAGTTTTTCTACAGCGCGGACGTTCTCATCGGTAACGCTTGTTTTGGGGCGCCGCGCATGTGGCAAGTTTGCCACCACTTCTCGGCCATTTCGAAAAGCGGAACACCAATCATACACTTGAGTCTTGGAGAGGCACTCATTCCCGAACTGCTCGAGCAATTTCCGATAAATTTCCGCGGTTTTTACATTATCTTTGACCAAAAAACGAATAATAATGCGTTCCGCAACAGACACTGGTACGTCCTTCTCACTCATGGCTACAACTACACCGACAAGCGAAATTACGCGGTCCCAGCTGTTCTCTACGTTTTGTAACAGACCAATCTAACATCCAGTACAGCCACTTTAACGACACTAACTTCTTCGCGCGTTTATTCAAAAATTCCGGTTTATATTTGAACCACCCTCGTAATATGTTATATAATTTATTAGATATTTACTATTGGTCGTCACATGCTATGATTTCAGCAGGACGGGGCAAGAATTCGCGAGGGATTTAAACCAAAGCCATCGACTTTTTTCCTTAGGACTAGAATTTTGCGAAACCAATTAAAACTCGAGCACCAAAAGTATAAACGATAAAAACATTCTCGTGATGTAAGTCTTGATTAAAGAACACTTTAGAATTAAAAGATGCTGTTGGCTTTTCCAGCCTCACGAAACCATCAAGCTTATTGCAGTAAGACTCTGATAGGATAGGAATTAACTTGTCGATTTTGAAATAAAGAGTTAAATAAAGAGAATAAAACAATTTTTGCTTTTGAAAGAATGTGCCGGTACATCCGTCGTACCTCATGGCACCGACTGCTTCGATCATATTAGCATTACTGCTAACGGTTTTTACCAAGATTGTCAAAAAACATAGTAATTCCACTAAAACTCGTAATATGACCTGTGGCATCTTAGGTTGTCTTAATATGGAAGTTGTGCCGATGTAGTTTTTCCCATGGTTTAGTGTCTCTTTTAGTAATCACGAATTTTTCTTGTAGTTTATTTGCACTTTGGTGTCTGACAACAACGATGTGAATGGTGTAGTGTTTGGCATTTGTTTCATTTTCCCACAACCGTTTTCATACACCATCTATCTATCGGAAAGGTATTTCTGCTATCGGTTTTTACCAATTTTGTCCAGAAACATAATAATTCCACCAAAACTCGTAACATGATTGCTGGTATCTCAGGTCGTCCTGAGGTGGAAGTTATGCTGATGTAGTATTTCTCATGGTTTAGTATGTCTCTTTTAGTAATCACGAACTTTTCTTACAGTTTATTTGCACTATGGTGTCTGACAACAACGCTGTGAATGGTGTAATCTTTGGCATTGGTTTTATTTACCCACAACCGCTTTCTTCTACAATCGATTATATCGGAAAGCTATTTCTGCTATCGGTTTTTACCAATTTTGTCAAAGAACGTAATAATTCCACCAAAACTCGTAACATGATTGCTAGTATCTCAGGTCGTCCTGAGATGGAAGTTATTGTGATGTGGTTTTTCCCATGGTTTAGTAAGTTCCTTTTAGTAATCACGGATTTGTCTTGCAGTTTATTTTCACTGTGGTGTGTGACAACAACGATGTGAATGATGTAATCTTTGGCATTTGTTTCATTTCCCCACAACCGTTCCTACACCATCGATTCTATCGGAAAGGTGTTTCTGCTATCGGTTTTTACCAATTTTGTCAAGAAACATAGTAATTCCACCAAAACTCGTAACATGATTGCTGATATCTTAGGTCGTCCAGAGATGGAAGTTGTGCTGATCTAGCTTGCCTCATGGTTTAGTATGTCTGTTTTATTAATTACGAATTTTTCTTATAGCATATTTGCACACTTTGGTATTTGACAACAAGGTTGTGAGTGGTCTGATCTTAGACATTTGTTTCATTTTCTAAAAACTGAACACACTTCGATGGTGTGATCGTCGAAATAAGTTCATGTTTCTCAAAGCATTACAAACCTACATCTCACTCTACTATATTCTTCTTGACTAGGTTTTGACCATCTCTTATAAGCTACACTAGCTATTAGCGTTCGATTGTCATTGCTTCACATGGTATTACCATCACACTACCAATTAGATACCGGTATCAACATTAAAGCATGCAGTTAGTATGACGTGAATCTTAAGCCGATATCATCAGTAACTGCGAATACATTTCCAACAACCAACCACCAACGCAAGCAGACGACTCTTGCCGCCAGTCATCACCAATGGGTTTACAAGCAGTTGTAAGACCGATCAAAAAGAAGCACTAATCCAAATCTCAGAATGTTAAATAAATTTAAAACTTTGTATGACTGTAGTTACGTTAAGCTATGTTTACAGAAATTTGCATTTATCCTTAAAACTTTTTAGACTATGCAACTTTCAAAAGTTTCAAACCCCGATTTGACCATTTATTGCCAGGGCTATCAACTGATGCAACTTAATCAGTTCTACATAAAACAGTCTGCAATATGTCAGAGCATCCTAAAGCCCGAACACTGCAGCCTTAATACCGACGTAAAATTTATCGACAAGTGCTAAATTGAAAAATATCCCCCAAATTCTACTCTAATGGATGCTTTCAAAAACCTAATAATTTATGAGTCTGTTCTCTGATAACTTTTCTTCTAAACTGTCGACATTAAAACAAATTGAAATATCTCGTTTTATGACGCGATTAGAAAACACGATAAAAAATAATAAAAGCGAGCACGGCTAATAAATGTTGCGCTTGGAGTAATTTTTTCGGGGATGAGGAATTATAGGCAGTCGAGTCTAGTCGATATGTATATTGTATATTATAAAGTTCCACTCCTCAATATTCGACTGGCTGTGGTGGAGAGGTACAACAGTAGTGTATTGAATATGCGAGGGATGCGAAATTTGTGTCGCCTGCTGCCGTAATCGATACGCTCCATTACATTGCTTGGTTTTGGCCGCAAAATTTCGCCTCGATTTTCCAGAGAGGGACCTCTTCTCTCTTTCTCTCCGTGTATCTCTATTTCGAGTGTATAATAAAAGTATAAAACTTGGACCCTAAAGTCCTGAAAATAGATTTCGTGATGGGGCTGTTTTGGCCTCGCCGTGAGATGTTAAAGATTCATGGCCCAATTTTTAAGTCGAGTTACGTGCTATAGTTTGGCTGTGGTGGTGGCAGTAGTGACGGTGGAGCGTGTCTATTTTGGACATTAATGAGAAGACAGTAAACGATGGGGAAAATCGATCCGAGCTGATTTTATCAGAGAATTTATGTTTATTTTTAAGTGGTGGTGGTGGTATACACTTGAGATGATTTACGTAATTGAATCGAGAACTCGAGATCCCGTGAGTTAGTTCTCGTGACGATGATTATTATTAGGATTATACGGAGTACATATATTATTTCAGACGGAATAATTTAGTAGTTGTGTTCCTTGTTAATAAGCACCTTAAGCCATTCCTCGACCTTTCTGAAAATGTCAGGCGAATAAAGCAAGCAAGCAAGAAAGAAAACCGACAGGAAGAGAACAGCCTAAAATCAAGGGCGATTTTCCTCACTACAATTTAATTCCAATGACGTAACCAAGCAGCAAGCAACATTTTGTTTTCTCATTCATTTTAATATTTGTGCCGTCGCAGTTTGGTATCTGGAAATTTCCTTTATTTCAGACATAAACTCTTTAAAGTAAAATTTATATACTGTTAAAGAACAAGAGATTTATTAGGTCATGATGGTTTGTTTTGATACAAAGGATCGTAAAATTGTAACAGGATAAGGTTTTGTGATGGGACACAAAAAGAAGTTTCCTTTTATTGTGGAACTCTTTTTGCTTTCTAGACTCTTTTAACGCCGTTTGTAATGCATAAATCAATTAAAAGATGGAACGACACGAATTTAGCCTTTTCGCCATTAGTTACCTTGCGCCATTTTGAAATTGACGATGTTTGTTTAACATGTCATGCCTTCTTTCCTTTACGAGCAGGCAATAGAAATTTATAGCAGGACAAGGTATACGACGAAAACTTTTCATATACAGAACATACTGAGAAAAGTTTGTGAGCGGAATAAAAATTGTCACGAAAAAAGGTCGTATGCTTGAATAGCAGACGTATATAAGTGGCAGAATACTTACTGGGGTTTTAAATTTGGTCGTTTGATCGAACAGAATTTACATGCATCTTTCCTTTTAATAGCAATATTTATGGTTAATATTTTGAAACATCCGTGCTTTACAAGACAAAACCGTTGAATCTAGTACATATTTTTAAAATAAAAGATAGATGATAAAAAAGATTGGGACACTCTGTACTCCAATTTATATAAAAAAAAACATGTGACGTGAAAAACAGTTATTCAAACTGTGCAAAACATAACTGTATGATTCAGTTCATTTTTTTAAATAATCACCAAACATAAAAAAATGGACACCCTGTACTTCTGTTATATAGAGTGGCCAGTTAATATTAATTGTTCGATCTCCTAAACTAGTAAATATCGAGAAAGCTTTTCAATATAAAATTTTCAATGGTTGCCAAGGCTGCGTACTAAAAAAATATTTACAACTATACAGGTGGTTCACAAAAGCGGGACAAATAAAGCTATCCTTTTTTTAAAGGGACACCCTATACATTCTACCAGGAATTGATTTCGCTATTGGTTGTTGTTCAACACAATTTATTTTAATTCGTAGCGACGGTGTCAATTTGTTTTCTTTTAAGATTTTTGAGATTAAAGTTACTTAAATA
Source organism: Agrypnus murinus (assembly GCA_929113105.1). Classification (NCBI taxonomy): domain Eukaryota; kingdom Metazoa; phylum Arthropoda; class Insecta; order Coleoptera; family Elateridae; genus Agrypnus; species Agrypnus murinus. The sequence continues at coordinate 153,078,415 of OV816027.1, forward strand.
AGTCACATAAATAGCAGGTGAGCGATATACCAAAAATGGTACATATTCTCATAAAAAAGTTCATACTGATCCAATCGGGAGATCTGGCCATTCTTGCAAAAAATCAAAATTTTTAAGAAAAAAATCAGAATTTGGCAACGCTGCATTTAATGAAGAAATATTTTAGGATTGGTCGGTATATTAGCAGACGTCTTAATTTAGGGTAAAACATACAGGTTGTTCCATTTGAAAAATTGAGAAGTTTCAGTTAAACTTATCAAAATCTGAAAGTAAAATTTCAGCATTCCGTACATAGGAAAAACCATTTAAAATGCTGGCAGAACTATGGTACTACTGTCCCCAAAAAAATTTTTTAAACTTCCGTTTTTCTGAAACACTCTCTATAGTAAATATTTTTATAGTAGTATGCAGCTTTGGCAACCATAAAATATTTTCTATGAAAGTTTTTCTCGATATGTAATGGTTTAAGAGATATCGAAAAATTACGCACTAAATGGGCACCCTATATAAAAACCAGTGAAAGTATAAATGAATCATAGGTGAATCACGCCGAACAAACAAAAGATGGCTTTGAAATCGGAAATAGGAGGAAGAATAGGCTGTCACAAGATGGCGACCTTTCCAATACCCACACATTCTTCCATCAAAAATTTTTAAGAAAAGTGACCTAGACTCAACTTTCCACTACAACTTGAATCACTTTAGATTTGTAGCGATCAAAAGGAGAAATGCACGAAGCCCAAACCAAGACGTGCTGTGATGTATTTAATAACTTGGTTTTAACTTCTTCAGATTCGATTGATGTGTCAAGTCATACATATCCTATTCATAGCAATTTAGTCAATTCGATACATTCCATGGAACATCTGATCGAAGAATTTTCCTCTTTTACCTCCTATTGTTCTCTCAATTCCCCTTAACGAAAGATACGAACTTACGGCAGTCTTTTTTGGCAGTCAGGAAAAATGACTCGCCAATGTAGGACGTATGATCATCATTTTATACGTCATATGGAAATTTGATTTTTTTTCTTCTACTTCAACAACAAAAGATTCCAAGCTTCCAAAATATCATCATCAGTCTCTTAAACTATCTTTCTGTAGTTAACTTATGTTTTTGAACTTAATTTACTTTTTTACAACTTTGTTTACTTTTTATTCTGATGCAAAATGATAAAGCCAATCATAGTTTAGCTTGTCTCCTTAGTAATCAACAATTTTTTTATAGTTCATGTGCACACTTTGGTGTCCGACAACAACGGTGTGAATGGTCTAATCTTTAGCATTTGTATCACTTTTCAACAATCGTCTTCCGACCCATCGATTCTATCAGAAAAGTCTTTCTCCTATCGGTTTTTAACAATTTTGTCAAAAAGCAGTAACTTCACCAAAACTATTAGTAACGCGATTTTTGATATCCCGAAGTTGTGTTCTAATGGTTTGGCATGTCTCTTTGACAATCAAGACTTTTCTTATAGTTTGGTGAATATTTTACTTCTTAGTCAATTGGAAGGGGCTTTTTGCAATTAGTTTAGGGTACCAAGTGGAATAAACTGACAGTATCGGAAATCAGATCGAAAATGGAACTCACAACAGAACCGCTAGATAATCTCCTTCAGAATGCCTAAACGTCGATTGAGATATTAAAAAAAAATTAAATTAAGGAGATTTGTAGTGGAGTATGACCGGTCGAGTTAAACGAGTAAATGTGCACATAAACTGGTCCACAAATAAGGCATTATTTCCATCGCTCAACCACGGTATCAAGTGTTTTGCACTAGAATCGGGGTGTCGACTAGAACAAGTGGATCTATCCGCCGAATGAGCAATTGGAGATACCTCATAATATGCAGCCTAGGAGGCGAGGCTGGATATCATTGTAATCCATTGCTGAGTCGAATAATCTGGCAGGGGGCTGGCGGGACTATGCCCGCTGTTCTGAACACTTGGAAATATTGAATTTGGGAATTTATGCACAAATAATTAAGTCAAGTCAGAAAAACTGCATCCACAAATAATGTAGATATGAGAAAGTACAACCGCAACAATGTAGCAAATTGACTGGCGCATTTTTTACAATTTATTCAGCTCGCTAAAGAGCATAAAAGGGAATAAATTTTTCGGTAGTATATACTCCTCTTCATATATTCAAACGCAGCTATTAGCTTACAGCTATTATAATCGTTTCATGGTTCATTAATTTTGATCATGGGAATTCGTACTGATATCGACAGGCACTCTAAATGCATTACCAGCTGTGCAACACAATGCGGGCTTTTTAATTATCCATAGATAACTAGATGCAACATCATAATTAATTTCCGTTAAAAAGAAACGACTGAAAGCTGTTTCATCAAACTTCGTTCATAATTTAATATCCCGCCACTTTAGTTCTCCCTTTTTCTTTTCATCCTATTCGCTTTCCAAAGAATAATAATAAGGCGCCGCGCTTAACGTTTCTTATTCTTTTTTCTGATCGCACCTCGTAAACTTGACCGAAATAAACCGCAATTTAAAATACTCGGGATTATGAAAACCATTTTTATCTCGTGTACTTTAGTGTTTTGTACAGTAATATTTCTTTCATTTTGTTTCGGCCGGGGTTGTGTTTCAGGTTTTAAATTTGCTCGAATTAGCATACGCCGGTCGCTTTTTCTGGAGGGAGGGATAGGAGGTGATGGTTTTTTATATCCAGATGAAATAAACCCAAGCTTTTAGAGGAGTGTAGTACTTTGTTGCAAAATTAGCATGGAAGATGTTATTTTTGCCTTTTTATATTGTGATTTGTATCGCGGGCACAAGAAGGCAGAGAAAGTAACGATCGTAAACCTCCGATACTGTTCTTTACGAGGATTTCTGAAAGGGTGTTATTAGTAGAGAAGAATATATCATTATTGCATATGAATCCGAGCCATTAATCAAAAGTTCATTAAGTTATCGCTAACTACCGCCATCTACAATCACCCGATAGGGTTCTTAATATTAAACCGCAACTAAATTCTGCTCTCTCTAATTTCTGCCAGAACATTTCGGCCTCGTTGATTAAGCCTTCCTTAACGATATACACATTCGAGTGATAGTACATATATATGCTATGCATGTATTACTATCCGAGTTGTTAAGGAGATAAATATGTAACTTGGACGTTATCGTGCCAAAACCCTGCTCGTTACAATTTTAGGAAATGTTACGGTTTTACGAGAAGAGTAATAAAACTAAAGTCGCTAGTGCAAATTGCGTTTACTGCTTCGAAATAAGCCAGAGCTTAGGAAGAAAGAGCTTCAGTTGGTGTAAAATCTGTACAAGAAGGAGGAGGAGGAGGGGGATGCTTGTACTTTGTTAGAGTCACATCCGGAATTTTCATATAACTCGAAACGAATACGAATCCCCAAAGGAAATCTTGTACTTGGCGAAAAAATCGAAAATTTGCATAAACTCTCCTTTTTTATAAAAACTTATTATCATTTTATGTATTTTTCCTCCTGGAATACTATATTCTTATTTCTTCCGTTGTCGAGTGGAAAATTCCGATTTTATCAAAATTCACGCCGATTTACGCAATTATCGCAAAATGGGGGAGGTACGAATGCGGGACATTCGTGAGTAAATTTGATTATTATATTATTTTTAGCAGCCTTGCAAGATTATTATTATTATGTAATGGATCTTTTTTTATCAAACGCGGCATGTATTTTCGTAATAATACAAGTACTTTCAGAGTAGAGTCGGATTATCTCCTGAAACAACCAAGCGTTGCGAGCCGAGTTAAGCAGAAGAAACCGCATCGTAATCGATCTAGTATAATGGGACACAGCTTCCACAATAAGGCGGATTTACTTGTGTTCTTATTTATAGCCCGCTATTACTGGATTCAAATAGGGATCGGAGATCATATTCCAAGATCTGAGTAGCGGAGAATATGAGTATCTGAAAGTATCCAGTTATACAAAAGTTATTCGACTGTCCAAAAGTTTTCCGTTTAAGCGAAAGTTATTCAAAAGTTATCCGGTTATCTGCTTATCCGTTATTTGTTTACCCGAAAGGTATCTCTTGAAAAAATACTTGAGCTTGAATATGTGAAATTTTTGCATTTGTCTAGATTCGACAATGCATTTTCATGAAATTTTAAATATAGTTTTATCTTAACAGAGCTGATAATATGCTGCAATTGAAATCTTTGGCAATGACATTGACCAATTTTATGTATTTACATATTGCAAATTTTTGTCGAAAATAAAATGCCTGGCATGGTTAGATTGAAGAGTTTTTGAGTAGAACAAAGGTAGCACGTTGAGAAAGGCACCAACGATAAACATGTAAAACATGATTAAAGCGAAATATTTCCAGGATTTTTTAATATATTTTGATCATTCTCTTTGTTGATCTGCTGAAAATGCTGAAAACTCGAGAAATGAAATTCAGACAGAGATTAGGAATTGGCAAAATTGTAATAGACTGCCGTTGCGGAATTTTGCATATCCGATATACTATAATTTAAACACTGGATAAAAATTCAACTAAAACCGGGAAATTTTGAATAAAAGCATGTCGGATAAAATTCAGATATGGAACAGAAATCAGATGACGCATAAAAATCCGAATAGCAGATAAAATTTGGACATCTATAAAAATCGAGTAGCATATAAAAATCGATTAGCGTATAAAATTCAGATGTCGAATGAAAATTCGGATTGGTGGGATATCGGATTGAATAAATCGAATATCAAATAGAAATCAGATGCCGGAATAAATTCAGATGTCGAATATACAATTCGGAAATTGCATAAAAATTCGACTAAAATCGAGTAATTTTTGAATAAAAGAATGTCGGAGAAAATTCGGATATGGAATAAAAATCGGATGAGGGATAAAGATTCGGATGTCGGATACCATTCCGATATCGGATATAATTTGGATATTAAATAACAATTCGAATGGCAGATAAAATTCGGACATCGGATAAAAATCGAGTAGCGGATAAAATTCGGATATCGAATAGAAATCAGATGCCGGATAAAAATCTAGATGTTAAATATACAATTCGGAAATTACACAAAAATTCGACTAAAATCGGGTAATTTTGAATAAAAGCACGTCGGATAAAATTCGGATGACGGATAAAAATGTGGTTGTCGGATGCTAATCCGATATGGGATATAATTCAGACATTGAATAACAATTCGAATTGCAGATAAAATTCGGACATCGAAGAAAAATCGAGTAGTAGAGGATAAGATACGTATCTCAAGTGAAAATTCCGATTGGGAAAAAATTGGATATCGAATAGAAATTAGATGCCGGATAAAAATCCAGATGTCGAATATATGTACATGCAATTCGGATATTGGATAAAATTTCGACTAAAATCTGGTAATTTCTAATAAAAGCATGTCGGATAAAATATGGATATGGGATAGAAATCGAAAGACGGATAAAAATCCGGACGTCCGATGCGATTCTGATATCGCATCAAATTCGAATATTGAATAAAAATTAGGACATCGACTAAAAATCGAGTATCGGGTAAATTAGGATGTCCAATGAAAATTCGGATTGGGAGAAAATTCGGATATCGAATAGAAATTAGATGCCGGATAAAAATCCAGATGTCGATATGTACATGAAATTCGACTAAAATCTGGTAATTTCTAATAAAAGCATGTCGGATAAAATATGGATATGGGATAGAAATCGAAAGACGGGATAAAAATCCGGACGTCCGATGCGATTCTGATTTCGCATCAAATTCGAATATTGAATAAAATAGGACATCGACTAAAAATCGAGTATCGGGTAAATTAGGATGTCCAATGAAAATTCGGATTGGGAGAAAATTCGGATATAGAAATTAGATGCCGGATAAAAATCCAGATGTCGAATATATGTACATGAAATTCGACTAAAATCTGGTAATTTCTACCCCGGACGTCCGATGCGATTCTGATATCGCATCAAATTCGGTTATTGAATAAAAATTAGGACATAGGATGAAAAATTCGGATATTTCATACAAATTCGGGTAATTTCTAAAAGCATGTCGAATAAAATATCGCACGTCGGATGCCATTTCTATATCTCATACAATTCGAATATTGAATAAAAATTAGGATGGCAGCTACAATTCGGATATTGAATAAAAATCGAGTAGCAGATAAAATTCGGATATCGAATAGAAATTAGATACCGCATAAAAATCATGTCGAATGAATAATTCGTATATTGCATACAAATTTGGGATCGACGTGGACGTTGACGGACATGGATCGAAATCGGATGTTGGAAAAAATTCGGATATCAGATAAAAGCTCGAATGTCGAACACAACTCCGATATCGAATAAATTTGGATATCAAATGGAAATTGGATGCTGTATAACAATAGGTATGTCGGATATGCAATTGGATAGAAATTCGGCTAAAATCGGGCAATTTAGAATAAACGCATGTCGGCTAAAATTTGGATATGGAATAGAAATCAGATGTCGGAGAGAATTCAGGTATATGAAAACATTTATATACGAGATAGAGATCGAATGAAGAATAGAAAATCGAATGTCGGATACAATTCCAATATCAGATAAAATTCGAATATTGAATAAAAATTCGGTGGCTGATAAAATTCGGACGTCCGATGCGATTCTGATTTCGCATCAAATTCGAATATTGAATAAAATAGGACATCGACTAAAAATCGAGTATCGGGTAAATTAGGATGTCCAATGAAAATTCGGATTGGGAGAAAATTCGGATATCGAATAGAAATTAGATGCCGGATAAAAATCCAGATGTCGAATATATGTACATGAAATTCGACTAAAATCTGGTAATTTCTAATAAAAGCATGTCGGATAAAATATGGATATGGGATAGAAATCGAAAGACGGATAAAAACCCGGACGTCCGATGCGATTCTGATATCGCATCAAATTCGGTTATTGAATAAAAATTAGGACATCAGATGAAAAATTCGGATATTCCATACAAATTCGAGTAATTTCTAAAAGCATGTCGAATAAAATATCGCACGTCGGATGCCATTTCTATATCTCATACAATTCGAATATTGAATAAAAATTAGGATGGCAGCTACAATTCGGATATTGAATAAAAATCGAGTAGCAGATAAAATTCGGATATCGAATAGAAATTAGATACCGCATAAAAATCATGTCGAATGAACAATTCGTATATTGCATACAAATTTGGGATCGACGTGGACGTTGACGGACATGGATCGAAATCGTTGGAAAAAATTCGGATATCAGATAAAAGTTCGAATGTCGAACACAACTCCGATATCGAATAAATTTGGATATCAAATGGAAATTGGATGCTGTATAACAATAGGTATGTCGGATATGCAATTGGATAGAAATTCGGCTAAAATCGGGCAATTTAGAATAAACGCATGTCGGCTAAAATTTGGATATGGAATAGAAATCGGATGTCGGAGAGAATTCAGGTATATGAAAACATTTATATACGAGATAGAGATCGAATGAAGAATAGAAAATCGAATGTCGGATACAATTCCAATATCAGATAAAATTCGAATATTGAATACAAATTCGGTGGCTGATAAAATTCGGACATCGGGCAAAAATCGAGTAGCCGATGAAATACGGATATAGAATGAAAATTCGGATTAGGATAAAATTTGAATATCAAATAGAAATCAGATGCCGGATTAAAATCTGAACATCGGATAGGCAATTCGAATACTGGATAAAAAATTCGGCTAAAATAGGATAATTTCAAATAACAGTACATCGGATAAAATGCGAATATTGGATAGAAATCTTGACAAATAAAAATTCAGATGTCGGATACTATTCCGACCGCACATCGATAATTTTATACGTAAGTTCGATGCGTCTAGTGACGCTGTCACACACCTTTAGCAAAAGAAAGGTGACTTTGACCTGCCTCTGGGAGAGATGAAAACCGGGTGATCATGACTTCTATCATTTTAGAGTAAATAGTTTCTGTCCGTTTATCCCCTCCTACCTCTACTTTTACTATATCTGGAAGTTGTTAAAAATATGCATGCATGCATTGGACAGGAAGTACTGAAATCTCGATTAGAATGCTCTTTAACATTTTGGTCATGATTCTTCGGTTGTATCTACAGGGATACAGGGATACTTCTCAACAGCAGATAGCCCGAGGAAATTAAAAGTAACTCGCTATTTTCTCCTCCTTCCTTTCGCCGAAGGAAGATGGGCTTCAATGAAACAGAAAGGAATTGTAAGCGAAATGACCTTGTCTCGACTTCGAAACTAACCGTTAATACGTATTGCCCTTATTAATGTCCTTAACATTTGTATGACTTTGGCCTTGATCGAGCGAAAGTCAATGTGCAGGCAGCGTTAGAGTCAAGCTCAAAACTCAGATTGTGCCATTAAACGTTCCGAAGGCAAAAATACTTTGGAGGAACATACTAAACAGAAACCAAGATGTTAGTGCCAGTGCATTATTATCAAATGATGAGTACCAGTACCAAATATTTTGCCGTGATCTGTCCAATGTCGTTAACAAAAGTACGATGCTTGACCTACTAATGATTCACCGAGCCTAGACTGGAAGCTGTCATTTGGGCCCATCATTGCTTGGATAGCATAAACTAAGCTAGCAGGACCAATATCATGAAGATATGGTTACAACAATTATAGTATTACACCAACAAATCAATTTTCAGATGGTGGAAAATAATTTCTACAATACTACAAAAGATAACAAATTTTATTCTAAAACACGTATTTATTATTTTGTACCGTAGATAAAATAAGCTCCCAAAGGAAATCTTGTTTCGGGAAAACCCAGAGATTTGCATAAACTCCTTGTTATGAAAACAGCATTTCTATCATTTTATTTCCTCCATAATAGAGTCCAAAGTTGCGCCGACTGTATCAAAAGTTATGTGGATTTGCACAATGATCAAAAACTGAGGGATGTAAAAACGGTGAAGAGATCATGATTAAAATTATTGCATTTTTCCTGGAACTCTCCATGCCGCTGCATCATTAAAATGTAATGGATCTCTTCTAAACCGGCGTGCATTAATCCATCAAATCGCATCGTTCAAACCAAATTAAATGCACGCTCAACGGGCCCCAACACACGTTTGCCAACGTGTTCGTTTAGTTTCCATCGAAATAGATTACTGTTTGCGAACCGTTGCGGTTACGTCCACCCCCCAATCTGTGGGGTAATTATACCTCCAGAGCCAATGATTTGGGTTTTTAAAACGAATCGAAATACCACCATCATCCGGATTATGCCACTCGTGAAGAAGGCGTTGGCGTTTTATTCGTTCCAGGGAAACTTCCTCTCTCTACAACTGTGGTTATTACAAGAAAATGAGCATCAACATCAGAAAGGCGGGGATGTGTCGCGGTATAACGGTACTAGCAGCTCTCTTATCTGTGTGTTGTCGGTGGTGATTGATAAGACCCGGAAATGACCCCGTTTTAAAAGGATGTGTATCTCTCTATCCTCTCGTTTATCTTATCCCAGTCCAACTTTAACGATTTGGATAACCTGCTCTGTAGATGTATTTATATGCTCTCAGACGTTTTTGCCTTAACACCCCACCCCCCTCCCGACGTTTTCCTCTTTTCATATATTGGGAAGTTCGTAAAAAGATTTATATGTTAGGAGAGAGTAAAAGGTAAATTGAATGAAAACGAGGTTAGCATGTGTGTGTATACACAGGTGAAATAGGAAAAAAGGGATGATAGGAGGGAAGACGTGTATCCGGGGCTGGACAATACGGAACTAAAGAGTGGTTGCCGCGGAGAGGAGGCGACGAAAAATACACGCGGCTGATAAAATGGTTTAAAATAAACGCCCAAGTAAGCAAGCACCCGTGAAAGAAGAGGTCAAAACGAAATAAAGAAAATTATATTAACCGAGTTTGAATAATTCTGCTTGAAAACAAAAGGCAGCGGAAACAGGATCCTTGGGGTCTTCTGTCTTGACAGTTCTTTAGATCCAATTATGTGAAGGCAGTTAAATTGATTTCGTTAGGTAATAAAATGAATAACTGTACGTAGTAGAATCGAATGAAGAAGGAGAAGAAAGAGAGGGAAAAAAGGAATGACCGAAGCGTTAAACGATTTAAATGATAAGAAATATTGAGAGCTTTATTTTTTGAATTTGTTGTTTGATGCGGAAGCGCCGACTTTGAACAATCCCACGGGGAACTAACACTTTTTATTTTTACAAATATACTGTGATCCAATTTGTATATATTTTCGTTAAGATTGTTTCTTAATGTAGATTCCATTATACTGATTTTGTATAAATGCACCCTCAAATCGGACGTTAAGAGGATTATCGATGCTAATAGTTAAAGAATGGTTGGTATAATTTAAGGTTAGAAAACGAATTCTTGTACGAAATATTTTCTGAGAATGATGGATGAGACAATTCTGTTCAGACTGGATTTCTAGGTGCATACCCTAGAACATAATTTGGCAACTTTTTCTGTACCGGACCGCACTCATCAACAATTTCCTGAAACACACAACCGATCGGGTTAAAATTGGTTTCAAGAAGACTCCAAATATCAGTTTCCGGTTTTCAAAACCCACGAGCAGAGGGCGCTCGCTCGCGTCGTCTCTAATTGGTTGATGACCTAGTCAGTGCGCGGGAATCACGCGCTTAATTATGCGCGCAGCCAGGCACTTGTGTGATTTGTCATTCGACTTGAGCAATTAAATATTTTGACTGCTATAAGTTGCAAACTAGTATAAATATTGTTACATTACTTCGTTACGAAAATGGGTTTAGGTAAGTTTTCCTGCCATGAGAAGAACTTATATTATTCATTTCGGTAACGATTTTCAAACTAAAAGAACTCGACGAAAATTCTTAAAAAATATACAACTTGTTAACATCTTACATTAAATACGTCAAAATTACATAAAAAATGATTTGCAATTATTTGTTCTCTGTATATTTTTCTAAAATAAAGCACAAACAGTGTGTTGTAACAAAATATCACTGCCACTAAAGCTTAAGCTTATAATATATAATGTAAGAATAAGTACAGTATATAAACCTTGACTTACTTGCATTAATAACAATTAAATAAATGCCTCCATGGCTTTTGATTTTCGTAATTAAAATATTGTTGCGAAAACTGATGATTTTAGTAGTGTTTGCCGAAGTGATGACGTTACGGATTTGACGCGATCATTACCAAAATAAGTGCGTGTCGACGCTAGTCGTTGAAAGTATGATAAAACATAATATTTACAATAAAATTAATAAAAAAGACATAAAGCATTGAATTATATCATGTCATAAAGTTATAATTTCATAAAGTAAAATGATTGCTTATTTCAATGCGGCGGTGTAACGAACAAACGCGTTACCGATTTGAGGCGACCGTTATCGTGTTGGCGCACGGTATGATCATGTAAATAAATCATAAGGTTGCATAACAAAAATTCTGAGAACAATCGATCTGAACATTTAATGTTATTGATATTATGGTATCAATATATCAATATATCAGATTGATTTTTCTCAGAATTTTTTTATACAACCTTATGATTTATTTGCATGATCATAAAGGGAAGATAAATCACTATCGGATTCCACTATAAAAAATCTATATTCTCATTTAAATTTTTTGTGATGACGTCATAACTAACAAACATTTACAAAGTTCATATCGATTTTTCTTAGAATTTTTGTTATGCAACCTTATGATTTATTTACATGATTATAATCGGAAGAAAAATCACTATCGGATTCTACCATAAAAAATCTATATTGTCATTTAAATTTTTTTGTGATGACGTCATAACTCAGAAACAAATGTAAGTCGGGAGGTGAATCGTACATATTAACGTGTATTTTTAAAAAAACAAAATCGACGTGTTTCAGCGTTTTTAAAAAACCGGTTGAGTTCGCTTTTTTTTTAATATTCCATACTTTAATCCCACCCTGTATATACTGAAATGAATGAATATCTTTCTCAAATACGGGGGTTTGTATGGAGCATTTTGAGAAAAAAAAAACTTACACAACTATTCAAACCGGACTTCTGATCGAAATGTCTATCTATCCTAGAGACTAAAAATATCGTGTTTGGTATTCCTTTCGGTATAAAGGCTTATAATTAGTATACTTTATAGTGTGAATACATAGCAAGAAACTCTAGAAAAAGTTAGCGGAACTAATACCAAAAATTTTCTGTAGATTGCGCAATTAAAAACAGCCTATGGAGAATTAAAGGTTAATTAAAAGCTGATTAATTGTCCTGTTTTCAAATATAAAGCACAGCTCATTTTTTAACTATGGGTTTCGCTAGCTCTAGAAAAAGTTAGCGGAGATCATATCATATCAAAAATATAATGTAGAATGCACAATTAAAAGACAGCCTATGGAGAATTAAAGGCTAATTAAAAGCTGATTAAATGTCCTGTTTCTAAAAGATAAAGAAAAGCTCATTTTTTAAATATGGGTTTCGCTAGCTCTAGAAAAGGTTAGCGGAGATCATATATCAAAAATATAATGTAGAATACGTAATTCAAAGACAGCCTATGGAGTATTAAAGGCTAATTAAAACCTGATTAATTGTCCTGTTTTCAAATATAAAGCACAACTAATGTTTTAACTATGGATTTCGCTAGCTGTAGAAAAAGTTAGCGAAGATCATATCATATCAAAAATATAATGTAGAATGCGCAATTAAAAGACAGCCTATGGAGAATTAAAGGCTACTTAAAAGCTGATTAATTGTCCTTTTTTCAAATATAAAGCACAACTAATTTTTTAACTATGAATTTCGCTAGCTGTAGAAAAAGTTAGCGGAGATCATATCATATCAAAAATCTAATGTAGAATGCATAATTAAAAGCCAGCCTATGGAGAATTAAAGGCTACTTTAAAGCTGATTAATTGTTCTGTTTTCAAATATAAAGCACAACTAATTTTTTAACTATGGATTTCGCTAGCTGTAGAAAAAGATTGCAGAGATCATATCATATCAAAAATCTAATGTAGAATGCATAATTAAAAGCCAGCCTATGGAGAATTAAAGGCTACTTTAAAGCTGATTAATTGTTCTGTTTTCAAATATAAAGCACAACTAATTTTTTAACTATGGATTTCGCTAGCTGTAGAAAAAGATTGCAGAGATCATATCATATCAAAAATATAATGTAGAATGCGCAATTAAAAGACAGCCTATGGAGAATTAAAGGCTACTTAAAAGCTGATTAAATGTTCTGTTTTCAAATATAAAGCACAGTTCATCTTTTAACTATGGGTTTCGCTAGCTCTAGAAAAAGTTAGCGGAGATAAAATTATATCAAAAATATAATGTAGAATGCGCAATTAAAAGACAGCCTATGGAGAATTCAAGGCTAATTAACAGCTGATTAAATGTCCTGTTTTCAAATATAAAGCACAACTCATTTTTAAACCGTGGGTTTCGCTAGCTCTAGAAAAAGTTAGCGGAGATCATATCATATCAAAAATATAATGTAGAATGCGCAATTAAAAGACAGCCTATGGAGAATTAATGGATAATTAAAAGCTGATTAAATGTCCTGTTTCTAAAAGATAAAGAAAAGCTCATTTTTTAACCAAGGGTTTCGCTAGCTCTAGAAAAAGTTAGCGGAGATAAAATTATAATAAAAATATAATGTAGAATGCGCAATTAAAAGACAGCCTATGGAGGATTCAAGGCTAATTAAAAGCTGAGTAAATGTCCTGTTTCTAAAAAATAAAGAAGAGCTCATTTTTTAACTGTGGGTTTCGCTAGCTCTAGAAAAAGTTAGCAGGAGATAAAATTATATCAAAAATATAATGTAGAATGTGCACTTAAAAGACAGCTTATGGATAATTAAATGGTAATTAACAGCTGATTAAATGTCCTGTTTTCAAATATAAAGCACAACTCATTTTTTAACCGTGGGTTTCGCTAGCTCTAGAAAAATTTAGCGGAGATCATATCATATCAAAAATATAATGTAGAATGCGCAATTAAAAGAAAGCCTATGGAGAAATAAAGGCTAATTAACAGCTGAGTAAATGTCCTGTTTCTAAAAAATAAAGCAGAGCTCATTTTTTAACTATGGGTTTCGCTAGCTCTAGAAAAAGTTAGCAGGAGATAAAATTATATCAAAAATATAATGTAGAATGTGCACTTAAAAGACAGCCTATGGAGAATTAAATGCTAATTAACAGCAGATTAAATGTCCTGTTTTCAAATATAAAGCACAGCTCATTTTTTAACTATGGGTTTCGCTAGCTCTAGAAAAAGTTAGCGGAGATCATATCATATCAAAAATATAATGTAGAATGTGCAATTAAAAGAAGCCTATGGAGAATTAAAGGCTAGTTAAAAGCTGAGTAAATGTCCTGTTTCTAAAAAATAAAGAAGAGCTAATTGTTTAACTATGGGTTTCGCTAGCTCTAGAAAAAGTTAGCGGAGATAAAATTATATCAAAAACATAATGTAGAATGCGCAATTAAAAGACAGCCTATGGAGAATTAATGGATAATTAAAAGCTGATTAAATGTCCTGTTTCTAAAAGATAAAGAAAAGCTCATTTTTTAACCAAGGGTTTCGCTAGCTCTAGAAAAAGTTAGCGGAGATAAAATTATATTAAAAATATAATGTAGAATGCGCAATTAAAAGACAGCCTATGGAGGATTCAAGGCTAATTAAAAGCTGAGTAAATGTCCTGTTTCTAAAAAATAAAGAAGAGCTCATTTTTTAACTATGGGTTTCGCTAGCTCTAGAAAAAGTTAGCAGGAGATAAAATTATATCAAAAATATAATGTAGAATGTGCACTTAAAAGAAAGCCTATGGAGAAATAAAGGCTAATTAAGAGCTGAGTAAATGTCCTGTTAAAAAATAAAGCAGAGCACAATTTTTAACTATGGGTTTCGCTAGCTCTAGAAAAAGTTAGCAGGAGATAAAATTATATCAAAAATATAATGTAGAATGTGCACTTAAAAGACAGCCTATGGATAATTAAATGCTAATTAACAGCAGATTAAATGTCCTGTTTTCAAATATAAAGCACAGCTCATTTTTTAACTATGGGTTTCGCTAGCTCTAGAAAAAGTTAGCGGAGATCATATCATATCAAAAATATAATGTAGAATGCGCAATTAAAAGACAGCCTATGGAGAATTAAAGGCTAATTAAAAGCTGATTAAATGTCCTGTTTCTAAAAGATAAAGAAAAGCTCATTTTTTAAATATGGGTTTCGCTAGCTCTAGAAAAGGTTAGCGGAGATCATATATCAAAAATATAATGTAGAATACGTAATTCAAAGACAGCCTATGGAGTATTAAAGGCTAATTAAAACCTGATTAATTGTCCTGTTTTCAAATATAAAGCACAACTAATGTTTTAACTATGGATTTCGCTAGCTGTAGAAAAAGTTAGCGAAGATCATATCATATCAAAAATATAATGTAGAATGCGCAATTAAAAGACAGCCTATGGAGAATTAAAGGCTACTTAAAAGCTGATTAATTGTCCTTTTTTCAAATATAAAGCACAACTAATTTTTTAACTATGGATTTCGCTAGCTGTAGAAAAAGATTGCAGAGATCATATCATATCAAAAATATAATGTAGAATGCGCAATTAAAAGACAGCCTATGGAGAATTAAAGGCTACTTAAAAGCTGATTAAATGTTCTGTTTTCAAATATAAAGCACAGTTCATCTTTTAACTATGGGTTTCGCTAGCTCTAGAAAAAGTTAGCGGAGATAAAATTATATCAAAAATATAATGTAGAATGCGCAATTAAAAGACAGCCTATGGAGAATTCAAGGCTAATTAACAGCTGATTAAATGTCCTGTTTTCAAATATAAAGCACAACTCATTTTTTAACTATGGATTTCGCTAGCTCTAGAAAAAGTCAGCAGGAGATAAAATTATATCAAAAATATAATGTAGAATGTGCACTTAAAAGACAGCCTATGGATAATTAAATGGTAATTAACAGCTGATTAAATGTCCTGTTTTCAAATATAAAGCACAACTCATTTTTTAACCGTGGGTTTCGTTAGCTCTAGAAAAATTTAGCGGAGATCATATCATATCAAAAATATAATGTAGAATGCGCAATTAAAAGAAAGCCTATGGAGAAATAAAGGCCAATTAAGAGCTGAGTAAATGTCCTGTTTCTAAAAAATAAAGCAGAGCTCATTTTTTAACTATGGGTTTCGCTAGCTCTAGAAAAAGTCAGCAGGAGATAAAATTATATGAAAAATATAATGTAGAATGTGCACTTAAAAGACAGCCTATGGATAATTAAATGCTAATTATCAGCAGATTAAATGTCCTGTTTTCAAATATAAAGCACAGCTCATTTTTTAACTATGGGTTTCGCTAGCTCTAGAAAAAGTTAGCGGAGATCATATCATATCAAAAATATAATGTAGAATGCGCAATTAAAAGACAGCCTATGGAGAATTAAAGGCTAGTTAAAAACTGATTAAATGTCCTTTTTTCAAATATAAAGCACAGCTCATTTTGTAACTATGGGCTTCGCTATCTCTAGAAAAGGTTAGCGGAGATCATATCAAAAATCTAATGTGGAATACGTAATTAAAAAACAGCCTAATTAAAGGCTAATTAAAAGTTGATTAAATGTATCGAAAACCGCGTCTAAAAAAATGAGCTCAGCCTTAAATTTGAAAATAGGACATTAAGTCGCTAATTTCCTGTATGAGTTCCTGTGATCATTAATTAGAGCACGAGTACAGGATCAATTGACGCCGTCGCTCAAGTCCAAAATCGATAGTGAGTTTTTTGCTAGATTTGACAGAATATTTTCTGGGCGACCAAATAAAGTGGCAATGATGAGTGTAAATCGCAGAAAGGTCTGCTCTTTTCCTAAATCTTAAAAACGGCAAAAACAGTTCATGTTGAAACGCTACAAGAGTTTGTTGAATCGTCTTCGTAGTCTTTGACGCATTGCGGGGAACACATCAGGATTATCTTTTGCGAATATTCTTCTGATGCGCTAATAAAGTTCGATTCTATAGTATTGATATCGATTGATCAAACATTTTTGTTAAATAGGTCTCAGAATATAGTAACTGCTATCCTTTTCGAAGAAACCTTGCACTTATTTGTGGCCGTTTTTGACTCTGCTCGCGACGTTGACACTATAGAGGGCCCAAAACTTGCCACTGAGCTGGGATAAGTTCCATTGAATATTGATTTGATATGATCAAAGGGATTTGACAAAACAATACATTTTTAAATTTTCCCGCAATGCCAATTAACACATCAGCAGCAGATCTTATCTTACGTTCTTATAAAAGAATATTATGAGGATATAACGATTCTGAACAAATCATCTATGTTTACTCTTGCATTAACAAACTGTTCTTCCCTTTTTGAAACAAATATCGCGGTCCAACAGATTTTGCTCATTATAATAACTCAAGGCCTCTTCCACAACACTTCCATCCAAACTTCGGAAACTCCTACTTAAGACCGTTAAATAAATTTTAGATTTAAACAATATTATCACCATGCCACGAAAAGGGTCTATTTTAAACTCGCTATCTAAAAATAGGAATATTTAGAGGAAGTTTCCCACCCCCATGAGAGATAATGTGCGTAGAGATGCGTATATTTCGCAAAAGCACGCTTTTTTTATATTCATAATTTCGTGCACGTTACTAAAGGCTTTTAAGGAAGTTTATCGCATATTCGACGACGACGCCGACATCGTCGTCGTCTACTAAACACCCGAAGGTGTTGCGGATATCAAAATTCGTAATCGCGTTAACACGCCTCTGGTAATCTAGTATCCGGCGAAGTTTTCATATCGCACGAACAACATTATCCCTCTTGCCCGTTTGCCACCATGGAAAACGAAAAGTGTAGTATATCGGTCGGTTATCGTCTGACCAAATTTCCATGAGTAAGTGCACTCTCGCTCTCTTTCTCTTCCCTTATAGTTTCAAAGCTCACCTTAATCAAGAATCAACGATTTTTGGGGATTCAAAGAAGGGGGAGAGATAAGGAAAAAGAAACTAAGCTACATTTCGCGATGTTGCTCGTTAATCTACAGCTACATACTTGACAAAATTAAAGTAAACTTGGTAGCTTTCTGACGAGGAAGATTAAAAAAATAAATAAAATGTCAATCGATTAAAGTGCGCTCTGACGTAAGTTTATAAACGTTCTTGTCGGTTGGGAGAGAGCGGAAAAGCTCTCGCATATCCCGGTATTATGCCATTCGTCAGCTTAGAGAGATAGCTATATTTACAACATTACCAGAGAACAAGTTGTTTATTATGAATGTGCTGGTAAATTTTAAATTAGTTGCTCGAGTTATGAAAGATTTAGGGCAATCTCTAACGAACGTGATATATTGCCGCAGCTAATCTAATGGAAGAGTGTCTGTCTGCCAAACGTTGATGTGCAAGCTTTTTACGCCGGATTCTAGCCAATTCATAAAAGAAAATTGATTTATAAAATAATGAAGTGTACGTGAAAAAAGCGAGTAGTAAATTGACGTATTCATGCTATTCATCGGAAACGGCAGGTATATAAGGCCGTTTTGATCTTATTTGGTCTCGTCGGCAGTGTAATACATACCTGTTATATGCTGTGCATTAGTTAACTAATTATATAGGGTTGTTTTTTTACAGTATCGGCGTTCTACACAAGTTTGTCCACCACCAATACCAAAGCAGTTAATCATGTTAGCTGAGTTGATATATCTGGGTGTGCCTATACTTTTGGCTCACACTGTATACTATATAATAATGATGGATCCTAACAAAACATTTTTTGCGTTTTCTAAACAAGCTTATTTATTAATGAAGTAATAGTTCATAACAACGGCTACTTCCTACCATTAAAAATTTGCATATTATACCGTGAGACCTGTGATTAAATATCGGTTTATATACGAAAATCTGTTTACTCGAATATGTTAACAGGCAAATTTATAATTTACCTTGTGTTAACGTTCAGCTAATACCGAGATAACGAGTAGATTAAGAAACACACACAAACATAACAATCGATGCTGCGGAAAGTTGTATACATGAAACATGTATAATAGTAATAATACTGATCTCTATTCGTTAGAAGTAATTAATTGCACTCCATTATGTATTGCATCTAAATTAATAATACTAAAAACGGAAGTATCGCCAAAGGGTATATACATTTATGATGAAAACTACTACAGTATTTTGTGTAAGATCGTAATAAAGTGATTCTGTTGTGCTCAAAGAAGCAGATTGCAACGCGAGATCAAAGCATATACACTATTTTTTCTACGTCCATTTTATTCCAAGGCAATATTAAGAGATTTGTTTTTTTTATAAACATTAGAATTTTTTAGAAAAAATATCTAATACATTTGTAGAAAGGACAATTGCAAAATTTATATTATTTCTCAAATCAATGAATTTTCATACTCATTTTTGCAATAAAGACCTTTCTACACTTGTGTTACAATATACTATTTTCTACACACATTCTATATACAAGAAGTACATGCACCAAACTAGTTCTAGCAAGTGGAAAGTTGCTACATTATAACAATCATTATAACAACCCTATTGATGATTCGATTTTTTTGTCAGCAAGTCCTGAAGGAAAAAATAACGATCGATCAGTAGGCGTCTGTAGGCG
The DNA here is from genome assembly GCA_929113105.1 of Agrypnus murinus. Lineage (NCBI taxonomy): Eukaryota > Metazoa > Arthropoda > Insecta > Coleoptera > Elateridae > Agrypnus > Agrypnus murinus. The sequence continues at coordinate 153,098,068 of OV816027.1, forward strand.
GTTTATCCTATAAGTTGTATTATGAAAAATATCTAACCTTTATACGGGTTTCGTCGCCCCGCTGGGGGTAAGGAAAAGGTAACGAACTCTAGACTTATGCGTCTAGAGATTTTCAACAAAATATGATGCAAATGTTCACGCGGTGATTGCGCATTATTTATTTTTATATCAAATATTTTATTGTTTATAATATTATTTTTTATTAATTATTTTTCATTGTTTATTGTTTCCAGCCTTACTTTGTGGAACTCCATAATCATGAAATAAATAAAGATTAGTAAAAGTTTCACAGTTTTATTAAAATACAACCTGACAATATTGTTTCGACAGCTACGCTGTCATTATCAAAAGTAATATAATTATAAACAAACATGCGTGTTTGGCGTAATTAGTTTTTCAGGATGTTTACTTTTGTAATGACGTACGTGTTCTTTATATTTTATGTCAAAATTTCGAAGTGTTTGTCCAATATATACCGAACTACAAAAAGAACAATTTAAACGGTAAATATCCGATTTCATGATATCATGTGTTCTGTCTTTAGCATTAAATAAAAATGAAAAAGTGTTAGTGTTGGTTTTAAATGTTATTTTATAATTGTTGGTTTTTCTTCGTATATGTGCAATTTTTTCTGATATTTTGCCAAAATATGGTATAGATATGTAATTTGTGTCTTCTGTTTGATTGTCAATGGGATATATTCTTTTGATAGCTAACCTATAATCTTTTTGTTTAATTAAAGTGTCAATCATGTTCGGATTATAATGATTTGCATGTGCTAGTTGTTTAATGGTTGATATCTCTTTGCTAAAATCCGATTTTGTTAGTGGAATAGTTAAATCTCTGTGTACTAATGATCTGTAGGCTGCTATTTTATGTGTATTATGGTGACAAGATTCATTTGGTATTGTTATGTCTGTTTGTGTTGGTTTTCTGTATATGGAAAATTCAAATAGATTGTCTGCGTTAATCTTGATATTTAAGTCTAGAAAGTTAATAGCCCTGTTTTGTTCTGTTTCTAGTGTAAAATTTATGTTAGGGTGGATACTGTTAATAAGAATTACAAATTCATTGATAACCTCAAAAGAACTGTCAAAACAAGCTAAAATGTCATCAACATAACGAAACCAGAAGATAATGTGTTTAGAGAGGTTTAATTCAAATATTAGATCTTCGAACTTGTCCATAAATATGTCAGCTATTAGAGGACTTAGAGAATTACCCATAGGTAAACCATCCTTTTGTAAATAATCCTTGTTAGTTTTGATATTTGTAACATGTTCTCCAGAATACCCCCACAAGAATGTATTCCTTTATTAGATAGTTTCTTGATCAATAGTAATATAGAATTAGTTAAAAGGTTAGAGTTAATTCAATTATTTGACCTTTGTATAAGTCAAAATTATTTCACTTTTAATAACATAATTTATTTACAAAAGGATGGTTTACCTATGGGTAATTCTGTAAGTCCTCTATTAGCTAAGATATTTATGGACAAGTTCGAAGATCGAATATTTGAATTAAACCCCTCTAAATACATTATCTTCTGGTTTCGTTATGTTCATGACATTTTAGCTTGTTTTGACAGTTCCTTTGATGTTATCAGTGAATTTTTAATTCTTATTAATAGTATCCACCAAAACATAAATTTTACACTAGAAACAGAACAAAACAGGGCTACAAACTTCCTAGATTTAACTATCAAGATTAACGCACACAATCTATTTGAATTTTCCATATACAGAAAACCCACACAAACGGACATAACAATACCGAATGAATCTTGTCACCATAAAGCACATAAAATAGCAGCCTACAGATCATTAGTACACAGAGCTTTAACTATTCCACTAACAAAGCCAGATTTTAGCAGAGATATCAACCATTAAACAACTAGCACATGCAAATCATTACAATCCGAACATGATTGACACTTTAATTAAACAAAAAGATTATAGGTTAGCTATCAACAGAATATATCTCCATTGACAATCAAACAGAAGACACAAATTACATATCTATACCATATTTTGGCAAAATATCAGAAAAAATTGCACATATACTAAGAAAAACCAACAATTATAAAATAACATTTAAAACCAACACTAACACTTACTCATTTTTATTTAATGCCAAAGACAGAACACATGATATCATGAAATCGGGCATTTACCGTTTAAATTGTTCTTTTTGTAGTTCGGTATATATTGGACAAACACTTCGAAATTTTGACATAAAATATAAAGAACACGTACGTCATTACAAAAATAAACATCCTGAAAAATCTAATTACGCCAAACACCTTTTAGAACAAAATCACACAATGACTCCTCAGAATAATATTAAATTCCTACATTTTTGTAATAACAAACGCAAATTAGACATTTTAGAAGCCTTTGAGATATACAAACACAAACTCAGAGTACCTTTAATGAATGAACAACTTGAGCTCAGTAATTCTCCGTTACTGGAAGTATTAGATATTTAATTCTGATTATTATTTTATCTAGTTACCTATTTTTGTATCTACCTTAGCGACGTGTTTGTTTATAATTATATTACCTTTGATAATGACAGCATAGCTGTCGAAACAATATTGACAGGTTGTATTTTAATAAAACTGTGAAACTTTTACTAATCTTTATTTATTTCATAATTATTTTTCACTTCAATGAATTAACAATTAGGGATTTTTCTTATTACCAATCTAATACAAAATTCTTTGTTGCCCCATTGTGTGCCCGAGACCATCGCTCAGTTGTCCATGTGTAAAGGTGGCACTGACCAAAACTGACAAGCGTCTTTTTTTCAGAACCGGGATTTGTCTTCATGCATAATCCCTTATTATATTCTTGATTTGGTAAAAATTCACTTTAACAAACACGCCCCCTGGGATCAATCAATATGAATCGACACCTAACCTAAGCTATCCTATAACTTAATCTAACCTCTAAGTCATGATCTAATCTAATCTAAACTCTAGGCAAACCCAAGGTAAGGTTCGGTACGAAGCACATTGGAAACATTTATTCAGTGTGTTTATTCTTGCAAAAAAAAAACTTTCTCATATTCACTTACCTGGTACGTTTGCAGACGATAAAACCGGTACCAGTTATTCCGCTCGTGCCGTAGACCGATGCTAAGCCTACTGAATTTGAATCATACCTTGTAGCAGTCATGGAGATAACATTTAGTTAGATTCTCCACAACCGCGCTCTTTTGGAATATAATACATTTTAGGTTCTTGGCAAGAAAACTAAGCTGCTAGAGAATCCAAAAATCTAGTGCACTTTTCCACTGATTAATATCTTTCCTAAATGTGGCTGCCTGTGTTTATTTCTCCGTCGTGCTTCCCCATGTTTTATCATATTAAAACGCATATCAAATCGTATGGTAGTATTGGAGATATAAAAAATGTTTTAAATGAACAAACAGAATCTTTGGAATAATATCTGGATATAGTATCAATGAAAAAATAGAATACTTCACTTGAATTCAACAATGCGAAAAACCAATAAAATAATCTCTAAATTATTCTCTATGTAGCAACGAAGGACCATATTGCGGACCAATCGAGCTCTGTGTAAATCTGTCATGATTTTCTGAGCCGATTTAAATGTACTTTTGTTAAGTTAAATCAATTCTAACCTTGACATGATATAACTTATGGAAGGAGCTAGACAGTAGTAATCGCATCAAGCCTCTACGTCAAGGCTCTGCTGATCTTAGAGATGGACATATCTTAATTTCTAATGAAAAATCATCTTAAATCTGGTTAGGTCTACTACCTCGTTCGAAACATCTGAACTGTTGTTGATTGCTTTTCGAAGTTTTCGTTACTATTTGCTTCGTGCTCTGTCAGATTAGTGTCTCGGCAAGTTGAAGTTTCTTATGCTTGGTGTACCCGAACATGTCATCTGCGACAACGGGATTCAATTTCGTAGTTGTGCGTGTTCTGAACTGATGAACTCGTATAAATCCCAAATTTCCTTTACAGTTACCATCCACCTACTAAAGCGCTACGTTGCAGCGAAGTTGTGAGATGCATACTTGCGTTCAAGAAGATCAACACGACTGGGATGAATATTTGCCACTGTTGCCTGCGCTACCGCAAAGCATGATGCCACGAAGAATACTTCCTCCTTCATTAATTTTGTCCAAGGAGTAATACAACACGGCGCTTATCATGCCGAAGATTCTCCGGTTAATGCTGATTTACAGTTGCAAAGTACCGAATATTCAATCGTTCATGGCCGCTTAGCGATTTACAAAAACTGCTTTTTACTTTAAGAAGTTGCAGCAAGCATATGAAAAAGTCAAGACTCGTTGCGATCTTCGTAAGCGACTGAATATAAACAGAGTCAATCGGTTTGGCGTAAAAATTTGTACCAGTAGCATCTAAGTACTATATTAGGGCTGGTTGTATAAACACAAATTAACTTTAAACTAGGATAAATATCCTAGGCAACGATTGTTCCGACAATTGTTACTGCGGCAACTGAACCAAGTTTAAAGTTAAACCACATTTATACAACTCGCCCTTTAAAGGTCGTTTGTTATACATAAGAAGTTATCAAGAAGAATTTACTAGCTTAGAGATCCTAATAAGAACCTTCTTGAAAGTTGGCAAGTGAAGGACTTGAAGTAGAACAACGCCTGGTCTTGATGACATCCATTCTTAGTATTGCCACTTTTGAGTATGTTGGTTGGGGGGTTTTGGTGGGTCACTTTGGGTATAATTTCCATTTTGCTTTCATGATGTTTATTAATCTATCTTTATCGATGCACGATCATACCTTAATAATTATCTACCGATAGATCTCAAGTGTTGCTTAGGTTATCAATTTTTTGGCGATTAGGTGGTAGCCTCTTTTGGGGGCGTGTCTTCCGACTTTTCATTTAGGTCTTGTGAGATTTCCGTTTTGCCTTTTTTCCTATCTGTGATTGTCATTTTTTATGCAATTCGAATGCAATTGTGTGTGAATGGCCCGTTTGGCCTCCCGACTTTTCCGTTTTCCTATAGGTAGCCTATTTTCAACGAAGCAGCATCTGACCGAAACTGATCGGTGAGGTATTCTTACTTCTAGATAGTTTGTTCATTTTCGCTTTTTATTTGTAATCGACAGCTTTCAAGTTATCGACTGGTTGGATACCCCATGCTAAGAAGTTGGTTCTTCGCGGATAATAAAGCCTCGTGCGCTTCTTTCGCTGCAAAATGAGTTGCGTTATTTTCTCGTGCTTCTATTGATCGCCTGATTAGGCGTAAAACTCTAAAACCGACGTCCACACATAGGAGTTTTTTGCTTTTGTTTGTGATTAATCGTGAATCGTGCGTACTGTTTGAAGCAACTGTTTTACGTACTGTTTCCTCATACACTAGACCACGAATGGTGTTGTTGAAGTTTTTAAGCGGATCTTCCTGGAGCCCATACTGGTGGTGCATTATGGATATCCCTGTGATATAGAGAATATGGTCTTTCCCTGTCCCGACATTTCCAGACGTTTTCCCCAGGGTGCCAAAAAGACCTATCTCCAGCTTGCTCCTTCAGGTATTGGGTAGGCTTGTTTTTTGGATCCATTTGGTTTTAGGTTTTTAGCGTTTCCGTCCGTAGTAGTACTGCCCGGGTTGGAGTGTTTACTAAGATTTGTTGGTCCAAACCAAATCAAGCGGTTTGGTCACTTCGGGTGTGTTTTAGGCCATTGGGCGGCCACTAACGGGTGACGCTTGAGCCATCCTGCTGCAATTATAGTTAACATAGAATAGAAGTACTGTTCGATTGCTGCTACTTAAGATTATTCTGTAATTAGATTTGCTACTGTTGGATAATAAACGTATTATTATTAAGCGACACCCTTCTGGCAGTCTTTTGTAGATTTAGTGGAGGCTTTTTTCATCTAGTAAACCGTACACATGTTGTGTGTTTGAAGTTTGCACTGTATGGACCTTTCCGGCTATTCAATAATTCTGAACTACTACTTTATGGCCTGGAGAAAGTCTCTTCTTCTATTTTCTTTTGGTAAAGAGAAAGGGGGAATTGTTACGTACTGATTTCATTACGGATCACAACTAAAAATCCGTACTTTCTGTGAAATGAAATTAAAAAAGTATTTTGAATTTTGTTTTCAAAATGTTACTCACCAGGCACTTAAGTATTTAGAACAAAAAAAGCAATTTCATTAATGACATGCAACATTAAGCCCCACTTTGCGCAACTTGTATTTAATGTGCCCACAAGATGTTTTACGGCGATTAGATCCATTTCTTTAAAATATTTCATGATTCTTAGCTTCAGTTGTTTGATATAAAGAATTAACTTCGCTGAAAAAATCCTCTATGGGTCTACATTGCGAAGGTTTGTTGTGCGTTTGTGATCTATTACTATAGATCATTACCACTACCATTCAAATTACCATGCGAGTCAACACGTTCATTTCCTAATCGAGTAGGATATCCACCAAATTTGATAAACTATTGGAATCATCTGGGGTTGGTCAATCGTTTGTCGCGTTGGCATAATCCGTAAATTTCTGTTGAGTTTTGCTGATAAATAAATTAATTAATTAATTAACTGTATGAAAAATCTTTAATTAGTTTTGACATAGTATTTATGTAACCTTCCCTTCCGTACCCCTTCCAACAATAATAAAAGTGACAAAACCAATGAACCACCGACTCGCTACATCACGCAATAGCAAAATCGCCTAAAAATAGGCCTTTTTGGTAACCGCAGGAAGTTCCAAGTTAAATAAATAAAAGCGTTTTAAATCCGGGCGTATATAGGGCGCGTTTAATGTATGTGAAAGAGAAAAAAAAGTGATATATAATTTATAAACAAGCGAATGTTTTAAAATAAAAAGAAGTGCGCTGATGTTTCAAAAATAACATACCAAACTGACAAGCCAAACATAATGGTTGTATTATTAGAGTCTAAATTAACGCCGCGACGCTACGAAAATTAAGGAAAACCGCTCGAACATCTGGAAGGCGTCTTCGGGCAAGACGGGTTTGCTTTTAAAATTCAAAACCACCCACGCTAACAAACCGTGTGTGTTCATACTATGTTGTGTGTTCGTTAACGATGCCGCCGCTGTCGAACTTGTAAATAGCCTCAAAAGTTCCATTAAACGTAGCTGGATGTTGGAATAACATCAAGGAAAGTACTTTTATCTTTGATTCTGCCCGTGTGTAGTAGTACGCGTGGTAGATATAACTATAGATAGAAAATGAAGAAGAACCGAATATCTCTGGAGATGCATTTAATTTCAAGAGGCAACATCTGGAAGGCATGTTTTCTCTCAAAAGAACGATAATCCCGAGTCTTGCAAAGTCTACCAATTATTAATGCTCTAGTAATCTGCTTAAATGCTTAGTAGTAACATTTTTAATATTTTTTACTCTTTAAGCAAGGCCAAGCGAATTAAACTTTAAATTATCATTATTAATAATACAACAACACATTAAAGAGGAGCATAATTAGTCCAGATGAAATTTTTATATAAAAGCGTTCTCGAAAAATAAATTAACTATTACGGGATTTTTTGAATTAAATGCCGACAAGAGATTGAAATTTTTTTAATGGAAAGAATAAAGCGGGTTCATAAAATGGAGCATCAAGGGTAAAAAAACACGTTTTTATTATTAAGATGTTTAAAATAAAATTACATTTTCTCTTTCCGTTTCTAATTAACTTTCCTTTATAATTTTATATCGCTTTGAGGAGAGGAGTTACCGAAATAAAAATTTACAGGGGTGGACAAATATTTAACAGGGGGTGAGAAAAATGGAAAATCGATGCTGGTGGAAATATCACGCTGAGTGACCGACATTTTATACGAAATGAAAAACTATCATGCAATATAAATCTAGCAAACGGTTAATTAATTATCTAGCTTATAGCATCTTAAAACTTATTAACCTTTATAAAATTTTAAATGTTAAATATCAACGATTTATTACGCAAAATTCTTAATTAAATCATTATAATTAATACTTTCTATACTATTAGTTTGGTTTATATATTTATCAAAATCTTGACTGAAATCTTCTTCTTATCTAGGACGTCGTATCATTAGGAATTAAAAAAATTCCGAACCTGCTTTGATTTCCGCGATTAAATCTCCCTCGAGTTTAAAACTTCATTCATAAATTTAATTTTCTTCCATTTAACGCCAAAACTTTAATTTTATTACGCAACGTAAATTTTCGGAAGTCGCTCTTTTATAATTTTAATTCCCTAATCTAATCAGGTAAAAGAGGAAGAAGAAGTAACGATTCGACATATCACCGCGACTGAATCTCCTAATATAATAATAGCCAGTTCCGGTGTCCGATGTACACCGAAAAATATGTCGAAAACTAGAAGACTTAGGAAGCTGAGATTTTACAGGCAGGTGGGCCTTGCCCCAAAGGGGTGCATAGTATAATTTAATCTTAAAAAACCCGAGGGAGTCGCAGGGGGCATTTCTTAAAAAATCATTATGGCTATATATCTCTTGTTGAATGGCGTAAGCTACAAACTTCAAATTTTCAAATGAATTTGAAATGAATTTGGCATTTTATCCAGGGGCGGAGTAAGGCAACGTTCCAGGAGGAGAAGAGTTTTCCGCAAAAATAACTATTATAAAAATCTTGATTGTAAATAATCTGTAAGAGATACGTATATGCCATCACGGACTTTTTTCTACATCTTTTTGAGGGCTACAATTCGTTCGTTTATAGTTTCACTTTATCTGTTACCATTTTCGCAGCGTAATGCGTTTTGTCCCTGTTAGAGCCAATTTTTTTAAGTATGTATTTCATACTTTGCTTATTACTCTCCAACAATCCTCTCAATAATCTGTATATATAAAAACCTTTGTTAAGAAATAAGCTATCAAATGGTGAAAACGGCATCAAAATCTATTCTATCTTTGCAGAACACACTATAATATGCATAGTATGTCACTGCTCAGAATCACATATACTTTTTAATAATATTAGCAGACAGATCATTTTCATCACAGAAGAACATCAATTGTACAAATTGTCATTCCAAACCAACTGAAGAAGTAACATCATACCGACCGATTAGCTTATCCCAACCCGTCTTATCAAAACTGTTATCGAAAAGTTGTTCCTGAACAGAATGAAACATCTTCTTGAAGAGCTGACAATAATCCTCCGAAACATGCTCGGCATCAAAAACTGTCATTAAAATTGTAACGAAGTTACAGAATTTTGGTCAATTGTTTTGGTGATAAAGTGAATATGTTTATCTTCCCGTGCAATCTGAGACCGCTCGGATAAGCGGCCGACTCTAGCGAGAGCACGCGTCCCTTCCCTAACCGCTGTTTGGCGTGTGCCGTTCCGTTTCACTCCTACCATTTCCCCCACGCCCTGGAACACCTATATAACGAGGTGCGGTCGCTCGATTTATTGAGTCCGCGTCCAGGACTCCCAGCAGGACCAGCCAGCCCAGCGGACCAACCAGCCAGCCCAGCAGACCGGACCGAGCCAGGGAATATAAGAGTAAGTCCTCTTACCAACTTTCCGCCCGACTTATTCCGTTAAATACCTTACCCCCTTTTCCGAGACTTCACTGTGCGTAACCTGGAGGTCTCATCCTTACATCCCTACCGTACCTTTTCCTAGACTTCACTGTGCGTAGCCTGGAGGTCTCATCCATTCATCCCTACTTTTCCCAGATCTCACTGCGCGTAGCCTGGGGATCTCCTCCCGCTCTCTATACTCCGGTCCGTCCGCCAATACCCGACACCCCGTTTCACAACCCCGTGTCCCGACTCCGTATTTGCACGCTTGCTTATTATTGCACTCCGTATTGCACCCCGCTTGCTGTGGCTATTGTAGGTAACCGTAGAAAATTGTATGCTTATTTTAGGTTTAGAGATTGAAGCTTGTTGGAGGGTTAGAGCTTTGGTATTAATAAATATTATTAGTTTTGGTAATGGTGTGTTTTATTTGTTAACACCCTCTTATTTTGTGAAAGCTTTAGGAACAGGAGGTGTGATCCAGACTGGGTCGACCTCAAAAACCCCAGCAGTTCCCTGGATTATCCTTTCTCCACTAGCAGTTACCCGGATCCGTGGAGCATACCACGTTAAATGAACTGGCGCACGAGAGTACCGCCGATCACCGAAAACCACACAAGCGCCACTACGTAAGCGGGCCCCTTACAAATACCGAGACAACCCCGGGTAACCCCAAATCGCTTTACAAAACTCAAGCTTAAACTCCCCAAACCTTATTATCAAGTACTCCAGTCGTGCCTCACAAATAGGTAGTTCTAAGTGAAGAATCAGAAGGAACTAACGACACTACAGAAAATACGATCTGGGGTGCCACAAAGCAGTACTAAACATACACATCAGGTATGCTGACTTCCGACAATCACAATCTTCGCTGATGACACTGACTGATATTGCTGGCTACCAGTAAAGATTCACAAGTGGCTCCGATTAACTCTCACAGTCTGTGACATGTCTTCTGGATTAGCCGAAGAAGTGGAAAATAAAAATATATGGCATTATGAATACAAATCCATTATAGGGAAATTCTCATCCTGTTTGAGGATCGAATCCAGGTCTCCCGCTCTGCGGGCGCACGCTCTATCAAGTAAGCTACCAGGCCAACCTACAGAAGGTTAATAATTTTTCTATACGAACTAGCTATTATTACTTTATCAAGTTTTGATGGATCGACAGTTCGTCGACAACGCATCAACTATCAACGCTATTCTAGATTTTTTAAATAATACTGTAAAGAAATTAATTTAAAGTACTTAAATGTTAATTAGTAATTAAATCATATTATGAATGCGAATCCATATAGAAGATCTTCACCTTGTTTGGTGATCAAATGCAGGTCTCCCGCACTGCGGGCGGATGCTCTATCAACTGAGCTACACCTAGATTAGGTTTGATAGTTGATGTGTTATCGACAAACTCCCGATCCATCAAAACTTGATAAAGCATTTATATCTAGTACATTTTGTATATTGTAAAAGTTATCATCCTTCTGTAGGTTGGTCTGGTAGCTCACTTGGGAGAGCGTCCGCTATCCTCAAGCCAGTCTGGATGCATGGTATCCAACTTGGAGGCAAAAGCGAGCAGCCGTAATCAATGCTTCCTATCGAAGACTTCACCAAAACACCATCTCAATAATTGGAAGCGTCCACCACCGTCAAGTTGCGTAAAGACTGTATAAGAATTACAGTCAAGGGCTATAAAGTAATCGTCAATTTTCCGTAGCGTTTTACAGCGCTTCACGGCTGGACATACCCATTGAGTTGTGCATTATTTCGTAATAATTCATTTCATTATGTTTGTTGCGAGTGATTAATAAATTCTCCCACTTTGTTAATATGTTTGTAAAGGCCGTCAAAAGCTGATTAGTTTTTTGCCTTTACATTAGATTATTTGCCACTTCTGGGCCAACTCCTATGTAATGTATTGGGGGTTCTTTGCTCGTGTCGGCAATTGTTAAGGCTGAATCTTCGCTTCATTTTAGCATGACTATCATTCCTCTGGAGCCAGCCGCCGTAGAGTTGAATCTAATACAGTAACGTCAGTAACAGTTTTAGTATTTTTCAACTTAGAGATCTTGCATTTTTCTCTTATTCTGAAAGATCCCATTAAGCTGTTAGATGACATCATATCATTCAAGTCTCTACAAGCAGTTTATTCGGATTTTCCATATACGAACCAACTGAAAGTTTGCCGAAAAATAACATTACCATTCGTTTACTACAAGAAAATAAAAAAAAGATATGATTAAAAGTGTAATTTCAAACGTTAAATAAACATGACCCGAGTGTACTGTGTCATCTTCACGTCATTTCTTTCCGATATTTCCACATCCTTAAAACGTACCGTTCTCTTACATTATCAAATACACTTACACATTTATGTTTATGTTCAGTACTGACATACAATTAGTTTTCTTTTCGGTTTCCTAGCTCACTCATTAGCGAACAATTTATGTTTTTGTCTGATAATAAAAAATGAAACAATGCCTGATATATCTCCCATATCAGGTAATAAATACTGCAATGCAAATTTGGAACACTCTATATATAGAATGTGAGGCTTGCAAGATTAAATCTAGGGTTGGCCCACTTGACAAAAGGACTTTTCCGCAATTCTCCCTGGCCACATACCACACTTACACACTTGTGTGCGCTCTCACACATACACACAAAACACTATGCAGTATATAAATACCCCTGCCAGTCCGTTTTAAACACAACATTTATCTCGGGAAAGGCAAAACCGTGATTACGGGTGCAAATTGGGAAGATGTTACATAAATCTATTTCCCACGAGCACCTTCCGTGCTGGACACGATGGAATGAACAAAAAATTACCTCATTGCTACGCTTTATTAAAATGGATATTGCGAAACCTTTTGTGGTACTTTGTTTAACGAATTTTCCTTTTTTTGTGTTTCACGTCTATACAGATAAGGCTATTAGTGAACTAAAATAAAATGCGCAAAATTTTGTTCGAGTTTATAAAATAACTAATCCCAGAGAGAAAAAAAGCTGTTGCATGCCAAAACCAACAAAAATCCTGTTCGTCAGTCATCAACAGCGCGATTAAATTATACGTAAATACCATGCCGTCCAATTCCGCTTTTAGAGTGGGACATTCTAGTTTTTCGATTTATTTGCAACATGCTTTTGTGTTCCCTATCATTTTTCGGTACACCATGTATATTGCTTATTTTCTCGCATTAAAACTGAGACATTCATTTTGCGAGTATTACATAAAACTATCTAAAATTTAGTACAAAAGCAGATTCTAAACCTTCTGGTAACAATTGGTGTTGCCAGCAACCATGAAACATATACAAATCGTACAGGGTAACCAATTATATTTTTACCATCCATTTATTTTTTGTTATTATTGGAGATAAAAAAGTTTGGTATAAAGTTGTATTGTAGTGCCTCTACATTTTCAAACAAATAAATGCAGGTATAGGATCACGTAATATGGATTATACTTATACAAGGTTGCCAAGATGTTAGTCTTTTCGGAAGCTTCACCAACTTTTTTTATTTTAAATAAGAAACCCTGTATATTTCTTGTTTTTGAGTTCCCTCAGTAATTCTACAACACATAATTTGTGTAGAATTCTCTATACCTAAGTTGAATCGTTTTTGAGATATTTTTAACATTTTTAACTTGATAGGTAACATCGATTATTTTAGTAAGTAGGCGTATCCTCGTAAGTAAATAACTTGTATATGTTATAATAGGTACGTATAAATCTTTAAATATTTTAAGTTTCTTTGTTTACAATAACATGAGGATACATAACCTAACTTTTGTTTGATAAATTTGGAGTCAGAGAGGCATAGATTCCGCCTTTAAATTTCTACTGACTGAAACTCTGGCCGTTTTCTCTTATAGGTCCTTATATACGTTTTGTTAAAAACAATCGAAAAACCTGAAGTTATCTTCACATCAATTGTTTATGATGTCACATAAATCAAACATTCGATCATAATACCGAATTACTTAAACCTAATTACATAGAAATGTGGCCAGTATAAAAACGAATAAATTCATATAATACACTCATGGTATGATTCCTAACTTTGGAAATCATCAAAAATTCCAGTTGTCAAACAGATAATTGAAAACTTAATTATTAAAGGATTATTACAAAAATTCCAGCTATGATACAGCATGGGACAGTTGCATTACAACACATAGCAACTTCCTTACATAAATTGACAATTATTATTTATTTATTATTATTTATTGGTTTATTAAGCTCAACAGGTTTACAAATGAATACTAAAAGATAACTTGAAATCATAAATCTGCCGCTGCAGCTTCGTGAAGAAAAATTATGCTTAAGCATCTTATAGTTTCATAACATCTTAAACTATGCAGAAATGAAACCATTCTCGTCCTATGCACACTACTCCAGGTAATTGAATTAAAACAATTAGGAAAACCACAAAATATTACATACATTTCCAAAATGACTGGATATCTCTAAACAGAAAAATCAAATTTTAACCAGATACAAATATAATGTAAGTCGATTATGGCATAATAGAGTTTAAGACAATGACATATTGTTTATTTTCAGTACAACAACTAGAAACTGAGTTAACTTCCAGATAAGCGAAAATCGTAACTCCGATAGATCACATATGAAAAATAAAGATGTAACCCCTAAGAACAGCTCAAGTGATATCCTAAGGCGGCTCTCACACTGAAGCAATGAGCAACTAGTAACTGGCAACGCGCGATATTATTGCTATAGGGTTATTTACAATGAATTTTATCAGAAGTCTCACACTGGAGCAACTCGAGCAAAAATGTTGCCGGTTGCGTTAATATTTATTGCCGGCGATATGCGCTGCTTGTCGAAAGCCGATATTGTCGCATGATAAAGCTGGTCAGCATAAATGAGATTTTTAAGTTCGAAAATTTGTATATTTGGTCCATTGGACTGAACACCCTGTATAGTAAGCAGCAAAAGGTTTATGAGAAATTTACGGAGTTAAATCTATGCAAAAAGTGTACGGAATGTACGAAATAATGTATTAACCAAAAATACTTATAACAAAGTGTAGAATCGAATATCGCATCAATATATAAAGGGTGTCCCATTTAAAATAAAAAATTTGATATTACCCATATCAAAAGTATATACAAAATATTATAAAATAAAGTTAAGTTGTTTTATACTAACCAACTTTGGCAGTCAACTTTTTTTGTAACCCTTACAGTTTCCAAGATAAGGTACAGGGACATCTTACATGAGCCACCCTGTGCAATGCATGACGAAATCAGCTTTTTTTATGACCCTGAGCTTGAATTGAGATATTTTGGTACTCGGAAATGTATTTATTTCCCATTCCGAAACTGGAAAATCTAATTCCATGAAGATTTAAGTTGTTTCTGTAGCGCAAACTTGGCGCGTTTGCGCGGCGTTTAATCTTGTTTTGTTAGTTTTTATGGTTTATCCATCAGACAACTTTCGGCGAATTTTTCTTCGTTACTGCCCGAAAAGCATAGCTGGTCTACCCTTGTACTGGAACGACATACACGCGACGAGATTTATCACGAGATCAAGCCTTGTTGGCATAATTCGTAGACAGTGATCTTGCAGTTACGATTCTTCTGAGATTTGCTCTGTATCAACTCGCCAAAATGAGCGCTTAAAGGTATTTAAAATTGCATATGTATCTTTTTGAAATAATGCCGTGCTTGCGAATGTAACAGGCTTTGATGTTTGACGCATACATGTCTTGAAAGGTGAGCTAGAATACTTAGGTTCAACTTTGGCCCATTCGTTCTCCGGAGCTCATTTGATAACGTGTTGGCAGCGCGCTCACGCTCTATGTCAAACTTCCAAACACAAACAAAACTTCCAGATTTCAGAAACTGGCTGTTTGCTGATTTATTTGCCGAAAAGAAATGTGAGGAAAAAAGAACTTAGATAAAATATTCATATTGAAGGAGAGCTGCAAGGGCTCGAGGTCAATAAATCACGATAAGTATTTCGATTCCCCCACTAGTGTAAAACTACTGTGGTTACGTCAAAGAGACTAAAATCTGCTGAAAATTGCGTATATACCACGTCGAATAATGAACATACGTAAGTTCATATTCATGTCGACTATTATTATCGAAGCGACTTAAACGCCAACTACATCCAAGCGATCAACAACAAATTCCTCTTTACTGGCTAACGACCGCATTCATTATTGCTCTTAAATTACCCCAATTAATTCCTCAGGAGTCATTTACATTTTTTCCAATTCAAGAACACGTTCTATTTATGGCGTTTTAAAAATCTAAAAATTCTTGTCTGCTTTTAGAAAACGTTCAATTTAAAAAAAGACCCCCCATATATTTACGAACTCAAATGAGGTGCAATTTGCCAGACAAATAAAAGGCAATAAATCATTAAGTTTTTCTGTTCTTTTTTTATTTCTATTTTGTTGGCTCTATGTGTTGTTATTAACAACTAACGAGAGCACTTTATTACTTAAGAATAGTATTGGGCATCGTTAACATTGCGAACCTTTAAAAACAGCAGTCACTGTAGCTTGGTTAGCTATTTATAGGGTGACTTCGTAAGAAAATAAGTGTTAAGAGAAAATGCATTCCTTATTTTTATTTGTTGGTATGTTGTTATTAGAATATTTTTTCAATGTCGATCGGTGTTGAGAGAAGAAGTGTATATTGTAATGAGTTTGGATATATTTGTGTAAAATATTAATTATTTTAAATAAACCTAGATAAGTTGTCAATTTTTTTTAATTGTATGAAGCATTTTGAGTTTTTCTAGGAAACTTAAATCGCATAATGCAGGTAGTGTAAAAAGAAATTTTTATACTTAATTTTAAAATGGGAAAAATATTCATACTGGTAGAATGACCACTCTAAAGAGTTTTACTGTATATTAATACAGTAAAACAAAAGTATGGAAACCTCTATTGTTATAGTTAAATAGAATTGTTAGAGTAATCACAACCTTGAAGTAAAACTCCAATGCGGGATTGATTGTCAACGCATCTACAGCTGGAAAATGTTATTTTGAACACTATGGTTTTATGTTCGTCGTCACACCAAGAATGTTATCAATAAAGAATTTTGAAAATCTGGAGATTTCCATACTGTATATAAAGAACATTATTTCTTTTTACACACGCTGCAGGCTGCACAACACAAACATAACATTTTAAACATAAACCGTACTCACCCATTGATATGGTGTAATCCCAACTTTCTGAATCATTTTTGTGCACATTTAATTTGTCGGGCTGAAACAAAAAGTAAAAGAAAAAAATGTTAGGTCAATTAGGAAAAAATTAATTAATTTCACAATAAAAAGTAGAAGTTGTTAATTATTCAGAGCGTACTAGATGCATCATTTCAGATGCAGATTGCTACTTCGTTCCTTGCCGCCCTTCACTTCTGCTTTTACTGTTCACCTCGTTTTCTACCTCTTAAGTTCTGTCAAGAGCAAGCTTTCGGAAAATAAATAAAGCCTGTTTCGATAGCAGGAAGGAAGGCGTTTATTTCGTTTTCAAGAATATGTAAAAACTATTTTAATACGTCGATAAATTCAGAATTATATTTGTTGTACAACAAACAGCTTTGGATAAATAAACTCAACCGGTTGGAATTCTGGACAAATCATAATTTTACAAACTATAAATTTATAGTATAAGAGGCTATAAACTTGTAAATTCTATACGTATCGATCGATATCTTCGATAATAAACAATTTACAGAAATCGTATAATCCTAAAGTTTATGCAGCGTTGGCTTTTGCATTTATAATAAAAAGAGAGCATATACATTGTAGCTCTTAAATAATATTTATGGCAGTGTTAAATCAAGAGTAAATCCTAATTTTATGACCTCTCATAGTGAGTTGTTTTATGTATTTACTCGATTTAAATAATTCTTGAATTGCCAAAAAACACGACATATTGAATGATTCTACAATAAGAGTCGAGGTAAGAACAACACTGTAAATTTGCTCCTAATAGACGGAAATTGTGTTCGCTGTGTCCTCACTTTGTGCTTGGTAAATAGAAAGTAATTTGAGCGATGTATTTATTGCAGATTTACGTGACTACCTGCCTCTAAGCTTGACTGTCACAGTCTCCTCTTGGGAGAGGATTAAAAATACTCTCAATTAGCGCGTCACTTATGTAAGTGTTGCTTTTTCTCTCTGGCACTATTATTTTATATCTGCTATAGCGTAAGTTAGTATAGCTAGTTAGGGCATAGAGATAATCCCTCGTATACTATAATAAAAGTAAGTAGAGAACAAACTTTTTTTCCTACATAATAAATGATAAGATTACCTTCCACACGACTACAACCTTTCAATAGCTGTCAGGGCATAAAATAGCGCTTGGGGAATAACAAAAAAAAAAGGAGATGAGGATTTAAAAATCAGTAATAGCATTACGGGGTTCTTAAAAGCAGCTCGTATTATACTCCTATAAAAAAAAACCTCGTATAATATTATGAAAATGCCTTCTAGCCATACAATTTTGTTAAGGAGATTTTAGATTGAATCAACAACAAATAATATTTTTGTATAATATGTTTTCCAGTTTACCAAATATTGCTAACCCGAAAAAATGATGTACAAACATTCATAAAAGAAACTACAAAAAAAAAGTAATATCGGTAATGTCATTTTTATTCAGAAACCTAACAAAATATAAATAAATATGTAAGTTATTGTAAACATTCACCCTTTTTCATGCGTTGTTGCTTTTCGCTTAGCAAAATTGGATTTTTAGTATATGAAAAAGGGCTGGAGAAATTGCTACTAAACAAACCCCGCATATTTGCTCTTGCGGAAACACAAATGGAAAGCTGATAAAATTTGTTAACAGAGCTAACTGCGCTATAAAAGCGCAGCGATAAATCGTAGCAATGATATTGGTGCGTGACGATATTTCTGTTGAGAAACTACGTAAAGAAACTGTGAGAATTATATTGTGTGAGTGGCAGCGCCCAAAGCAAAATTCTGGGTGCGCCACTGGTACCATATGATAATATAAATTTTATGTAAGAATAGCTCAGCTAACGTATAGTATGTATTTGGAGTTTACTATTAAACCTAATGCGATACTTACAAACTGGAAGTTTAATGCCAAAATAAATCGCAAATAGTAGGAGGATGCTGTGAACATTTTGAACAAATTATACTGACGCATGCATTGTAGTTGTTAAATTTTGATTTTCTCTTTCGTTGAATTCGTGGTTTTCTATAAACTACCTGTATCTGAAAATAGCTAGTAATTTGTGCTTCCAAGAGACAACGTGTTGGCTTTACAGGTAATACGCCTTTTCTACTGTTTTTCTGTTGAAACTCTTCATTTGATTTTAGTCTAGATGAATAAATCGTTAAGAATCGGTTTTTGATAACTGTAGCAACTAATGCGCCTTCTCTAGTTAATTTGTGAAGTGAGTGGAGTGCGATTTTTATTTAAGCAATGCCCATTTATGCGAATTCTAGTTTTCCATTTGTAAAAATATGGACCTTTGAAATTGTTTAATAAAACGAGATTTAGAAAAATCTGGGAATTAAAGCCGAACCACCAAGAAAACAAAAAAGACCGATGTGCAGTTAACTATGAAACAAAAAAACGTTTGACTACAGAGGTATTTGCAATTTGTTGCAAAACTGGGAGACGTTAAGAAAATAGGAAATGTTTGGGTAGCTACCGAATTTCTTTATGTTGACAGTAATAATCATAATAATTGCTACATCCCATTGCCTGGCGAACCAGGCTACATAAGCTATGAAGCTTAGAGTGGGAAGGAGGGGCGATTATTATCATTAAGCAGGCCCAACGTGCACCTGCAGCTGGTTTAACAGATGCTTTAGTACAAATTCCACATTTGTTTACAGCTAAGGAAAACGGCAAAAAACCTTAACCAGATCTCCCGGTACCGGGAGCCGATCCCGGGCCACTTGGGTGAGAGACTAACACTCTAGTCGCCTTAACTAATAGTGTAAATTAACTTAATGTAGTTTGTCAAAGAACAAACCCCAGCTGATTGTTTAATATAAGTATGATTAGACCTTGTTAAGGCCTTTAGGTCTTGCTAAGCACTAATTGTTAATACGATCAAATTTTTAATGTCAATCGGCGAAAAATATTCTTTCAGTCGTAATTTGACCTATTTTATCTGAGATAATTAAATTAACATATGATTAATAGCATATAGATTTAGATAATCAATAAAAAGGTATTTGCTTGTTGCTGACTTTTCCATAAGAACTAACATTTCCTTTTATTTTTTATTTATTTTGAGTAACAGAAATAAAGGCAAACAAACCTGTTTCTTTTTATTTCACGTATAACAATGATGGATGTAATTTTTGGCTTCTTCTGGGTACAGAGTTAAAATTTGCAATTGTGTTAGTTATTCATTTTATATTGAATCCAGTGGCGCCCAAAAATACCACCATTTAATTTTAGTATTTGTATCCCACTTATATTTTTCATGACATTTTCATAATTTCATTATGATATCACTTTGGCCCAAAACCTTGTACTTACCCTAATAAGGTTGCTACTGTTCCCTAGATTTCCATCTATTTGGGTCCAGATTAACCCTTAGCACTGTTGGATTTAAAAAGAGTGAACGGCATCTTAGTCGTCTCCAAAGCCGAAAATTATTGAAAACTTATTAAAGTTAAGATTTTGCTGGAACTATTCGTTCTATATTAAACCTAGTGGCGCCCAAAAATATCCCCATTTCATTATTTCCATGCCCCTTTCATAATTTCATTATGCGATCATTTTGGCCTAAAACACAACGCTAGCCGTGAGCATGGCTTAAATTAGTTTTGTTGTTTCCCATAATAAAGCTGTTATTGTTTCATGGATAGATAAATTCTCGAATTTTTCGTTGAATATTAAAAATATTTTAATTTTAATTTAATAATTAATTTTTGGATTTTTTATTGCATACTAAAAGTATACAGGCGCGTGCTGGCCCACCAGGATACCAGGAATTTCCTGGTGGGCCTTTATAAAAATGCGTCTAAGGGCCCTACGACACGACTGAATTTAAATTACCAAAAATTAAATTATATTTAAAGTAGAAACAATATACCTCGCCACTCGCTGTTCAACTCGACCGCACCTGAAGAACAGCGACGATTGAATCTAATTTTCTTCCCAGTTTTTAGTCTTAGCGAACCATTCAAGAGCTCGCTAATTTAGTAGAATCGAAGTATCCTAATGTTGCGGATGCCTTGTGTAACAATATTTATATTGATGATGTAATTTCGGGATTGATTTTGTAGGTTCTGCCCAGAAACTTCAATTGAAGTTAATACAGTTTATGTGATCCGGTGAATTCGAGTTGCGTAAGTGGGCAAGTAACTGTCCGGAACTTTTGGCGGCTGTACCATCGGCTGATGTCCAAATGCCAGTTCAATTCGACAAAGAAGAACCTATCTCTATTAAGGTTTTAAGTCTTCATTGGGACCCCATGGTCGAAGTGTTTTTCTACTTGTGTCACAGTATAGATCGCCTTTGCACAAAAAGCAATATTTATAGGAAGTAGCGAGAATTTACGATCCTTTAAGATTTTTAATCCCATTGGTTCTCTTTGCAAAAAGGTTGATACAGCAATTATGGATGGCGAAAATAGATTGGGACAAACCTGTTCCCGAAGCAATGATCAATAACTGGAATTTGTTCAAGTTAGAACTTCCTAAACTTTCAAATTTAAAATTGTCTAGATGTATTACTTTAGACTTTGCTGTCATAAAAGAACTTTATGCATTCTCGGATGCGTCTGGAATTGATTACAGTGTTGTAGCGCTTTTAAAGGTTATATATTCTGACGGCTCTATCAGTTTTCTTGATGTGCGGAAAAACTAGAGTTGTACCTCTCAAGACAATCTCCTTCCCACGTTTGAAATTGTGCGGTGCTGTGTTGGTAGCAGAATTGGTGTAAAGTCTCATTGATGCTTTGAAGAAGCAGATCACGTTTGACGATACGATCGCTTGCAAGACTCCCAGACACCAAGAAATTTGTGGCTAACCGAGTAGCTTTCATTCAAGATATCGTCGCTGCTTCGTCATGGTATTACAATCCGTCAGCAAATAATTTGGTTGATATTGCCTCACGCAGACTTTTGCCCTCACAATTGCTAAATCATAGTTTGTGGTGGAAGGAACCTCCATGGCTCTCTCATCTCCTAGACTCGGTGCCACAACAACCTTCATTCTATGCAGGTTTCTTTCCGCAACGTAAAAATTGTACTGAAATTACTAATGAATCCCATATAATAGATGATCTAATAATTAATCTAAATAAATAAATTACTCTTAAAAGATTAACCGAAATGGGGTGTGGGGCCCTAACACTGTTTTTATCGCTCTAGTTGCATTCCGCACTTTCGCCGTCTCCAAAGCCAAAAATTATATCTAGTCAACAAGGCCAATCTTCTTAACCCAAACCAAAGTATATTGTACATTTATGTACCAAATGCAGATGTATACATATAAGGTATATTTACATCTAACGTACAATATGAATACACTAGTCCAGTAGTTCTTAACTGCAGTTCCTCGAAACGTCATTATACTGCAAGCTTGCACACATTTTACTGCAACATTTTTATAAAACCAAAATTCTTATCAATAAGACTTAATTATTAGATGTATGTTTGACTCCACGTTCTGGGTTTAAGTGAGCATAGATTTATAAATTAATATTCTGAATCTAATTCGTGTTTAACGAATCATCATCTAATAACAAAATTTCAAATGCAGTGGCACTCAACAAATATTCATTACATTCCTATTGCTCCTCTTCCTTGATGGAATTTCATTATCGTGGTGCACTTTGTGATATAAATTAAAGCGTTACCTTTTAAGAACTGTATGTCTCTTTAATAGACTGTTGATTACTATTTATTAACAAATTTCCTATTGTTTCTATTTTAGTTACTTAATAATAAATCGTATTTCCAATGATTGATGATTGAAATTATCTTCCTAATAGATTATTCCGTTTTGAGGTTACCTTGCATCATCGTCAACCACCATCATTATAATAATTATTGTTTAAAAAAATGCATTCAACATTTATCTTCTTAACTTTCATTTCTTTTTTCCTAATTAGAAAGTATTAAAGGTTTTAACGTCATGTCATATTTATATGCTGTTCGATATATTTCCCATGTGTTTTGGTTATTATGGGGAGCTTAGAAAAACTTCCTTAATCCAAATTGAAGTAGACAGCGGTGCGTGGGCTAAACAGACTGGCCACTCTTCATCACTCAAGCATTTCCGATTGGTTCATTAATAATAAAAAAAATTTCCAATAACATTATGTAATTTATTAAAAAAGAAAAAGCGAACAAACAAATCATTCTTGTAAAAATAACATTGGCACCATTGAGCCGAAACCGTATGTAAATCATTGCAAAAAGAACAGAGGAAAAAATGTATTGGACAATTTAGAAACAGGAAATATAAAAGTATAAATATAAACCAAGCACAATTTGTAGCTGCCAAATTATTTATTAGATGGTTGTTGGTTATCAACAGAAAATCTTTCAAGAAGATAAGATAAACGGATATTATTTTCCCAAAAGTCCAATAATTTGTAAACTTCTGAATGTGGTGTCCAACTCGATGATTTGTGTGATGTTATGATTATACGTCTCCATAATTTAATAAATACATCATAAAATGCATTGTACAAGCATAAAATACAAACACGAGCCAACTTTATACGCAGCATCATCATCAGCATGTCCAACAACTAAAATATTTTCGCATATTACTCCCCCCTCCACCTTTCTGGTATATATTTTGTATACTAGTGTGCAAGGTCGTTTTTGTATAGAAAGCAAAATGTAAATCTGTTTCAACATAACTACTCGTAGATTATGTTAATCATTCAGAATTTCCCGCAATTTGTATTTATCTTTTTTTTTTCTCGCTTGATTGGCTTTGGTCCAACTTCTGAGTTCTGAGTCACATCTCCTGTAAGATGTGGGCATAGACGCGATATTTTTATGTAAAAAAGCCGAAGCGTCAAGCAGTTTCGCGGCTCAAAAGTTGTACAAAAATGCGTAAATAGACCATTAGTAATAATTTTGACTAGACTTTTTTTCTTTCTCATTTCTCCAAGCCAAACAAAACGACGGCTTTTTTCTAAGTCCGTGCCAACGTTTTATAGGCGTTAGTAAGCGTGAAGTATGTACTGCTGGGGCCGTTTTAATTAGCATGAAATGAATGTGGCTGCTGGTTCTCGATTTATTTTTACGAATGGAATTTTAAGAACATTAATGATGTATAGTAATAGTTGTGGCTATAGTATAGTGTTCCTCGTTTCTTATCTGAAAAGGTATCGTTGCAAAAGTAAACACACTGGAGAAAGGCTATTATAAAACGATTTTAAGGTTACTAAAAAATTGGTAATTAAATGTTTGTGCGGATGGAACAGATTTATGCACATTCTCAAGCACGTAATTGTGAATTTAATGAATCATAAACGTTGAGAAATGAAATGGGGAAAAAATTCATGTGACAGAATGTTTCGTTAAATGCATCAATTTAGCATTACAGGACAAAATTGATGGGTAAAAGTCCATAAGTAAGGACTTATTGTCCAATGTTTTTCGGTCTTATGGAGTTTTGATCCAACTAGATCCCTATTAGTAACTTATAAGGTCGTACTTATTATTGTCTACTGGTTATCTGTTAACCTAACCTCACTCCATTCCACTGTCACAAATGTTCAATTGGACAAAAAAACTTAATGAACGAGGTTTGTTGGATCAACAGTACAATTGGACAAAAACTCTATTGGACCAGAAGTTCCGTCGAACGAAAAGCCTTATCAGACCAAATATCATTGGATCAAAAAGTCATTTTAGACAAAAAAAGTCACTGGATCAAATCTCGAGAACCGTTTGGAAACATGGCGGGGGAAGATTTTACCGCAATAAAAATTTGAAATCTAGTACACACACCGCTTTTTCGGGAAACTGACTTCAAAGTAGGAAAAATTCTAAATGTTACTTCATCAGTTTTAAATTAAAGCTTTAAAGAGCTTTTCAAATTTTGAAGCTGGAAGTATGTATTACCACGGGTTAAGCGATATTTGAGCACAGATGGGACATCAGAGAATTGATTTCAGAAACGGAGACACCACCTTGGTATAAAAGAAAGTTAATATCAGTAAAAATAAGACTTTTTAACTCGAATGAAACTAATGTTAACCGCAATATTTCGGTTTAATTTTTATGAGGCTTTAAATAAACCTTTCTCTTGGAGCTATGCATGAGTTTTCTTCAGAATAGAAATTAGGTCAGGTGTAGTAATACCTCGAATATAACCATAAACCATGATTCAAAATCTTAGCAATTAATGTATTGATTTGTAAGTAAGTGCATATGCATAGCTTATAAAACACACTTTCTTCTTACTGTATGTAATTTAATTTGATTTGAAAAAAGATTATTTCGACTATAAACTGTTTTCATTCATCATAAAGTGTTTCATTTATCTCTATTTGATAGCTCTTAATCCATATTCAATATTTTGCTAAATTACCATCCATGGTTCACCAACCTCACTTTTCTTCGTTTTTTATATACAGGGTGATTCAGAAACAACTGATATCCTTTAAATGGTAGGTAGAGGGGAGGCAGTAGAGCTAATTTACTTTTTACAAGTATAGGTCAAAAACGAAGTTTTCCAGAAAATTAATTTGAAAGTTTTATTGAATTTTTGGATCTGGTCCTGACCTTGGATCCAAAAATTCATTAAACTTTAAAATTCATTTTTTGAAAACTATTCGTTTTCATCCTATACTTGTCAAGGTAAATTAGCTCTACTGCCTCCTCTCTACCTACCATTTCAAGGATATCAGTTATTTCTGAATCACCCTGTATATTTAAACAATACTTTTAAGGCATGGGCAATAATAAAATCGACCTGTGCATGCGCCCGAGTATTGTTTTACAAAATTAACCATTCTGCAACTATATAACGATTTATTTAGTTGCCTTTATCCACATAATTTGACATCATATTTGTCACTTTAACATGCTTGGTTCATTCTTTTTACATCTGCCAACTGTCTATGACAAATGTCAGTTTGGATATTAGTCGACATGCTATTTACACCATTAAATCTGTTGTTTAGACATGTATTACTATTTATTAAAGTATTTGTCATTTAGACATCACTACGTTTGACCTTGATCAGTCACTTTGACGCATGTAGATTTGACTGATTGATCGGTCACTTTGACGCATGTAAAGCATCAATGTGTGTTGTTTGGACATCTATCACAACTTAGTATTTGATCATGCTTATCATTATCTGTTGTTTTAACATTTTTACATTTTAACATCACTCCACTCATCCTTTTTACATGTGTCTTGTTTAATATTTGCCATTTTGATAATTGTCATTGTCAGTTATTTTAATATATATGTCACTTTAACATCATTCCGTTGAGTATGTGAATTTGACATTTGTCAATACGTTACTTGCCAATTTTATATCTGTATTTTTTACATCTATCACTACTTAATATTTGCATTTTAACATCACTCCCTTTGACAGATATGTGAATTTGACATATGCCATCTGTATATCTCATTTCTACACAAGTGAACTCGACATTTATGAATATGACCATCGTCACTTCATATCTGCTGTTTTGACATTTATCAACACTTAATATTTACGACCTTAATAATTGACATTGTCAATTATTTTAATATTTGTAACTTTATCATCACTTCGTTCATCCTTTTGACATCAACCATCTGTATAACTAGCTTTGAGGCATGACAATATGACACATTCAATTTTATACCTATGTTTTGATATCGATCTGTGCCACTTGAGCATCACTTCGTTCATCATTTTGACATCTGTCATGTGCATATGTAACTAGCTTTGAGGCATGTAAATCTGACATGTCAATATGACATTTCCAATTTCATATCTATTGTTTTGGCATCGATCACTACTAAATATTTGTCATTTTGATAATTATCATCACTGTTATTTTAATATTTGTCACTTTAGCATCACTTTGTTCATCCTTTTGACATCTGCCATCCGTAAATCTAGCTTTGAGGCACGCAAATCTGACATATGTCATTATGACACTTCCAATTTTATACCTGATGTTTTGACATCTATTACTACTTAATATTTGCCATTTTGGTAAATATCATTACTGTTATTTTAATATTTGTCACTTTGACATTACTTCGTTCATCCTTTTGACATTTGTCATCTGTACAACTAGCTTTGAAGCATGTGGATTTGACATATGTCAATATGACACTTCCAATTTTATACCTGTTGTTTTGACATCTATCGCTAGTTAATATTTGTCATTTTGGTAGATATCATTACTGTTATTTTAATATTTGCCACTTTAACATCAATTCTTTCATCCTTTTGACATTTGTCATCCGTATAACTAGCTTTGAAGCATGTGAATCTGACATTTGTCAATATGACACTTTCGATTTTATACCTGCTGTTTTAACATCTATCACAACTTAATATTTGTCATTTTGGTAAATATCATTACTGTTATTTTAATATTTGTCACTTTAACATTACTTCGTTCATCCATTTGACATTTGTCATCAACTAGCTTTAAAGCATATGAATCTGACATATGTCAATATGACACTTTCAACTTTATAATACCTGCTGTTTTGACATATACCACTACTTAATATTTGCCATTTTGGTAAATAGCATTACTATTATTTCAATATTTGTCACTTTAACATCACTTCGTTCATCCTTTTAGAATATGTCATACGTATAACTAGCTCTGAAGCATGTCAATCTGGCATATGTCAATATGACACTTTCAATTTTATACCTGCTGTTTTGACATCTATCACTTCTTAACATTTGTCATTTTGATAAGTACCATCACTGTTATTTTATCATTTGTTACTTTAACATCACTTCGTTCATCCTTTTGACATTTGTCATCCGTATAACTAGCTTTGAAGCATGTGATTCCGACATATGTCAATATGACACTTCCAATTTTCTAGCAGCTGTTTTGACATCTATCACTACCTAATATTTGCCATTTTAGCAAATAGCATTACTATTATTTCAATATTTGTCACTTTAACATCACTTCGTTCATCCTTTTGATATTTGTCATCCGTATAACTAGCTTTGAAGCATGTGAATCCGACATATGTCAATATGACACTTCCAAATTTATACCTGCTGTTTTGACAGCTATCACTACTTAATATTTGTCATTTTGGTAAATATCATTACTGATACTTTAATATTTGTTACTTTAACATCACTTCGTTCATCCTTTTGACATTTGTCATCCGTATAACTAGCTTTGAAGCATGTGAATCCGACATATGTCAATATGCCACTTCCAATTTTATACCTGCTGTTTTGACATCTATCACTACTTAATATTTGTCATTTTGGTAAATATCATTACTGTTATTTTAATATTTGTTACATTAACATCACTTCGTTCATCCTTTTGACATTTGTCATCCGTATAACTAGCTTTGAAACATGTGAATCCGACATATGTCAATATGACACTTTCAACTTTATACCTGCTGTTTTGACATATACCACTACTTAATATTTGCGATTTTGGTAAATAGCATTACTGTTATTTTTAATATTTGTCACTTTAACATCTTTCATGCTTTTGACATCTTTCTGTGATGTTGCGTTTCCTGTGCATTCTATTTTGACAGAAGTGAATGTAACATATGTCAATATGCTATTATTTACTTTAATACCTGACATTTCAACATGTTACTAACTTAACTGTTTATTGCTTAGGTTTATTGTCATTTCTCTGCGACGCTAAAATCGCTTTATTGGCATTGAACTCACCTAATTAAGTATTTTTGTCGCCGCTTTGTGCTGTTCTTTGATCGGAATGGGAGTGTAGCTGAGTCTGTATAGATGTAATCTTTTATACAAACCTTTGTTTTTTTTTTCGTACGTATTAGCTATCAGTGTCACTCACATTAATTAGAATGCACAGCCAGTAAGAGGGGGGTTAGGGAATTTACAGAACCAAAAATATAGTAATATCTTTTTTCATATACTTGAACCAAAATCTATCCCAAACATCTAAGCAGATCATGCGAACGAAAAAAGTACTCAGGTAGAGTTTGATATATGGAGTCAATATTTTGGCAAGTATCACGTTAACAACTATTCCTTTAATACTCGCTATGACGTCTAACAATTCCAATTTTATCATCTACCATTTCAATAATTTCGATGTCTGGTACTTCTATATCTATCACTTGCACAAGCACTATCACAAGAAGCTCACGAGTTTGAGAAAATCAACTCATCAATCTAATGTTTCTGAGTATATCAAGTCCCTTTTAAGTCTATAATCAACGAATATACAAAAAAGAATAACCATGACAAGTACAGAATTGGCAGTTCCTCGAAAATGCTCATTTTAGTGAAGTTGGCTGTTTTTTGATAGTTGTCAACTGTCAAACGTTGCACCAAATCCATCTTAAATCCCATTTAATATACGCCAAATAGGCTGCAATTTTGCACAGCTCATTTTTTGACATTTTAAAGAAATCTAGGTGAGAGGAACCTAAAAAATTTTTACTTTTGCAAAATAACGGCCATCCTGGTGATTATAGATGTATTGAAACTAAAAAGATACGTAATAAAACTGAATCGCTTCTTAATGAATACAGCAATTCTTTGGTAACTGGAACGTCCTGTCGATTAAGCGAAATTCATTCAAAGATCGTACAAAGATTGGGGGTGGCTGATTTGAGGAAATGTTGAAGCTGGCAACAAGATGAAACTTGCCGAGATAGAATATCCTTATAGTAAGATACAGAACGTTTAGTCTGTTCCAGTACATCCTGCGGTACTAGTAAAGCTTCTTCTAACAAACGAATGTATTGACTTCTCAACATTTGCACGTAATATTAAACACTTGCCTTTTTTACTCCGCCTTATGGCCGGAAGAAGAGTAAGGATGGTCTAAGAAACCTTTCTCTTTGAGAAGCATCTTGAGTTCGATTCCGAAAAGGGACAGGTCTTAAATTTAAAGCAATACATGACACATCCATTTATAAGAAAATGTCAAAGCTAGCTGAACGACAAAGATATCTTCATAACAACACCTCTCGCTACAGCTGCGAATTCGTCCAAAATGATCGTCAGGAAGTATCCATTTGCATCTCTAACCATTCCCAAAATGATGTCAAAACGCCTTTGTCATAATTTGTCCAATCAATTCGTTGTATGAACAGTAGTACAGTTTTTTTATTATTTTGACTAGTCTACCAAGCTACATTTGGCGCTTTTCTTTGCAAAATATTTAACTGTCCGCACAAAGAAAGACATTTGCAAATGTTTCAAAATCTTCTGCATCAAGTGTAGAGTATACTAGAGATTCTATCTTGTATTTTCAAACTGTTACAAATTACTTTTGACAAATTATTCATGCAAATACGTCATAGGTATTCATGTTTACAATATATCATACATGTGTTGCGAGTATTAGATAAAAACATAAGCCGGCCGTCTTTCCGGCGTTTATTGTCCAAAGAAGAGCGCGCTTTGTCAGTTTGATTATCCATCGCATTGAATCATGGCCAGTTTCAAAATTGAAACATTAATTAGAACTGGATTTTTGCCAAAACAGATATTTACAATTTGCATTCCTCTAGCCTCTTTTATGAGAGCGCGCTATCTACATTGTTTATTATTTGAAAATTATTAAATAAATTAAGTTGCGGAAATTGTAAATTTTGAGTTAGTTGGTTCGTTTGAGAGAAACGGAAGTGTTTATGAATGTGAAAAAGAGGTCGCTGTGATGGATGGAGGGCAATTGGGAAAGTAAATCAAAAGGAATTCAACAAGTTGCGTTAATAGAGAAATGTCGAAGACTCGATGAGTAGTAGAGTTATTCATTAATTTCTACCCAAAAGGAATGGAAGAGTTTGGTGTGCTGTTTTATTAGAAAAGAATCCCACGTTTGTTGTAGTTTGTAAATTGAAAGTTAAGCACCTCCTACTTTTTTGAATTACGAATCAGAAATATTTTTCTCTAATGTTCACCAATATAAAACCATTTCTACTGACAGTTTAAAAAGTGGGAAGTGCTTGGCTTCGAGCACATGATGATCGCAAACGAGGGGAAAAGAAGCAAATATCTAATTTCTGCCTAATTATACTTGGTATGAGAAATAACTCAAAGGAGGATTTTTCGAAATGGGGCTATCCATTTTATTCATTCACACTTATTCATTCAAGAGTAAATTTAGTTCAAAGACTTACTCACCTTTTTGCTTTTTAACTGTTACTCCCCAAGCAAACCTAAATATACTTTTCTGGAAAATGCAACAGAATAAATCTGAAGCATAAAAGGAAACAACTTTATTTAGACAGGTCTGAAGCTAACAATTTCAACGTGATAACGGTGTTTACCGACGAATGCCATGTTTACATCAGAGTAAAACCGCAAGAATTTTTGCGAAAAAAGCCTTTATATTCGTCAGCGTCAGACACGAGTGGGCGGAATTTGTGCTTACTTGCTTGCTTTCTTGTACTGGATTATTAGGATCATATTTCTAAAAGGAAAAAATGCTTTCAACTCCAGTTATAAGATTTTTTCTTCTGAAGGTGTTGGCGAAATAAAAACCTTCCGGCTTATTTTGGTAAACGACGGCATCCATCAAAAGAAACCTCCTCTATTATTGCTAGTTTTAAGTTATTTTGTGTCTTGGTACAGAAAAATTGCAAATCTTCTTTAAAGCTGCACTTCCTTAATGTTAACTTCCTAAAAATAAAATTTCCCGATGATTTCATCGTTTATGTCGAAAAGAATAAGACTCCTTTTTACAGAAGGAATAGGAGAAACGCAAGATGGAGAAAATACAAAAAAATTAAAACCTTCTCTTCGATTTCAGCGAGTAGGATACATTGCAATTGCCGCATAACGCAAAAAAAATGTTATTGTCGCACTGTGATTACGTCATTCGGCATTCATAGGCCGACCGGTAGACACGCAGCACAATGGGGAAATTTTCAGCGAATGCAAGACGACCTGGGCGTGTGAGTTTTTATCAATCATCAGTTGCTTCATTATGAACGAGTGTCGCCGCCACTTCACGCGCCCCACTGAGAACTGGGATTCATATTTGGACTCTTTGAGACCCAGTTTAACCCGATCGCGCTCAATCGTGTCGCTCAATGACGCCCTTGTGAGTTAATGGATTGTATGCAGGAAATATAATCAGTTTACTGTATAATAAGGTTTATCATTTTCCTATATATTATTTTTTCCAATCTACATACAGATTGTGCCCCTTAAACCACTCATTGACAGGTCTTGAGATATGACAGGGTGCATTGTCTTGCTGATTGACAATGGTTCCAACATAATCACAACCACGGTTGAGGATATGTTGGGAAAAGTCCAAAGCTGGACGAGGTGCGATCTCCTTGGAGAGGACGCCGACGGGCGAGCACGTTTATAGCTCCGGTACTAGCCTGGAGAGCTAGTAGAGGATGGATGGTAACCTCGCTCCCTCCAGTAAGTAATCTGGTAGCGATTGCACTAGAATCGCGCTAATTGAGCGTAGCTCAATTCTTGTCTTCAGACGGGAAGGAAGCACCCGGACGTTCCAAAAATTAAATGTAACAAATACAAATAGGTGGTAAGCTAAAAGTACGGGTGAAATCAGTTTGCATCCAGTTAAGTTGCCAAGTTGATAAACACTATCACCCTCAGGTAACACACGGTCAACATACAGGCTGTTTTTTGTAAACGATAATATAAGAAATCCAATGGAATTTTATCATGTTCTTCCTAAATTTGTACCCTTGAGAATGTAAATAGAAATTTTGGTATCAATCGACAGAAGAATTCATTTTACGTCAAAAACATATTAAACTTTATGAAGAAAACCAAAAACTATTTAGAAAAATACTTAAAAAGTTTATTGATTTATTGCTTTTGGTAATAATCTATAAAGAAAAGCTGGTAGCTGTACGCTGATTGTCCGAGCGGTTACCGCATCAGATTCGTAATCAGAATCGCGGGTTCAAGCCCCATATTACTTGATGATGCAGAAATCTCAACTCATCAAAGACCACCCGATGTCACTGAATTGTTGTGCAAGCCGAAGGCGTTGTTTGCGATAAATGACCGTCAGCATGTTGTCGCCAAGCGTCCGCTCCGGGAGCTCATGCCCAACAAGATTCGCTGTATTGTTGTACTACAGACCTATTTCGTTGCACACGGTTCATTTCGATGGACAGTTGGTCAGGTAGGGCGATTTTGCCTCTTATGACTGTAGAGATCTCGCCCCCCGCCCCCCCCCGACGGGCAAATCCTAGGTAACTCCTAGGTCAAGTCCAGTCCATATTTGAGATGGATTAGAATGAGCAGTGGTTGGTCCATATACTGAATTAGGAGTGAAGAGACTCCCTCGGGGAGCCGTGGAAGTAGGCTTAACGCAGATAAATCACATAAATCCGCAACATACTCGCCAGTTGATCAGCAATAGGGCGCTGATCCCTGACCAATAGTTTCAGTCGACAAACGGGATTGTCAAAACTGGGCTCGTATTCTTGAACCCATACAAACAAGTTTCGCATACGAGATGACGTAATTTCTACGTCATAAGGTGCAACTCACCCAATCAAATGTTAGAAGGTAACAAAAATACGGGACCTGCCCTATTCAACCATCTCACAAAGTCAGCTGTTTCGAAAGTTCCGACACCTGGAGGCTGTTACCGTGTTCACGGATATACGTAGGAAGATCAAAAAGATCCTGCAATGACAATGAGACAATTAGCAGAGAAAAAGTAATGCATTAATTTTTCAACGTAGTCTCAATGACACCTGATATAGTTTCGCAACGGCTGTAAAGTGGCTATTGGTTTAAACACCCATTCTTTATTTTTAGAAGAAAAAAAGGAAGAAAAAGCTTCACGAATCACTTCTTCATTGGAAGAGTTTTGTCCCTTTAATGATTTTTTTTTTAGATTCGGAAACAAAAAATAATCGCTAGGGAGTCAGGTCAATCCATATGAAGTGATCCAGAACTAGTTGCTTGGCTATTTTAAAATATACCATATTTTGTATATGTGATTTTCTATATTGTGACAATTCAAAAATCATCGCTCAGCCGCTTGCATCCACTGGTGGATATAAGCCTCCTCCATGTTCTTCCACTGTTCTCTATTTTGCGCCTTGTTTATCCAGTTCCCTGCCACTCTGCGTATATCGTCGCTCCATCTTGTTAGTGGTCTACCTCTACTTCTTTTGGTTTCCCTAGGTCTCCACTCCATGATTCGCTTGGTCCATCGATTATCGGTCATACGGACTACATGGCCGGCCCACCTCCATTTGGATTTCGCGATTCGCTGGTTGATGTCAGTTACTTTTGTTCTTTCTCTTATGATCTCGTTCGGTATTCTATCTTTTATTGTTATTCCAAGCATCGCTCTCTCCATTGCACGCTGAGCCATTCTTAGTTTATTTATGGAGAGTTTTGTTAAGAGTAAAGTTAAGGTTTCGGCTCCGTATGTGATCACAGGCAGAATGCATTGTTCATACACCTTTTTCTTTAAACAGATAGGAATGTCCCCCTTTGACAATGTCACGCAGTTTGCCAAAAGCTGCCCATCCTAATTCGGTGGTTAATTTCACAAGTCTGATTTTCTTTCTCAATTCTTATTTCATGACCAAAATATTTGTAGTCATACACTTGTTCTATGGCATTGTTATCAATTTTCATGACATTATTAGGTAGGTACCAGATTTGTCATGAATTTGGTTTTTCGAAAATTGATATTTAGACCAATACCTGTCGACGCTACTTTTAATTCTAAAAACATTTGTTGGGCTTCATAAAAGTATATCAGCTATTATAACAACGTCGTCGGCGAAGCGCAAGTAGTTTAGGTATTCGCCGTCGATGTTTATACCTCTTCTATCCCAATTTAGTGTTTTAAATGCATATTCTAACACTGTTGCAAAGAGTTTAGGTGAGATTGTGTCCCCTTGTCTAATGCCTCGTTCTACTTTGAATTTTTGTTTGTTTTCGTGGAGTTTTACGCATGAGGTTGAATTACTGTATACATGTTCTATCAATTTTGTATACCTATAGTCTATCCTACTTTGTTGTAAGGCTGATAGTATCGCCGGTAGTTCGACAGTGTCGAAAGCTTTTCTGAAGTCAACAAATATTAATACTAGCGGTTTATTGTATTCAGATGTTTCTTAAAATGTTTTAGTACCTTAAAATAGTACTCAAGCTTCATCTCTTGAACTCGGTTTGAAAGAAGTTCTAGGTCCAGAAGGTTCAAAAACATGGATAAAGAAGTCATTGTGTTCAAAACCCATATCTTTGCACAAGTAATAATGTCTTCGTTCTGCAATGACTGAAACACAGCTATTGATGTCAAAAACTCTTGATATTTATGACTTGGAAGTTTTGAAACACCTAACATCATTTTCAGAAATAGGTACTATACGGTGGAATTATCGGGTACCTTCAACTCACAAACGGCTTCGACCATGCGCGGCTTACATATGATCTTAACATGTTAATATCCCGATCTTTCGTTACTGTATTTTTATTAGCATGTGTGTGTGTGTATTTATGTATTTATTTAATATTCTTTATTTTTGGTGCTTAGATGCTTCCGGATGACATGTTCATCCTTAATCGGACAATAACTCAGTATAGATTTTAGTTTCCTGTGTATCAATGATGTTGTGTGCACATCTCATTAAAATCCTCACCCAGGAACTTGGACAGAATTGGAATTTGGAACCTATAAAACCTCAAAAAACGATATTTGTGTCGTAACCTGAACCATTATTTGATCAAAGCAAGTGCCGGAATCAGAACCCAAACCTTTATAGTTTTGTTACCCCGCAGCAGAACCATACCAAAATTGCATTTTGGTCTGTCACTGTATCCTCTGCCGGTTAACATGAAGAAGACAAAGAAACCATTAAACGTCGAGTTTTTAAGTTATTTTCAAAAGTAACATTTTTAAATGGGACACCCTCTATTTTTTGTAGAAATGGATGGAAAGCGGCATTATAAATACAAAAGTTTATGTTCATTACCTCTCTAAAATGAAAATTAAAGAAGTTATAGGACATTTTTCATATTTTTCATTTATTGAATAACTCAAAAACGCGATCTTCAATTGGTTTTGCCAATGTAAATGTTATTCCATTTACGAGTTAATTTTCGATGTGTTTGTTATATTTGTACTCTTATTCAAGTCTACAACTCCAAGTTTTTACTACCAACAATAAAATGCTAAAAATTAGTCGAATGTAGGCTTATTTGGTAGTAATCTGAACAACTTGTTTTGGGCGTACATATTTCCGTATGTCATCTGTGGGCGATTGGGCCTCAACTTTGTGGGCGGGGTCAGGAATGGTGAGAAGTACGAAGTGTCGGAATCTCAGCTTTTCGCATTTCTACTAGTATTGGTGTATTAGAAATAGGCTAGGTTGGGTTGGGTAAGGTTAGGTTAGGTTAACTTTGGTTTAGGTTCAGTAACAATCGCACTAATTTTGTTTCTTAAGGCTGGGTTCTCTTTCGTTACGTTAGATTCGGTATGTTTCGGTTGATAAGGTTTTTTTGGACAGTTCCTGTATCCCCCCGCAAGTTGAGACTACACCCACTTAATTCTTATCAACTTCATCCAATAAGGTTTAGATCAATTGGACACTGGTACCATACGAAAAAAAATATCCGTTGATTTAATGTGCCATTGTTTTTAATAGAACGAATGATGAGATTTAAAGTTTTGCACCAATACGACAGATAGTTCAAAAATAAAGATAACACGATTGGTGGTCAGCAAATGCAATGATCATAAGTCGAGAAGACACACACCTGAGAATAGAAACAAGTGTGTCTAATTTATACAGATCTCTTTACATGCATATGGGATTTTTGATAGTCCATTCCTGTATGTGACAAACCAATTTACGTAATAATGGAAAAGAAGCAAAAAATAAAAAAGAGTACTCGTTAAGAATATTCTAGACAAGTCTACAGTAAAAGATTCTGAATGCCAAACAGCGCGAAAGGTTTGGCAGATTCAAGCACTTGTTTCTACAAATCTCACCTGGGGATCTTCTATCTCTCAATCACTTATATGTACAGCTATTTGCGACCTTTTTGTTCGTTTCAACATTAACTTTACATAAAGGCAACATATTAATAATTCAGTTAAGCTACTTTCGGTCATCAAATTCGATACTCTTTACTATTTCAAGATTCTTCGCTAATTATTCACATCGTCTCTATTTCACCCAATCCAATGCGATGCTTTGAATAATATAATTCTTGTAGACAGACAGAAACAAGTGTCACTATGAATGTATCAAACGACTTCCTTCATATAGAATACATGGAGCACGGATACATTACATCTATTAACCACTTTCAAACACCCTGTATACACAGTTGTCTAATTACTGTTCTTTACTCTCACGCTTTAATTAAATACAACCATCTTCACACTAAATAGTTTTGGAACCCTCATAAAATAGTAGGCCGGAAAAAACAAAAGCGAAAGCCGCCTCCCTCATCCCCAGAAAAGTTTACTGCTACAAGCACCATGCTTGTTGTACCTATCCTAAAAAAGACGGGTAATACTCGCCCCTCGCTCGATAAAGTGGCGCCCCTCCTACTACATCTAAGCCGAAAATTATTTATAAGCGGGTAATAAATAACTTAAAGCAGTACATAATGTGTGATGATACAGCGGTTCCATGGATAAGCCGGATGGAGAGGTATTAAGGGCGACCGAAAGAAAAAACGTTACCATCTAAAGTTAATTTTCTTTTCTGCTCGTGGTGGTTGTGAGAGGGATTTTGTTGCGTTTAAGTAAGAAACCACTTTGGGTCTTCTTTTTAAATTTCCTATAAAATGTTATTTAAGGATGCTTTCTCTCTCTATTTGATACATTGAACTTTGCTGCAAGGCCTTTAAGATATAGCTTTTTTTTTTGTTTGAGTTTCTGAAGAATTTACTAGTCAATTTACAAGCGAACACCAAACATTACGAATAATTTATCGCAACTAGCACTTTTGGTTTGTGCTCACAAGTGATGTACCACTTAGTACGATTTCACAATGAATTACAAACAATACTTGTGGTGGCAGTAGTTGCTAGATATTTTAATTAAAATAATCCAGACGTTGCGTAGCAAGCAACGGGTTTCAGCAAGATGGTGTTGTACCGCCACCTTACGAGTTACACGTCCAAGATACTATATGCAGAGATCGTATTGAATGGTGCTGTCGTTCACTAGATTTCATATACCAGTCTATGTTCTACATCAAAAATAAAGTGAAGGAAATTCCTAACAGTGTATGCAGGTATTTCTAATTTTCTGATCTAAAAGGTACTCTTAACATGTACTTTTTCAACTAACGGTGCAGTTTATATTTTTTTAAATACTGGTCGATATTTTATGTACAAAGAAATTACGACAAGCATCTAGAAGCAAATGCTGAGAGGACTTTTGTTACAATGGACACAAGAAGATATATGTATTTAAGAGTAATCACCATTAAAAGATGGAGTGCACTACGAGAACAATACAACTTTTCAACATTTATCAACACTTAGGAGTAAGTGCAGTTACAAAACAGGACACAATAGCCAAGTTTTTCAAGTTCAACTCTCGTTTGTTCAGTTTTCTTAATTTCTAAAACAGGTATAAAAAGAATATTTGTGTCAAGAACAATAAGGATGAATAATAATTTTTCTTTAGCTGATTTTGTTGTTAAAACCGTTAATTGACGACGTTTTCGAACAGAAAATCTGAACGTCGCGAGTCGAGTCGGAACAAAAATCGTACCAGAACTCACATTTTGGAAAGATTTTGGAGTCGTTTTTCAACCGGCCTTGCCTTGCCTTTTTGATGCAAAGAATATGTGAATATTATCACAATTAAAAAAAATCCACGTAATGCACTTACATCATTGCAATGTCTGGTTTAGTGGCAGATTAGGCCACTCTTACCAACTCGGGTAATGTACTATAAACTGTAGCCGCAAAATTTATCTGGACAAAGTGCCATTCCGTGTAGATTATATAAATCTATAGGGCCCTTTAGATTGTTCATGAATGCAACTCAACCCGATTTTATTAACATCTTTACTTTCAACAATTGATTGCTACAAATATTCACCTGAACTATTTCTTTATTTTGAAATAGCTCTCATTTAAGCAAGTCTTCGTTAAGTTGGCCCTGACAGCAGCTACATAATAGATAAAACAATTTCAAGTAATGTTGCCGTTTTGAAACAAAGTCCTGTAGCATACTCAGTACTTACTTGTCGACGCGAGTTGTTTGGGCCCATTCTCGAACTCGCCACTACTTTCGTTTCGAGTCACCACTTTAACACTACTTCATGGACAACTCGGTCACATCTCCGTCCCTGGTCGAGATATCTTTGTTCGGATTTTTGCCGTTGGATAACCCTATGCATGTGGTTTGCTTCAATGTCATAAATTCCTTTTCACTTCCGGTTTTTGACGGAAAATCACAAAAGCAGACGGCCACCGTCCTATTTACGATCGGAAGCTCTCATATAAAACTATGATTCCGAGTCTATACCTGAAGACCGTAAAACGTGAAGGTCAACATCTTAGGTTGCGGTCGGAGAACAAAGTTTTTCTAAGTCGATAGATTTCAATTCACGGGTAAGGCTTATTGTCGTTGTGAAATGCGTTACAAAATACATCTTTCGTATACTGAACTGCTAGCGACTGTCTCAACAACAAGTCCTGTAAAAAGTCTTTATGGCCTACGCCGGTAGCACTCGAGGACCTTCGATAGGTAACAACTGTTACACCGCTTTTGATTATAAAATAATTATCTCAAATTCTATTAAAATTATTCTGTAAGACACACGACCGGTAGCCACATTTATGGCTAACGGGCTCGACCTATGGGTACATTATCATGTGCTAGTAACTTACAAGCTAATTTCTTTTTTGATATTTATCTAAATCACCTAATAATAAAGGATCATGGTGGGTTAGTGGTTTATATGCTTGCTTCATATAATCGAACGGTCGGAGGTTCACTCCCAGGTCGAGCTTGTACTTTTTCAAAGGAAAGAAAAATGAAAACAAACCTTCTTCTGGAAAAAGGAAATAATAAAGTAGGCCCCCGGATTCGGCTAAATTCTAGTAAGGTCGGCTAAATGATCATAGTAGTCGGTGCTATAAGATACGGGGGATTCACTCTGAATCCTCGTTAAGAATCGTTAGAAAAGTATTAAAGGCATCTAATAGAAGCCTTTGCTCGTTATTAAATCATAAGCGTTAAGATAGCTTGTGTATCCATCCAAGGGAGGATTAAATATGGGTAGATTACTGCTAACCATATTTAGCTCGCTAAATACTAAATGTAAAACAAAATGAAAAGAACACGGAAAAACGTCAAAACGGCTGTCGCGGAAATAAAGCCCTGATTCACGACACGCCACTGCAGGTAGTAACGATGTTTCCCGGGATATAATTTAAAACCATTCGAATTTGAATATAATACATGTGCTTGAACATGAATTGTAAGTATATAATGGTAAAAAAACCTACTTGTTTTACCGGGTGAAAACAACTTTTCACAACTTCTCCTATAGTAACTCACCTGAAACAAAAAACGAACAATTAGTCGCCGTAGCAAAAATACAATACGATCTTAAATAGTTAAATAAACCATCCTTCGTGTTAGGAAAAGACTAAAACTAGGAAATATATATTGATATATATAAGGGAAAAGTTAAAGAGTAAAATCAAGAAATATATAATGATTTCGTAATTTTCAATTAGTTTAAGAGAACACATCTATATAGTTTAACTATAGAAACATGTAAAAGCGACATTTTACACAAAATGGCTCAAAAATCGACTGCATATGAGTATGGAAAAAGTCTTAAGGCTGTAAAGTGCATTCTGAACCGACTAAACCTGGCTGAAATGGTAACTGGGCAAGCAAAAATGACTTCACAAAGAGATAATTCAATGCGCCTGAGAATCAATGCGGTCGGAACCACCCTGCTCTAGTACTCTACAAACTAAGCGTAGGAGACGAACACCTGGTGATCTACAAACTAAGCGAGAGAGAGCCTGAGCACAACTCCCCCATAACTAAGCGAGAGAGGGCCTCGGACAACCCACTCATAACTAAGCAGAACTAAGCAGTAGATAAATTTAAGAGCATAAGACGGGATCACGCTTCTAACGAATTGATCTTAACGTAATTCTTATTCTATTTCTCAAAAGACTTCTGTAATAAAGAATCAATTTCTCTTTGTTTATCCTACCGCGCGTTACCTAATCGAACAGAGAAGGGCATTCGATTGCTACCGGTAGCCGATAGCATCCCACGTCCGCACTCCGTCCACGAATAAATACGAACA
The DNA here is from genome assembly GCA_929113105.1 of Agrypnus murinus. NCBI lineage: Eukaryota > Metazoa > Arthropoda > Insecta > Coleoptera > Elateridae > Agrypnus > Agrypnus murinus. The sequence goes on from OV816027.1 coordinate 153,139,071, forward strand.
AGATAACAGTTGCCCAACGATTTCATTACAAGAAATTAGCGACGTCAGTATGTGTAAATTGTATGGGCGATTATAATTCCTTAATACACGTCAAAATTCACATTTAAAATTCGAAAATATACGACAAAGATAGTGCATTAGCCTAATAACTGAGGGGAAATGAGATGGGCAATGCAGCTTTTTATTTTAATATTAATATTGTTATTTAATTAAACAAGATTTGCATAAAATAGAATTATGGGTAGTTACCTATATGTTTATAGATTAGAGGGAAGTACTTGATGCGGTTCAATTAAATGTAGTTAGTCTAGAAATTAAATGTTGTAATACATATAGTAACCAAGTTTTGTTTTTAATGCCATTTATTTACACAAATATTACAAATTTGTTCAGTTTAACGTGTTTCCTCCATTCTATAACTCTAACTATCCAATTGATTTAGTTTTTTTTAATAAACATTTTCTTTTTGCTACATATTATATTTTTATAAAAATACAAATAACTCAGTCTATTTCCTTCTAATGTTTCGTATATGGACGTTAGTAGAAGTAGTCGCGACGCAGTACGCATCTTGTAATGATCATTTAATGTGGGATAAGTGTGTCCTATCGCTTTAAATGTACTCACCAGGTTGCTTGGAGATGTAGTGTCAGTGTCAACTTCACTGACTGAATTGTAAGCTCAAAGCAAGCTGGTTATATACTGCTCAAGGCGGAAGAGATTAGCATAATAGTGGGAATCCGTAGGTTGGTGTTCCAAGTATGAAACTAAGGAAGCTCACGCTGCCTGGTTGCAGGCTCGTGGACAATTTGTATTCGAGTTAGCCGTACCAGGCACGAAACTGTGGGTTGAGCGGAAGTGTGCTGGTTTCTTCAGAGGAATGTGCAGCTGGTTGTAAATCACGTGGGCTGCCCAGCATATATGGGAGTAACGTAGGTAGATATGTTGCATGCCAACTAATGCAACTTGCAGTTGAGATTAACATAAGAATGACCCGTCGTGGATGAAGCGGAAGCGTTTCTTCGAAGAAATGCGCAGCTGACTCCAAGTCGTTGGCGGCGTTACCGCGACTGCTGGAATAACGTAGGTAACAACGCAGGCAACCTTGCACGATATATTGTACGAACGGAAGGGAAGTTGTGTTTTGTATGTAATATTGAATTGTAAATATTTCCGTTTGTGACAATATGTTGGAGTAGTCTTCCTTTCCTCAGAGTTGATTCAATGTTTCTGATGAAATCTCAGCTAGAGCCTCAAAAAACAGCCAGTCGGCGTAGTGCCCGCGGTCGGCGTTTTGTCCGATCGACAAAGTGTCCAGCCTCCCGAGACAATACACCATCGTTTGTCTGTAGTCCAATCGAAAAACTTGCACCAAAACACTACGTTCAATTTGTCAAGCATTGTCTAAAAACGATGTTTTCTTAATGTTACAAGACATTGAAGAAACCGAAATCTTTACTACTTCCAACAAAACGGTGCAACTAGTGATACTTTCAGAAACTCTTTTCAGATCTATATCCGACGTAGGTATTACGTTTTATTTCTCGCAAGGGTGCGGCGCAGCGAATAGCCTTAGCCTGCATGATCGCCAGATAATCCTTCGGTTGATTTTTTGGAGTTACTTATATATTTAGTAGGGTTTATGTTGAAAAATCCAGACGAGTTGGCCGGGATTCCACAGGATTTACTCATTCAAGTGAACACAGATGTCAAAAGTATGTACACCGATTAGTGCTAAAAATGTAATCAATGTTAATAAATCTCTCTGTTCTAGTGGCGGCTCGTCAATTGAAAGATATTTTTTATTTTAAAATGTTTTGAATTCTTTTGTGAAATTATATTTTGACCTCTACTAAAATCCCAAAACTTGCTACCACCAGTTCATTGATCGCGAGGTGCGAATCTGCTTCAGTAATAATTGCTGAAGTCACGAGAGCCGCCACCACCACTGTGTTTAATTTTAAAGGACACAGTTTAGAAAATACAAATCAATTCCACTAAAAAAGCTTTTCTCCTTCTAGTCGATCTGTTTCCTATTAAAATACCAGAATAATTCTGCCTTGTAATTTGGCTTAAATTAATTATTCCTCCCGCTGCTATTAAAAATTTTTTTCTTCTCGCTCTATTTCTTACCTAGTGAAAAAAACGCACAATTAGTTTAAAAATAAATTCTGTAGCAGAGGATAAAGTTTCATGGCTCCTACATATTTAATGCGTACTCGTCGACCATCAATCTATTTTTAAACTCAAAACTTATCAACTTAATAATTAATCAAATAGTTTAGTCCTGGCAAAAACTTACTAATTGACGCGAAATGACGAACAAGAATTATTAAAACAAGATTAAAGAGAAACAAACGCCTGACAATTAAAACTGTCTTTTCAACTTCCAACAAATAAATATGTGCTTAATCTCATTTTCGTGGATTGTGGCAAAACGTGAAAAACAAAAAGGTATTATTGTGCCGGTGATATTACTGTACTTGGCATAGCAACGTTATCTTATTCAAACAAAAAGTATGATATCCATGAAAAAGAACACACAATGCATAATAAATAAATCGCGTGCTCTATAAATAAGTTGTGTGATCCTCAAAAAAAAGAATTATAGACGAAAACCTTATAACAGTCGTTATTAAAAACTTTTTTTAATTATACCGACAATGATATTGTGTTCTGACGAGTTTCCGAATGAACATCAAAGGAATTGGAATGTATACAGGGTGTCCCGTGACCAAATAGGAGTATTGTTTTATTTCCACGGTCAAATGGTTAAGATAAAAGTTTTCAAAATAATTAAACAAATATATTTAAAAAAAAACTGATATAATGGCCGATAACTTCCACGATAATGTGTTGAACAATCGTCAGCTTGATATAAACAATCAAGTATTTGCAAGACTTTGCAAGAGAGATTTGCAAGAGGGAGTTCGCTCGTTATCGATAGAGCAGAAGCGAGTTAGTTGGTTGTTAGCATTTTCGGACGATTTGCCAACTTTAAAATGAGATACGGCTGGTTTTTTGTGGCCTATAACAAAACTTATATATTACTGTACTAAGAACTCGAAACAAGGGTCAAAACTGCGAAGAAATCAAACTTAAAATCCATGTCAAAATAAAATTCAAGATGGCGCTTTCGGAGATATTAATAGCAATTTTCTTATCTTAAATGGGTGCCATATAAGAATTTTACATGATTAAATACTTTTTTCTCTTTTTAACGATGTCAACAACGAATGTCTGAATAAACAATTATTAGAAATATTAATGTATTGTCTTAATTTTAAATTAAGTAGGCATGAAAATTATTTTTAAATATTCAAATATTGGCCACTATAAGTAACACAATCGACACTGTTTTCCAACACTACCAGTTACTTTCCGCAATGTATTGCGATTAACGCCGTTAAATGTCTCCGCCACTGCTTCGCATAATTCATTTACATTATTATAATTGAAATTACTTCCATACTCTTTATTTTTTAAAGTGTCCTACAAATAAAAGTCAAGAGGCGTCAATTCCGCTGCTCTGACTGGCCACTGAAAAGATGTATTTAAGTCGCTATTACCACAGTAGAATAGCAATCAGTAGGTGCACTCCCGCAAATATTGTAAGCCACCGTGTGTGACCATGTTGTATTCTCAGGCTGTTGAGGGGCTTATGGAACACAGCCGCTATGCTGTGATATCACACGTTCGTTGTTACCAGCATGCAATGACGATGTCGATCAGCAAGCATCGGCGAATTGATCGTGGTGTGTCACTCAGTGACACACGTCTGTGCGATATTCGAAGCTAGCTTAACAACTTTAAAGTATCGACAATCGAGTGAAGATGCTTTATATTTGTATGCTGTACTATTACTCTGTTATGAAAACGATTATTTAAATAGTTAATAACATCTATAGCCATGTGTACAGGAGCCCCTTCCTTCTTGTTAGTACCATATTTGTACATTTTGTGTTAAAGTAGATCGTCTAAAATTTTTGAACAATTTGCAAAAAACGTTGCGCAGTTAAGGTTTTATAAAATATTATAGAACCAAGAACCAAACGATTTCTCAATATGCACAAAAGAAATTAAAACTAAAACCGAACTGAAGTTTCGAGGAGTGGAGTGCTCGTTTTTTTCCTTCAGTTGCCCTTGGATAATTTTTAATCTCTTGTGAATTTTTAACTTTTCCCCCGCGAATTATGAATCCGCACAACATTGGCCCTTTAACCAAAAATCCATTTTAATAATAAGAAAGATGCCCATACTCTCCTACTCAATGTGGGACATCCTGTGTACCAAATACAATATTGGTCGCAGCACACTGCCTTGTGGTACTCCCCATCTTATTGTATAGAGTTGTGTTTCATATCTCGCACAAAATTATCTTTCTGCTAAATGTGATTTCATTACTTTTAGTAAGTTTTTCTTAAGTTTGTGCATTACCTAGTTCCTGATGCTGGATTTTATCAAATGTTTAGCAGTGGCTCCTAGGGGGTTTTGTTTATGGTATTAACTACTCTGTTAACTAGAACTGGTGCAGCGATGTCTCCTAAAGCCAAGCGCTGGTAATAGTTTAGTAGGTAATGGTTTTAGTTTTAATAGTTTTTGCTAATACTTTTTCCATGATTTTCGACATTATCTGTGTTAGCATAATAATTACTTTGCACGGTAATTTCGTAGCTTTTTTAAGGTTAGGTCATTTTTGATTATATTTTGCACCTCCTCCATGAAATTCTTCAGAAATTCATTAGCTACAGTTATTTTTCAATCGACTTTTGAAGAAAAATGACTGAAGGATTAATTAAAGTGATTTTAAAATTACCAATCGGGATTACTAGAAATTATAAAAAGTCTCAAACCTTCTCGAAATTGCCGAAACACTACTCACGATCCGTCCTGAACCGGTTTCCATCTTTTTCCATTCTTTTAATGGGTGCGTGCAGATTGTTGGAGAGGTTGTTTAAGCTTTCTAGTAGATCTTCAGGTTTCTTCGTTTTTGTGCTGTTGGTGGTGTTGCTGTAGATGCAGCTTCGTGTCATAAAGTTTTCAATTTCTTTTCCCAATTCTCTTGTTTTCAGCGAGATGTTTAACTTAGATTTTGATCGATCGATTCTTTCAAATGGTGCCAATTGGTTGCATCACTGCGTAACTTGACTTGTTTTTCTTTTGTTATCTAGTATACCGTTGCTATTACAGAACTATGGTTTGACTCGGTGACAACGTTTGATTTAATGTCCAAATAGTCTTCTTGCAGGAACCTTTGGTGACGAAAAAGTCAAGGCAATCAGACACATTAATAAGTGGTAGCCCAAATGTTGACTCTAGCATTAGTTAATAGAACACCTTGCCTTTTCTCGAGACAGTCGTAGGCATCCACAATCACGTGCTCATCACCCACTACGATCAGGTTATTCGAGGGTAATGCAACAGCTAGTTGCGGCCCTAATTCCCTTTTAAGCCGTTTTATAAAGAGCAAATAGACTAAAAAATGAGTGCACATAGTTACCACCGACATTTTGAACTACCTGCAATCTGAGCTTGCTCCCGGTCTGTATTGTTGTAGCAGGGGTTGATCAAGCGGCTGACTATTAAAAGGGCGCTGTATTAAAAACTACTCAATTGTTTCCATGCAATCGCATGAACTTTTCAATCCACCCTCGTATTTACGCAAGGTTTTCTCGTATCTTATACAAAGCTTAATAATTTACATATGTACATGTATAATATATATAGTACCTTTATAATGAAGCTTGAATTTAGTTTCCGCCACTTTACAGATAAAAATGATAAATCGTTCAGGAATCGTGCAAGTATAAATTTACCAACAACCAAGCAACCATCCATTTTGTCGTTACTCCATAGGTGGTTGGTTGGTTGGTTGGTGGCGGATGATGATATCGATAACTGCGCGCAATTATTTTCGGGGGAGAGAATGAGGTCGCGACACATTTAGATTAAAAAACTATTTTAATAAATTTAGAACGAACTCTCCCGTTTATTTCTGTCACAATACGCTAAAAACACAGCGGAGCGACGTTCTGAAGGCAATGCCATCATATTTTATATGGACGAAAAAAAGCATAGTCAATTCGAAAGCGGCAACGCATTATTCAAATGAATTTATCAATTCGGGAAAAATGAATTATTATTTTTCCCATCCATTTGAGTAATGAACGTAATTGGTGGAAAAAAAAATTGGATGGAAGTTTTTCAGTTTCAGAAAGTTTCATTCCATCTAGTAAGTATGTGCGTACGGAATTCCGAGAAAAACTGTATAACTAAGTAGATTATTTTTAGAAACAGATGTTGCTATTCTTTATTTTAGACATTCGCGCATCTTTTAAAAATATCGACCACCATTCGAATGGATGAATGCAGGAAAACCTAATAAAACTTGGTGAAGTTGTAGTTATTTTGTATTTACACACGACACGTGTTTCGCACATTCAGATTTCGCCAAAATCGGACAAGTGCTAGTTGACCGGCAAAGATGCATGTGTTGAAAAAACCTATTCTACGGTATGATCATTATATTTATGACCCATGCAATTTATTATCTTATTTTATGTGAATATCTCGAAAACTTTTGATTTTATATCACCTGAGTGGTAATACCATGCTAGGTCTAAAAATATGTAATATCCAACCAATTATCGCTTTTATGTCAAACTTACGTCACACTTATTAAATCTTTGATATTTACATTTAGATTTAAGATTTATCAGACTTTAATCTGTATAGATAATCTTGGCAAAGTCCAATGGATTTTGTTCTATCCTTTGCTTATATCTTCAACTACGGTTGCTGGCATTCGAGACTGTCCTGAAGATTTACGTTTCATTATAATTCCAATTGTTAAGAAACGTTCCATATTCTTTACTGCAACGTTGCACCAGGGACCACCTATTTATTGGAGTCTATGACATGTCATCGAACAGACAAAACGCCGAAACACATCTGTGTACAAATCGCCGAACGCGACCAAAGCACCGAAAGTGGTCCAAGACTCTTGGACAAACCGCCGAACGCACTCAACACGTCAAAACTCAACTGTGGCCAAATTGCCGAAACGTATTGTGCACAAATAGCCGAACGTGGACAAAACGCCAAAAAGTATAAAACGAGAGCTATTTACTTTACATACCAATATTTAAACTTAAAAAAAAAACATCTTGCCCCAAGTTTTCCGAATTATTTCATTAGTTTCAGTAAACAGCTCTATCTATCTTCTATCGTCTTATATTTCTCGGCGTTTGGTCTACCTTCGGCCATTTGTGCATAAATACGTTTCGGCGATTTGTCCACAGATGTATTTCAACGTTTTACCCCCGTTCGGCGATTTGTCCAAATCCACATTTTTGGATCACTTTCGGCGATTTGTTCACAGATGAGTTTCGGCGTTTCGACTACTTTCGGCGATTTTCCCACGGGTGTGTTTCAGCTATTTGTCCACATATGTGTTTCGGCGTTTTGACAACGTTCGTCAATTTGTCCCCAGATGTCTCTTGGCGACGTAACCTATTTCGATGGTTTGGTTAGAACAGCCTGTCTCGAGAGTTTCGACACCACGTTTCCGACCTATTCGGCGTCGTTTTATGATTTCGGCGATTTGTCCACATTCGGCGATATGTCCAGTTCCCATTTATTGTTTATCTTATCTGTAAAATTGAAGTTCGCCCCCATGAATTGAAAATACTTACAACGTCCCTGTGTTGCACAAAGGCTTACTTCACTTCAGTTTCCGGGTAAGTGGTTACAAAATGTACCAACTAGTTGTAGGTTTATTTCCCAGTGCCACTTCTAAAATAAACCTGTCACGATAAATGTTTCTTGTTCTACTTTTATTTGTATTTATTCAGTTCAATTTATTTTTATTTGAACAAATTAGTTGATACAGTTGAAATATAATCCAAAAATATGGTATTTACGTTAGAACACGATAATCTCATGGTTGTATTTTATTACCCGTTAAGTACCGGATTAAGTCCAGTTCAGTATCAGTAAATTTCGGCATGTATTAATACTTAGGTTAGATTCACGCTTAATTTAATTACTACTAATGAGCCAGTCCAAGTCGGCAAGAGACAAGTTCTCAATAAAATTATATTTGGGAATGGGAAAATTAAAAGGTTGGCTGATTGAGAATGAACACATCTTAAGAAGCTCTTTCCAAACTAAGACAAGGAAATCTTTAAGAAAGTAACCCTTAATAAAACACAAACAGCATAGAAAGAATTTTCATACATCTATTTCACATAAAAGATCGTAGAATAAAACAGTTTACTCAAAACTTTAATAAGATAATTTCCAAAAAAAAAGTAAATAATTATATTTGTCTATTGCGCGTATACAAAGATTACTTTGTGACACTGTTTTTGCGAAAAACAGTTACACAAAGAGCTACTTTGTGCAACTGAAAGTAGTGATTTTTTTATTTGTAAGGCTGGCAGTAGTAAGTAAATTTTGCTGCCAGCCTACTCTGTCATGTCATTCTGTCAACGAAGTCCAGTGTCAGACGTAAATGCGTAATAAGCAATAACACAGCTATATTCTGATTTCAAGATCAAAATTAGATTAAAAAGCCAAAACGTATATCGCTTGTCGATATTGAGGTAAGTTTAATTGAGTTGAGTGATGTACACCTCCATTTCATCAAATATTTTTTTCAGTTTTTACCTACTAATGGGAACATAACCAAGGTGTTAGGAAGAATATAAAAAGGAAAGGAATAATGCTCGACAACCAACCCGCGGAAGTATTTTGGGGGCACATTATCCAAAATAAAAGCACTTTCCCGTGATAGGTACAATAAGTATTCATTAACTGGCGCCGTTTTGAAAATTTGAATGTTATGATGCTCAGAAATAACAGCGAGAATAATGAAACATATTTCATTTTAAGAAGCTTTGAATTAAAACAAAGCGCGGTTAATAGCGGATTTTCTACGAAAATGCGCTGAAAAGCTTGTTGGTTTTCCGGATCAAGTTGATGGTCGTGAATCCCGTGTCCGTCCCTACTCAAATTTCATTTTCATTGTTTAGATTTAGAGGTTAGGTTAGTTATTTTCTATTGTTGTATGTTAAGCAGTTTTGATGTATTAAAATGTTTATTGTAATAGAAACAGTAAAACCTTGATTGAGTACATTATTGTCTTATCAAAATAATTATTTATAATAAAAATACATTTTTATCTTATATCAGAAGAAACAACTAAGCTGCCACCTTTTTTTAAACTTGAATTTTTTCCTGCCTACGTGATTTTTTCAAAATGACAGTGGATGTCATTGTATGCGTTATCAGTTATTACCAACATTACCACATCAAAAATACCCGCGTGTACATTTTCCCATTTCTTTAAAGTAAATTGTAAATTAAGGCGAAATAGACAAAGTAGTATGTAAAACACGTGTTACAGTTCCTTTTTGTAATACTCGTATATAGCTTAACTCGCCGCTTCGCGGCTCGTTAAGCAAACTTATACTCGTATTACAAACATCGTCATTGTAACACTAGTTGTACAATATACTATTGAGTAAAACTACACTTAAAATCTATCGTGCAGTCAAATACATTAACTTTGAATTTTAAGAAATTAGATTCATTTCTTTTTCTTATAATATTTTAATTCTGTATTTGTTCAAAGTATCTTAAATTTATTTCCATAATAATAGATAAAAACAACTTAAAGACTGTCACTTACGATTTTATACTTCAAAAAATAATAATAACATCTTTAATAAGGATTACTGACACTGACTGAAGACAGGTTCCTGTTTATTAAGAGCACAATTCATTTCAATAATTTGCCAAATTTGGTTATTTAACTAACAAACAATTAAACTACGTTCTACTAAAAGGGAAACTTCAAAAGACGTAAGAAGATAGACTGGATCATTCCGAGAACAATTTCTTATGGGAATTTACATGGTATAAGAGCTGAATCACTTTTGGTCTAAACGGAAGCGGTCAAGGTCAATCAAGCGATAAGGGAAACATCTTTTAAACAGATCAGTTGAATGACATTGACCGCTCGAGCTTAGACCGAAATTATCACCCTATGTAAATCTTTACAAAAAATGGTCACCGCGATGGCCTAGCCCATCTACTAACGTACTCAGGAGGGAAGCTCGGAGTAAGCAAAAACCTTCACAGATTATTAAAGGTTTTAATTTACACTTACACAAGTATCAACAAAGAGAATATTAATAATCGCCAATAATCCTCCAAATAATGCAAATATTATATTCAAAAAAGTGGTAACTACCACAATGGATTAAATTCAACTAAATCGTTACATTTGATTACTACGAAAACTAATTTTTTTCGCTTCTCATTCAGATAGGCATTTAATAGTGCGCGTATTTTGAACAATACTGCTTGTTGTACGACACGTCACTCAACAAAAATCAAAAAGATTGAAGGATTGTTTTGAACTGAATTTTGATGTGGTTATACATGCCAGCCTACCAGGAAGTAATATGAGCAAAATATTGTATGGATAGATGAAACATTTGAACCAAGTCGTTAGATTGCATTTTAATAACGTAGCGTTTTCACGTCTAAAAGAATACAATATATTTTCATATTTAACAAACTAAAAGATTTGATTTCATACGAATGAATGACTTAAAAAAGATAAGAAGAAAACGATTCTAAAAAATTAGGGATTTCCCAGAAAATGTTTGCATCAACGATCTTTGCTTTACGTTCATGACCTTCTCTGATCTAAAATTTAAATGACGATAGTGTATTATATCTCCATAACCTGGGTTTCGTAGTAGCAGAGTAGATCAATAATGGAAGACGCTGGAGCTACAAAAGTTAGTTTGGTTTACAATAAACTGTCGCCTTAAGTTAGTATGAATACATCTCACTAGTATAACAGGGCCAGTTTAACAGAGCTAAAGCCAAAATTAATGGCAATTAGTTAAGTTAGGTCTAGGGAAATGTTTGACAAACAACATTTACGTCAGTGTAAACTTGAATCTCATACGAATTAGGCATATTATTGTACTAAACTAACTCAACACCTACTACTCTCTCCTCTCAAAGTTTCTTAACACATAGCGTAGCCGACCAACTTTAATTAAATTTATTTAATTAACAGTAAGTAACTAAAGACAAAGATACATACACTTCCTTGAAGATTTATATATCTCAACCTCAAATACTTATTTACACTTTACTTATCTCCTATTATCGTTAAACTTTTAAAAGCGTATATCTTTATCTCGGGTGGTATTGGTACACTTTTGAAAGGTTTTACAACTTTCGGTCAAATACACTCGGCGAGAATCAAAAAAAAAGTTACTCTGAATATTACTCGGGAATTGCAGAACTTTCCAAACTTGTTTGAATTGCAACCGGTTGGTTATCTATCGGTATCAATAAAATAGGAGAAAAGTTATATCGAGTTTCGGAGTAACACAAATGCAAGATGTGCACTTTTCTATCTCATAGAAGTGTATAGCAACTTCTCACAAAACGTAAAATTATTCTGTTCGCATTTTTCATGGATGAATCTGACATAAAATTCATATTTTTGACGCAATATTTTATTTCTATATCGGATCTATGGTGTAACGGTGTAACTACAGGTTATCGTAGGGATGGTTAAAAGCTATATAAAATTATAATTCCAAATGCATTTGCATACATACAAAATGTTCTATAAAAGAACGGTAACCAGTCAGTGAAAAAAAGTTTCTGAATGGGACACCCTGTTGATGCTGACTAAAACCACATTAAGAGCGAGCACAAGTAAAAATTTTTAGCCCAGGCCATTAAACGTCTCAGAAAACTTTAAATAACTGGGCTACTATAATGGAATCTCCTTTCTATTGAATTACTGCTGACACCCTCTCAATGGGGGGTCACGGCCAGCAGAGTTGTAAAAATATTTAAAAGCAGGTCGGGATGCAAGTGTAGGTAAATCCAAAACAGCCAAAACTTCAATGAGCGACAAAAACGATGAGCGAGTTTAGCTCACTATTATTATCCTAACAGTCATTGTGGGGACGCAATCTGGAGATCTTGCAACATCTAGAAAAATTGCTAGGGCCGCCCCTGATCTAAGGTATGCGGGAGCATGCTCTAGAAAAGTAGGTCAGTTACAACAAACCTTGTTACATTTTATTACGGGCACTCTTTGTCTGTTACTTAAGTTTAGCAATCTAAGCATTTCAAAGCAAGTCAAATAGGCCAATAAAGAACACATCTAGGCGACATCCGTAAGCATAGACTGTTAGAAAGTGTTATCAATCGGTGAACCTACATTTATTGGGCTACGGATCATTGTAAACACTAGCACGACCATACAAGCAGTAGGAAAATTAATTCCTATCATACAACAAACAGTACAAAATACTACACTTACATACGACATCAGAGATACCACCCAACCATGCTCCAAATAGGTGAAATAAAAGAGAGAAAAGAAAACACCAAAAAACTGGTAAATAACCACGCAAAAATGAAAAGTCCAGCTGATAAGACTAACTAAAGTCTTAATCGACTAACTAAAGAATCGAAAAAATTACTAATGGAGGAAAAAAATGAAGAAATATCTACAGAGTCTAACATAATGTTGTGATATAGGCATCCCGCATAACATGTATGCACGATGTGTTCCTTCCAGGCGAAAGGATTTCACAATTTTCTTTCTTATAAAAATAATAAAATTTTGCATTAAATATGTTGAAGATACACACTACAACACTATGAGATGATAAGGGATAGATTTTAAACGGATTCTTCACTTTATGTTAATTTCACAATCTCAAGTTTAATGAACAATTTTCTGTCATTGGTTAATTTTTTGACATTTACATATTTTGAAGCCATTTTATGGCATGTTTTCACCTGAAAATTATTAAAGGCATAGGTAAGAAGGTATACACAAGTATTTATTACTTTACTTACAGTTTTTATTATTGAATTTCAAGAAAATGTTATATTTCTTTGACGATTCATAATTTTCCATAGTAAATGGATATTTTTCAATGTTATTTGAATTTCTAAGTAAAATATTTTACTGCAATATTATTAACCAAGTTCTAGGGTGCATTTGACACTAGAATGTTAAGGTGGGGAGCTTTTTATAGAGAAGGTTTAGGCCTTTGAAATCCCAAAATTGTAACTTTCAGCAGGGTCTGCTAGAATGTTAAAATTTAGTTTATATTTATAATCTTGGTGTCAAAATTTATATAATTTTTGTTTGATAGCATCTTACTATTAATTTTATGGTAAGAAAAGGATGTAGCAAGATGTTAAAATGTTTTTATTTGAGCTTTTGTGAAGTTATGTTTGTGAGAAAATTCAAGATGGCTGTCAATGAAGCCTAACTCTAAATTTGCATTTTAATAGCCGTGTTAGGTACCAAAATGAAAGAAAAATTCTCCTCTTTCATTATATAACATTTATTTAAACAATTAATTTAATTTTTTATCAACAATTTGGTTAGAAAGGTTTTTGATGGGAAAGATGTTGTTTGTTTCTAGTTAGAAACCAGGCTAATCTAGTTCCGAACTAGGAAAATCACTAGCGATTCTCAATTGTTTTCCAATTATTCTAAAAACAGCATAAAAAATTGGTTACTCTCTCTTGAATTTTCATACAGAGCAGAAATTATGTCAGTTTGTACGTTATTTCCATAAAGTTTCGAGGTTATGTTGGTGAATTTTACGACACCCAAATGTCAACAAAGTGAGGTTATGACAAATGTCATTTTGTTTTTAAATTTTTTTTATAAGTTCTTAATAATTTAATTAATAATAATTAAAATGAACAATCAAAGTGAACTTAAAGTGAAATAAACAAAAGTGCAGTTTTTAAAATTTGGTGTTCAGACTATTATTATTATTATTTGGAGAAATGTTTGGAATTTTTATTTTGTATGGAACTAACTGTACGGAATTAAAGGAAGGTAATGGAATCTTGTTGCAAATAACCGAATTATTTTATGTACTCACGTCATGGAAGATACATGTTGCACCTTAAATAATTATAATTATCTTCAAAAATCTTATGAACAAATAAGCAGGTAATTTTTCCAACTATAACAGGAAGCTGCTAAATTTCAAGTTAGGGCGATTAACTTTTTTTGTGTGGCGCAAATAATTTTAAAATTTAAAATAATTTTCAATTTTTGATTTTTTTTAATAATAGTAATTTAAGATTCTTGGATTGATCGGATAAGAATTAAAAAGCACATTAGAATGTCTCTTAATTCTTATTTTGTTAAATCTATTTGACACCGAGATTTAATTTGATTTTATTTAATTTTAATTAACTAGTGACTTGCCTGATTTCGTCTCATGCATTTATGGAACTTGTTTTCCAGTTTAGAAATTATAGCCGGAGAATTTTTAAAACAAAAAATGATACCTGGGCCAGAACAAAAAGTCTATACATTTACCATCCACATAGCACAAGTATTTACTCATATACATTTACACATCAAGACGCCAATATTTATTGAAAACACAGGGCACACCTACAAACACCTATGCATTTTACGAAAAAAATGTTGAAAACACTAGAAACTGTAATATCACCCATAGTAATCTTATATAAATTTAATTAAAATTATATATCTTTAAGTGATATAACGTTGCTGAAAGTATTTTGATTTCACTCTTCCCGCTTTAACCAGAGAGTTGTGTTTCAGTTGTAAGCTGTTTTTGTAGCGGCAAGGTAGAATGTGGTCAGCAAAACTTAAGAAACAAAGGATCCTTGTTTTGTTTGAAAGCTGGTCGCTCTAAAAAGCTAGTAAAAATATATCTAATCAAAATGCTGATAATGAACTGTATAATACAATACAGAAAAAACTATAATAAAGGATATATAATTTTGCTAACAGTAAAATGTTAATGAGTTTATAAATAAAAGTTATAATATAAAGGTCTACCACTAACTACTAACTTCTAGATTCATACTTCACAGACACACAATTTACAGTAAGATTCAAGGCAGTATTTCTGCTATTTAACCTATTAAGGCAGGAGTTCCACATGGGAGGATACTCGACCCGATTTATACTGGAATAAATACAACATCAGCCACTTCCCGCCAAAATCCCATAATAGCTTCTCAACGTTTGCAAACCTAATGAGTATGATAATATGAGCAAGTTAAATTGATCGATAGATAATAGAAAATCTGTCCACATCACATTCACGACTCGACAAGAAAATTAACCCATATGGTCACTAAACAATAAGAAATCACTTCAACAGGAAGGAGTCGAATAGGTGTAGGGGTGCAACTGGATCGAAGACTGACATGACAAAAGCACATTTTCAATAACTGCTACTACCCATTACCTGGCGAACCAGGTCCCAAAAGTTATGAGGGGGGAGAACAATTATTACTATTACGCAGGCCGAACGTACGGCTGCAGCCGGGCTTAACAGCTGGTATGGTACAAATCCCACATTTGCGTTACAGCTAAGGGAAACTGCAGAACACATTAACCAGATCTACTGGTACCGGGAGTCGAACCGGGCCGCTTGGGTGAGAGAAGATTACGCTAGTCCTTACACTACCAAGGCTATTGATAAACGAAGACAGTTAGCACTAACATTATGCAAACTAAATTGACTCATCGGACGAAAACTGTAATTATCGTTAGAAAAAAAGGTGGAAATATATAAATTGCATATACGGCATACAGTTGTGGAGATTAGCCAAAAGCTCAAATCTGGAAATATCGCAATTTTTCAGTCTAAAGTCCCAAACAAAATGATCTATTAAGACCGCGTAAAAAAACACCCAACATACTAGATTTAGCTTAGGAAATATACAACATTATTATCATTATCACTCTTCCCATTAATCGTTATCTAACTTTTAGAATGCTTCATGCTTCTCGATTGTTCGAGTATTTGTTCTTGATTCAATACGCGCAGCGCCATTTGCTTTTCAACGCTGGCTAGAATCGGAACCAAGCTTGCCAATATTGCATAGCCGTGTGTAATAAATACTCCCGACGCTGTCGGTTTCTTTGATGATTTGTTGCTTGTATTGCAGTGCCTCAAGCTTTTCGTTTTATCTTAACAAATTTACGCACATTATCAATTATTAAAATAGTTACACATATTAAATTGAATTTTGACCAATTCACATTATAATAGTAATTGCAATAACACTTTAATACAACTTCGATCTTTCATAAAAAATACGAGGTTTTGATAGGTTTAGTTAAAATACGCGTAAGCGGGGACATGACGTTGGAAAATACCTAAATATCCAAGAGATTTGTATTAATTTGTGTGCTTTATGGGCAGATGCTCCATCTTGTTGGATAGAACAACTAAGTTCAATGAAGAAATTGCTTGTATGAAAATGGTTTTGCACAAAAAATCATTATAGCGCAGTATAACCAAGCTTTCAAAAAAATAAGTACCCAAAATTCAGTTACTTATCAGCTTGAAAGTGGTACACAAATCGAAATGCTGTTCTTCAACGCTTACGAAGTTCTTCCGCAATCTGCGAGTCTCACCGTACTTTGACATACTATATAAAGCTTATGAGTTGCTGAAACTGATGAAAAGTGAAAAGATTATTTAACAAATTAAAAACAAATGAAAATAACTCATTTATAGTCACTCTGAATAATCATGCACAAAACTCATATTGAATTACACACTGAAAATAGATTGATTTGCATAATATTCCCTGCTGATTGCTGTCAATCAAGTGTAACAGCTGCACACACACGATGCCTAAAATGATTCAATATTTATTGTTAGTTAAATGTTTGACGTTAATTCTAAAATTAAACTATAACATAACACAAGAAATAGTTATGTAAAATGCATGCGTCGATTAATTAAGTCCAATTTCCTACGCAGCAACTAACTCACAAAAGAGGTCGTGATCTAAATTTCAAAATAATCTTAATGTCAAACTTGAATTTGAAAAATCCTCCAGGCATTCAACAAGCTTAAATTATAGCCTCAAGCGACATGAAGATAAATGCAGATAATCTTAGAATATTAATGATAATATAATAGATAAATGTCAAGTTTTTGTCTATTATTAAATGTTCGTTTTGTTTTGCAGATCTATCTGTCTCAGCCTTGTATAATGAATAATAACGAAAATGTCTGGATGAATTTGCAAGGTAGTTAATTTTCTTCGTTCCAGTCTCACACTTAATTTAAAACATGACAATTAGCAACTATACAGACAGTAATAGGCTAATAGCTAAACGTGATACAGAAATTTCAAACCTCCAGCACGGTTTGCGCTCAGCCGAGCTGAACATCTCTAGTTCCACCATGAATATACATATATGGGCAGAGCCCTATCTGGAGTCCTACCCTTTTTGCTGATGGGTGGTTTACATAGTCAAGTCAGTAACTCCCTGAACACTAGTCGCTCGGTATAGTTAAAACTGTCGATCTGCTACTCTGAACTTCACTATCTTTTTCTCGGGCCTCTCGGTGCGAAGGCATCCTTAAGTGCGATTGACATACTCTGGATCACATACTAGTATGGCAGACTCAAGTCAGCTTATGCTGAGAGAACATATAGCCTCTCACATTTTACACAACTTCAGCTTCACGCGTTAAAATCTACTTTTAGCTAAGAATCGGAATGGGTTCCTTCGCTAGACACACCAGGCCTTTAATTGATACTCCCAAGCCCAGTCCACACTTGGGATAGACTCGCTGAGGAAGTGTAAAGTAGTGAGCTAGTAAAAGATAAATTCCGGGTTGCAGGACCAGTTCGTAGTGGTGGAAGTGGGGTTGCTGCTCCCACCGGTGAGAGCTGGCAGCATTCACATAATTGACGCACTAACTGAGCGTATCTCAATTCCTGTCCAAGAGGACCGCGGCAATATGCTATTAAGGAACGTATCTAACGTAAATTTATTTTTATTTTTTTTTACTCTGAAGATGCTCGGAGGAAACGTAGGTAGTGGAAGTCTACTTTCTACTTCTACTGAAGTCTGGTATGTACATATTAGTACTTACATTCCGAGTTTTTTGATAATACAAAGCCAAGAAGGAGATTACCTCAAATTCCGATTTTTGAATGAAACACCCTGTGATTTTTGCGTAGAAATCCAAAAAGATCGGGTCAGAATTAGTATAACCACGTTGCCCAATTTAAAGTTTTCTCACGCAAGATTTTCTTCTTCAAATTTATTTTATCTTAGAAAGTAGAGAAGGATCTAAAGTGTCCTTTAACCAGTACCATAAACTAATTTATTAAAGCTTAGATATTTTTAGACCAATTGTTCACCCAGTGTTATTCACATTTAAGAAAATCAAGTTATGGGTGAAAAGATGTTCTAAAAATATTTTAGTTTTAATAAATTACCCTCAGGTTAATGGTACTATTGAAATGACATTTATTAAAATATTGTTGTTCTATTTTGAACGACTTTTTAGTAGCAGCGACAAAGCGACTGAAAGTCGCTCGTCTGGGCAGGTCCTTAGGCGACTTTAGAATTATTTTTTAATATTCCAGACTAATTCCGCCTTCAACCAGAAGTCGGCCATCTTGAATCTATATGTCAAAAAATAGGATTTACACATACGAGATTTAATAAAAATCCATTTATAAACAAAAAAAGATATAAGCATGGCGTTACCGCATGTGTCACCCGGTATAAATCGTAAATATACAGGGCGCCCATTTAGTACTCCGTTCTTCGATTATAGGTTTATCGTTAGCCAAATAAACAATTCAACATTTTAGAATTAATGGCCCATATACAGGGTATTTCAAAAAAGTGTGGTGCATAAAATCGTATTTTTTTTAAATGGAACAGCCTATATTTTCTAGTCTCAAATGATGCCTATTTAGATTTTTGCCCTTAGATGCGATGTATAACAAGTTATGATTTTTTTTTAAATAATTTTTGGTCAAAGTCAACCCTTCATTTAAATTTTAATATCTACGCCTTATGCTTTAATTGATTTTTTGTAAAACTTTTGGCGAGGTCTTAGCTAGGATTAATTTATTCCAAGCAAGTGTTACGGCGCAATTACACTGGTGGAACACTAGACGACATCTAACATGCCACATGTCGTCTAGCGTAGCTGACGGACAAAGAAAACCAACGTGTGGCATTCGACAAACACGCATGCACTATGTTGCTTCGGTTAAAAGACTGAGTGTAGCATGCGTTATGCCACATGTTGCCTTAGTGGAATTGCACCTTTCAAAATAGATTATTTTATACATGATGATCAAAATAACTTTTTAAATTTCAACATTTCGAAATCAACTTTCAAATGATGGCAATTACTGGCGTATGTAATCCAGATAAGAAAGTATAGTAATTATTTAAAAATAAAAAAACCGCCAGTGTCAAAATGCATTAAACTAAATTAATTTAATCCATAATTATGTGCGATTGCACCAAGAATTAATAGAAGATTATTTTAAATATTTAAGCGCAAATTTCTAATATCAGATCAATGAAAGTTTTTCTTTTTGCAAGAAGGCAGGTGGAGATTTTCTTTTATATTGCTCTTTCCTTAGGGTAAAGTATTTTTAACAACAAGCTAAAAAGATCAAAATCTAATATAAAAAAAAATCATGGCTAACTTCTGCTTCTAAAGAGTAAAAAGTTCTTTGAATTGCGATTTGTTTTTTAAAGTATTAAAGATAGCCGTACACTAGCATCAAAATGAAGGAAAATAAATACTCTAGGTACGACGGCGGATGAGTGGTGTTAGCGCACTGCTTGTGTTCCAAGGGTTGTGAGGTCGAGTCCCACCTTGGGATGGCGGGGTTGAAATGGTGTAGGGGTGAAATAAAAAAATAAATACTCTATTGGCACATGTCATAAAATACAGGGTTCCTCTTAAAAATTGCAAAAAACGGATTTGAAAATGTCGATATTTAAAAAATTAGTTTGACCACCCTGTATAAAAATATTTACTATTAACACTTGGGTGGGATAATTTACATATTTTTAAAAACTATAAAAGATAAAGATAGACTTATAAATAGGTGTCAAAATAAACGAATATATTCTGTTGACACATATCATGTGAAATATAGGGTGTTCCATTAAAAGAATTGTAAGAAATATATATATATGAAGATATGATCGATATTTAAAGATCGACGTCGTATCTAAGGGCAGAAAACCATCTAGGATTAAAGACAGAACCTAAAGAGGCTTCATTTGCGACGAGAAAAGTTGTTGCATTTAGTAAAAATACACTTTTATTCGCCACACTTTTTTTGAAACCCTCTGTATATATATGCCACTAATTTTAAGATGTGCCTTCTTTAACCTAATTAATGTTCCCCACAATTGATTTCGTTTATCTTGCTAACGATAAAACTGCAATCGAAGAAAAGTGTACTAAATGGACACCCTGTATACGAATTTATAAAGGGTATATTAACAGTACAGGGTTGCAAATTTAAACGTTTCAGTTATCAGTTTTGTTAATTGCAATATATCAATGTACCACACCAATTCACTAAAACCGAGAATTTCCATTAATTATTATTATCAGTGTCAAGATGTGTGAATTACAAATGAAATAATTGCTCAGATGCTGATTCATTTATCAAGTGCCTAAGAGGAGAAGAGGGTTGCTTATAAGATTCTAAAAAGAAATAATTAATTCGACATTTACTTAAAGGTCACCCCTACTTGCAGTATAAAATCAGGCAGACATGGTAAGAGGGGTTCGTTCCCTTTTCATCTACAAAAATTTATCTCACATCATTTAAAAAGGACGTCAATGATGTCAACTTGATAAAACCCTTAAATGATTAAACGCTTCCAATGACATCCGAGAATTCCTTATAATTAAATGTTAAATTGTAATTTCCTCATGGATCAATAACAAAGACAAAAGGAAAACGCGCATTAATTTAGGAAAATTAATGTACTCAGTCTCGATTTATAAAGAACCAAAAAAAAACTATTTTCGCGCTTTTTAAATTGAACGTTTGTTTGATTTTAGTCTTCTAAGCTTAATTATTACTGCAAAACACAGATTAATCAAATCACTCTGAAATTATTGAGATACAAAGAAACGATATTCAATTAAAAAAAAACCTACGAGTGTTCAAAGTAGTCTCTTTCGACAGAAATATCCAAATATGGTATCGTGCCACTCATTTACTGGAATGGAGTCAAAATACTCAGAAGTTTTTCAGAAGTAAAAAAGTAAGTTGTCTTAAGAGGTTCCTTTAAACTGTACGAAACCCAGCTATCTTTCACCTACTCTATAGTTTAAAATAAGCTTAGTTATGAAATTTCAACGTGACACGTTAGATTGGTTGCATAACCTCAATTTCAAAATTATAAATTTCAGTGATTTGTTTTTTGTGAAGTTGAATATGATTAATTATAATTAATATGCACACTAGGTACACTATAGTCAGATAAAGGATATCTGGAAAACTGATTTTTCTATAGAATTTAGTTAATTTTCCCTGTTCATTAACGATGTCCCATGATGTCATCGACATTTAAAAGAGTTGATTTTTTAATGAAAACAAGTGTAATATACCATTAGATTGAGAATTTTTTATCTATAAGATTACCTAATTAGTTTTTGTGTTAATTAAATTTTATAAACAATAATTTGGTTATGTTAAATTGATTTGTCTTAAACAAATTAAATTGTTTCTTTTGTTTTATGCAAAAATAGCATCACATTCATTTGTTTTGCCAAAATTTAATACGAGGATGATCTGAAAAGTTTCCGACCTTAACGTGAAGATGGCAGCACTCGTCAATAAAAGCTAGGGAATGTAGTTGTGCTTCTTTTGACAGGTACTCACCAAGATTTCAGCCATTTTGAACGCGCAGTTAGGGTTGCCAACTTTTGAAAGTAGGAAGTAAGGACAATCAAGAACTTCCACAACAATAAAGATTTTTCAATGCTATTTAAATAAAAACGAAACGTCAATGTAGTAAACTGGCCAATGTCGTTAATCGCTCTTTTGAATGCTCGTGATCGGTTCTCTCCACATATACACGAGTTTACCTCTAGTAATAAATTCAAGGGATAGTTATTATAGAAATCAAAGTTTTTCCGAATTATTTATAGAATCGTGCTACATCGAGATGCATTGTTAGTTATTGTAAATAATATCAAAATAATTTAAACGCTTATATTCGGCATTAAATACAGATTTTTGAAAATCTGTATTATCAGATTTTTCAGGCAACTTACTTTGTGGCGGCATTGTAAATATACTTACTAAGCACTATAATCAAATTATAAGTGAACGTACTTTCATTAGTAATTGTAAAAACTCATCAAAAAGTAATTAATAATAAAAAAGAAACAAACAACAAAGGATGATAAATGACAATTCATTTAGGAAGCAAAAGAATGAACAGACAACATGACCGACTGGAAGGAATCCAATGCTTACGATTTTAAAACTCCCGTTCTATTCCCGGTCCGAGTAATTTTTTTTTAAATATAATATTTATTAATATTTCATAAATAGACAAATTTTCATAATTATAGTTTATAAAAAGAAATAACTTACAATTAAATACTAATATGATATGCATAATCATTTAGTTTTAGTTTTATCTTTATTTAACGTATTATACATAATTTAAACGACTATAAAATTAAGTGATTTTTTTTATGTAATTATTCTTTTTTATAAATATTATATTTATAAAAAAATATTTATTTATAAAATGAACAAACAAAAAAGGATGATAAATACATCCATTAAAGAAGAAAAATACATGAACCGACAGTATAGTCAACTGAAAGGCGTGCTGGATTTGCGACTACAAAACGCCGGGTCTATTCCTGGGTCGGGCTTTTTTAATAAAATATTAATTATATTTCATAAATAAATTTTTTTTTATAATTATTATATTTATAAAAAAAGGATAATACATAAAATTGTCCGTTCATTTCATAAATGTTAAAGGGAAATCGTGTTTACAAGGCAAGCACAAGCTTCTATTAGCTTCTTTGTCTGACACAATGTATAGTTATTGAAGATTAAAGATACAATTATGCATACCATATTAGTACTTAATTGTAGGTTATTGCTTTTTATAAACATTATAATTATAAAAAAATTGTTTATTTATGAAATATATTAAATAATCTATTAAAAAATTACCCGAACCGGAAATAGAACGGTGGTTTAAAATCGTAAATCCAACGCGCCTTCCAGTCGGCCATACGGTCTGTTCATGTGTTTTGCGTCTTTAATGAATGTCATTTATCTCCTTTTTTGTTTGTTTGTTTTTTATTATTAATTACTTTTTGAGTTTTTTACACTTACTAATTAAAGTACGTTCACTTATTAATTGATTAATATTAATTAATCAATAATTAATATTAATTCAATGACGCATAATATTTTGTTATCATTGCCTAAAAAATCTCAGTTTCTCTGAATCTATCCCTTTCCAAAAATAATGTGTATGGTGGCCTAGTTCAAGAAGTTCCCCTTACCGCTGCCCCCAGCAGATGGTCCAGGACTGTTTGAATATAGCCTTAATGGGGTCAATCAGTCTCATAATGTAAAACTTTTGTTAGGATATGTTTATTAAATATTTAGTAAATATGCTTCTATGCAATGTTCGAGATTGGCAGGTCATTAACGAGATTGGCCGGATTACTACATTGTACTATACACACACAAACGTTTTCTTTTTTTTCTGAGCTTTTAACCACATTTTTTTTCATCGTCTGGTAAATTATAATCCGTAACAATAATGCACTGAATACATGCCTTAATACTTAATACAGTTCATAGCACATTTGATTCATTTTGCTCATACGAGGTTGGCGGTTTATTTAAAATTTACAATTCTTGATTCTCGGAAGCTAATTTCAGTGATTAAAATAAAATTTTAATTAAAATATTTTATAATTTTTGTTGATTGTTTTAAATAAGGACAAAACCCGTCCTTTCCTATAACAAGAAAGGACGAAGGACACACTCTTGGAAAGAAGGGCTGTCATTCCGAAAAAAGGTCAGTTGGCAACCCCACGCGCAGTTGTTATTTGGCAATCGTTTGAGTGAGTTGATGTGAGTGTTTTTGTGAAAATGGAAAAAATCGAGTATCGAGCTGTCATGAAATATTTGTTTTTGAAAGGCAATACGCCTACGCAAATCAAAGATGAGTTGGACTCTGTGTATGGGGACTCTGCGCCATCATTTACCACAGTGAAATTTTGGGCAGCTGCATTTAAACGTTGCCGTACAAGCTTGGGAGACGATGAACGTTCGGGACGTCCAAAAACTACAACCACTGACGATAACATCGCTAAAGTTCACCAAATGGTGCTAAACGACCGTCGAATTAAAGTGAGAGAGATAGCAGAAGCTAGAATATGTCCAAAGAACGTGTTTGTCGCATATTGAATCAAGCTTTAGGCATGAGAAAGCTGTCCGCGCGTTGGGTGCCGCGTTTGCTCACGTTAGACCAAAAACGTGTTCGAATGAACATTTCCAACGCTCTGTTGGCGCAGTTTAGGCGCAATAAATCAGAGTTTTGGCGCCGATTAATTACTGTAGATGAAACTTGGATACACCATTACACGCCCGAAACAAAAATATAGTCAAAACAGTGGACTGCGAAGGGGGAATCGGCTCCAAAAAAAGCAAGAACTGTTGTCGGTTGGGAAAGTGATGGTGACTGTTTTTTGGGATAGTCATGGAGTTATCTTAATCGATTATCTTCAAACAGGAAAAACCATTACAGGAGTATACTACGCATCATTACTTGACAAGCTGAAGGCCGAAATTGCGGAAAAACGGCCACATTTGCAGAAAAAGAAAATCCTGTTTCACCAAGACAATGCGCAGTCTCACACGTCCGCAGTTGCCATGGCGAAAATCCATGAATTACGGTTTGAACTGCTTGACCATCCTCCTTACTCGCCAGATCTTGCCCCAAGAGACTTCTTTTTGTTCCCTCATCTAAAAATTGCGCTCGGAGGACAGAGATTTTCGTCAAATGAGGAGGCAATCACCTTCGTGAACAATTATTTTGCAGAGAAAAACGCCGAGTACTATTTGGACGGGTTAAAGAGATGGGAGCATCGCTGGGAGAAGTGTGTAGACTTACAAGGAGACTATGTAAAAAATAAAAATAAATTTAAAGAAAAAATGTCTTGTATCTTTGTTAGGTCGGAAACTTTTCAGACCACCCTCGTATATATTAACAAGTTTTTTCTATTTAATCTTTCAAGAAGTGATCAACCTTTTGGAGAGCGTAATGTAATTTAAGGTTATGTTTTAAGTTATAGAATGTAAACAAAGCGACGCCAAAATTCTGAGGTTAATGTTATTTTTGTGAAACGTCAACGTGTTTAAAGTTTTAAGAAAGTTCGGAAAATCTAAGTGATTATTCAAAAAGTGCTTCAAATTAATCAAGCGTTAATTTACTCTGCAATGGAAATTTTATTAATTGCTAATAAAGAAAAACTTTATGACTGAATTATAGATGAATGACCTGGCTTTCTCCAGCGCTGCCCGATATCAGGAATGGTTCTTCTGCGAAGAACCATTCCTTCAGTCCAACTTGCTAAACCGTCTTACCACCACTGTTAGTTCTTATCCACAATGTTTGCCTATAGTGGGAAAGGTGGGAGTAAACCAGTTAACAGCAACAAAAGTCGTCGGGAACAGCAGGTCGGTTCCTTTATTTAGGAGGGCATGACCACTGCGTCGAGTGCTCTTCTGCTGCTCCAGCACATCAACATCCTCCACCCACCAACTCCTAATCACTATCAACGAGCCAGCCGCCACCACATCCATACAAAAACACGTTTGGTATCAACAACCACCATTAACATCGACTGCAGTCAACAACATGGACATCAGTCGCCGGACCGCTGTGCCTTCCGTTTGGTTCTGCGTATCCAAGCTTCTGTTTTATCAGACGACGACGTCGCCAGTGCCAACTTCTGGTTCGAAGAAAGAAGCGGGAGCGCAACCACATCACCAATACTATTTTACTGTCACTGCCCTGCTTCGCTCGACGACTTGCGGACTATAACTTTTTTATATAAGCTTACTTTTTTTAGTCACACGAAAACGGAGGACACGCGAAAATTAGCTGCGGAAAGACTGAGCTGTGCCAGTTGTCTCCCCATACGGTGGATTTAAAGTAAAAATAAAGATATCGAAAAAAACTTGCATTTAACATATTTCTTGATCCAGTCCGTTCCTTCCGTTCTTACTGTCATCCGAAGAACTGGTCGTTGTCTACCCAATCTCAGGCCTGTCTGAGTAACGGATGACGCGATCAGAAGCAAATGTGTGGTAGAGTTACCCCTAGGTGTTTCACCGAAGTGTTTCTCGGCGATGAATCTAAAACGTTGCGGAGGGAGCTCTGCTAAGGGTCCGGCGTGGGTGGATTGACTCCCACCTTACGTGAGGGTCTTAAGGAGCTATGTATTCCGCTGTCAGACCTAGACGAATGGAGGAGAATTAAGTGAGGTTTATCTCCGTCAGGGAGTTCGTTCACTGGCCTATGAGAAATGCATGCCACCAGGTAGCGTTTCGGAGGTGACAGTATGGGGGTCCGGCATTGGCTGTGCAGTTCCAGCCGTCGGATTCTCAAAAATCGTCTAGAAACCTACACTTGAGGGACGTTGACACGAAGATACACAGACTCTCACGTCCAAGACAACTTCACCTTAACGAGTACACACCGGGAAGCTACTTCGATGGGCCCTATAAAGTAGCCTCGAAACGAAGCTCTGTCAGGGGCACACCAGGCCTATAACTAGGAGATCGGGGTGGCAAAACCGTTTTAAAACCAAGTCCCGCCACATCTGAGGTTGGAGTCGATCGGGCAGTGGTCCCAACCCTGGCACGGTGAAGGAACTTAGAAGGTATGAAAGAGGACTGGAAGGTTACGATGTACTGATGTAGGTTGGGGGAGTAGTCCTAATGCTGAACGAGGCACTTTAAGTTTCGCTCCGGTACTAACCTGGATAGCTAGTAGAGGATGAATAGGCAACCTCGCTCCGACCAGTGAGCAACTGGGAGCATGTGCCAAGCACATGCGCGCTGATTGAGCGTATCTCAATTACTTCTTTCTGAAAGGAACGTGGGGATTAAGTCTAAAGACAGGTGCTCCACGTAAAACACTCTTGGAATCATGTCTGACCTAGACGAATGGAGGAGAATCAAGTGAAGTTTATCTCCGTCAGGGAGTTCGCTCGCTAACCCATGAGAAACTCCGGCTTTGGCTGTGCATTTCCAGTCGTCGGATTCTCAGAAATCGTCTAGAGACCTACACTTAATGGACGTTGATGCGAAGATGCATAGCCTCTCGCGGTTAAGACAACTACACCCTAACGGGTACACACCGGGATGCTACTTTGACGGGCCCTATAAAGTAGCATCGAAACGAAGCTCTGTCAGGGGTACACCAGGCCTATAACTGAGAGATCGGGGTGGCAAAACCGCTTAAAAACCAAGTCCCAAGCCACATTCGAGGTTGGATTCGATCGGGCAGTGGCCCGAACTAAGGCTTACTGAAGGAACTTTGAAGGCGTGAAAGAGGGCTGGAGGGTTCCGATGTACCGAATCTAGGTTAGGGAATAGTCCTAATGCTGGACGAGGCACTTAGTCCCGCATGAAAGAGGACGAGGGGGGGGTGGGTGAACACGTACGTACTAAGTTAATCACTCCGGTACTAACCTGGATAGCTAGTAATACTGGTCGCGCCGACCAGTGAGCAACTGAGAGCATGTGTCAAGCATATACGCGCTGATTGAGCGTATCTCAATTACTTCCTTCTGGAAGGAACGAGGGTTTATGTCTTAACGACAGGTGCTCCACGTAAAACATTCTTTGATTCTATGTTGTCCGAAAGTGCATTTTGCTGCCCTCCTAATACCCCAATGCATGCTGTATGATTTATGAGGGTAGTTCAAAATATACCTTTGGTAGTTGGCAGCGTACAAGCAATATTGAAGGTTTAAACGTATTTGCCATTTTGGGCTTGCATTGGAACAAAGGCACTCTATTCCAGGTTCACTATTCTTTTTTTTTCTTATTTATCTCTCCTCAAGAACTTCGAAACACGTCACGGGTTGATAAAGCTGATTTGGTTACTATTTTTTGGATTCTGATATACCATTTCTAATTCATTACCCGCCACGTGTAGGCACACGTACAGGTATCGGGTGCAACGATAATACACATGAATATTAAATATGTTAATTAACCATTTATATTCTTCTAAACCAGAGGTAAAAAACATGGAGATTCTTCCTCGTATCTTATCGTACAGTTCTATAGAATATTAATCAATAAACATATTTGTTACTCGAGCGTCGTATTGATAAACTAAAATGAGCTTTTTGATAAACTAAACTCACCTCCTCCTTGTCATACTTAATAATAAACCTATTGTTATCTTTATTTTTAATGATTTAACCACTTAATAATCGCATAAATGAACGTTTTATTGATACAATCTAGATTATTGCTTGTTGACATAATAATCATACTATTTTCAAACAATTACAATTCTTAAATTACACTATTGTGTACATTTGTTTTTAAAACGTCAACCCACTTTTAATTCACAATAATTTATTATATCCATACTTACCTTTCTTTATCTAATTTTAGATATCAAGAGACACTTCTGAAAGATTCCTCTTTTCATTATCATTAATTTCTGGAAATATCTTCTGGCACAACAAATTGAAATCCTAATTATATGGAACACTGGGTTTTATAGCCCAGTTTTAGCTTCAATAAAAGTAGACGCTTGCAGTGTGTAGACTATAGGATAGTAAGTAATGTTCTTTCCAAGGAGACCAACGATGAGACGATTCATCCGAGGGATGGATGAGATACCCTTTTAACAAGATGTCCTCCAACATTCATGCATACGTGTATGTGATGCACGAACACGTACATAGACAAAGTAACGATAATAATACTCCAAGAGTTTATGACAATTTTCAACGAGAAGTAACAAAGGTCCTTTGTATAATAGAAGTTAAGTTTTATAACGTTTTGCTTTTATTAGGTCAACGCCATTGTTATGTATGCAGCAGATCTTCGTCTCTGTGGACCGCCACTGTGGAGCGTTTGATAATAATAGTGGAGAGAGGCATTTTAATTTTAATACAAACACATTACAATGTTTTGCTAACAATCATCCTCATAATACTAAACGGTACAAATTACAGTAAAGACATAAATGATGTAGTTGTGCACATTTAAATCCAATTCAATCAATTAATGGGTTGTTCAATTAAATCAAACAGGCAAAGTGAGATCTATAGTATACAAGGTGTCCCATTAAGAAATAATCAAGACAGCAGTGGTAAGATAATGATTAAAGAAAAAAATTCCTAATTACCATTTTTCTCGTACTTCTATACTTTCGGAAAAAACAGCATCAAAGTTCAGCCCAATGTTTTCAAATTGAATAGTAAGAATGTTCATAACACATATTTTGAAGTTCAAGGAGACAAACAATACTGTTTGGTTTCTAGAATGTGCATAATAGCAGGTAATAAAAGACAAATCAGCAATAAATACTCTATGTACCAGTTTGTTATTCTTATTTCAATGAACCCAAACACAGCTACACTCCTTTATGGGATTATATTTAATTCAATCTTTTAGTTCCATTACATAGAATTTTAAATTTAGTCTTTACTCCTTTATTAATTATTATCTACAATCAATACGAATTTGTTAAACACTAAAAAAGGTAAAAACCTTTTTTCAACTCATCTTTGCACCTTCGTTGTTAGAATTATTAGCAACTTACACTGCAGTTTTTAGGAAAATAATAACAGTGCTTGTTTTTCATGCTATGTTATTATTTTCTATGTAAACAAATTATAATTCATCAGGGCCGTTCTATCGAAACATAAAACAGAATAAAGGAGCTTTGTATTGCTGTATTTAGAAATCCTTAGAATGGATAGATAAAACTATCTCAACATCATCATCATCATTATCAGCGTCTTAACTATTCCATTTCTGGACATACGCCTCCCCTAGTTGTTTCCATGAAATTCTGTCTACCGCTGCTCCCATCCAACGTGTGCCAGCTGTTTTTACCAAGTCATTCCTCCACCGGGCTCTAGGCCTCCCTCGGCTTCTTCTCCCCGTACGTGGCCTCCACTAAGTCACTTTTCGGCTCCACCTACCATCCTCTCGCCTCATAATATGCCCAGCCCACTGCCATTTCAGGGATGCTACACGTTTCGCTACGTCTTCCATTCTGGTTTTATTGCGGATATATTCGTTAGTTTTTCTATCCTGTAACCTTAACCCTAGCATAGACCTCTCCATCTTTCTTTGTGACACTCTTAGTTTTTCCATATTTGTTTTCATGAGTGGCCAGGTCTCTGCTGCGTACGTAAGAGTAGGCACTACGCATTGGTCGAACACTCTAGTTTTTAGATGTTGAGGTAGGTTCGCTTTGAAGACATTTCTCAATTTTCCGAATGCTGCCCAAGCCAATTTAATCCTTCTATTCACTTCCGCCGTCTGTGCCTTTTCTGTAGTTGTTAGTATATGTCCTAGATATGTATATTCTTCCACAAAGTCTATTTGGTTGTTTTCTATACGAACTGATCTACCTTCTTCTGTATTAGTCATTATCTTTGTCTTTGATAGGTTCATATGCAATCCAACTTTCCTTGATGCATCTTGGAGTTGTAGGATCATTTCTTCTAACTGATCCATGTCATTAGATACAAGTATGATATCATCAGCGAATCTAAGGTTTGACAGGTATTTGCCATTTATATTTATGCCTTTCTCTTCCCACTCTAGTGTCTTGAAGACGTCTTCCAGTAAATTAGTGAAGAGCTTTGGCGAAATTGGATCGCCTTGTCTAAGTCCTCGTTCAATACGTATTGGGTTTGTTCCATCATATATCTCTACCTTCATAGTTGGGTTTTTATACATGCATCTTATAAGTTGTATATATCTATAATCTATCTATCTATATATCTATCTCAACATGTTTTTACTTAATTAACCATTTATTAACGAATAACAAATCAAACTATAATGATAATTAAATGGGTCAGTATTAGAATGATGCCATTTTTACCCGCGTTCCCTACTAGAATACAGGGCAATTGTGCGACTTTGTTTTGATTACACTATTCCTAATAGAACGTTTTAAGTTGTTTCAACAACATCCAAAATGGAATGTTCGACATCTGCATCCTTGTTGTGCTCATTCAACAGATAGAAAGAGATTCAAAGAGTTTGCATTTAATCCTATTAGGCTTAACACTGACCTGCATATATCATATATACTTTTCTAAAAATGTCGAGTAAAATTCATTTAAAGTTCATTTAACCAAAAAAATGTTAGTAAGGTTTTATGTTTCTAATGACACGAAAAACTTATTCTCAAAATCCGATCATTGGCTATTAAATCACCGTAAATTCCATTGTCAGTTTTACATGTATCAACATCTTTCTACTTAAAATTATCCATAACAAATTCATTTGGTTTTTCCAGGCAGGTTTATTTCAGGCAATGTCAAATTTTGGATCAGAACTTTTAAAACAAACATTATTTCGTCGGCGAGGAGGCTATTGTAGAACCAGAGAGCCTGCCTAACAATGTCTTTCACATAACCCTACTAATTTTAAATCATTGAGGAATCTTTAAAGCCCTGTGTATTGCAAAAGAAAACTTCCTGGATCTACGAATCCGATTTGAAAAATAATACATACAAAACCCTACTTGCCTTACTAGTTAATAACTATGTGACCAATTTCTTGTAGACACTCACCTGAAACAAAGAATATATAGTTAGATTTTATAACAGGAATAAAACATTAAACTTAAATAGCTAAATAAAATTAACTCTCTAATAACCAATTTCACATTATAAAAGATAGGAAAAATAATTTAATTAACCTTATTCAGTACGATATTTTTACCCGTCTATGGTATTGTAACTAAACTACCGATTTTTCGCCCTTTTGATCGGACTATTTATGCAACACAGTTTATTCTAGTCATTTTACATTTTCAGGCTGGCAGGTAGTACATGGAGAGGTCATTTTGGCTACTCAATAATCTTGTTTATATTATAGCTGTTTGTTGGGATATAACTATAACTGAGACTAAATGTGCAAGTTATTTTGTCAGGGTAAGCTATTTTCTTGAATGTAGCTGTCACGTAGTCTTAAAAAATCGGCAGCTTGTGTTTTATCTTGCTAAGGAAGAAGTTACAGTCATTTTTAATTACCTTGAGAATCTTTTGTCGCTGTGGATTTGCTTGGTCGTGGAAGTCAATGCAGGTTTGAAGATATACAATTGCTTAAACATGTACTAACCCAACTAATATAGAAAGATTTATTTATTTAGCTTTGTTAGCGATTCTTTTACATCAAGGCATCTCAAATATAAGCTTTTCCGTTGCTATTTAACTTATTTGTATATTTAAATATACTTTAAATATTTCAAGGTTATTCCAAAAATTAGTAATAATATTCTATAAGTATTGATTCCCTATATAATAATTTGTCTACAGTCTAGACGATATTTATTCTACTTTTTTATTTTTCTTGTTAATTGATTATTGGAACTTTTTACTCGCTTTGAACGGAAAACCCAATACGGGAATATTTTAAGTTTCATTGTTGTAAGACTAATCTTACGACTGCTGTTACGTTAAGCAGCACTGTTTCATTGTTTGTAGAATTATTAGTGTTCAAATAGTGTTGACACGAAGGCAAGAAATAGCCAGATCAATACGTTCCTTTTACAACTGCCACTAAGGTATGTAAAAAATGCAACTCTCCTTGGCATTGTTACTAATGCGGATCTAATCACTATAGGTTTTGTAATCAAAAAGTAATTTAACGATCTGGAATAAGAAAGAACAATATTGTATATAATCTGAAAGTTTTTTTGTAGATAGAGATGAGTAGATAGATACAATGTTATTATTAAATGTAAAAGAAAGAAAAATCAAGTGCTTAAGACTTATTTACAAAAATTTAAATGACGTCACGCATTATCAGGAACACACTGTATATATACAACTAATTATAAAGTAAATATCAGTATTGAATCAATTCCTGCCAGAAAATCGATTTATTATTATTACTAGGAGATATCAGTAATAATAGTACATAATGATAAGCATTCGTGACTACACCCCGTCAGTCCGCCCAGTTCTATTTTAACAATTTATACAACGGCGCGGGCGAAACATTCGGAAAAACATCACAAAGAAACTATCTTCGAATGTTCACATCTGGATCTGGATTCGTTTTAAAATTCAAAATGCGCTCAAACATAATGTATGTTTCCTCTGTTCCCAATAACATATTGGGAGTGTTGGTATAAGATTTGAAATATTTATTTCGCACCACCACGCAAACACAATATAGCCATTTTCGATGAATCTTATCATTCGATAATAAAAAGTAGTAAATAATTCAGCAAGTGTATAATACAGGGTGCTTCGTTATTGGTAATTGCCCTTAAATTTAATTGAGTTGGTGCATTTGGGACTTAACACCATTAAATAATTAAGGTTACCATCTAGAGCAAGCAAAAGACAAAAGATTTATTTATCAGTGCAATGAATGCATAAATAAACAAAATGAGGAAGGCATGATCAGTAGTTTACTACTGCACTGCAGTAATGCACATGCGCTCTGAAAGCAATACATTGCCTTGCAAAAGTAATCTAAATTTCTAAAAGCGGCGATGCCCGCTGAGTAACTTCATACGTACCAATTCATATTTGGCAAATTAATAATTAAAAGATTTATATTAATTTGGGAATTACGAAGAGGGTACTCCATCGTGTTGAAACACGAGAACAGCTAATTCCAGTTATGAATAATTCATGTGTAATATTTGGAAAACTAATAACTAAAATTAATATGGGAATTATGAAAGGGATGCCCCATCCTGTTGAAATTAGGTAATTAGAATGCAGGAATTGTTTGTAAGTACTCGAGTACTTAGAAACAATCATTATAATGTTGTGTAAAGCAGATACTTAATTTTGGTAATAAATGCGAGTACGCTTATATTCCGTGCAATCTCAGACCGTTCGGTTAAGCGACCGACTCTAGCGAGAGAACGCGGCCCTTCTCTAACCGATATTTAGCGTGCGCCAATCCGTTTCACTCCTAGTATTTCCCCCACGCTCCGAGAACACCTATATAAACAGGTGCGTCCGTCAATTTTGACAGTCCGCTTCCAGAACTCTAAGATACCAGGACCATCCAGCTAGCAGCCGAGCCAGCCCTGCAGTCCGAACCGTCTTGAGATTATAAGTTCTCTTACCGACATTCCGATTCCCTTACCGTCCGCCCTTGTCCGTTTATACCCTGTCCGAGACTTCACTCCGAGTATTCCGAGGAGTCTCATACCGCAATCCTGTACATCCTGTTCGAGACCTCACTGCAAGTATTCCGGGAAGTCTCATCCTTTCCGAGACCTCACTGGGAATATTCCGGGAGGTCTCATTCGGTACAATCTGTTCACTCTTTCCGAGGCCTCACTGCGAGTATTCCGGGAGACCCCGTTGCTTGCATTCCTTACCCGAACCGTTCGTTACTATCCGACACTCCGTTATCTGGTCCCGTATTCCAATACCGTATCCGCACGCTTGGTTCGCTTATGCTACGCTGTGTTATTAACCGTAAGCTTATTAGGGCAGTAGTAGTAAGGTTTGTAAGAACTAATAGTAAGAATAAATTGCTTTCTGTTTGGTATTTTGATTGTATCTTTTATTTGCTGATAACAGCTCTACCTTCTCTAAGTGTCTTAGTAGAAATAGGTAGAGACCTGTGGAGTGATCCAGACTGGGCCGACTTCAGCAACCTCAGTAATTCCCTGGATTACTTTTCTCCACTAGTAGTTATTCGGATTCGTGTTAACGTGTAACTTTCTACCGTCTTATAATTCCTCACTCAAAGTATCTCTGTTTACTTTATATTAGTATAACAATATTCAGGGAAGTTTTTATTCAAAACAAGAGAAGGACGCGAGTTTCTAGCAAGGTTTATCCCGGCATCGACCCCCTCATCACTGTTCTTGTGGAAACCGTTTCGTCAGGTGCTTCTACAGTGGAGGCAGCTATGCTATGGATCGATGACTTTCGAGACTCACCGATATGGTCGAGTCCAAGAAGACTACCGCAGGATCACCTTATATGGGGAGTTGAAGCGAATACATTGAGGAAGTTCACATATGGTAGACTAGGGGGTGAAAGGACTTCCTTGAAAACGGACCTCGACGAGTGACCACGTTAATAGCTCCGACACTATCCTGGACAGCTAGTAGAGGGTGGATAGGCAACCTCGCTCCCACCAGTGTGAACTGACAAGCACTTCCACAAGTAAGTGACGCGCTAATTAAGCGTATCTCAATATGTTGACTCTATATGGGGCGTAGTCATTAAGCTTAACGCAGGTGGATTACGTTAAATGGTTACATTGTTTTCGTACTTTGGCTCCAGGTGTGATATTGATGGTTGTTTATAAATATAGGGTATGTAACGAAACCTTTTCAGTCAACGAAACTTAAATGATTCAGGCGGAAGGTAATGGGTCACGGGTTATGCCAACGAACCCCAAAACATGCGGTGTTGAAGAATGTTACGTATATTGATACTGGAGACTTATGAAGCAGTGATGATAATGTGGTTGCACTATTTTTTAGGATGAGTAATTCAGTGATTTAGGGGCAAGGAACTATTTATTCAAACTTGCTCATGTGATTTGATGCTACCGGAATGAACATTGCGGTGGTTTCTCTGACGTCCCGTTACACACATCACCGTGACCCGAATGAGTCAGTTATAGGATACTGGTCTACCCGACAGTCGTTTAAAAATGGTGGAGTCTCGACGATAGTACACTCGAAAAGTAGGAGTAAGAATGCAATGACTATATAACATTAAAGACTATTTCGGCGAAATAGGCAACTGCCTGGCTCTACTGATTGGCTAATCAAACGTCTAATGGTTATTTCAGTGTAAAAGAGCAATTTTATTATTGGGTTGCGGACTGCCCGAATTATGAAGACCGCAGAAGACGTATTGAAAGCAGACTTCTACAGGTTCAGCTAGATTATAGAAATGTCTGCCGTACAAACATATAAATCGGTGCCAAGAGGTATGAATAGTGTTTGGCTTATGTTTGACCAACACAAAACAAAACAAACAATAAACAACTTTGCTGGCTGAATTTATCTTCTTTAAAATAAAATAAAAATTTGAAATTGTTGCTAACAAGGAAAAAAATTTCTACTTTAATGTACATTTTCAAATTTTATTATTTTTTTTTATTAAAGCAAGCTATTAAAACAGCTGAACATATACGAACAGCTGATACATATACAATGTGGTTTTCCAAAACAGTCCGAACGCTTTACAATATGAAACCATCATCGAACGATAAAACGTCCAGTGCAATAAACCATTCAATAAAACTAGTTTTAAAATAGTCACCATCCAAAAATAACAGATGAAAAAGATCATTTGCCTTTTGAAAGTTTTATTTTGGCTCGATTGGAACTCATCTATTGAATTTTTTTCACTAGTTCTATCTCTCTCGGGTTGAAAGGTTTTACACGTATATGAGAATATTTGACATTCCGGTTATGTATTTTATGCAAATTTAATCTAATTGCAAACACCATATTAATAACAACTTATCCATCTATTTTTCTGTTCATCTGTTTTTTTTGCGCTACTTTGCATAGTTGACTGAACATTTTTTTATAAGAGGTATAAAAAATTGAGGTTAGAAAACTTTTATTACAGCATAAATATGTTAGGTAGGTATTAATGTGTAACTAAAACGAGTTTTATTGCCACTCTAAATTAAAAACATGGTACTTTTCAAGTTTAGAATCTTTCTGTGCGTTCTTTTTACAAAATTTATTGAAGTAGCTTTGAAAATATAATTCCACAATAAAATTTTTCAAAAGATATTTCAGACAAATGTGCATGAAAAGAGAAACAATTTGTGAAACAAGTGAATGTTGGCATTTCTTGTCCGTGTGGGAAAGAAACAAAAACTGAGAATCCCAATTCAAAAGCAAGGTTGATACAAATTACTTACATGGTTCTCTCAATTTCTGATCTATTTCTGTAGGTAACCTACCAAGAACTAATCAAATCTCTGCGAGACTTTGACATAGTAAATGTCTGTAATTAGACTAATGTTTCCCACACTTCCTTCCAGGTTAATGAGCTTCGCCGTATTCTTCGAATTGAGATTCGTAGACTGGCTGAGATACTCGAAAAGTAGTAGACGCCAATTCAACGACTACTGGGGAAAAAACAATTCTGCACTTGAGATTATTTTTGTGGAGTATTGTTTTGTGTATGCCTTCTCCTGCACAATGTACGTTCAGCGTTCAGCAAATATTTGTTGCGTGACAAGCCGCGCATGGTTGATACCGTTTCGTGCAACTTTCACATTAACAAAAAAATACGATATTGTTTTGGTAATTTTTTAATTGCAAAAAAGCTTAGGAGTGCCCTACGGAAAATGTTTCACTGGATTTTTCTTCTAGATTCTTCATACTTTCCAAGCTATTGACAATATTCAACCCAAAAAATGGATTTGTGGGATTGCCAGTTTTTGATAGAAAAGGTAAGGCATTTTCGCCATTTCGACGACAGTTCTCTGTAAATTGTTATGGGTGCTCAACTTGATTGGTCCTAGATAACTTTCTGATTAAGATCGAGATACTATTTATTTTTGACATTTTTTTTACAAATTTTTTGTCGGGTAATCATCGGGTAATAAATTGAGTCGGGTTGTCACTGTCGATAAGAATGATAGAGACATTAAATGACGAAATAACTAGTATTAAAGTTGTCCGTCATTGTTACGTTTTATGGCTCGGTTTGTTATTCTGGAAGAAAAAGAAAGGCAACGAAGACGGGCAGGAGGAATTCTCTCGGCGTGCGGATAAAATACGACCTTTTGAACATTTTGCTTATTTATGGGCCGTTTAATCAGATGTAATGGAAAGACACACTTTTCAAGAACAAAGCAACAAATCGAGAAACCGCCAGAGATAACCAAATGTTAGAACTAAGCGCGCCCATTTTTTATTAATTTTGTGAAGCGAAAGAGTTTTATAAAGGTTTCATTCATCATTCCTGTTTTTTATTTCACTGAATTCTGTGTTGTTCCTCCAAAGAAACTTTTTCTGGCGTTATGTTCTACAAATAAAACATTGGCATACAACGTTGCGATCTTCTGTTGTCAATAGGACATAAGCCAATTACAAAAGCCTTTATTTGTCCGCTGAATCTAGTCGTGGAAGTTTTACTATGCATTTCTTTAATCCTATACCCTGATCTGCAGCCATGGTGCTAACCATGTAAATGTGGTTATTTAACCACGTGGCATCTCAGTAAGATACCAAATTTCTAGGACCTTTATAAAAAGAATTGCAGCCGATTTTGGCTTCTTGTACACCCCTGACTTACACCAACCCACTCGAACGTGTGCAACTCCTTGATATCATTCAGCTCTTTTAGTTCATATTTGATTGCCCAAAAATTTGCTACCTCCTGCGGCCCAATGCTTCGCAGTCATACAGTATATGTTGGGACGTTTCCAGCTCCGTATTACACAATCTGCGGTTAAGATCTCCATTGCCCCTTAACTGCACACGAGCAGTCAGTTTATCCTATTATATAATTCTCACATGATCTCTATCTAGTTTAGGCATCTTTAGCTCAATTTTACATGGTACTCTGTAGCATGTGCTTATGGTACTCATGGTCTGGGAATGTTCTCCCAACAGATTTTATGTTGTTTCTTATATCAGTCTCCAATATGCATTGGGTATACCCTAGAACAGGTTCTGAACCAAAGTAAGGTGTAATTGATCCTTTACTTCCTGAGATCTCAGGGGACCAACACTCAGAACAGCTTTACGCTGTTCCGTTCGGACAGAGTCATGTCGTCTGTTCTCATGTTTAACATTGGTCCTTCAGCAAAGTCTCCTTATGTGGTGGTGTGCATAGTTTTTGATAACTGGCATCGAATTCTACAGTCTATACATCATTCGGTCCCGTGGCGTATTTTTGATCCATTTGCAAGTTTCTATCGGTTCTCAGATTCGCAATGTTTCGAGTAAAGATATCAAGCAAGACAATTTAGGTATCTACAGTAATTTCGACATGCACCTTACCTAATTAAAATAGTTATAAGTTGCAAAACGAATCAGAGGCTTAGCGTGAATTATATGTGTAAGGCTTTTACAGGAAAAATTGTACATAGAGGCTAACAACCCTCGAGGAGTTTTTGGTACACGATTCAATTATTGGTAATTTATGGCATATTTCTGTTATAATCACCATCCAGCTTTACGTCTCCATCAACTAGTTCTATTACACTTCCACACCTACGTATATTAACTTATACGTTACTAACAAGTCAGCCCCCTTTCTGTATCTCATTCCCTAAGTGCTTGAGCGAACGCAGACTCCACATTCAACTTTATTCGCATTACTTTTATTTTATTCCCATTTTCCACCACGCCCCTTTTTCTATTCCATTACCTTACATTTTACACAATGTAACCTTCAAGGTAAACCGCCGACGTACTTAGAATAGAATAGAGGCAGATTTCGACATAATTCGAAGATTCAGCTCACTTTATTACACGAAAAATCAATTTGTCATTATGCTCGTGCACGAACCGAGAGGGTGTAAAGGTATCGATCGCCATTTTTCGTATGGATACTTTAATGCACCGCACACTCACACATACCTATACGTTACCTATCGTTTCATTTTTATGGGACTTGTGCCAAAATCACAAAAAATTTATATGCGCGCGTAGGTTCGAGCAGAATGAAATTTCGCTGTATTTACAAGATATTCATCATCGCGAATTTCAGCATTGAACTTTAAAGCACACCAAGGAAATTCATTCATTCATACATACATTTCGATATAACTGTTGTGTTAACTTTTCATCTGTTTTCTAAACGTGCGATCCCGTAACAAACGCGACTGTCATAAAAGATGAAATATTGACACGTCGAGCAAGATAAAATTACAGATAGGATTGCAAAAAGGATTTCTAAACAGACGTATCTGCGGTTACTTACTGACAGCTGAAAATGTCTCTTCCTCAATATTAATCTTGTGTTTATGTTTATCTACATGCATCAGCACAAAAACAAACCCAACAAGTTTAAAGTAACTTCGACAAATATACGGGGGAGAATTGCGCCAACATGTTTACTCTAAAGCAATACTTCTATGAACCAATGAATATAGTAAATATGTGAGTGTCATTTTAATTAATTAGACTTCTAAAAATAAGAATAATGTTCATGACCCCGTACCTATAGAACTGCAGAAAAGGTATTTTAATTGCTCTCGGCAAATAATATTGAAACGTACTAAAGTACTGTGTAAAATGTGCAATTTTAATGTAATGGGATACATTTGTCCCACTATAAGACATTATTGGGATACATGTGTCCCATTTTTTCTTAAAAAATGAATTCCCATACTTAAAGGATGCAAACATGTAAACAAAGGAATTCGGGTTGCAAGGGTTAAAGTACTTTTGCTAAAATTGATCTTGGAGATTATCCCCCGCATTCATGCTTTTCTAATATTTCTCACCAACACAAAAACAAGCTCAATAATCTTAATTAACAACAGCAATATATTCTAAATGATTTATACAAGTTCGTTACCGTCTTCTTGTTCCCGCTACCATAACTACGATCGATTAATTTAAATTACGACGGCTTTGCCTATTAAAACTAAACGAATTGATTAGAAGATAGCGTCGCCATGCATAATCACCAATAAACTGTAACTTAAAGCGGGTAAGTGCTCTCCACGATTTTATTAACAACAACAATAACGGCATTATTGATTATAGTGGTTAGAATAAATTGCTGGTATTTGCTACCAGCGAAAAAATATAGATT
Organism: Agrypnus murinus; assembly: GCA_929113105.1. Classification (NCBI taxonomy): domain Eukaryota; kingdom Metazoa; phylum Arthropoda; class Insecta; order Coleoptera; family Elateridae; genus Agrypnus; species Agrypnus murinus. The sequence continues at coordinate 153,179,969 of OV816027.1, forward strand.
CGTCCCTCGCACAAAATTAACTCCGGACAAACTTCACAGAACGTCACATTAATGACTCGTTCGTCGGAAACAAGTCCCTAATAAACAAACCACCATCGCGGAAATTGAATTGTCAAACAGAAATCGGTTAATTTGTTCTTAAATTTGTCAAGAGAGTGAAAACACGAAACAAATCATTTCCTTTCCCTTGGTTGCGTTAGTTGTTTGAAGTTCGGCCGCTAAAGAGAAGATTGGCTTTTTGGAAGATATGAAGGCGTTCATTGATTTTAAATAAAAACAGCGATTTAATTTATGAGATGCCAACTCTTGTTCAAATTCATATTTGTCAAAATACTTTGAACGGTGATCTTCTCCTAATTAAGAGGCAGCACAGTTGCTGGATAGTTAAATTTCATTCGTTTATAAAAAAAGCCGGTTATATGATAGACGCGCGTGTGTATACAGTGCCGTGAGAAAGCTCAACACTAAAAAGGCTTTTGAACTGTTCCGTTCAAGACTTGAAACCTTAACGCCAAGTTAGTTTTATGAAAATTCGATTACAGATTAGATATAATAATATAATAATAATGCTTTTATCAGCATCTTTGTCCCTTTATAGACTAGTCTCCGCAAAACCATACCTCTAAACTCATCATGGAGCAGATGGGCTTGTTAGTATGTTAATCCCTTTATAGACTCGGTCCCTGTAAGTCTCATAACCAAGCCAATTGCATGGCAGAGGGATGCAATAAATGACTATGGTGGGCGGGGCTTCATGTTAGTGGTAGTCATAGAAATGTTTGTCAGTACGTTAGCTCATGCATAGACTTGGCCCATAAAAGCCCACATCCAAACAATATGGCTGGACTCAATGGGTGGGTCTAGTGGGCGTGGTAACTTTGATCGTCAGTATGTTTGTACTTTTATAGACTCGACTCATGTCGACACAATCCCATACCAAATATCTAGTTAGTCTAAGCATGCAAAGAGGTGCAATGAGTGCCTGGTGGGCGTGGCTTCATTTAGTGAATGTGGTAAGTAAATGATTTTAATACAAATAATCATGTAATTATTAATTAAATAGTTTATTAAATACACTGTATTAACTACTCAGTTCAGGATGAAAAATTCAGCGTTGGGGCAGTAGTTATAATGTTAGGTTACAAAAATAAACTTATCTTATTTTTAAAAGTGCCATTTTAATCGATTGCTTGGATGACTAAAGTATTACTTTTAATCCCGGGGGAATTAAAAATGTAAAAGTAAAATAAACAAAATGTTAACTTAACGTGGAAGTTGTCGGTGAAACGTTTATTGTGAACATACCGCAAACATACATACTAACCTTACGTTTGTAATGTCAAAACGTCTTGTCACATTCGCATCACATCATATTCGCTACAAAATTACAAAAGTAAAGTTAGGTATGTTTGCAGAATGTTCACAATTAACGCTTCACAGACAACTTACGACGTTAAATTTAATAAATACTCGGAGTGTAACTCGGCGAGGGGGTTTACTTCAGATGTGGGTGGGTGTCCAAGGGCGGTTGATGGAAGACCGGAAAAAGGTAGGTGAGTGGCCAGGGGGTGTGTGGGTGAACTCAGGGGCATGTAGATAACGGGGAGGCGGATGACACGGCGGATAGGTGGATGACCCCGGGGGTAGGTAGGTAGGTGACTCGAGGGAGGGAGGTGGATGGGTGATGACCTACCTGGAGGTAGGTTGGTGAGCTGGGGAGGTGAATCAGTGACGCAGTGAGTGGTTGGGTAACTCGGAAGGACTCGGTAGATGATAGGTACCATATATTTCACAATCGATTATTGATAAATATCGTGTTATAAGTGTTAAATAACACTAATAAATTTTCGTTCAGATTTTTCCTGAATTTCAAAACTAAGAAAATTATAAGAATTTCCAATTACTGTGTCATCTACAAAATGAACATGCGACATCCACAAAACAACCAACAGCGCACAATAATCTATTTCGATATACTATAATTTGGGACTTCCTGTACATTACGTGAGCAATGAGTTTAATATTGAAGATTACATTGCCGCGCGAATGAGTTTACTTAAACCATTACAAAGTTTTCTCGAAATAAACCCGAAAGCAACATATTTAAACATGAGCTCAGTTGCTTGGAAATAATATGGCAGAGGTAAGCAGGCAGTAACACACCAACAGCCAACACAAACTACACCTCGTTTATCATATAGGTAAGAAGTAGCATTAATCGGGATTAATAATCCAAGAAAGACGAATAGGGCCACTTTTCTTTATCGAACACACAACGAAACACTGGTCCCGGTAAAATGTATCACCCCCAAGTGAAACGTATAATACTCTTTCAATCCCACGCTCAATCTAGCAGAATAAAGTGGGAGCCAAGGAAAAAAAGATGTATTTCTTTGGAATAAATGTGTGCTTACTGAATGAGTAGATTAGAAGGAAGGGTTATTAAAACTAATAATGAGAGAAAGACAGATCGTTATAATTTTCGTATACCTGGTTGTATACAGAGTGAGTATAAAGCAAATAATTCATATTATTTATTTGAAAGGTCATTGAATGGCATGTAACTGAGTTGTACAGGAGGGCGGGTTGAATATATAATATAAACGACAATTGAATCAAATGATAGGCCACACTTGTTAGTAGACATTTCATCAATTAAACCAAAAAGTTTAACTCGAACTCGATAAGCACTGTTACATTGACGATTTTTTGATACTAGGATTAAGTAAAAATGTCATTTTCAAACTAAGAGTGGATAAACGAGTTTAATCAAAATTTTTAAACTTAGGGGGCTAGAGTGAAGTTCTTCCCACCAAATGTATTAAGCATGTGTTGCATAGTAAGTCCAACCATAGAGTAGGTTTGGGATGTAGGACTTATAGGAGCCCAAACGTACGTAAGGAACTTTAGCTGAACAAAATAAGGGAAACATATTACAGAAATGACGGGAATCCTTGAATTTGTGAAATAATTCAAACTTATTTTTGCAACTTAACGTTACCTCTCCCACAACACCGAAAACGTATAGTTCTGGACTAAGTAGTTAATTCACTCTATTAATGAAATTTTAGGTAATAATTGCAGGATAATTTGCATTAAAAACAAAATTCATTAGAAAGTAAACTGGAATTAGACAGTATCATTTTAGTTCTAATTTAAAATTACCACGCTCACTAAGATGCAGCCATGGCCCCAGACCTACCCATTACATCCGACTGGTTCATGCTTTGTTCAATCATACACGGTGATTCAGTACTCAATGATCGGACTTTGAGGATAAGCTTCTCTGGTTATTAGAAACATAAAACCTTAGTAACTTTTTTTGATTAAATTAACTTCGAAAATTTTGACCGACGTTTTCAGAAAAGTACGTATAATTGATGCAGGTCAGTGTAGTTAAGTCGAATAGAAATAAATGCAAGATCTTTAGAAATTGACACCATCAGTAAAAACGTGACATCTGTTTAAACAAGCACAAGGATGCAAACGACGCACATTCCATTTTTTAGATGTTAAAACAAAACGATCTATTAATCCGGGGGATTCCCCTTTATTCTAATAGTAAACGCAGACAGAAATGACATCATTTTAATACTGACCCATTTAATGTATCATTAAATTCGATGTGTATGCGTTAATAAACAGATATTAGTTTTAATTAAGTAAAGACATGTTTAGCTAATTTGATCTATCCATCAATAGGTATTGTTATTTTTATTGGAATTCTAGAATGTTTCATTATTAAAACCTTATTATTTTTTTTGATGTTTTAATTCAACGACCCTGAATGATTGATGGATTTGTTTACATAGTCAAGTACAAGTACTGTTATACGTTTTATTACTAAAAGCTGCAGTGTAAGGGGTTTGCAGTTTGTTATCATTTGAGAAACCAAATAGTATCGGGTATCTCCTTGATCTTGACCTCAAAAGATGTGTCCCTATCACGAGTACTATAATTTTTTATTCACAAACCTGCAGTATTGTATTACACATAGGGGTTAATGTGTCTATTAAAAGAATTTGAAATTGTCTTAGTCATCAGAAACAACACAAAACAAAAATACCATTTTTGAAACAATATCCATCGAGAGGTCGTTCTCAACATGCTTTGTTTATTTAATTCTGTTTATCTGTTGTTATTCTACGAAACACTTGGCCAAAATAAAGACGTTTTTATTACTTTACGCTATCCTTGCACATTCTAGTAGTATTGAATATCTGCTTGAACTAAAATATGTGTCATGTGCATTCATACTATTAAATTTGAAAACATTCGGCTGAACTTCGATGCCGTTTTTCTCCAAAAATATAGAAATACGAGAAAAATGGTATATAGGAATTTTCTTTCTTTAATGGTTATCTAACCACTGGCAAAGTCTGAGTATGTCTTAATGAGTCACGGTGTATAATATGTAGTTTGGGTGTGGGACCTACATGGGCAGCGTCTACAGAGAGACAAACATACTGACAAATTTATTTACCATGCCCAGTAACATAATAACATAAAGCCACGCCTACCAAACCCATATATTGCACTCCTCTGATCCATGTTGAGTGCAACCGTATAGGTGGTTTAGGTGTAGAACCTGCAGAATGTCAAGATTAGTTTTACGTGGCCCATCTGCATAAGCATTATGACAACAAATTGAAATACATTCAATTAGCGCGTCACTTACTTACGTAAGAGCTATCAGTTTTCACTAGTGAAAACGAGAGTGCCTATCCACCATCTACTAGCTTGCCAGGCTAGAGCCAGAGCTATCAACGTGCTAGTCCAGAATATGACTGCCACTGCCCGGCCAAGTCCAACGTTATGTGTCTGGGCTTGGTTCTAGGTAGGCCTACGATGTCCAAAAAATCTCTACCACCTCTGCCTATCATAATAAAGGCCCCGTCCGACTCTACCTGAAAGTAGAGACCCGGCTTATACCAACGTGGAGGTGGGGTTATCCTGGTGAGAGACTAAGTGTCTTTAAGACATGTATTTGCATCAGCTCCCCTTAAAGGTGATCCCCCAAGAATTTCGTTGTTGTAATTTTTGACCTAATGGTGGGCAAACGTGGGCAAATGATAGTCAACCGATTGATAGCATAAAAAACCAAATTTCTAAACTGGGGATGGGGATGGCTAACGCGAAATTGGCCTACTGAGATTTATTTGTCGCAACTTTTGAGCCAAGGCTGAGCAAACGAATTTAATTGGTGGCAAACATGAGCTAACGATTGATTGTATAAAAAACAAAATTTCTAAACTTGGGGTGGGGGCTAGCGAGAAATTGCCCAATGTGATTTATTTATTATAAGTTTTGAACAAATAGTGGGCAAATTAATTTAATTGGTAAAACTTGGACTAACGATAGGCAAACTATTGATGGTATAAAAAACAAAATTTCTAAACTCGGGGGGCTAGCGCGAAATTAGACCACTGACATTTATTTGTCATAACTTTTGAGCTAATGGTGGGCAAACGTGGGCTAATGATAGGCAACCGATTGATAGCATAAAAAACCAAATTTCTAATCTCGTAGGGGGAGGGCTAACGCGTAATTGGCTTACTAAGCTTTATTTGTCACAACTTTTGAGCCAAGGCTGAGCAAACGAATTTAATTGGTGGGCAAACATGAGCTAACGAGTGATAGTATAAAAAACAAAATTTCTAAACTGAGGGTGGGCTAGCGAGAAATTGCCCACTGTGATTTATTTATCATAACTTTTGAACAAATAGTGGGCAAATTAATTTAATTGGTGAAACTTGGGCTAACGATGGGCTCCATTTGATGGTATAAAAAACAAAATTTCTAAACTGGGGGGGGGGTAACGCAAAATTGGCCTACTGAGATTTATTGTCACAACTTTTGAGCCAAGGCTGAGCAAACGAATTTAATTGGTGGGCAAACATGAGCTAACGATTGATTGTATAAAAAACAAAATTTCTAAACTTGGGGTGGGGGCTAGCGAGAAATTGCTCACTGTGATTTATTTATCATAAGTTTTGAACAAATATTGGGCAAATTAATTTAATTGGTGAAACTTGGACTAACGATAGGCAAACGATTGATGGTATAAAAAACAAAATTTCTAAACTCGGGGGGCTAGCGCGAAATTAGACAACTGACATTTATTTGTCATAACTTTTGGGCTAATGGTAGGCAAACGTGGGCTAATGATAGGCAGCCGATTGATAGCATAAAAAACCAAATTTCTAAACTGGTAGGCGGAGGGCTAACGCGAAATTGGCTTACTGAGATTTATTTGTCACAACTTTTGAGCCAAGGCTGAGCAAACGAATTTAATTGGTGGGCAAACATGAGCTAACGATTGATAGTATAAAAAACAAAATTTCTAAACTGGGGGGGGGGGGGACTAGCGAGAAATTGCCCACTGTAATTATTTATCATAACTTTTGAACAAATAGTGGGCAATTTAATTTAATTGGTGAAACTTGGGCTAACGATGGGCAAACGATTGATTGTATAAAAAACAAAATTTCTAAACTCGAAGGGCTAGCGCGAAATTAGCCCAGTGATATTTATTTGTCATAGATTTTGAGCTAATGGTGAGCAAACCAATTTAATTGGTGGACAAACGTTGGTTAAAGATAGGCAAGCGATTGATAGCATTAAAAAAAAACAAAATTTCTAAACTGGGAGGCTAGCGCGAAATTACTCTGAGATTTATTTGTCATAGCTTTTGAGCTAATCGTCAGCAAACAAATTTAATTGGTGGGCAAACATGGGCTAACGATTGATAGTATAAAAAGCAAAATTTCTATACTTGGGGGTGGCTAGCGCGAAATTGCCCACTGAGATTTATGTATCATTACTTGTGAGCTAATGGTGAGCAAACGTGGGCTAATGATGGTTAAAGGATTGACAGTATAAAAAACAAATTTTTTAAACTTGGTGGACTATCATGAAGATTGCCTCCCAAAATTTATTTTTTAAATAACTTTTTTCCTATTGGTGGGCCAACGAAATTTGTTTAAAACATCGACATCAGCCGCCGGACCACTTTGTCTTACTACCATCTTCTGTGCGCTTCGGCGTGTACCTGTGCTTTGATCAGACGACGGCGACGCCCAACACCAATAACTGTTTCGAGGGTGAAACGAGAGAGCAACCACACCATGTAATTCCCCCGCGGCTGAAGGTGCATAATAAGCCTAAGATAGCCACTGCATTGCTTTGCATTGCATAAAACAACATTAACGACGCCAATGTGTACAAGTTAAGAGGTTAAGACGCCATAGTCAATTTAAATGGCATTCTTATTTAAACCATAATTAAAAAATGGTGTACACCACATAGCAGATAAATATCACTACTTTATACAGGGTGTTTTAGAACTTTACACAGGGTGTTTTAGAACATATGCCATTTTAGATCTTGTATTTTGGCTAGAACTTTCCATTTGTAAAGATACCTTTTGCTTAGTTCCAGTTACCGTTATGCGAAAAGTCTAAAAATACGCTCAATACATTACTAAGATAAACATCAACATAATATAGGAATTATAATGTGTATAGTTGATGTACAGATGAAAATGTATGAAAGAATATTCTCTGATATGTAGAAAATAAAAGATTATAGGGGATTGTAGTTAGATTGCGACTTCAGCATGTTTCATTTTCCTTTACGTAGTAGGAGTCATATTTTTCCAATCAATATTAAAACGATACGCATCAAGTCCACATGTCCCAAACAAATAAAATTGTCTATTTTTAAAACATAGGAGAATCGAGAAACAATAATTCTAAGCGCCATCTGCTCCGACAACTCGACAGTTCTACAATTACATATTATCGACAGGGCAGGTAAGGGTGACATTAACTTTGAATTGTTCCAAATAGGGAGGGTTAAGCATACAAATTAGGTGCATTTAGCTCGGCCACCTTAGAAAACAAAAGTCCATCATCACACTCCGCCTCGTATACGTCCGTTCGTAGTCCAAGTGAGGTCAACGTATTATTGTGAATTTCTAAGTGGCCTTCACCATGACACCACCCAATCGAAGAAGCGACCGCTTCGAGCCAAATGTCAAGTGAAAATGCAAATAATCGAAAGTCAGTTGTTTTAAATGAGAAATAATTTACAGGAAGTGCTTCAGTTTTTTTGTTTTTTTTTTTTAATATAAATGTTAAGTCATGAAAGGACAATGTCGACGATCGAAATTAAGCAATTTGTCGCACAATTAATTATTAATAGGCCAATTGTGTACCATGTGTGTGTATATCGTAGGTATATTGACCATTAAAGTAATAACGTCCGCAACTAACGGTCATAATTTAGGAATCATCAACGTGCGTGGATAAATAAGCCAATTTAAAATTTATGTTTAAATGAAATTGTTTTTGGAGTTTAATGCTGAAAATAGAAACTTTTCGCACTTAATTACTTTAAAATGAATATTAGGGATTTATTTATCTGCAGCAATAAATTACTTTTATGGTCTGCATTAATTTAATTTCTAATCATCTATTTGTGACATTTATATCATTTGAATGTCAACAAATTATTTTATGCAGTAATAAATAAAACCTAGTAATAATTATTACTTAGTCATTAGAGATGATCTGCCTCTGATTCTATAGAACTTATTCGAATGAATGGAACATTACAACAACTTTTTTGAATTAGACACTTCTACAGGGTGTTTTGAAAAAGATGCCTTTCCCGTTAAAGGGCAATAGAGAAACATGTGTAGAGTAACATCTTACTAACAATTTCCTGAAATGCCCCTTTGAAATGACAACCCCCCTTATAAAAATAATAGGCACGCCACTGCAAATATTTGATACTTCATTGATGATACTTTAGCAATTGCTATAAATAGTTTTCAATCAAACACACTGTATGGTAACCATTAGCGATCAGAATACGATAGTACTGGGTTCGATTCCCGATTGATCCAGAACGATAGTGTTTCATAACAGGTAAAATTACAAATCTCAGGTAGGAAGTAAAGAATCGTAGGCTCCGTGACAATACACTGTTTGGCTCGTAAAGAATTCCATTGCATCGTTCAGAGTTCGCTGAACCAAACAAAACAAAAAATCTTCAAAAATGTTATTTCTGCGTCTTCTCGATCTACTAATTAAAAAGATGACCACATGCACACAACTGCTTTACAATGGCGGGGAATATCTCCGCAACCTCATTAAATCAAACAATTCCTCCTGTCAAGAGTTCATAGGTGTGTAAGCCGAAGGCATAATCGATTACTCACTCACTCTTCACCACAACCTACCACACATTATGTAATTTGATTTGTTGATATTCCCGGAAGCTATCGACAGAAATAATAATGATAATGAGAATATGAGAACAATAGGAAAACAAGATCGACCCTAGACGAAAAAACAAAAGAGTGGCATTTAATTTCATCATGCAAGCGGCAATTGAGTTTGAAGTTGGTTGTTTAGAGTGTGGTAGCAATAAGGTATCAAATGTCATATTTAGGGATAGGATTTAAACGCAGGCACGTGTACGATGTCATAATAGTAAGCTGTAGTAAACACATGCACGCAGACATAATTTATTGAGTAAATGCGGGTTTTATGTGTTACATGAGGGTTTTTATGAATGTAGATTTTCGATTATTTTGATCTCATTTATAAAATATTAAACCGAACCTAAAACAGTTACGTTGAGGAATATTTTGTTACATTCATTTCAATATCATGAAATGCAACAATTGACAGTTATTGAAATGATAATGTTCTTTTGTTTGCGACTGGTTGCGGTATGTTCAATTAAAATCTACCACTGTTTTTCGTAATTTATTTTTAATTAGTAAATAGGTCTGTCATTAGGCATGCGACCAGTCCACAAAAATGTTTTAATTTCCTAAGATAATTGTGTTTATCTACGACCACCATAGAAAGTTACACATTCCGCACAATCTAGTAACCATAAAAACGACCGATTGCACACAATCTCCAAACTGAACGGTAATGACTCTTAGAAATGTTTTCACACGATCAGTAGTTCTATTAAAACGCCATAGTTGTCAGCACTTGCAATATCATAATATTAATTATTTGAAATATAAAATGTTATAAATTTTAGATAAAGATTATTTTTTTAGTTTAATTAATGTTTTACATTAAACTATAAATAATTTAGTTATTTTACTATATAAAGTTACTATTAAATTCTTGTTGAATTAACGTAAAATTCACTAATTTTTAACATTATGTAATTGTTAATATATCCATTAACAATATTCATTATTGCTAAATTACAATAAAACCATTTATAATTTGCAACATTCCATTTATACACACTTGCAGCGTTGGTAGTGTATTGTCTAATGTGATTAGGTTAGGTTAGGTTAGGTTAGGTTTCACCCTTTCAGGACTTTCACCCAAGCGGGCCAGATTCGACTCCTGGTACCGGCAGATCTGGTTAAGGCTTTCTGCAGTGTGTAACGTTACGTTTTTGTCGGTTTTCAAATAATGCAATTTAGTATGCACATTTAACAAAAAAAAAAACCCTAATTGCGGTCCTGCGTATTCACATATTTTCTTTTAATGTAAAATCATCGTTGGTATACTGCATAAAATAAACCGCATAAAAAAATTAAAGGTCATCTCAAAGAAGCACTCCAGACTAATAAAATTGTTTTTATAAGAATTTACGGATCTCATTTCAAATAAAGGTACTGTTTCCACACGTGTTAGTATCTATCATTTCATATTGTTCGTGGGAAAAATAATATTTTCGAATAGACTAGTCTTTTAGAATTTAAGTTGTCAGCTATTCTCGTCAACGTGAAAGAGAATCTGCAAATATTTCCATCTAAATAAGTTGAGATTTTATGAAAAAATATCATTAAAACCTCTCCTGTCTTGATTTATGATTTCCTTGTACGTGCTTATCGGTAAATTTCAAATAAACACATCTGCGCTTCGAAAGATGAAGATTCATGTCTGCAAATCTTGTTGTAAAATCCCGGGCTCTTCTTTGTGTAAAAATACTAATTTTAGTTGGCTTAAAAAAGTCATGTCATTCCCTTATTAGTCTATTTGAAACTGTACCCCTCTTAAAATCTCGTCTACCGTCAAAATATCTTTAGTTTTTACAGTCAGGGTTTAATAAAGTAAGAAGAGAATACACACAGGGCGAAACGCCTTTACGTATCCGGCCGGGATTTCGGTCCCCGTTCCATGAACTAGTATTTTTAAAGTTAATTGCCGAGGACATTTTCAGAATATCTTTGCGGCGTTTTAGTTAATGTTAATGTACAGTAAATACAGTGATTGTGGAGAATCAATTTTTACCGAAATCTAAAGTTTAATACCGTACAGTTTCCCGATAAAAATAATAGAGTGTAATTAGTGTTTTAGTGGTCGCAATTTAGTTTTGCAATATCGTCGTATAGTTGAATTCTCGTTGAATTAAGTTTTTATAAAATCTCGTCCGGATACAATTTGAAATCGGATAATCTTAAATTTAAATAAAACTTAAATCATACGTTTTAGTGGATATGACTGTTAATAATGGTAGTCTCTTCTTTCTACAAGATAATCTAAATAAGAAAATTAATCTAAATTGTCTGGTTGTATCGGTTACTCTGTAACTCTACTAATGAATACCTCTTTGTACTACGGTATTGTGAATTTTAATTCTCGTAGTTTTGGGTTATTAGTGATTGCAGAATTCTATGAGGTTTCCAGTTTCTATAGTTTAGTGATAACTGTTTATATCTGTGTAGGTAAAGGGCAATGTAGTGTAAGTTTGTTCTGATTTAGTTTTGTGAATTAAACAATTTGAACAGGATATTGTGATTTATTAACTTTTTGAATCTTGTGAACATTGTGTAAGTTGTATGTTGCTTATGTACCGATTATTTTTGTTATTTTGTTGTATGAAAACGTTCCCATTTGATAAGAATTCTTATAGAGGGTATTGTGACTTTATATAATGATTTTTTTTGACTAGTTATATCCAATAAATTTCTGTATTTATTAAAACTTTCATATGGTTGATTGAAACTAATTTTCCATTAAGTCATTATCAAGAAAGGATGGGTCAACTATGATATTTTGAAAGCAAGTTATGATCTAAAAAATCTTTTCTGGCTTTTAAAAAAATACTGGAGATGAAAAAGTTAAAATTATGTACAAAAGTAAAAAGAGAGAGTATTCGCGCTTAATTGATAACACTAAGAGAAATTTTTATGGCAAATCTATTAGTGAGGGTCTAACAAACAGAAAAAACTTGGGAAATTATTAATAATCGACTTGGGCGTGCAAAGAAAAATGATTGTCTGCAGGTAACTGAAAACGGTATGGTTTATACTGGTTCATTAAAATTGCTAAATTATTTGGCAATCATTTTTCAACGATAACGGAAAAGAAAATTACATTTAGCCTTTGGCAACAATAAGTCTACTTCTTGCACAGTAGATAATGTCGTAGATCAGTCCTTTTTCTTTGTACCAGTCACTGCCGCTGAGGTCAGATCTATTATACAAAATTTAAAAATACTAATTGTGTTGGTGTGGATAACATCAGCACCAAAACTTTAAAAATGGCTTGTGAACTTGTAATTGAACCCCTCGCATATCTGATCAACTATTCAGTTGAGCAGGGAGTATTTCCTAAATTATTAAAAACAGGTACTGTGATACCTTTACACAAAAAGGGAAACCCTGAAAGTATTGATAATTATCGACCAATTACGATAGTTAGTGTGTTATCTAAAATTATTGAAAAAATAATGTACTGTAGAATAACTGACTTCTTAAATAAATATTCAATGTTTAGTGATTCACAATATGGCTTTAGGACTGACAGGTCCACTGAAAAAGCTGTTACATATTTTTTGGAACATGTCAATAAACAATTAGATAAAGGCTATGAGACTGTTGGCATGTTTTTTGATCTCTCAGCCGCCTTTGATAGCTTAGATATTAAATTCTTATGTGAAAAATTATATGCTCTGGGTTTTAGAGGCACTATATTAGAGTGGTTGAGATCATATTTAACTGATCGTAATATATGTGTAAAAATAAATGGTACGAAATCTTCCAATTTTAGGTTAGAAACTGGTGTCCCGCAGGGTTCCGTGCTGGGGCCGCTTTTGTTTCTTATGTATACTAATGAATTAGCCAGAGAAATTGATGATAGCAGTAGTTAGGCAACAAGAGTTCGAGCGCAAAATCCCATGTTATTTTAAAGGGGCCTCAAAGTTAGCGAAAATACCACAAATCCAAGATGGCGGCGGCTCGCGACACCGTATATCGTGCAAGCATATATCATCGCTAACTTTGAGGCCCCTTTAAAATAACATGGGATTTTGCTATGTATATTTACTAATTAACAACAAATTAAGAAAAAATTCACATACACATGTCAACTTTAAATTACGGTCGACAGGAATCGATATCAGAACAACTAGTATTTCCCTTTTTATGTTTAAATTTATATATTATCGGAGACCCGCTCGTAAAAAAGGGAGTTTATTCACACGACAGAGTGTTAAATCCCGTATATTCCAGATGAATGAACGCTTTTAAAAGTAAAATAACACTTTTTATTAAGACCTTTTTCAAAAATTTTGCTTCCAGGTTGAAATATAAATTCAAGCATACAAGTTTTATCAACTAATAATTTTTTCCTTCTTTAGAAGTAATGTAATAATTAAATCAACCCCATTGTGAAAGCATTAGTATTCAATCAACCCTCCTTTGTTAAGAGTATTGATTTTGTAAGAGACCCTTCTTTTTTCACCCCAGCTCAATAGGTAATTAAGATATATGTATAAAAGGGGGTCTGTATGTAATATATACAATAGTTGCATCGTTTTGAAAAGCATATTCCAGAAAATAATTATCATTTCTAACAAAAGAATTTAATTAACAGCCCTTCATGATGGAGTCGCCACCCTCGGTCCTATGATGTAATATCATAACCGGTGTGTGTGGTATAAGGAGCGGTCTCCCATGTTTTTTTAACCATTATTAAATTGGTCTTTGTAGAGTAGTGACTTCATTATTATACTGTGAAAGCGTTTCAATTGTTTATTAATAATTGTGTAGTGAAAGTGCTTAAAACAATTGTTCCTAAATTATCATTAAATTGTATGTGCTAAAGTATATTATTTACAACAGTGAAGAATAAGTGTCCAGGTGAGTTACTATTTTTATTTATTTAAAACTCTTTAAGTGTTATACAATAAAACGTGGTAATCAAATTTTAAAAAAGGGTACATTATGTTTTGTTTCTAAAAATACATTATTTAAACAATCAGGAATTTTTGACTTATATGATATAACTACAGTGTCACCGTAAAAAATCTTCAACTCTTATTAAAGTATTAATTACTTAGCATATCCTATCTACGTAATAATATAAAAAATAATTATTTGATATAAGAAATCTTAACACTAATTATCCATTGAGTTTTTATTATTATTAATATTTAATAACTCTATTAACCAAACGACCAGTGCTTTTATTACTTTTCTCAAAATCTTTTTCCTAAAATTTTTTCCCCCCAAGATTTTTTCAAGTTTTTTTGCTTTTTGCATTTTAACAATTTTAAATTACAACTAGCATAGCATTTTAATATATGAACTGAACTGATTTATAAATCATATTATTTAAATTCCGCTTCAAGACACCTAGTAACTAGGTAATTTTTTTCGGCTTTTAGCTGTTTTCTCAGCGGTACGTGTAAACGAAATATAGAACGAAATTCTAACTCTAGATTTCAGTTTCAGTGCAGCAACTGAACGCGTAACACTTAACTCTCTTCGCATCCATACTTAAACGTCTACAAGAAAAAAAAAGATGTCATTCGCAATTCAGCTTCTTGATAACCTAAGGGATCTTACATACAACCCGCAGCTACAAGGTAATGCTCGAGCCATCTCGAGTGCTTTAAAGCACTGTAGCACAGCAGTATGGAGAATCAATAGAGCACTGGAAAAAGAAACATCTATAGGGGTTAAGAATCATCTATCAACCTGCCTGGCCCAAGCGAGATCATATAGGGAGATTATTAAAGCCTTAAAAACTATAGGTGGAAGCAATAGTCAGCGAAAAGAGACAGCTCGCGATCGCGTGAAGTGGACTGATATGAAATCAGCTTTTAAGTCACGTATCAGAACTGCTGTAATCACTAACATCAAGCATATTGATCCGAAGGCATTCATGGAAGACTGTTCAGTTATCTTTCAGAGGCGTATTCTGAATTCGTTGAAGAAAGATGAGGCGTTAAAAGTAAACGCAATTTTAACTGGATTATTCGAGATCAAGAAGAGAGATGAGATCATAGAGGAAATAAAGTACTTGAATACAAGAAATGCAGCCATTTATCAGGATAGTGATATATCCCAGTGGTTCGTAGACAATATTCAAAACTCTATACTGAAAGATCTCGAGGAATTTCAAGTAAGTTTAAAAAATCTCATAAGTTAGAAATAAACTAATGCATATTTCTTTATCTAGCAAAAGGAGAGCGGATGGAGTCTCAAATCAATCATCAACCTCCAAGTAAACATCAACAAGTTTACCCAGCAGCTAGGCTCTTCATATATCGATCTACCCAAGCAGATTAAAAAGAAGGAAGCTTGTATCAACGTGCATAATAATGATGAAGCCTGCTTTGCATGGGCTGTTGTTAGCGCTCTTTATCCAGTTAAAAAAGATCCACAACGCATGTCAAAATACCCCCACTTCTCTACAGTGCTGAATCTTAAAAACATTATAATGCCGATGACGATTAAACAAATACCCAGATTCGAATACCAAAATAACATTTCCGTTAATGTATACATCTTGGAGAAGCATAGCAAGAACAAGTTCAGCGTACTCCCTACATATCTAACAAAAGATAAGCAGGACAAACATATCAACCTCTTGCTTCTCCAAGATGAATATCTTGACGATGATGATGACGAAGATGTTGTGACTGATATTCCAAAACCGCGCTATCACTATGTTTATATCAAAAATCTAAGCCGGCTGCTATCATCACAGCTCAGCAATGAAAATGGTCGAAAATATGTATGTGATAGATGTCTCCACTACTTCCGTTCACAAAAAAAATTACAACTTCATACTGAAGACTGTGTTAAAATGAACGATTGTCGAGTAAGGCTACCAACAGCTGAGCAGGCAAAAGTACTATTTAAAAATCATAAGCATAAAGAATCAACGCCATTCATCATATATGCCGATTTAGAGTGTCTGCTGATACCGACTAGTGAAAAGGACAAGGTACAAGACCATATCCCCCATAGTATAGCATACTACGTTAAATGCTCCTATGATGATACCTTGTCCTTTTACCGGGCGTATCGTGGTGAGGACTGTCAAGGATGGTTTGCTCGAGAGATGAAGCAGTTTGCTGAGAACGTTGAGACGGTGTTTCTTTGCCCTCTACCTATGGACACCCTATCACCTGAGCAAGACGCTGAATTCCGTACTGCTACACATTGTCACATATGTCTGGAGCCATTTTCTGTAGATAACAACAAAGTGAGGGATCATTGTCACCTTACCGGTAAGTACCGAGCTCCTGCCCATACAAAATGTAACATCAATTACAAGGACAGCCATACCATACCCGTAGTTTTCCATAACTTAAGCGGGTATGACAGTCATTTCATTATTAAGAACCTAGCTTCAGACTTTGATGGACGAGTAGATCTCCTACCAATCAATAAAGAGCGCTATATATCTTTTACTAAGAATGTAGATCACAACTTAGTAAAATTCAGATTTATAGACTCTTTTAGATTTTTGGCTAGCGGTCTAGAAACTTTGGCATCCTATTTAGATGTATACCCAAATTTAAAATCACAATTCCTAGACTTAGACGAATCAAAATTCAAAATTCTGACTAAGAAGGGGGTCTTCCCTTATGATTACATTAATAACTGGACGAAACTTGATGAGACACAATTACCGGACAAATCCAAATTCTACAATAGTTTAACAGATACAGCCATAACGGATGAATGCTATACACATGCCGAGAATGTATGGGACTCTTTCGGTTGTCAAAATTTAGGCGAGTACAGTGATTTATACCTGAAAACAGACGTATTGCTTCTAGCCGATGTGTTTGAGCAGTTTAGGTCAAGCAGTTTGAAAACGTACGGCTTAGACCCGGCGCATTACTATACTCTACCCGGATACACCTGGGATTGTATGCTTAAGTCAACCAAAATTAATCTCGAACTACTTACGGATATCGATAAAGTTTTATTTATCGAGCGCGGTATTCGTGGAGGTCTAAGCCAATGCTCAAAACGGTATGCTGAAGCCAACAACAAATTTCTACCTAATTATAATCCTCAAAAACCAACAACATTTTTAATTTATGATGATATTAATAATCAATACGGTTGGGCGATGTCTCAGTACCTACCATATGGAGGATTTGAATGGGTAGAAGATGATTTTGATTTAGACAACTTTAATTTCAATGTACCGGCAGACAATCCTGAAGGATACATTCTCGAGGTTGATCTAGAATACCCTCAAGCCATTCACGACGCCCATGCAGATCTTCCATTTTGTCCTGAGCATCGCACGCCGCCAAATTCAAAAGAGACAAAATTAATGGCAACACTTACTGATAAGAAGCAATACATCATACATTACCGGAATTTACAGCAATGTTTGGAAAATGGGTTGAAGTTAACCAAAATTCACCGCGTTTTGAAATTTAAGCAGAACAACTGGCTAAAGTCATATATCGACTTAAACACTGAACTTCGTAAGCAGGCTAAAAACGAGTTCGAGAAAAACCTGTTTAAACTTATGAATAACGCGGTTTTCGGCAAGACGATGGAAGACATTAGAAAACACTCGATAGTCAAATTAGTAAACAAATGGGAAGGACGTTACGGTGCTGAAGCGCTCATCTCAAAGCCAAATTTTAAATCCAGCACAATTTTTACCGAAGATTTAGTAGCTATTGAGTTGAATAAAACCGAAGTTTATTTCAACAAACCCATATATGTAGGCATGTGTATATTGGATATATCAAAATTAAAACTGTATGACTTCCATTACTCATACATGAGGAAGCGTTACGGCGACAAGGCGCGAATTTGCTATAGTGACACAGATTCTCTTGTATATGTCGTCGAAACGTCTAATCTGTATGAGGACATTAGACGTGACGCTCATGAACATTTCGACACCAGTGACTACCCCGAGAATAATATATATGACATCCCGCGCGTTAATAAAAAAGTATTGGGTATGATGAAGGACGAGAACGCCGGTAAGGTGATGACGCATTTTGTCGGCCTTCGATCAAAAATGTACTCGACGAAGGTTTTTAGAGATGAAGATGAGGAGATGTTAGATCTACAGAAAATGGAGCGGACAGGCAAAAGTGATACTGAAATTCGACAGGCTCTTGAAAACCGAAGAACTGTTAAGAAAGCGAAGGGTGTCAAGAAACATATAGTTAAAAATCATATCACTTTCGATGACTATGTTAACTGTTTAAACGAAGGCAAGGAAACATCTGTGCAACAAAAACTATTCAGATCCGATAAACATCGAGTTTCAACCATCTCTCAGACTAAAATCGCGCTCAGCCCTCACGACGATAAGCGCTATATCATCCCCGGCACGCATGACACTCTACCATGGGGACACTATCGCATATCTGCTTAACATAACTGTATAGAGTTAATATATAAGTTAAAGATAAGTTTTTTATTCTTCCGGCAGCAAATAATGTAAATGCTAGAGTGTTATCATATTTTTTCTTTAATAAGTCATCCTCATCAGTCTTACCTTGTTAGTTATTATACATATCTACATAGTTTTGTATATTTCTTTTCTTTTATAAGTCATCGTTGTAAGTCAATACTTACCTGTATATAGTAAATGCGTGTACTATATTTGTATATATTCTTCACATCTTTTTTATAAGAACTTTTTTAACATAGATGTTTCAATGAATTTTTATGTATAACAAACAAATTTTTATATATTTTCTTTCACGACTTTTATGTGAAATCTTGATATAAAAAATGATTGTATATATATTTGTATATATTTTTCTCACATGTTTTATGTGAAAATAAAATTCGATAAAATGATTTTGTTGTTTTTTTCATTTATAAACTATTATACTGTGATTATGTGACAAGTTTATGATGTGTGAAGAAAAGCAAGCAATTAATATTCATAGGGGTAGAAAAACCTCGATTACATATCAACAACAATAGCAATACCAAATAGACGAGTAAGAAAAATTATTACATCTCTTATTTAGCGTGTATGAATTTCCCCTATGAATAATAATTGCTTGCTTTTCATCACACATCATAAACTTGTTACGTTATAACACGATTCGTTTTATACGTTCATGCATACATTTATTGATTTTCGCTTGGTAGGAGGGCCCTCTTTAGTACATTAACAAAATTAGATGAAGAAGGAAACTATTTACTACTCACCCTAATTTATCTACTAACCTGATTGCTGCACTTTGTACATTTAGAATATATCTCGTTTATAGTTAGTACTAATGAGCTTTCAATAAATTAACCGTTCAGCTGGTATTTCAGTCATTTACCCCTTTTAACAGATGTTGGTTAACCCTTACAATTCTCCTTTCGACAATTTAACCCTTTGTATTTAACATGTTATTCAGGTCACCCGTAATTAACCCTGCTACCACGTTTGTCACCCTTATTTCATTATATCACGACGCCTATCACCCTATCGGCAACACACATCACGCACTCATCGACGTTCCTGGTACTACGTCTATCATCACCTTGTCGATCATACTTCATCCTTAATTAATTCTAGCTAAACGTCCTTTAGACCTTAATTCAACATTTTACAATTCACACACATTTTTCAAATCACGCACCTTTTACAAGTATTCTCATACACATTTTACAAGCATTCTCACTGTACAATATGTCAGACCGTTGATGTACCAATAAGTTTGTTAGTAATGTTTTAAGGGATTTAGATGGAATAACAGGGTTCTTGCGTAAACGATTGTCTAAGTTCCTGCTTATAGAGCTCGACCATCACAATAGTCGTCGTCGAGTTTGTATATAACCTCATTGTATATAATTCCACACACCCTAGGTTATACGTTGTTCAAATTATGGGGTGAATAGTTAATTGAATTGTATTGTAATAAGTATTATTGCTTAGTAGGGACATGTATTGATTATACGTTTAATGAGAAAGTAGTATATCTATGTATTGATTCTTACGTCAGAGCGACAGAGTGGAAATGATTTCCTATATAAACGTTTATAGTTTAATTCATACACCCTTAAATGAAACAACATCAAGTGATATACATGGTTTTATTTAGCTTTAATTTATTTCACATAATCACAGTATAATAGTTTATAAATGAAAAAAAACAACAAAATAATTTTATCGAATTTTATTTTCACATAAAACATGTGAGAAAAATATATACAAATATATATACAATCATTTTTTATATCTAGATTTCACATAAAAGTCGTGAAAGAAAATATATAAAAATTTGTTTGTTATACATAAAACTTCATTGAAACATCTATGTTAAAAAAGTTCTTATAAAAAAAGATGTGAAGAATATATACAAATATAGTACACGCATTTACTATATACAGGTAAGTATTGACTTACAACGATGACTTATAAAAGAAAAGAAATATACAAAACTATGTAGATATGTATAATAACTAACAAGGTAAGACTTATGAGGATGACTTATTAAAGAAAAAATATGATAACACTCTAGCATTTACATTATTTGCTGCCGGAAGAATAAAAAACTTATCTTTAACTTATATATTAACTCTATACAGTTATGTTAAGCAGATATGCGATAGTGTCCCCATGGTAGAGTGTCATGCGTGCCGGGGATGATATAGCGCTTATCGTCGTGAGGGCTGAGCGCGATTTTAGTCTGAGAGATGGTTGAAACTCGATGTTTATCGGATCTGAATAGTTTTTGTTGCACAGATGTTTCCTTGCCTTCGTTTAAACAGTTAACATAGTCATCGAAAGTGATATGATTTTTAACTATATGTTTCTTGACACCCTTCGCTTTCTTAACAGTTCTTCGGTTTTCAAGAGCCTGTCGAATCTCAGTATCACTTTTGCCTGTCCGCTCCATTTTCTGTAGATCTAACATCTCCTCATCTTCATCTCTAAAAACCTTCGTCGAGTACATTTTTGATCGAAGGCCGACAAAATGCGTCATCACCTTACCGGCGTTCTCGTCCTTCATCATACCCAATACTTTTTTATTAACGCGCGGGATGTCATATATATTATTCTCGGGGTAGTCACTGGTGTCGAAATGTTCATGAGCGTCACGTCTAATGTCCTCATACAGATTAGACGTTTCGACGACATATACAAGAGAATCTGTGTCACTATAGCAAATTCGCGCCTTGTCGCCGTAACGCTTCCTCATGTATGAGTAATGGAAGTCATACAGTTTTAATTTTGATATATCCAATATACACATGCCTACATATATAGGTTTGTTGAAATAAACTTCGGTTTTATTCAACTCAATAGCTACTAAATCTTCGGTAAAAATTGTGCTGGATTTAAAATTTGGCTTTGAGATGAGCGCTTCAGCACCGTAACGTCCTTCCCATTTGTTTACTAATTTGACTATCGAGTGTTTTCTAATGTCTTCCATCGTCTTGCCGAAAACCGCGTTATTCATAAGTTTAAACAGGTTTTTCTCGAACTCGTTTTTAGCCTACTTACGAAGTTCAGTGTTTAAGTCGATATATGACTTTAGCCAGTTGTTCTGCTTAAATTTCAAAACGCGGTGAATTTTGGTTAACTTCAACCCATTTTCCAAACATTGCTGTAAATTCCGGTAATGTATGATGTATTGCTTCTTATCAGTAAGTGTTGCCATTAATTTTGTCTCTTTTGAATTTGGCGGCGTGCGATGCTCAGGACAAAATGGAAGATCTGCATGGGCGTCGTGAATGGCTTGAGGGTATTCTAGATCAACCTCGAGAATGTATCCTTCAGGATTGTCTGCCGGTACATTGAAATTAAAGTTGTCTAAATCAAAATCATCTTCTACCCATTCAAATCCTCCATATGGTAGGTACTGAGACATCGCCCAACCGTATTGATTATTAATATCATCATAAATTAAAAATGTTGTTGGTTTTTGAGGATTATAATTAGGTAGAAATTTGTTGTTGGCTTCAGCATACCGTTTTGAGCATTGGCTTAGACCTCCACGAATACCGCGCTCGATAAATAAAACTTTATCGATATCCGTAAGTAGTTCGAGATTAATTTTGGTTGACTTAAGCATACAATCCCAGGTGTATCCGGGTAGAGTATAGTAATGCGCCGGGTCTAAGCCGTACGTTTTCAAACTGCTTGACCTAAACTGCTCAAACACATCGGCTAGAAGCAATACGTCTGTTTTCAGGTATAAATCACTGTACTCGCCTAAATTTTGACAACCGAAAGAGTCCCATACATTCTCGGCATGTGTATAGCATTCATCCGTTATGGCTGTATCTGTTAAACTATTGTAGAATTTGGATTTGTCCGGTAATTGTGTCTCATCAAGTTTCGTCCAGTTATTAATGTAATCATAAGGGAAGACCCCCTTCTTAGTCAGAATTTTGAATTTTGATTCGTCTAAGTCTAGGAATTGTGATTTTAAATTTGGGTATACATCTAAATAGGATGCCAAAGTTTCTAGACCGCTAGCCAAAAATCTAAAAGAGTCTATAAATCTGAATTTTACTAAGTTGTGATCTACATTCTTAGTAAAAGATATATAGCGCTCTTTATTGATTGGTAGGAGATCTACTCGTCCATCAAAGTCTGAAGCTAGGTTCTTAATAATGAAATGACTGTCATACCCGCTTAAGTTATGGAAAACTACGGGTATGGTATGGCTGTCCTTGTAATTGATGTTACATTTTGTATGGGCAGGAGCTCGGTACTTACCGGTAAGGTGACAATGATCCCTCACTTTGTTGTTATCTACAGAAAATGGCTCCAGACATATGTGACAATGTGTAGCAGTACGGAATTCAGCGTCTTGCTCAGGTGATAGGGTGTCCATAGGTAGAGGGCAAAGAAACACCGTCTCAACGTTCTCAGCAAACTGCTTCATCTCTCGAGCAAACCATCCTTGACAGTCCTCACCACGATACGCCCGGTAAAAGGACAAGGTATCATCATAGGAGCATTTAACGTAGTATGCTATACTATGGGGGATATGGTCTTGTACCTTGTCCTTTTCACTAGTCGGTATCAGCAGACACTCTAAATCGGCATATATGATGAATGGCGTTGATTCTTTATGCTTATGATTTTTAAATAGTACTTTTGCCTGCTCAGCTGTTGGTAGCCTTACTCGACAATCGTTCATTTTAACACAGTCTTCAGTATGAAGTTGTAATTTTTTTTGTGAACGGAAGTAGTGGAGACATCTATCACATACATATTTTCGACCATTTTCATTGCTGAGCTGTGATGATAGCAGCCGGCTTAGATTTTTGATATAAACATAGTGATAGCGCGGTTTTGGAATATCAGTCACAACATCTTCGTCATCATCATCGTCAAGATATTCATCTTGGAGAAGCAAGAGGTTGATATGTTTGTCCTGCTTATCTTTTGTTAGATATGTAGGGAGTACGCTGAACTTGTTCTTGCTATGCTTCTCCAAGATGTATACATTAACGGAAATGTTATTTTGGTATTCGAATCTGGGTATTTGTTTAATCGTCATCGGCATTATAATGTTTTTAAGATTCAGCACTGTAGAGAAGTGGGGGTATTTTGACATGCGTTGTGGATCTTTTTTAACTGGATAAAGAGCGCTAACAACAGCCCATGCAAAGCAGGCTTCATCATTATTATGCACGTTGATACAAGCTTCCTTCTTTTTAATCTGCTTGGGTAGATCGATATATGAAGAGCCTAGCTGCTGGGTAAACTTGTTGATGTTTACTTGGAGGTTGATGATTGATTTGAGACTCCATCCGCTCTCCTTTTGCTAGATAAAGAAATATGCATTAGTTTATTTCTAACTTATGAGATTTTTTAAACTTACTTGAAATTCCTCGAGATCTTTCAGTATAGAGTTTTGAATATTGTCTACGAACCACTGGGATATATCACTATCCTGATAAATGGCTGCATTTCTTGTATTCAAGTACTTTATTTCCTCTATGATCTCATCTCTCTTCTTGATCTCGAATAATCCAGTTAAAATTGCGTTTACTTTTAACGCCTCATCTTTCTTCAACGAATTCAGAATACGCCTCTGAAAGATAACTGAACAGTCTTCCATGAATGCCTTCGGATCAATATGCTTGATGTTAGTGATTACAGCAGTTCTGATACGTGACTTAAAAGCTGATTTCATATCAGTCCACTTCACGCGATCGCGAGCTGTCTCTTTTCGCTGACTATTGCTTCCACCTATAGTTTTTAAGGCTTTAATAATCTCCCTATATGATCTCGCTTGGGCCAGGCAGGTTGATAGATGATTCTTAACCCCTATAGATGTTTCTTTTTCCAGTGCTCTATTGATTCTCCATACTGCTGTGCTACAGTGCTTTAAAGCACTCGAGATGGCTCGAGCATTACCTTGTAGCTGCGGGTTGTATGTAAGATCCCTTAGGTTATCAAGAAGCTGAATTGCGAATGACATCTTTTTTTTTCTTGTAGACGTTTAAGTATGGATGCGAAGAGAGTTAAGTGTTACGCGTTCAGTTGCTGCACTGAAACTGAAATCTAGAGTTAGAATTTCGTTCTATATTTCGTTTACACGTACCGCTGAGAAAACAGCTAAAAGCCGAAAAAAATTACCTAGTTACTAGGTGTCTTGAAGCGGAATTTAAATAATATGATTTATAAATCAGTTCAGTTCATATATTAAAATGCTATGCTAGTTGTAATTTAAAATTGTTAAAATGCAAAAAGCAAAAAAACTTGAAAAAATCTTGGGGGGAAAAAATTTTAGGAAAAAGATTTTGAGAAAAGTAATAAAAGCACTGGTCGTTTGGTTAATAGAGTTATTAAATATTAATAATAATAAAAACTCAATGGATAATTAGTGTTAAGATTTCTTATATCAAATAATTATTTTTTATATTATTACGTAGATAGGATATGCTAAGTAATTAATACTTTAATAAGAGTTGAAGATTTTTTACGGTGACACTGTAGTTATATCATATAAGTCAAAAATTCCTGATTGTTTAAATAATGTATTTTTAGAAACAAAACATAATGTACCCTTTTTTAAAATTTGATTACCACGTTTTATTGTATAACACTTAAAGAGTTTTAAATAAATAAAAATAGTAACTCACCTGGACACTTATTCTTCACTGTTGTAAATAATATACTTTAGCACATACAATTTAATGATAATTTAGGAACAATTGTTTTAAGCACTTTCACTACACAATTATTAATAAACAATTGAAACGCTTTCACAGTATAATAATGAAGTCACTACTCTACAAAGACCAATTTAATAATGGTTAAAAAAACATGGGAGACCGCTCCTTATACCACACACACCGGTTATGATATTACATCATAGGACCGAGGGTGGCGACTCCATCATGAAGGGCTGTTAATTAAATTCTTTTGTTAGAAATGATAATTATTTTCTGGAATATGCTTTTCAAAACGATGCAACTATTGTATATATTACATACAGACCCCCTTTTATACATATATCTTAATTACCTATTGAGCTGGGGTGAAAAAAGAAGGGTCTCTTACAAAATCAATACTCTTAACAAAGGAGGGTTGATTGAATACTAATGCTTTCACAATGGGGTTGATTTAATTATTACATTACTTCTAAAGAAGGAAAAAATTATTAGTTGATAAAACTTGTATGCTTGAATTTATATTTCAACCTGGAAGCAAAATTTTTGAAAAAGGTCTTAATAAAAAGTGTTATTTTACTTTTAAAAGCGTTCATTCATCTGGAATATACGGGATTTAACACTCTGTCGTGTGAATAAACTCCCTTTTTTACGAGCGGGTCTCCGATAATATATAAATTTAAACATAAAAAGGGAAATACTAGTTGTTCTGATATCGATTCCTGTCGACCGTAATTTAAAGTTGACATGTGTATGTGAATTTTTTCTTAATTTGTTGTTAATTAGTAAATATACATAGCAAAATCCCATGTTATTTTAAAGGGGCCTCAAAGTTAGCGATGATATATGCTTGCACGATATACGGTGTCGCGAGCCGCCGCCATCTTGGATTTGTGGTATTTTCGCTAACTTTGAGGCCCCTTTAAAATAACATGGGATTTTGCGCTCGAACTCTTGTTGCCTAACTACTGATAGCGTTACAATCATGTTTGCTGATGGTACCTCCATGGTGGTCTCAGCGAGGACCTCTGCGGAACTAGTTCATAAGGTTAGTTATATTTTTAATAGTTTTCACTTGTGGTGTTCTAAAAATAACTTAATTATGAATGCTGATAAAACTGTTGTTATTCAATTCTCATATCGTAATGTTCATACACATAATTTCTGTATAAATTCTAATGTAACGTTAAGTTCAAAGTCCTGTACCAAGTTGATGCCTCTTTAACTTGGCAGGACCAAATAAATCATATTTGTAAGAAAATAAATAGCGCATTTGTTGCTGTGTATCAGTTAAAAGATGTGTTCGATACTAGTACACTTATTCAAGTTTACTATTCGCTTGTCTATGTCTATTGCCACTTACAATATAACGTAATTATTTGGGGTGGATCTGTACACTGGGAAAGAGTTTTTATTGCACAAAAGAAAATTATCAGGGTAATTTTTGGCTTAAAATCAAGTCTTGCAGGCCATACTTTAGAAAGTACAAGATTTTAACTCTACCTTGTATCTTTATTTTTAAAACTCTTGTAAATACGAAGTTAAATCTAATTGAATATGAACTAAATAATCAGTATCATAACTATAATACTAAATTTTGTAATGATCTGATAGTTGTTAGACACCGAACTTGCAAGTTCGAAAAGACTCCCTCTTTCATTGGAGCTAAACTCTTTAATAGACTTCATGAGGATATCAGGCACTTGTCCATCAAATTGTTCAAAACTAAAATTAAAAAATTGTTGTGGGAGAAAGCCTACTATAACCACCATGACTTTCTTCACGACTTTGTCTAATTTGTATTATTATCACAATTGTTATTTTATCTTATATATGTATTCTGCTTTATATGCTTTAATTAATTTAATTTCTGTTGGTAATATTGACATATACACATTGACATGTACACCCATTGTTTTAATGGCATTTTATAAATAAATATTATTATTATTATTATTATTATTATCCTTTCTAACTTTTTGGTTTATGAATAAACATAATTTTTAAACTTAATTAGGCTGAATAATATTCACTCATATAATTATGAAAATCCTTACTTATATTTTATCCAACCTAATTTTGACATCACCGATTATGACTAACAAGTTGAATTAAATTTATTAGATCTGACTCCAGTTTCTGGTAATTGGTGCCAGGTCATTATTCTAATTACCATCATTATCAAACTTTCATAATCAGATGGCGCCCAATTATATGCACTTTATTGTGACTTAAAACCTTTATCTATTCTTTTACAATTTGAAGCTATTGGAAACAATACCTACGACCTGAAATTTAAATTTGTAACGATAAGATCTTAAGCTGTGACAATTTTAAGTATTACCGTAACGTAAGTATAATATTTGAAAGTTTTTATGAGTTTCAGACGTCCATCGTGCGACGTATATTTTTCTTATGTTTAAGTTTTACAGTTAAAGTAATATTTTTAGTCCATAAACATAAAGGGAGTTTCACAAGCGGTCCAACGTGGGCCTTGTTTTTAATTCAGTTTCAAGTTTTTCCTTAGCTGTGACATAAATGTGGGATTTGCGCTGTTTCATCTGTAAGTCGGCTGCAGCCGCACGTTGGGCCTACGTAATAATCATAATACCCCCCTCCCTCCCGCACAAGCTTAATAGCTTCTAGAGCCTGGTTTCCAGGTTATAGGTTGTAGCAATTATTATTATATAATTCACAAGCGCAAGTGCGATGGCTAACACTTAAAACTTCCTTTCCTTGTTATTCTACCTGCAAGCACGCTAGAATATGTTTACGTTTCGAGGAAAAGGGGTTAGATAAAAGATAACGCTATGCAGATGTAGGTGATAGAAAAAGATGGCACATCTTGTTAAACTATTATATTGGTTATAGTCCTATTTTGTTGTACATTTTAAAACTATAATTTTAAAGGTTTGCTTTGAAAAATAACATTGGAATTGTGATTGTTTATAAAAAAAAATACTTTTGAAAGTTTGAGTACATAGTACGTATGATTTTTTAGAATCTCATACCGCAACTTCTTCACACTCGTGAGAAATTGGCACTTTTCTGCACTTGTAACACAATATACTATTACGCATTATATGTATTATGAGTTTTTTAAATATTTTGCGAAGATCAAGAAAGCTGATAATGGTTTTCTTCCAAAAGTCACCAGCGACAAATTGTAGGAGGCGCCAACTGTATTTCAATTCCAGCGTTTCTCGCGCCCCAATGCTTTATTATTTTTAACGCTGATTAACCTACAATTTGTCCTGTTTTTTTGATGCGAAACCTTTCTGCAGAAAACGCAGTTTCGAGTTTTTCATACAAAGTCTTTCGGCTCAATGGGCTCTTGGTTCAATTAACTTTTAGACTAAAGGGCCCTACACACGGACGTACTTGATTTAATTTCTCAACTAATTAATACAAGTTTTGAATAGGTATCTTTATCCATCCTGAGATAAGTACGCCAATCATCTGGATCTAATCTCAGTTCTTCCAATAGGTTAATATGTGAAAATGTTTTAGAAGCTCGCTTTCGACGAGATGACGATTTTTCATTATCTTTTTATCACGCCACTGTTATTATAGCCAATTCAACGTCTTCAAAACCGCCACAACTAGGCCAAACTAATGGACCAAGTTCGGGCGTCTGTATGAAAATTTTGATGCACGTTATTGCCTGCGTGTTGATCCACGAACGTACATGCATTTAAGGCATGTACGGTTCCATACCGATGGAACTTTTCGTTCCATCGGTATTTTTAATTTAACTAAACGCAATAGCTAGATGAACTTACGTGATGACGGCCCCTATTAGTAACTTAAGAGGGTGCCCCTATTATTGTCTACTGGTTATCTGAAGAACGTAAGGCCATCTGAGGTTTAGGTAAATTCGAAGATTTCTTTACAAAACTATCTCTTGTTGGTAATAGTGTCTTTTCGTCCACAAAAGATTAAAAAAAATACAATTCATTTAAAAAATGATTATGCACGAAAAGTCCTACTAGACAAAAGGTCTCATTGGATGAAAAGTTCTATTGACCAAAGATACCATTGAACCAAAGTCCATGAGGAAAAAAACATTAAATCAAAAATCTGAGACAGCCCATAATGGATTATTTTTTGTAATCGTCTCCCATATGATAAAAAATTTCTACTGAACAGTTGCAATCTAAAATAAACCTACATGTATACTTTCGCATAACACTATGTAAATTACACCCCATATACTAAAGAGAAGTCTATAAAAATGATTTAGTAGTAAATGCTTTCTTTTTCTCTATTTAATGTTACCCCTTTTAGAGCAAACGGTTTTAAATACATCTAGCCCATAAATCAACCTTACGGTCTAAACCAGACATTTGAAAGTTTTTAAATGCACTTTTTTCTTCTCTTTTCGCACATCCAATCCTGTTTACATTTTGTATACACGAACGAGGTTGTTTGAGAGTGGTCTGTTCTAGTGGGTCAATTTCGTTTAAAAAAGGTCTGAGGATCATCCAACCTAACGTAACACTTGCTTTAAAATGTAATAGCAGCACTCACACGTCCAGTATTGGGTCGTCCACATTTCAGGCCTGTTTTCAGATAACATCATTCCCGAAATTGAATATTTACTTTAAACTTCACACCTATTAAACCACTTTTAATTTGATTTGCAATTGAGACAACACGAAAAGGATAAATCGGATAGAAATGAAATAAAAGAGTGTAGGCCGGGACCAACCGAGCAGATTATATCATTTCAACTAAAGTGTAGTGAGATGGATTGTTGCTTAAAGCTTAAAACGTTCTAAGGAGAGAAAGGATTTATCTCTTACCCTACAGGTTTCCAACCGTAATTGATCTCTTTTCACGCCTTCCAATTCACATGAGAGTGTTTAAACAAGGTTGTTCGACTTAGAAGAAACAAATGTAATTTTACGAGAAAGTAACAAAATACCAAGGATTTGAATTTTCAAATTTAGAGTTACGGTGTTTCTGATATTCACATATTTTATTTCAATAACCAAACAGTTAGGAGATAGGAAACAGTGCGTTCGCCACGTAATAATCCACGATTTCATAGATGCCCCAAAGAAAGGGCGTGCGGTAATCTAAAGGGGTCAGTTCAACGTTCCCAGTTTAGCTGAAACCCACAGAAGTAAAGTGAGGTCAGAATCTTAGCTGTAGAATGCTGCGTTTTCTTTTTCCATTGTTTAGGTTCTATAGTACTGTTCCATTACGAGTACAAAACCGCTAATTTAGAATGGTACAAAACCATACGTCTGTAGTCTTTGTAGCCTAGAGTTCTTCCTCGCTCGATCATCCACCTTACAGACCCGATCTCACACCAAACAGCCATAGATGAAAACTAAGATGCGAGTATTGGCCCATAATAGCTTTTAAAGAATGACTTGCCTGCTAAGTTAGTCTTAGTTAGTTATTTTCAGAGTGACATTTCAACTATTAAATTTTTACAGAAATGATTTATTTGAAGCTATGAAAAATGTCACGATACAGTAAAATTATTCTAAGTGCTTTCAGCCTGATCGTTCGCCAGATGTATATAATTTAATAATGTTTGCACGTCGATAATTCCAACTTAAATTGGATTATTTGCAGATATATTTTTTAAAAGGCATTTCATTTACTTTGGTGTTTGTTATGTGTAATAATCATGCACACAACATAAAACAAAACAAAATGCTCTCAGACTACTGTTGTAAAGTAGATTTGTTGGTAAAATTAACCGAACCGAATACATACAAACGTAATAAAAATGATACATAGTTCTCTGAATTACATGAGGGATGGAGAGGATGGGGTTGGTTGGATTCTGATATTGCGTAGACACAGAGAACTCGTTATAATAGCGTAGATTGCTTTTTTTATCAACCAAACAACTGACTGTATCTTGATGTACCGTGGTTAAGGGCGTGTTAATTGTGGGCGTTTGCCCTACAAAATGGTTTTGCAAGCAGTATTTCTGTTTTTGGTAATCATGAGACTGGAAGACCAACAGAATAATCTCTAGTAAGATAATTGGGAACGATTTATGTAAATAGAAACAAGAATTTGTTTCAAAACCTGTGATGGAAAATTTGATAAAAAAGATGGCCTACTTGAACATTAATTATACATAAAAGTTTTTGTGAAGATAAGAACCCTTGAGTGCTTTTTAGATAAACTAATGATAAACAACTTTATAAGTGTAGGAGTAAATACGTAAATGTACTAATAGTTTCGAAAATAACATAAAAACCAGAATAGATGAAGGCGCAATATTTACTATTCTTCGACCCTTTCAATATCTGGATAAGGTAATCATTAAAAATATTTCGCCTTTGATATACTTACGATGTAAGGTTTCTGTACGTTAGTAGTTAGCATGTTTGCGTCATAATCCAAGGGTCGCATGTGCAATCCCCAGCCAAGTTGCTAATAATTTTTCACTTCGGCGAAACATGCCTTCTTCTTGGATAAGCGAGGAAGTAAGGTGAAATCTCCCCAAATACAGCTAAGTTCTAGTAGGGTCGGCCATAAGTAATCGGTACTACCAGGTACGAGGGATGTTCCGCCACCCCAAATCGTAGCCCAAAAATAAATAAATATAGTTACGATGCCAATGAGCCATTCGTTCCAGATGCATTTAAACAGCTCTTTGGGCATATCGGGACGAATTTTAGTTTTTCGTTGATATCTAATTTGAACATTCTCTCCGCGATTCTAAACACTTTCGCAACTCTTGTTTTGACTGTTCTTATAAATAACACTCGTGACCGATTAGGCTGGAACTTTGATGGAAGGAGTCAGTAGTAGGTGGAGTACTTAGGCTAAAATTTGTTAGGCAGAGTCAGAAGTGGGTGGAGTCTCAGTTTCTACAATCCTTCAATCCGATCGAGATGGTTAGGAGTGAAGTGAAAAGGTATATGTCTGCACGCAACGCGTGAATTTTAAAGAAGCTGAACTACGAAATTTAATTACAGCAGCACATCAGGTCGTTACGTCAGAGAAATGGAAAAACTACGAAAACCACGTAATAGGGAGAAGTCAGTAGTAGGTGGAGTGCTTAAGCTAAAATTTGTTAGGCAGAGTCAGAAGTGGGTGGAGTCTCTGTTTCTATAATTCTTCAGTCCGATCGAGCTGGTTTGGAGTGAAGTGAAAAGGTATATGTCTGGACGCAACGAGTGAATTTTAAAGAAGCTGAAATACGAAATTTAATTACAGTAGCATATCAGGTCGTTACGTCAGAAAAACTACGTAAACCACGTAATAGGGGGGGAGTTAGTATTTATTAGTTTTATTTCCGAATATCTTTAGTAAAAGATCCGAAATTCTCAGTTTTGTTACTTCGAACATATATTGTATGATTAATAACAAATGAAGTTTTTGTTTCTATTTTTAATTTATTTATTAATTTTATTTCACTGTTTTGTAACTTCAATCAAATGATTTGTACCACTAGCTCATACTGTTGAATTAAAAACAAATTGCTGGTGTGACATAAATAAAAGGCATTTCTTAATTTCTATTTTATTTTAATCTAACCCACGTATGTTGTAGCAAATCTTATTTATGTATGAGAACCACTGACAAAAGAAAGCCAGATAGGGTCGTTAGTTGGTACTTAAGGTACATTGATACTTAAGCTGCCCCCATCACAAAAGACGGATTAGGCTGATAAGTAACAGGTGTGCGTCTAATATTTCAATACAACTTTGCATAGAAGTATGGCATGTGGATAAGACCTGTGCAGATAGTCACTTTGAGACGAACTATAGTAGAGTGCATAGCAACCTCGCTCGAAGCAGTGAGGACGGCAGCCTTCACTTAAGAGAGTGACGCACTAATTGAGCGTATCTAAATTCGTCAGCAAAATGGGGACCGTGGCGATTAAGCTAAAATGCAGATGTGTCACGTAAATTCGAAACTTGATATTGATCTGTTTTAGGACTACAGCCAGAGTGAACAGAATCTTGTAGAAGATCCAGATCGGTTTGCAGAGGCCATGGAAATAAAAATTTGGAGATAAACGAACTTACATGCGAGTGATGCGATCTTTCTTAAAGAGACGACTTGATAGGAGGATAATAATTCGACTTTTTAAGTTTCAGTTCTTTAAAAGTCTGTGGTGTGCTTTACCTTCACTACTACAAAAAAACATTATGATTTTTCTAAATATTATTCCAGATGGCGCAGTATCTTTGATATACTTTAATAATAAATTTTTTTAATGATTTATACGAATGTATGGATTGATAAGAGTACCCTTAAAATCGTATAAAAGATCTCTGTATGTATTCCTTTTTCGATTTTCAAGTTTCTTACGATTATGAAATGGGCCCTTGTTTAATGCAAAGCAACTCAGAAACATTCAGATACGGAAAATGAACTTCCTTTTGACTGGATTGAAATAGGATGTTTGAAGTTTTTGACTTCTTTTTTCCTCACAGCGATTTAAAATATAACAATATGAAAACTGTCATCTTCAGCTGGACGTTTCCGTCGGGGAGCGGAATTCATTTAAATTTATTCCTTAGCTTCTGTTTTATGTTTTACACACGTGTAGTGTAGGCAATCTTATTTCCATAAAAATAAATGTTTCGATATTTCACCGTTTCAAAACAGCAAAAAAGGCGACATTGCGTAAATTATCTGCCACGATCTTTGTGAGGGGTGATGTTATTTTGTATGATACATTGTATTATACGTACGAGAGACGTTTATTGTCCGTCAAATGCAGCTTGGCCGGCGGAATGCGCAGATGGGGAAAATAAAGAGGCGGTGTTCGACAAAGACAAAATCTAGGAGGTAAAGAGAAAGTACAATCTGTGGTGCAAATATTTTCAACTCACAAAAAGGGTGTAAATTGGAATTTACTTTAGCGATACAAATCTTTATTATACCCTTGTATAAAATTATCAACAATCCAAAAATAAGACTGTTCAGGTAGAAGGATTAAACCTAACGAGTTTTTGTGATAAATTCTTAGCGTGTTGTTTTTATATATTTTATACTTTTTCATAGAATGTCCCGATCTGTACTAGACGAGAACGTTAGATGAAATGAGCTATACTTATCCTAATGCCGCAAATATTATGTACATCCAAACTTCGCCGGTCAAGCTGAATTTGACAAATTGTACTTACTTAATTCATTGTAAATGCTTACGAAGCTGCTTTTCTAAATATGTCTTGCAATTTTAATATGTAAGTAAGCATATTTCTAGAAGTTAAAGGTGGGTTTACGAGATCTGACAATAAAATTCGCGAACTCACCACGGCAAGTCTTTACATACTATCTGACTGCTAGATACAGTGGCGTAACTACCATGTGTCAGTTCGGGGCAAAGTCTCGGGGCCCGGCGACTTTGGGGGGCCCATTGCGATACATGAAAAGGCTAGAAAAAGAGACTTTTAAAATAAAAAAGAGTATAAATAATATCGAAGTATTTGTTGCTAAGTTGATATACAGTGTGCGCAAAAAGTAAGGAACAAATTCGATAAAAGGGAAAGTATTGATTTTTGGAAAAATTCCAAAAACACGTCAATTTTGTTTTTAAAGTCCGCATTTTTTGACATAATATTCGAATATACAGGGTGATGCGTTTAAGAGTGGTGACGTCATCGGCATTTTTTTTAAATAGCAACCCTTATTTTTTATTCCATATTCTGACACTTCATCCAATTACCAACATGGTAATTAGTTATATTAGAAGCCTAAAAGTTAATACAGCGGTTCTCAACCTTTTTAGTAAATTAGAACTCAACTTTTCATTACAGTTTTTGAAGCCCTAATATCGTTTTCGATATCTACAAGGCTACAAGGCTAAAGTTTGGCAACATTGTCGCCCCCAACGTATTTCTCGCGTTTTCACGAAAAGTTCCGATCTCTAAAGATAGTATAAATACCGTTGCGTTTAACGTGTTGCATATAGTACGTATTTACCTACTTTTTGAGTGTGACATTTTATTTTTGTATTTATTAACAGAATGTATCTTTTCTTATTTTGGTTGCAATAATAAGCTTTTTCGAATATTTTGTCGTTTCTCATGTCTTCGCGTCCCCCTTTTGTTACTTTGCGTTTCCTTAAAAGGGCGCGCCCCACAGGTTGAGCATCACTGAGTTAATAAGTGTTTTGGCAAATATCTATAAATCTGTCGTCGCTGGTTCTTGGTTAAAATCATGAAATGCTTAAATGAACATAAAAACAACAATAAAAGGCTGTAAACTATTACTAGTAATAGAGAAAACAACTCAAACTGTGGCGTAAACTTACTAAAACTGTACTTCACCTTAACCATACACACTTTTAATCGTTCTGGAAACGTGTTTCAACAACTAAGCTGTCATCTTCAGCAGACATTGAAAAACTAAAATCTAACCTTATTATACACACAGAATTTCACGGCTCGTCGGTAATCGGTCAAGTTTGACTAACCGTCAAGCTTGATTGATTACTGGAGCTGATTACTAAAAGACTGAAAATTAATAGGACCTAAATCAGAGTTATTACCAGAGATTACCGACGAGCCGTGAAGTTCTGTAGGTATAAGGGGTTAGATTTTTTAGAGTTTAGTTTAGTTTTTCAGTGTCTGTTGAAGATGACAGTCTAGCTGTTGAAAGAAGTGCCCAGAGCGATTAAAAGTGTGTGTGGTGAGGGTGAAGTACAGTTTTATTACTAGTAATAAGAATACATACCAATGTCTTATTATTAAGATTTTATTTAAAATTTTTCTCTTTTTTGCGAGCGTGTGGGGGCCTAATGATTATCTTGTCCCGAGGCCCAATGCCGTCTTGTTACGCTACTGGCTAGATATAACTGTGGTCGCCTTCAACGTTCTCTCTTGGA
The DNA here is from genome assembly GCA_929113105.1 of Agrypnus murinus. NCBI lineage: Eukaryota > Metazoa > Arthropoda > Insecta > Coleoptera > Elateridae > Agrypnus > Agrypnus murinus. Next base: position 153,216,151 of record OV816027.1, read on the forward strand.
AAAGCTATGCACCCATACCAGCGCCTAGTTCGTCCTTCACAGCAATTTTGGAACTGGTTTTGTGCAATGGCCTTCAGAGCTGCCATAGTTGTACTCCTGACGTTATCAAAATGCCTTCCTTTGAATATTTTCTTTATCTTCGGGAACAGAAAATCATTGGGGACTAGATACGGTAATAGGAACGATTTTCCAACACTATTATTTTTTACTAGCTAAAGACTCCATCACAAACAGTGTCGTGTCAGCAGATGTATTGTCGTGGTGCAAGAACCATGAGTGGTTGGCGAAAAGTTTTTCACGAAGCTTTTTCAGCACCTTCAAATAGTAAACTTGGTTGACTGTTAATTAGTTGGCACACATTGATAATGGACAATCCCTCTAATACCAGAAAAAGAGTAGGCAGCATTTTTTGACTTTGTCTTCATTTAGACTGACAGGATCTTTTTGGTCGTAGAGAATCAGTAGTCTTCCAATATACACTTTGCTACTCATTTCAGGGTCGTATTGGTATACTGTTATGGCAACCCAAACAACTTGCTTCTCTAAACTTTCGATTATTCTTTGCTTTTTTTATCTGGGGTTGGAACTATTTTTGCACGCATCTTCTTCATGTCATAATCTTCAGTTAAGATTTTCCCGTTTCTTTGTCGACGTTCACCTGCACTGCAGGCTCCAACTCGGCCCTGGTCTCGTCGTTGTTGAGCTGATTAATATATACCTAGCAATGTTGGAAACAAATGACATCCATTTCCAGAGAAATTTCACATAAACACTAGAGAATAATACCAATAAAGTGTTCGACTGAAGTAACTTTGAAAGTTCATGGCATCTTTGTTTATTATCCCATTCAAACAGAACATGGGAGTATTTTAGAAGAAAGTCTACACTATCACACCCACCTACCCTTAACATAAAGGTCTGATTGATTTTCGATCCAGTGGCGTGCAAAGATGGCCGAATATGGAACTTGATATGTTTTGGATCACCATGTATAAACCAGTGGTGCTAGGACGGAGATAGGATCAATGACATGGCTTTTGGTATTTTACTGTTAGATAATGTTTTATACACACAACCACTACTTCGTGTTTTTAATCGAGTCAAATACCGTTCACATACGTGCCAATATTTTGCCGTGTAACCATTTCTGCACTTTTTCGCGCCATGTTGTGATTTAAAATGGCTGCCTTGGCCAGACTCTAATTGAAAGGTCTTTACTTTTGGATAGAGACCCTTTAATTAGAGTCTGGCCAAGGCAGCCATATCACAAAACGTGGCGCCAAATTTGAAAATTACAGAAATGGTCACATGGCCAAATATTGACATGCATGTGAACGGTATTTGGCTCAATTAAAAAACACGAAAGATTAGATTGTTATATATAACACTATTTAGCATTAAAATTAGGACATCAAAGCCAAAATATTATATCAAAAATATTGTGATATAAAATGGCGGGAACCATGGCAACACATTAACCATACTCTAATTGAAGGGTCTCTACTTTTGGACATTTCTCGACGCCCTCTACCGTATAAAATTTTAAAATCCGAGCTGACAGCCACCCATTTCCCTTGCCAGTTTTTCTAACCTAAAAATATTTCGAAACGCCCTGTATACTCGGATCCCCAGATATAATGCAACCCGTGTTATAATAAATAGGCATGCTGAATTAATAAATACCGTTTCTAGCAAGAAAGGGTCGAAGCAGAGACCGGCCCCCTACACCTACAATCCAAATATTTTAGAAAACCGGGATCTTGTTTACGGAATCGGTTTTATCGCGACAGGTTTGCTTAATCGGTGATAGTTTTCATAGTGCGAATTTCATTTGTTTCGGTTTTTTCATGTTTCGACCCTGAAAGACGCATATGGGCTTTTTTTATAGAAGAAACCACTGCCACTGCAAAAGGAAAACCAATTTTTTGGTGCAACTATAAACAGGCCGACCCTGGCAAACCACCCGCTGATTTTCACAATTCACAAAAACAAAATAAAAATCGCTGTAACATAATTTTTCGATTTTATGGCACACAACGCTTCAACTAATTTTTCGCAAGATGTTCCTCCCTTTCGTTGGAAGGAGGCGGTGGGGCTACCAGATAGACCTCATTCCGCACAATCAATTCATTATTCGGTGCAGCAATAAAAAGGCCCGCCCTGGCTAAAATCGGTGCTACGGTCGCCGAGATATAAGCAACACAATATTGCCCAAAAATGCTAAATCTCAACTTTGACCCTCTCGTTCTCCGAACCCTGCTAACACTAAATGAAACGGAGCATAGCTTTGTACTTGTCTTGACGGGTCAAGGCACGTCCGGATGGATGTCGTTTTTGCACTATTTTAAACTTGCTTTGTGTGACAGTATAAAGTTTTCAATTGAACCATACCTTAAAGTTGCAATATGGTGTGCATGAGGGTAACCCGTAGGAGTAGTATCTCCAAAATATGTCGCTAGGTTTCAGCAGAGATGCTACCTAAAGATCACATGATGTTAATCGCAAAGTTGAAGAAGTCAAAGATCAAGAATCAAGCAATTCGCCATCCCATCCATTCAACGACACCTCATTCAGAATCCGTTAAGCGTCGTTTAAAGTTTAACGCTGTGGAGTAAATAGCACAAGAGGCACTGTCGCCAGGCGAAGAGCCACCTTCTCGACCACCGCCGTCTAGTGATACCAATTAGTTGATCCCTCCGGACAAGAGTAGGCTTAATTAATAAAGAGTGGGCTAAGAGTAACTCGCTTTTGCTCGACTTCCACGCCAACAGATTCACAGCCTGGATGGTGGTTGTACATGGCCCAGCAGCTCGCCATCCCCAGATTCGTAGCATCCTATAATCTCATCCCGGGTAGCCTGGCAGCCAACCTACTCGGACTGCCGATTGGACCGACAAGTATCAAAGCATTTCGACGCTGCCGTCAATCACCATTATCCAACTACATTATCCACACCCACTGTTGACAGAGCCTACCTCGGAGCATCGCCAATTAACCGTTTAATCCCTACAGACCAAATACACTAAAATAACTTATAATGGCTCCAACTTCGATGTCTGACTGACCATTCCCGAAGTTCTTACCGTCCACTCAAATCTCAGGAGGTACACAAACGCAGAGCTCCATGCTTCTCCTTTACTATTTTATTTACGCTACACTAGAATACGAAAACCTAACGACATTCTTCTTCAGCTCTTTGACCTGCAACTAACAGCAGGTCATAGGACCTACCCAGACTTTGCAACCAACCCGACCTGTTGTACGGCTTAACGTTACTATGTCTAAATAAACTCCAATTAATTCCGAGTCATTTTTAAATGTGTACTGGTACCTCCCCCGACAACCCTTTCCTGTAATGTTTTCCCATCAGAGGGTGTAACTAAGTATTATTACGTAGAAAGATATCGCTTTAAAAGTCTGATCTAAAGAAACAACACTATGTTTACCTGCTTTTTATTATTAGAAAAATCTTAAACTCTACAAAATTTGATCTTAAATTCCTCAGAAGTTTCAACACGACACGGCTACGTCACATCAGCGCTCGCTCATCTCAGAGCCATAGTTAGAGTTAAAAAAACGACACCATGTTTACTTGGTTTTTTTATTAGAAACATCTTATAAACAAAATTTAATCTTAAATACGTCAGAAATTTCAACACGATGCTGCTCCGTCCCACCCGCGATCGCTCAGCCCGTAATGTTTGTTAATACGGAAAATGCTTTTGAACTCTCGCAAATGGTTTTCGTTAATAATACAATTCGTTATAATTCCGAAAATAATTCTTTTGTCGGCAACTCTACCTTTTATTATTATTCACCAAGTTGAGTTGCGAGAGGAGAAAATGTGTGTGATGTGGAAGTTTTGCGGCAACTCTGTTGAATTCTTGGCAGTTAGCCCCGTATTTGTTGATAAACATCGTTTTATGTGCATTTCTTGTTTTTTAGCGTTGACAAGTTCACGACTGCATATTCTGTACGGTTATTATATTGGTAGTAGTAGTTGTGACTTTGTAAAATTAACGGGGTTAAAGACATCCAACGAGTGCAATTATACCTAAACGTAAGTAGGTACGAACAAGCATCTCGTCGTCGACGTCCATTCATCTTCTTTTTTATCTTTGATAAACTTGGTAGGTTTTCGTGCCAACGGGCTAAAACATTTATGGCGTTTATAAAACACATTCGTTATATTCGTTGTTAATTCTAAACCTGCAATAGTACAGGGCGAGTGTAAAGCAAGACATAAATAAAACTTATACTATCTTTTTTATCAATATTGAAAAAATCGCAACACGTAATTTAGGAAACCAAAAATAGTTGTATTGGCATGATTAAGAGGTCAGTTGTAGTGTTTCTGCAGAATCAACTACATGAGTATTTATAAGCAATCGCTGCATGGAAATTACGCGCTACATATTCCAACAAGAAAGAGCAGCACCTCGTCGCCAACTGCCGCGGTCGCTGAATACCAGCAGTGACCTCTTTTAAAAGTTTTGTTACGTGCGGACTATTATAGGCGAAGAAAAGGTACAACACTTACGGACATGTCTGTAATCATCCCTAGAGAGCTTCCAGTCGAAGATAGATTCGACCTCCAATCACTCATCCACTCTCTGCAAGGTGATGGATTAAAAGTAATCTGTTGAAGGTGACAACGAAACTATATTATGTAAGCAACCTTGCAGTACTCCCCATCGATCATATTTCACCCGCTGATTTTCACAATTCACAAAAACAAAATAAAAATCGCTGTAACATAATTTTTCGATTTTATGGCACACAACGCTTCAACTAATTTTTCGCAAGATGTTCCTCCCTTTCGTTGGAAGGAGGCGGTGGGGCTACCAGATAGACCTCATTCCGCACAATCAATTCATTATTCGGTGCAGCAATAAAAAGGCCCGCCCTGGCTAAAATCGGTGCTACGGTCGCCGAGATATAAGCAACACAATATTGCCCAAAAATGCTAAATCTCAACTTTGACCCTCTCGTTCTCCGAACCCTGCTAACACTAAATGAAACGGAGCATAGCTTTGTACTTGTCTTGACGGGTCAAGGCACGTCCGGATGGATGTCGTTTTTGCACTATTTTAAACTTGCTTTGTGTGACAGTATAAAGTTTTCAATTGAACCATACCTTAAAGTTGCAATATGGTGTGCATGAGGGTAACCCGTAGGAGTAGTATCTCCAAAATATGTCGCTAGGTTTCAGCAGAGATGCTACCTAAAGATCACATGATGTTAATCGCAAAGTTGAAGAAGTCAAAGATCAAGAATCAAGCAATTCGCCATCCCATCCATTCAACGACACCTCATTCAGAATCCGTTAAGCGTCGTTTAAAGTTTAACGCTGTGGAGTAAATAGCACAAGAGGCACTGTCGCCAGGCGAAGAGCCACCTTCTCGACCACCGCCGTCTAGTGATACCAATTAGTTGATCCCTCCGGACAAGAGTAGGCTTAATTAATAAAGAGTGGGCTAAGAGTAACTCGCTTTTGCTCGACTTCCACGCCAACAGATTCACAGCCTGGATGGTGGTTGTACATGGCCCAGCAGCTCGCCATCCCCAGATTCGTAGCATCCTATAATCTCATCCCGGGTAGCCTGGCAGCCAACCTACTCGGACTGCCGATTGGACCGACAAGTATCAAAGCATTTCGACGCTGCCGTCAATCACCATTATCCAACTACATTATCCACACCCACTGTTGACAGAGCCTACCTCGGAGCATCGCCAATTAACCGTTTAATCCCTACAGACCAAATACACTAAAATAACTTATAATGGCTCCAACTTCGATGTCTGACTGACCATTCCCGAAGTTCTTACCGTCCACTCAAATCTCAGGAGGTACACAAACGCAGAGCTCCATGCTTCTCCTTTACTATTTTATTTACGCTACACTAGAATACGAAAACCTAACGACATTCTTCTTCAGCTCTTTGACCTGCAACTAACAGCAGGTCATAGGACCTACCCAGACTTTGCAACCAACCCGACCTGTTGTACGGCTTAACGTTACTATGTCTAAATAAACTCCAATTAATTCCGAGTCATTTTTAAATGTGTACTGGTACCTCCCCCGACAACCCTTTCCTGTAATGTTTTCCCATCAGAGGGTGTAACTAAGTATTATTACGTAGAAAGATATCGCTTTAAAAGTCTGATCTAAAGAAACAACACTATGTTTACCTGCTTTTTATTATTAGAAAAATCTTAAACTCTACAAAATTTGATCTTAAATTCCTCAGAAGTTTCAACACGACACGGCTACGTCACATCAGCGCTCGCTCATCTCAGAGCCATAGTTAGAGTTAAAAAAACGACACCATGTTTACTTGGTTTTTTTATTAGAAACATCTTATAAACAAAATTTAATCTTAAATACGTCAGAAATTTCAACACGATGCTGCTCCGTCCCACCCGCGATCGCTCAGCCCGTAATGTTTGTTAATACGGAAAATGCTTTTGAACTCTCGCAAATGGTTTTCGTTAATAATACAATTCGTTATAATTCCGAAAATAATTCTTTTGTCGGCAACTCTACCTTTTATTATTATTCACCAAGTTGAGTTGCGAGAGGAGAAAATGTGTGTGATGTGGAAGTTTTGCGGCAACTCTGTTGAATTCTTGGCAGTTAGCCCCGTATTTGTTGATAAACATCGTTTTATGTGCATTTCTTGTTTTTTAGCGTTGACAAGTTCACGACTGCATATTCTGTACGGTTATTATATTGGTAGTAGTAGTTGTGACTTTGTAAAATTAACGGGGTTAAAGACATCCAACGAGTGCAATTATACCTAAACGTAAGTAGGTACGAACAAGCATCTCGTCGTCGACGTCCATTCATCTTCTTTTTTATCTTTGATAAACTTGGTAGGTTTTCGTGCCAACGGGCTAAAACATTTATGGCGTTTATAAAACACATTCGTTATATTCGTTGTTAATTCTAAACCTGCAATAGTACAGGGCGAGTGTAAAGCAAGACATAAATAAAACTTATACTATCTTTTTTATCAATATTGAAAAAATCGCAACACGTAATTTAGGAAACCAAAAATAGTTGTATTGGCATGATTAAGAGGTCAGTTGTAGTGTTTCTGCAGAATCAACTACATGAGTATTTATAAGCAATCGCTGCATGGAAATTACGCGCTACATATTCCAACAAGAAAGAGCAGCACCTCGTCGCCAACTGCCGCGGTCGCTGAATACCAGCAGTGACCTCTTTTAAAAGTTTTGTTACGTGCGGACTATTATAGGCGAAGAAAAGGTACAACACTTACGGACATGTCTGTAATCATCCCTAGAGAGCTTCCAGTCGAAGATAGATTCGACCTCCAATCACTCATCCACTCTCTGCAAGGTGATGGATTAAAAGTAATCTGTTGAAGGTGACAACGAAACTATATTATGTAAGCAACCTTGCAGTACTCCCCATCGATCATATTTCACTTCCAGTCACTCCCCTCCACCCCTTACGAGGTCATAGGTCAATGTGGATCATGTCAATCGACCCTGGATACCTCCTCGTCGCTGTTAGAGTTGACCACCGACCTCCGACCACTCACCCACCCTCTGCAAGGAGGTCATGGATTAAAAATAACACTTGAAAGTGTTGGCAAGGCTTTATAACAAGTGGTTTTTAAAGACAATTAAATTTGACATCAAATTTGACATGAAACGTTCCTTATGAATATACCGAGCAAAACATATTTACCTTACTTTGATAATTTTGTAATGTCAAAACGTTATCTGTCATATGTTTGTTACAAAATTACAAAAGTAAGGTTAGATATTTTTGCGGTATGTTCACAATGAGCGTTTCAAGCCAACTTCAACGTCAAGTTTAGAAAATACCCGTTATAATACTGTCACAAACGGAATTCTTAAGAATTAAATAATTCATGCAAAACTGAAGTTATATTCCGTTCGTGCAATATTACGCCAAGGTTATACGCATATCTACTAGAGCGGCCCACGTTATTCAACAGTTTGCAATAACGATCCACGTTATTCGACCATCTGAGCGACCAGCTGCTGCCGCGTCACCACGTCTGGCCATTCCAATGCATTTTATCTACTAAGGTTGCTTTGCTTCATCTATACTGAACAACCCACGTTCGTCCACATGCATTCAAACCAGAGCCAGAGCAGCTGCGCATTCCTTCGAGGAAACGCTTCCACTTCACCCACAACTGGTTATTTCTATGTTAATCTCAACTGCAAGTTGCGTTAGTTGGCATGCCTATGGTACGGCCAGCTCGCATGTAAACTACCCACGAGCCTGCAACCAGGAAGCGTGAGCTTCCTTAGTGCCATACTTGGAACACCAACCTACGGATTCCCACTATTATGCTAATCTCTTCCGCCTTGAGCAGTATATAACCAGATTGCTTTGAGCTTACAATTTAGTCAGTGAAAATGACTCCAACACTACATCTACAAGCAAGTTGGTAGGTACTTTTTAATTTATCTACTGCTTAGTTATGAGTGGGTTGTGCAAGGCCCTCTCTCGCTTAGTTATGGGGGACTTGTGCCCAGGATCTCTCTCGATTAGTTCGTAGATCACCAGGAGTTCGTCTCCTACGCTTAGTTTGTAGATTTAGGGCTAGAGCAGGGTGGTTCCGACCACCCTCATGATTATGTTAGTTTTAGGAGGACATGTACGTCCTCACACTGCATAACCTATGTGTGTAACCATTTGTATTCTGTTGTTCTATTGTTAGTATATAGTTGTTTTTATGACTTGTGTTTATTTTCTTCTACCTCCGACTACGTACTCCAGTCACGAAAACCCCGCGTGACAATACCTGGAAGGGATTTACACCTTCAAGTGTCAACGAGGCTACACATACATAATCAACCCTGAAAATTAGAATTGACCTCTGACCGCTTCCCCCAACTCCTTACAAACGATACTTACAAACGATACTTGAGAGTGACAACTTGGCTATATATAATCAACCCGGAGACCTTCCGATCAAGATTTGATTTGACCTCTGGACATGACCCCACCCTCTACAAGGTCATAGGTCAAAAGTGACATTAGAAAGTGCATAATTGATCCTTGACCTCCACGACAATGCCAGATTTAATCTCTGGTCACTCCTCACCCCTACAAGATCATAAGTCAAAAGTGACATTTAAGTGATGGACTCTTGAGAGTTGAAACCTCTTCATATAGGTCAAGTTTTATGGCGTTTTGCAAGAATGGGTTTATTTAATTAGTCTTAAAACGCACAGTATAAATAAATGACATTACTAACTCTAACACACAATGTATACAGTAACCAGTGTTACCTTTCTATGTCAATATGGGTGGGAGGTTTATAATGCTCCAGTACAGTTCTTACTAAGAAGAATAAAACGCAAGAATTTTGACTTGTACATATCAACCTACATTTTAATCACTCTGTATAAATAGGGAAGTGGATAAATTCTCTTGTTTTAAAAGAAGAATAGCTTGGTGGTAGAGACTACCCTAGTAGCAAAATTTGTCTATACCAGGAAAAGATTGCGCACACGTGCGAATAAAAATGTATGTGATGTTATTGATGAAATGTAAGCACGTACACGCAGTCTGCATTTGGTATAGACAGATTTTGCTACTCGGGTAAGTACAAGGTGTCCCATTTACAAAATTCATCCCACTGATTGTCCTTTTCTTAGAGAGCATTCATATATGATAAGTTTTTTTTAATTACCTTTTTTTAAGTATATATGCTGATTGAAGTTATAAGAAATGCAAATTGGGTTCCACTGACCAAGGCAATTTTTATCAAGTTGAGGAAACATAAATGTTTCGAGCCGTGTGAATCAGGATGTTATCCAGAAATGCGGGAGGGTCGAGAATCATATTAAGACAATAAATAACTGCATATAAATTCACTTTTTTATTATTTTTTCAAAGTTATACCTCATAGCTGAAGTCATAAGGTGCGGTAATAAAATCTCCCACCTGTGGTTTAAACAGGATGGTGCCACCGCTCATACGGCGAGATCAATGGAAGTTTTGAGATAAATGTTTCCACAGCACTTGATCTCATTAAGAGGTGAGGTTGGGTAGCCTCCACCTTCGTCCGAACTCGCCTCTTATGATTTTTTTCTGAAAGCTGAGGTCAAACGTCGACCAAGAACTGCTATACGCAAACAAGTTGCAGTAAGACCGACAATGACCCGCCGGCTGATGTATAAATCGAAAACAAGTGTGTATCGAGAATGACGGTCACCATCTGGACGATATTCCACTCACTTACCATAAGGGATCATAGGGGAGATTTTTCTGTCAAGTTTGTTTGAAATGTATATTGTAACATACCCTATGACATAATCATTCAATCAAGTGGTTTCGATAAATTGTTTGCATCATGATAAAAATCGCACTATACATTCAACTATGTATTTTCAAAAGAAACCCTCATATAAAGGTTTTAAAACACAAAACAACAACTAGTATTCAGTGGTGCTTTCTTCTAGCATTTTATTCGCCTTACACTAGTGTATTAGTATTCCTCGGGCGTCCACTAATAACTCCGCTTTCTTGTCACATCTACACAGAAGAGAGTCAACATTCGTATGTATGAAGGTGGCACCTACACACGGTCAATAGCTCGAGAGTAGTTGGTTGTTTGGATTGTTTCGGTCGGTTTGGTTGGCGTTATTGCAGATATAACAATTATTACATAATATTATTATTAATCGCGTGCACTTTTGTTAAATTTCGTTATATTATTATGGGCGCACCCAAAAAAATACGACACCCACGAAAATAATAAATATTTTCGTAATCTCCCATGTGTGGTGTCTCTACCGGCCACGTCTGGTGCAACCATCAAATTTATTGCCTCTATCATCGTTCATCACTGTGCAATAAACACTACAAACCCCATTAGAGGAACAAAGAGAGACATACAGGAGGAAAAAAGCTGATGCGATACTATATAGAGTGTATGGTATATATAATAACGTATCGATATCGTAATTTCCGGATGCTTGTTCGAAACAAGCCGGCGCACTAGATTTTGACGTTTATTTCAAAAAGCGACTTTGCGCGTTTTATAAATTTTACAAAAAGGGGGTTATAATGATAAATTGTAATAAAAGTCGGTAAGCCGTGTCGGTGGCCATGATTGTTAATATGCAAATAACAAAATTTGACATTTTAACTGTCTCGTGCAGCATTTTCAATATCCGGTCTATTTGTTCTCTCTGGTTTAGCTGGTTGATTGGCCCGCAAGTAATAAACCCGATACGGTAAAAACAACTTTCGGACATTTCTAAAAAAAAAAACTTATAAATTGCCGCGTTCGAGGTTTTATCTGTTTTGGTTAGTTTACTAATATCTTCCTGCCGTGGTGTCGTCTTTTTTATTATAATTTAGTAAAACAAATAAAGAGAACAAATCGAAATTAAAAATATACAGCGGAGTTCCCAGAACTAGGAGATGACACGGCAATTCAATCGGCAACCGCAAAGCGTTGCACGCCGGATGTGCCAGCGTAAACGCGTGTACACGCCTGGTACGACCACTGCACTATACTCCTAGTTGGGTGAAACGAGCGATATATTTATGGTCAGTGTAACTATTATACAGGGTGATCAGACTGAAGAATTAAACAAGTATGTTATTATGTAGCTTCAATTGTTTGTAACTACTCAAGGGGTAATAAAAAAGGTCGAAGTTTGGACAATCATTAGTTGATCGGCACGGAATTATTTTAGATTTTTTAAATTTTTAAAATTAGTATAATCATCGATAATTGTCAAAAATAAAGGCAAGAAAGTCTGACTTTTCACGGCGTATTTACGATAAATTGTGCACTATAATTTTTTAATTATATTTATTTTTTGCTATACAGTTTGGTTTGATTTAAACCGGCGTGAACGTGATGACGTCATCGAACTTTTTCTTAAATTACACGATAGGTGTTTTTTTTACTGAAATGGATAGAATGCTGTGTTCTCTTTTTAACCATAATAAATATTCATACTCTTACATAAGAAAATTTTCAAGAAAAACGTGAAAAATGATTTATGACTAGTAGGCTTTGATTTCTAGTCTCCAATTCATAAAACACAATTATCTAGCAAACTTTGGTGAATATCGAAACTTCAGTTCTTCTAGTGGCATATTTACAATTTTTCGGGGAGGGTACTTTATAAAAATTCCCAATCAAAATACTTAAATTTTCACATAAATGGGCCCGGATCATTTATTAAAAGATTTTCCGGAGTGGCTCCAGCCCGTTAGTCCCCCCTCTCCCTAAATATGCTACCGAGTAATTCTGATGGTCTTTAATCTTCAATTAGGAAAATGTAGAACAAGACAGTACAAAAATAAGCAATCAATAGAACAAATTGAAAAACTTATTTTAGAATTCCACTGATAAGAGAGCCGCAATAGGAAATTATTGATGCATTTTTTACCATGCCAGAAAGTATTAATCTTATCATATCGAACACGAGTAACAATAATATAACCGCAAGAAATTCGAATTTCAGTCGCCCTGCAGAGGGCGCTCGTTTCAAGTCTTTCGGACGGTCTGGCACCCACGTTCGACTTTTCAATGTTTGTAGCAATGATGATTCGGTATCCCTTATGATGCAAAAAGTTATTAGAAAAAAGAATCAAGTGATAAAAAAATATGTCACGTGATCCTTCCACTAATGCAATGTTAAGGCCATCTGGCACCCGCAACCGACTGTTTAATGATTCTGGCAGTGGTATCTTGGTATTCATTATGATGCAAAAGTTGCGAAATCATAAGTGTCAGAAAATTTGGAAAGTCGCGTGTGAGTGGAAGACCGCTCGAAAGATTTTAAACGAGTGCCCTCTGCAGGGTGGCTGAGATCAGATTTCTGGGATGGAGTCTCCCCAGAAATTTTTTTAATAGTCCAGGTCATTTATGTCAAAATCTATGTTAAATCTAAGTATTTTGATTTTTCTAGAGTAGTAAAAAATTGTAAATTCGCCACTGGAAGAACTGAAGTTTCGTTATTTACCTAAGTTTGTTAGGTAATTCTGTTTTATTAAGTGGAGAATTAGAAATCAAAGGCTACTATTCGTAAATCATTTTTCACGTTTTTCTTGAAAATTTCCTTATGTAGGAGAATGAATATTGATTACAGATGACAAGAGAACACAATATTCTATCGATTTCAGTAAAAAAACCTATCATGTAAAAAGTTCGATGACGTCATCACGCCGATTTAGTAAATGCAAAATTTTCTGAAACTGAACATAGAGTTCCGCGGTTACGTACCGTGACGCGTTCCGACCCATTTTTATGATTAGCGAATCCCCAGAAATTATTTTTAAGCAACTAAACTTTTAATACAATATAAATAAATACATTTGTTTTTTATATCTGGTGCCGTTTGCAAGCATATCAAGCTTTAAATTTCTTGCTATTGTAATGACTGGGAAAACTCCTTTAGATGGGACGCGAACAAACGAGAAGGTTCCGTCGCCTTCTTCAGTATTCCAGAACTCGCGGCAGATTATTCCAGTACATCAAAGCTTCTGTGGAAAATATATAAGCGCCACTGCGGGAAGGAGCGAATAATCAAACAGTGAATTGAAAGCGCACATCGTGAGTTATTAGAATATAAAATAAATGTTACAAATAAATGTATTGTAAATAAACAGTTTGTAAATATCTAGTTTAAGTTCGTTAACAGTTTATAATTATAGTGTTTGTAATTAGTGTTAGTAATAATATTTCTTTTGTTAATAGACGATTAAACAGCATTATTACTAGTATTTAAAAATAACGTTACACTATATAGACTGATCGATGTGCTAGTTTAAGCTGGAAGTTTGCATTACCATCGGTTATTTTTACAACGCCAATGCTCTTTATATACGCATTTATACATAAATTCTTATACATATTCATCGTAATACATTGAAAGCTCACTTGTTGATATATTTCACCGTTTTTAAATTTTCAATACATTCTGATCTTTTCATTTGTTATAGTATTTATTTAAGAATGTAACTAACAATAAGTGTAATAAGCAAAAGTCAGCTGCTTAGTGCTTACTCACGAAGCATTCAAACTATAAAATTAAACAGAAATCGCTTATTATTTCCCGCCATAAAATAATCAAGTCCGTTTTTATGTATCTATTAAAACACTTAAAACAACATGAAAAAGTATACATACCTTGGCAAAGTCTATCTTCAATGTGCAGCATCCTGAATATATATCTGCTCCATGTAATGTGTCTTTAGCTCTGACTGCTGCTTCTAAACTATCAAATGTATGGTTTACGTTAAGGAAAATCTATTGTTCTATATTTATGTTAATTATTTTTTTTACTACATTTTTTATAAATAAATAGCGTATCAAAGGATATTCTACCATGGCTTGTACACCATTCTTTTTAAAGATGACTATTCTGAGAACATTTCCACTTGGCTGACAAATTGTGTGAAGAACTTCCTGCAAAAAAGAAAAACAAAACATAATCAATTGTATTAACTTTTAAGGCTGTGCAGAAAAAGAAAAGAAACAATTTCCTTGATATGAAGACCCGTGAAAGACGTTAGTCCAATTTTGGGATGAACTGTCAGAAAAGCGTATCCGGATTATGCTTTTACGTCGATTTAAGATACTGAGTAGCTGTGTAACGAAGTGATTTACTGAAACGCGGATAGCAGGTGTTATGGACACGTACGCGGCAAAACATGACACATCTTTCTAAACATATCCAAATAATAACTGGGCGTGTGCTGCCATCAGAAATGTCTGTAAAAAACTGAATTTCTGGTTTATTTCTTTGTATTAGTGAACAATAACAAAAACAAATGAATGTGGTGTGCATACAGTAAGTCCTAGAAATCCGATTGGAAATAAAATTTTCTGGGTTGTTATTACAAGAGATAAAAAAACGCATGCATTACCAATCATTTATGAATTAATTTCCACAGTTAATTCGATGGTAGAGAAAAAATTATTAACGTCAAGACAGGACCCCCACATAAGAAATTTAATTTCTGGGTATAATAGTGCAGCTCGAGATTTTTATTTTTGGCTCAAAATTAGCTCACAAGTAGCTCAGAATTTTCATGTAGGTAAATTTGATTTTCGATTGATGTTTGCATAGTGGGAACGTTGAATTGACGTCAAGATACGACTCCCACTTAAAAGCTTTAATTTCTGGGTATAATATTGCAGCTCGAGATTTTTATATTCGGCTCAAAATTAGCTCACAAGTAGCTCAGGATTTCCATGTAGGTAAATTTGATTTACGATTGAAGTTTGCATAGTGGGGACGCTGAATTGACGTCAAGATACGACTCCCACTTAAAAGATTTAATTTCGGGGTATAATATTGCAGCTCGAGATTTTTATTTTCGGCTCAAAATTAGCTCACAAGTAGCTCAGAATTTTCATGTAGGTAGATTTGATTTTCGATTGAAGTTTGCATAATGGGAATGTTAAATTGAAGTCAAGATAGGACTCCTACTTAAAAAATTTAATTTCGGGGTATAATCTTGTAGTTTGAGATTTTTATTTTTGGCTCAAAATTAGCTCAGAATTTTCATGTACGTAAATTTGATCTTCGGTAGATGTTTGCATAGTGGGGATGCTGATTGACGTCAAGATAGGACTCCCACTTAAAAGATTTAATTTCTGGGTATAATATTGCAGCTCGAGATTGTTATTTTTGGCTCAAGATTAGCTCACAAGTAGCTCAGAATTTCCATGTAGGTAAATTTGATTTACGATTGAAGTTTGTATAGTGGGGACGCTGAATTGACGTCAAGATAGGACTCCCACTTAAAAGATTTAATTTCGGGGTATAATATTGCAGCTCGAGATTTTTATTTCCGGCTCAAAATTAGCTCACAAGTAGCTCAGAATTTTCCTGTAGGTAAATTTGATTTTGGAGTGAAGTTTGCATAGTGGGAACGCTGAATTGACATCAAGATAGAACGCCCACTTAAAAGATCTAATTTCTGGTATAACATTGCAGCTCGTGATTTTTATTTTTGGCTCAAAATTAGCTCACAAGTAGATCAGAATTTTCATGTAGGTAAATTTGATTTTCGATTGAAGTTTACATGGTGGGAACTCTGAATTGACGCCAAGATAGTACTCCCACTTAAAAGATTTAATTTCGAGGTATAATATTGCAGCTCGAGGTTTTTATTTTTGGCTCAAAATTTGTTCACAATTAGCTCAGAATTTGCATGTAGGTAAATTTGATTTTCGATTGACGTTTGCATAGTGAGAACGTTGAATTGACGTCAAGATAGAACTCCCACTTAAAAAATTTAATTTCTGGGTATAATTTGCAGCTCGCGATTTTTATTTTTGACTGAAAATTAGCTCACAAGTAGCTCAGAATTTTCATGTAGGTAAATTTGATTTTCGATTGATGTTTGCATAGTGGGAATGTTGAATTGACGTCAAGATAGAACTCCCACTTAAAAAATTTAATTACTGGGTATAATATTGCAGCTCGCGATGTTTATTTATGGCTAAAAATTAGCTCACAAGTAGCTGAGAATTTTCATGTAGGTAGATTTGATTTTCGATTGAAGTTTGCATAATGGGAATGTTAAATTGAAGTCAAGATAGGACTCCTACTTAAAAAATTTAATTTCGGGGTATAATCTTGCAGCTCGAGATTTTTATTTTTGGCTCAAAATTAGCTCACAAGTAGCTCAGAATTTTCATGTAGGTAAATTTGATCTTCGATAGATGCTTGCATAGTGGGGATGCTGATTGACGTCAAGATAGGACTCCCACTTAAAAGATTTAATTTCTGGGTATAATATTGCAGCTCGAGATTTTTAATTTTGGCTCAAGATTAGCTCACAAGTAGCTCAGAATTTTCATGTAGGTAAATTTGATTTTAGATTGAAGTTTGCATGGTGGGGATTCTGAATTGACGTCAAGATAGGACTCCCACTTATAAGATTTAATTTCGCGGTATAATATTGCAGCTCGAGATTTTTATTTTTGGCTCAAAATTAGCTCACAAGTAGCTCAGAATTTTCATGTAGGTAAATTTGATTTTCGATTGATGTTTGCATAGTGGGAACGTTGAATTGACGTCAAGACAGGACTCCCGCTTAATTAACTTTTGAGTATAACGTTGCAGCTAAAAATTTTTTACTTTTGTCTCAAAACTAGCTCACAAGTAGCTAATAATTCTCATGTAGGTAAATTTAAACTTGGATTGAAGTTTGTATGGAGAGAATACTGAATTGACGTCAAGATACCACTCGCACTTAAAGGATTTAATTTCGCGGTATAATATTGTAGCTAGAAATGTTTATTTTTGGCTCAAAATTAGCTCAGAATTCTCGTGTAGGTAAAGTGGAATCTTTAGTATGAGCCACAATTTTTACTTCTGACTCATACTTCAGAGATAAGAGCTTTTTTGAGTTGTTGCTATGATGCTATTGATAAAAAAAGGGGAAAAAGTAGAAACATCACCACACCAAGCATAGAGATTTTTTCTGTTCCGAACGGAGAAACAAAAACCGGGTTAAATTAATGCAGTATAAAGAAGTCCGCATTTGTCTTTTATCTATCGATAATAATAAAATAAAATAAATAGCCAGTGTCCCTATGGAGATAGCAGTCTGCCTTTTTTATAGCAGTGCTCTTACACAAAACAGTGCCAGGGGCAGTCTAAGTCGTACTTCCATGTTACTAATCGCTTCTGAGATAACTGGAGAAGTCTGTTTTCTGTTGTTTCATCCGACTCAACTAACAGTGCTCAATATCACGGGCACATTCTTCTGAGGCACTAAAAATGCTTACCATAGAGTTTTAAATAATAGTGTACGTAGTAGACTGGGATTACCTTTTCAACTTACATGGCAAGATACAAACTTTTGTTTTCAACAATGAATTACAGGCATTCATATTTGACATTTCACATCCAACCATTTCAGGACATACTGTATGCATAGTTAAAACAATTATGAAAAGGTTTTTTTTAATAAACCGTTTCATCGGAAATCGAAAATAGCAAGCAACAAATTCCTAAATAAATCAATCTCAATAAAATTTGCATATACCTTGACAAACGCTCATAAATTAGTGATATTATTACGACTCTATCGATTTATTATAATTAAAATGGTAACAATTTCCACGAATGCACTCAAACTATCAAATTTATAATAATTTATAGCTCGCGTTTTCATCCCCCATAGATCACAATCAACTCAAAACGTATTATCAAACAAAGAATGCAAAAATGAATGACGTAACTTAAACCAACCAGAAAACAAGTTCATCAGCCATTTCCTGGTTGAAGGGGCATGAATGATAGACAGTTATTAAAGCCAAAGTCAATAATACACGTTAGTAAAATGGAGGAAAGAAAAGAGAGTTAGTGAAAGTATTTGACCTTCACGTCGTTATTTTATTAAACGCCCCCCCAGAAAAATCATGAAGATAATCGTAGGAGGCTATAATACACGTTGATAAATTAGCTAAATGGGAAAATGAAATTCCGCGCTATAAGAAAAACAAAACAAAAGCAGAGTAAAAAACAAGGCAACACAGCACGCGTTTATTTAATCTAGTGAACTTACCACAGTGATGGGATACATGGGGTTAATTATAGTAAATAAAAGGACGTGATTTGGTTTAGTGTCGTCTGGTCTTTTTCTTCGAGGTTCGTCTGCATTAGCGTAACCTCCGGTGTGGCCCTGGAATAAAAATAATCAATCAGGTTATGGTAGATTGGACAATTTACATACAAAACAATTATTCACATGCTACTCGGTTTGTTGACTGTAGTAAAATAGTAGCTTAAAAACAAACAATAATCTATCCATCCAGTTAGCCGTGGCATTAGTTAAAGTGTAAATAACGTAAAAGAGGCTAAGAAAAAAATTATATTTGTATGACATTTATAAACTCGGTCCCTATATGCTTCATCCACACACTATCTATACGGTGGGACTCGGCATGAACCATGTTAGTGAGCATGCTATTTCGGTCGGCATGTTTGTCACTTTATAGACTCGGTCCCTATAATTCAACGCCCAAATCACCTACATGGTAGGACTCAACATTGACCGGAAAAGTGGAATGGGTGTGTGCTGGGCGTGATAGATTTGTCAGTATGTTTGTACTTCTATTGACTCCACGTAGGTCTCAGCCCATAACACATATATGGTCCGACTATGCATACCCCAGAGATGTATATGGTGGGCGTGGCTATAGTGGGTGTGGCAACTAAATGGTTTTTAATACAAGTCATCATGTACTTGATTAATATTTTATTAATTACATGTATTAACCAAAAAATATTTAAAATACAGTAGAGAATCGAAAATCGTAAAAATATACAGTGTTACAGTTGAAATAAGAAAGTTACTAGCCGTAGCGAAACAACTCACCCAGTATATACAAAAGTATTATAAAATTAAAATTTGTTTTATATCAACAAACTTTGGTATTCAACTTTATTTTTGTTACTCTTACTTTTCCCTTCTAATTTCCAAGATAAGGACAAGGTGGTCTTTAAAACTTAAGGAATTGGATTGCTTAGAAATTTCCATCTAGTTACATCCTGAACGGAAGTGATACCAACTTAAAGCTTGAGGGAATTTTGATGTACACATCTAAAGAATTTGGTAAGAATTTAGAAGATCTTACAGAAATTTAAAGCATTGGACTGTCGAGGAATTTCCATCTAGTCACATCCTGAAAGGAAGTGATATCAACTGCAAACGTTTAGACATTGCGAGAATTTTAAGGAATTGGTCTGCCTAGGAATTTTAATCTTCTTAGATTCTGAACAGAAGTGATACCAATTGAAAACTTTAAGGAATCTTGGTGTACACATCAAAAAAATTTAGTAGCAAATTAAAACACATTACAGAAATTTTAAGAAATTGGACTGCCTAGGAATATCCATCTAGTTACATCCTGAATGGAAGTGATACCAACTGAAAACGTTAGGAAATTTTGGCGTACATATCAATGGAATTTGGTAGGAATCTAAGACATTACGAAAGTTTTAAGAAACTGGACTGCCTATGAATTTCCATCTAGTTATATCTTGAACAGAAATGATACCGACAGAAAACTGTAGGGAATTTTGGTGTGCGCATCAAACAAGTTTGATAAGAATTTAAAACACATTACGGGAATTTTAAGGAATTGGACTGCCTGTGAATTTTCATTTAGTTACATTCTGAACAGAAGTGATACCAACTGAAAACTTTCGGAATTTTGGTGTACACATCAAAGGAATTGGTAGGAATTTAAAAGACATCACGAAAATTTTAAAGAATTGAACTGCCTATGAATTTCCATCTAGTAACGGGTACACACCGGGATGCTACTTTGATGGGCCCTATAAAGTAGCCTCGAAACGAAGCTCTGTCAGGGGCACACCAGGCCAGGGGTAGATAGCCGGTTCTAGCACCTCACTCCTCATCTCGGGTAGGCAACTATGTATACATATGCGTTAATATATAGTTACTGTCTTCGAGGGAATGCGATTATTTACAATATAATAAATTATTATAATAAATAAATTATAAATCTAATTACCCTAATTAAATTAATTAAATTATGTGTTCTAATTAAAAACGCTTAACGTTATTATCGAAATTAAAATAACAAAATCAAAGAATTATATACATATATACATATGGGTTAATATACAGCTATCATGGAAAATATGAAAGAGGGTTGAATTAAACGCTATAAATCAGGGGCAAATATCTCTTAATACTCACCCTGCTTCTACGTTTATGAATAATTTTGATTTTTATTTTATTAACATTGTTGACCTTGAGAATGCGGTGTTGCCACGTTTAGAGAGATAGATTCAAGGTCACCAGAGAGAGAGATAGGTTCAAGGTCACCAACATTGGGTGACCTTGCAAATGCGGTGTTGCCACGTTTAGAGAGATAAGTTCAAGGTCACCATGTGTTAGAGAGATATAGATTCAAGGTCAATGTTTTGATGACCTTGAAGAGTGGCCTTGAGTTCAAGGTCAAAACATTGTTGTCATATTGTTGACCTTGAGAATGCGGTGTTGTCAAGTTTACGTGACAGATAGATTCAAGGTCACCATGTGTTAGAGAGAGAGATAGGTTCAAGGTCAATGTCAGGAGTGGGGAGTGGGTTCAGTACTCTCAATTTTCATTTACTCAGGCCTATAACTGGGAGATCGGGGTGGCAAAACCGGCCCCAACTAAGGCTTGGTGAAAGAACCTATGGTTCTGATGTACCTAACCTAGGTTAGGGAATAGTCCTAATGCTGGGCGAGGTACGATCCCGTATGAAAGAGAAGGGGGGTAGCGGCGGGTGAGCACGTATTAAGCTAATCGCTCCGGTACTAACCTGGCTAGCTAGTAGAGGGTGGATAGGCAACCTCGCTCCGACCAGTTACTGGGTGCATATGCCAAGCATATGCGCGCTTATTGAGCATACCTCCAGTATACTTCCTCTGGGAAGGAACGTGGAGATTAAGTCTAACGACTTCAAATTGACGACAATTTCTAATCTTTAAGGCTAATGTGAATTGGAAGTCCAATTTCTTTTGGAAGCTTGGACTCCCAGTGAAAACAAAAACTAAGTAAATAAGTTTGAGTTCTGGTGATACCCAAGACTTCGCATTGACTTCCCTTTCAAAAATCTAAATACCTACCTATTATACTGTATCGCTCGTGATTTGGCAGGCCAAGATTTGTTTCGTTTTTTATAGTCGCGTTTGGACCTTGAACTTCAAGTGGAGATTAAAAACGACTGTAAGGTTAATCCTTATTTGGTCTTCAAATTCGCATGTACTTATTGAAACAGACTACCTTCGTAGTACATGCCAAGATTATAGTTCTTATAAACCAATAAAACAAACCTGAACAACCTTTCAATTAATTCGATCAAAAAATCACGTAACGAACTCGCATTAAAAAATATTTTTCAGATCTAAAAAATACTAAATATGATTATATTGATCAATTTTAAATTTGTGCGTAAAATGTACCCTTGGAATGTATATCAGATATACTACATAAAAGATAAATAATAATCAACGTAATGTAGTTCACCTCTCTTATTACTGTTTTAAAATAAATTGTTTTCATTTATGCATTGTCATATTCTTATTATTATTAAATGTGCCCACATAAAACACGATTTTATTAATTTGTTGAATGTTTAACTAAATGGTTTATTATTAAAAATTTAAAGCGTTTATTATTAAAAGACATTAAACCAGACATATTTGTTTGTTTTCATTTTTATTATTAAACCAGCGTTTTTTTTATATATATATTTATTATTACACTTTAATAAGCAACGTCGTGGCGCTCCATTTTGTTGAAACAACAATTAATGCACGACAAAATAAAAAAATTAACTATCATTGTTTTCATTTTTTATCTCGGATTTTTTATTAAATGTTTTTCATTTTTAGAACGGAGAATTGAGTATGTAGTAATTTTAAACCATACAAACCAAAAATGGCATTTTTACCCATGGCCAACCTTCAGTAAAATTCTCCTTGAATCACATTGTTATTGGAGTTTTGTAAATAACAAGTTTGATACAATGTTACATGTTTTCATTGTTTTTTTTTTATTATGAGAATGCTTTGACTTGTCTGCATTCCTCACTATTTTATATAAATTCTTGTTTTTTATTACTAGTCCAAGCATTACGTGAATAAAAATTCAAAAACTAGTGAAAAATGTTAAGTATTAAATAAATGCTCAAGATTTTTTGACATTGGCTTGATTGTTTGAACAGTTTTTTTTATAGTATCAGGTAGTTTTTCTGTGGTGGTTTATCTTTTTTGGTTCCTTCTCCTGCTATCCATCAAAATATGTGGTTACCATGACATCCTCCCACTCAATTGAACAAATTGAACATCTTCAACTTACCGTAGTAGAATGTAACACTCGCATAGTCTCCCCCACCGCTAAGCACCAAAAACCGCACTGTCTGCGATATTTCACGTTGTACGAGGTAGGTTTGATAAGTCAGTGACTTTTTGTATTTCCCGCGCAGTAACTTTAAATGTAACACTGCTCCCGCTAACTGCCATCTATGAATAGACTGCAGTAAAATTTTGAGAAAGCTGCGCCATTTAGTTTGTATTTGACAGCCATTGAAAGCAAACAACCTCGTGAATTTTAACGAAAATGGAAAAAAAGTGAATTTCGTGTGGTGATTAAGCATTATTTTTTGCGTAAAAAAACCATCACCGAAACCAAGGAAAGGCTTGATAAATACTATGGGGACTCTGCACCATCAATTTCAATGGTTAAGAAGTGGTTTATTGAGTTCCGTTGTGTTCGTACCAGCACAAGTGGCGCCAAACATTCAGGTCGCCCAAAAAAGGTCGTCACGCCAGAAATCGTCGATAAAATCCATGAAATGATATTGGACGATCGGAGAATGAAAGTGCGTGGGGTGGCTGAGGCTGTAGGCATCTCAACTGAGCGGGTACATCACATTTTATATAAATATTTGGACATGAAAAAGCTATCCGCGCGATGGGTGCCGCGATTGCTCACACTAGATCATAAGCGCAACCGTTTGACCACTTCAAAGGAGTGTTTGGCGATGTTCAGCCGCATCCGAACGAGTTTTCGCGGCGTTTCGTTACCGTAGACGAAACATGGATCCATCACACTACACCAGAGACCAAGGAACAATAAAGACCGTGGGTTTCTCCGGGTGAACGTGCACCAAAAAAGGCCAAGGTGGGTCTGTCGGCCAACAAGGTCATGGCCACAGTTTTTTGGGATGCACACGGTGTCATTCACATCGATTACCTTGAAAAGGGTAAAACGATCACCAGCGAATATTATTCAGAGCTTTTGGACAGATTCGATATTGATTTGAAGCAGAAACGACCGCATTTGACGAAGAAAAAAGTGCTGTTCCATCAAGACAGTGCACGGGTGCACACGTGTGTAGTCACCATGGCAAAAATTCATAAATTAGGCTACGAACGGCTACCACATCCGGCATATTCTCCAGATTTAGCCCCCTGTGACTATTTCCTGTTGCCAAACCTGAAGAAATGGTTGGGCGGTAAGAGATTTGGGTCGAATGAAGAGGTCATCACTGAAACAAACGCTTATTTTGAGGGCCTCGAGAAAACCTATTATTTGGAAGGAAAAATTCCAATAAAAAAATTGGAAAAACGGTGGACTAAATGTATCGAGCTAAAAGGAGACTATGTTGAGAAATAAAACGCTTATTTGCCGAAATAAATATCTTTTATGTTCGATTGCAATATAAAGTACTGTTTTTCATTGTATTGTTTTGCGGCAGTAAACTGGCTTATTATTGTAGTAAAATAAAGTATGGCAACTGTATATTACATGTCAAATCTTCTTCTGTCAAGAATAGATGTCAAATTTATAAACTAGTTTTTTCGGTAATTAGTCAATTTTAGGAATCGAACATAAAGCTTTGTATGCAACTCTTACATAATCGGACCTTATAGACTCGCCCTTTTTATAGGCCTTGCTCGCTTCGCTCGCTCGGCCATAAACTGGGCTTGTCTATAAAGTCCTACAATATGTACTTGTTACATAAATAGCTATTATTCAAAAAGTCATTGACTTATCAAACCACCCTCGTATTATAAGCGATGCGATAATATCGCTAAGCTCGCAGTGCAATATCAATAGGTCATGCGAATTCGAGCGTCTAATGCTTATTCCTCACCTCCTGTGGTTGTTGGTAAGTTGTTTGAATTGGCAAATATTTTGGCAACAATAATGGCGAAGGAGCTATTTGGATAAGACAAGTAAATGGAGGACGTAAAGCGTATTTACATAATGTCGAGTATGGGCAGTTGGGGAGGTGGAGTCTGCAGTTATTGTTAGGATATTTAAAATGGTTAAGCAGTTACAGTATTAACGGCTACTAAGTTATTTGGGTAAATAGAGGACATAAAGCGTATTTGCATAATGTAGACTGTGGGCAGTTGTGGTGGTGGAATCCACAGTTATTGTTCTGCAAATGGTTTCGGCAATAAACCAACGGATTGTAGTCCTAGGATGTTGAGAATGGTAACTAGTTACAGAATTATTATCGCCTAAGGCATTTGGGTAAGACGGATAAATAGGACATAAAGCGTATTTGGATAATGTGGAGTATGGGCAGTTGTGGAGGTGGAGTCTGCAGTTATTGTTCTGCAAACGGTTTCGGCAATTAACTGACGGATTGTAGTCGTAGGATGTTGAAAATGGTAAGTAGTTACAGCATTAAAGACGACTACGGCATTTGGGCAAGAGGAGTAAATGAAGGACTAAAGTATTTGCATAATGTGGAGTATGGACAATTGTGGGGATGAAGTCTGCAGTTACTGTTCTGCAAATGGTTGTTGTAGAATGTTAAAAATAGGGACTGAGGTATTTGGGTGGGAGGAGTCAAGAAGACGCAAAGCGTCCAGTCAAATGTGGAGGTGATGCCTGCCGTAGCTATTCTACAGACAGTTTCGGCGGTTATTATGGTTTGAGGGTTCAAGGCCATCTACGATACAATCGAGACAAAACAGATCTAAAGCAACTTATGCTACTATCAACACCACAAAGCAACATCATTAAATTAGGCCTTGAACAAAACAAAGATGTTTTTCGTTCTCTGCAGTAAACATGATCATATTTTCGTCTGAAAAGAAATTGTAATGCTACTTTTTTCTCCTTGTTTCGTCATGAAGCAGCTGCCAATAGGGGCACAGGGACATAATATAGTCCAAAAAAAAAGGGACAACGTCTGAAAACTTTGTCAGAATCGGTTTATTACTTGTTTTTTTTTAAGTATTATCCTTGCTTAGTCTGGGAGTTTTTGTTTTTCTTTAACAATATTTGCTTTTGAAAGGTGCGCTTTCACAAGTTTTAGTTTGATGTATTAATTACCAAATATTTTATGCTTTTCTGTCAGATTGCTCAGAATTTTTCTTTTGCTTTCTCAAGTGGTCTGAATTAATGACATCTACTTCTTGAATGTATTAGACAAATTTGCTTTCTTTTTCTTCTTATCTCAATGATCACCCAGAGCGGTCTAACTTATAATTAGATAAACAAGAAACGTTTGTACTAGTTTGACGTATGTTATTGTCACGAATGGAAATGGCTTTATATTGAAATATTTCTGATGCGTTTTAAACTAGCTCTGTACTCTAGCTAGAGCAGGACGAATAAAATCTATAAATAACCAATCTGCCGCATCAGCAAACTAACATCTGCCGGATGCTGAGGTGAAGATGGTACAAATGCACACTTGCATGCTTTTAAAAATAAATCACAGTGTCTCACTGTCCACACTGTACTAGCGCAAGCGTATCTCCATAAACGCACACCAGAGTGAAACAGAGAACCTAATCTTAACACGCGCAAAACTACCACGTGCTAGTAACTTGCCTTTAGATAGGTTGCTTAGTTAAGTTAGAATTATATTTTCTATATAACGAGACTGCACACGAAATAACTCGAGACTCATTCTGAGCCTCGAAGACCTTCAGGCAGTCTTGGATAAGTTTTTAAACAATGTATTCGAATGTTTAGGTTAGGCTATGAAAAGGGTTCCTCACTTTCTGAGTTACTGCTCCCTTTAATTATTTCTGTTTAGATAGTTTAGTTCATTATAATGTTAAACTGGCCTTTGCTTTTGCAACGGCCAGGCTAATGCTCTTTTATTCATATCCAAAAAATCTAACGAATAAGAAATTCTTTCTTTATTTCTTAGGGTCTCGTCCGGGGGGGGGGGGTTATTCGCATTGACGTCTGGAATGATTTCTTTTAGCTGCTCGATATAACTGCACAGGATCCTTTCATACAACATCTGCGGAGGCAAAGACAGAAGCATCTATCCTTTTTATTAATGCTAGGATGATCTTTCACTTTTTTTTTATTTCAAAAACGTCTATAGAACCTTGTATAGAAATAACATACAAAAATAGCACATTTGAACGACCATCAAACGCACCAGGCAAGCGAAAGCACTTGCCTGGTCACTTTGCCTCCGTCATAACCCCCGCCAACTTCAAGCCACCAACATTGGAGGTCGATAGGACCAGTTGCAGCGTGCAAACTAACCAAAACTTGGCACCAAAGGCTGAAGAGACAAATGAGACCAGTAACCAACTTCGCGCTAATGTGTTTCCAGTAGAAGCTTTTTACCAGAACTGTTTATGTCCATTCCACCAACTTCAATTACCATCAACGAGCCATCTGTCGCCGCCACCTACCTGCGTGAAGTTGGCACCCCCATATAAGAATGTCGAGAAAAAACTATTGCAAAATTTTGCCCAAATTATGCCCAGTTTTGACCAATAGTTGTTTTATTTTGCCCAGCCCCCCTTAACTCGTGAGTCAAAAGCCGAATTTCTATGGTGTAGCACCTCCATAAGCGATTGCAATAAAATAAAGTAGACCATAATTTTGCCCAAGTTATGTCTAACCTTATTTTTTTACATAAACCAAACCAGATCTTCACGAATGCAGGGTTGTAAACGCATCACAGGGTATCTACAACGCATTCCACAGGTCTTAAACAATATCTGATCTTGGGATTAACTTTTGACACATTACCTAACAATTCTAAACCTCATATAGGTCATCTAAAGGGTTTTCACGTTTTGCCTAACTTTATTTCATAACTTAAACCCGGTGACTCATTCATAAATGTAAAGTTCAATATCTCTAATTCTGTCTGAAAGTCGTAGAAGTAATTCTGATCTTGGGCAAAACTTTAGACTCACTAAAGTATTGAACTTTAGATTTATGAATGAGTCACCGTGTTTAGATCAAGAAATAAGGTTGGGTAAAACAAAACCCTTTGAATGCCCTCTACAATGTTTAGAATTGTTAGTTAGTGAGTCTAAAGTTTTGCCCACGATCAGAATTACTTCTACGACTTTCAGACAACAAAATCCAAAATATTGAACTTTACATTTATGAATGTGTCACCAGGTTTAAGTGAAGAAATAAGGTTGGGCAAAACTTGAAAACCCTTTAGATGACCTCTACGAGGTTTAGAATTGTTAGGTAGTGAGTCAAAAGTTAATCCCAAGATCAGATATTGTTTAAGACGTGTGTAATGCGTTATAGATACCCTGTGATGCGTTTAGAACCCTGCATTCGTGAAGATCTGTTTTGGTTTATGTGAAAAAATAAGGTTGAGCAAAATTGAGCATACCCTGGGCAAAATTATGGCGCACCATAGAAATTCGGCTTTTGACTCACCAGTTAAGGGGGCTGGGCAAAATAAAACTACTATTGGTCAAAACTGGGCATAACTTGGAAAAAATTATGGCCTTCTATATTGTATTGCAATCGCTTATGGGGGTGCCACACCTTAGAAAATAAAACAACTACTGGTCAAAACTGGACATAACTTGGGCAAAATTATGCAATAGTTTTTTTCTCGAATTCTTATATTAGAGTGCCAACTTCAAGCAGGTCCGCCACCTCCATACCAAGGGCATAATTCCTATCAAGATCCATCGCCGTCAGCTTGAGCCAACAATATCGACATTCGGTTTGTTGTGTAGAGGCTCCTGTTGGTGCAACGGCGACGTAGTTTTCAATAGGCAAAAAATACAGACTGTATCAGGAAAGCAACCAAACTTGACCTGTGCTTCAACAACAGCGTCATCTTGACAGTTTCATGTATTTTTTTTTATTTATAAAAAATTCGAATCTACAGTCCTAGGACGCAAAAAATTATTGGCCATACCAATATAATTAATAAATTATTCGTCCTTGTCCATCGAACATAAAAAAAATTACAGTCACTGTTGATTGATCTGTACTTACGCGCACTACAGGGCAGTGGTCGTTGCAATAAATTATTATCTTAAAATGTTCCTACTTTAACTAAAACAAATTTCTGGATATTTTTTATTTATTTTTAACAATACAGATTAGTAATCAAGATAAAGCCTCGATAACAGACAATAAATGTTCATTGTTTATTTCCCACCCTTTGCTACTCGTCCCATGCACCACCTTTTTATAAAACAGTGCATAATCTCGCACGAAATCTAAATAAACACCCTTTAAAAATGTGCGAAAACATGAAAACTAATAACACAAAACAATTCGTTATAATTTGCAGTCAGCAATTGCAGACACAAAAACAATTGACTCGCAGGAGTTCAGGTTATTATAAAAACATTTGTTACCAACTACAACAAACAGTAGCAATAAAAAGTGATGTCCACCTCAAAAAATATCATACAGTCTGAATAATACACAAAATGTTTGGATTAAATCCAAGAAATTTAAGAGGAAACCATGACTCAGAAGCGCACAATGAGTTTCAAAATAATTGTAACAGGACAAGCCTCAACTTTAAATTTAAATACAGGGGACACCTTCTGATGAATTTCTTTTTTTTGTCATTTGTCATCAAGAAAAAAAAGACGTACACGTTTTATGAATTATTAGTATTATTATTATCCCATTAATCCCATCCCAATTAAAGCGCGGGAATCTGCAATCAGGTGTGCCACCTCTCATTAAAGGTTAATTCAGGCTCTTAAAAGTAATTAATAGAACAAATGGAAGGATATTTCTGAAAACATAACCTCTCGAGCTCAAACAAGTGAAGCATCCGTAATTTTCAAAAATATTTCAACGGCTTCCGGGTCAAGAAGGCGTAGTATCATGAAGATTCCCACTCGTATTTATATTGGTGATTAAAACAAGGACAAAAAATAGTTTTACGCACTGAAACCTGACCGAGCAGAATCAACTTATAATAATCCTCTCTATCAAAATAAAAACAAATAATATTGTTGAACTGCAGCTCGTTGGCCTTGATGGGTCATCGTCCGGCCTACCAGCATTGGTTTGAAAGCCTTAATAAATTTGATTCAGACTTAAATGAGGATATTCTTGCCAAAAATTAAAACAAATCGTTTTTAAATTAAAAAAGGACGTAACATATGCGAATTTAGGAACATTTCATAATCACCACCTACCGAGTTGACTTTTGTTTTTGCGTTTTTGTTTTTTAATAGACTTGCATTAATGTATGCAAAGCCGGCTTCGATTGATTATACGATTTATTTCCTTCCAGCTGATTTTTATAATTTTAATAATTCAAGCTGAGATTGATTATATTAGAAAATAATGCTAAAAGAGCGCTACTTGACACTTTAAAATTTTTTGCAACAGTCAACACATTAGTATTTGTTACAAAAATATCTTTTGGATTGTTTTTATTTTAGGTTAGAAAAAATAACCTAGAAAAATAACACGATTATAAAAAAATTAAACTAATAAATTATCACTTCTAATGAATGGAAAATATATTATCCTATACTTCTCAATTTTATCACCAGTTTAATTCTACAATCTTAAAAAACACTAACAAAAATAAATTATTCCCTCTTAAACTAAACTTAATGACATCTAAATGTGTATCAACAACAATCTTAATCGCATCTAAACATTTAATTCTTTATAATTACACAAAAACAAACCGAGCTAGCCCGTATTTTTACCGATAGTCACAATTAATAAAAACAATCCAAAATAATTTTTAAGGCTTTCTTACTAAAACAGATCAAAACATTATCGTCCCTTACAAAGGTTGCAGATACTAAACTGCATCTGCCCTAGTTTCAAGATAATCAATGAAATGAAACCTACTCTGACATTTCCTTGCTCATTTTCCATCCTCGGTCGTTTATTATGAGGCCCATCTCCATTAAACGCCATTTTGAAACTAACAAAACTCTCGCACACTTCAAAGAACTGAACTAACCACTTCAACGACACGCACAAAACTGTCAATTTTTTTCGTTGGAAGGAAATGGTAGCAAGTACAGTTTTCAAAAAGCATGCGTACCTACCTAGCGACATCTGGTGGTGAGAATTTTATTTAGTTCTATTAGTGTGTAGGTTTCTGCTTAAAAATCAATACATTTAAATGTGTGGAAATTAGATTTTTTTATTATTCAGGAATAAATAATATTATACACTGATTTGATTTAGAAAGTAATAGCAATAATTATAAATATATACGGTTTTTTTACCGTAACTCTTTATTGATTTATTTAAATAAGTTCCTGTTACTTTTTGACCCCGTTTATTTAGTATATTTAAAATAGTGTTTAGGTATACTAAAATTAAAGGAGAATTTAAAAAGAAAATCTGTTTCCAAAATATATAGCTCTATTTTCTCGTAGGCTAATTATTCCATGAAATAAAACCAACAAAAAATTAAACCTGACCATTTTCATTTTCGACTAAAGTTGATAATTTAAAACCAGTGGCTGATTAAGCGAAGAGATCATAGGCGCCAGCAGAAAATTTCCTCATGGGGGCCAAGTCATAATCTCAGGGCCGGATTACCCAATAGGCCCGGGCCTACGGCGGCAAATCTAATTAGACGGCAAATTTTTTACGATTAATTTTAAAATGAAAAAAAATAGTAATGAAATTTTTTTATTGTTTTAAAAATGGTGTTTACTAATCTAACAAAAACAGAAAACGTCCTATTATTTGCTTCACAAGAATCTAACAGTTTACGTTTTTCATGGTTTTGTTTATACAACTATTTTATTTATTATTTTATTATCAATTACTATCGAAGTGTTGCATATGTTCACCGCAC
Source organism: Agrypnus murinus (assembly GCA_929113105.1). Lineage (NCBI taxonomy): Eukaryota > Metazoa > Arthropoda > Insecta > Coleoptera > Elateridae > Agrypnus > Agrypnus murinus. The sequence goes on from OV816027.1 coordinate 153,247,744, forward strand.
GATAGCGGCTAATGAAACGAGCAGTACATGAATCATAACGCGGATAACAGCCATCAGGGCTGTCGCATAACATACATATACCGGGTGGGGCAATAGTGTGGGAAGGTCCGATAGGTCCTAAACGGTAACAGCTAGAAAAATCGTTCTAATATAGATGTAAACAGTGGATAGAGACGCATCCAGAGAAATTATCTTCAAATATACAGGGTGTTACAGAAAAGTGTGGCACGCTTAAGGTAATTTTTTTTTAATAGAATGCCCCAAATATTTTTGCATATTTAACACCTCTCTTGGCAGGTTTCTTCATATCTAGAATTTTAGCACCATCTAATGACCGGTTTAGAAGTTATAAATTTTACCGCTTAACAGTTTACCGCTTTTACCGCCGCAAATGTGAAGACGAATTTAAGTAGGGATTTTGTTGCAGGGGCTTGTAGGGTGCTCTTCTTTAAAATAAAATGGACCCACCATGTACAGGGTGTTCAAAATTAATTTTTAAATTTTGAAGTACTCAAAGCTAAAATTCATAACTTTTTCAAATGGAACACCCTGTATATTTTGTACCTTTGTGATGCAGAATTAAATAACAAACATTTTTTGAATGTACGTCCCTATAGCTATCTGTAACCACTTTTGATTTATTGAGAAAAAACTGCAAGAAGTACACAATTAAAAACAATTATTTATTTAGTTGTCAAGTGTGTTGGTTGTTTTTGTTCAACAAAACATTAAAGCATCTAGCAATTGTTGTGCACATATGCAAAATGTACATTTCTTGCAGTTATTGACCATCAGTGTTTAGTTCTAGTAGGTGTTTTAGTTTTTCAAAATGAATTTTAGTAATGGAGAACTTGTAGACATGAGTTTTGTTTTGGGCGAGTCGAAAAGAAATTGTTTGCTTGCCCGCAGAATTTACCACCAACGGTATCCTGAACGGAGGCTCCCTAAAGTTCACAGCTTTCAAAACCAGCTCGATAGATTTGTGAGGACCGGCAATGTACAGTATGAAAAAAGTGAACGAATTAACAATGTTGTGAACGAAGAAAATGAGTTATCTGTTGTGCTGGCAACGATTGAGAATCCCCATTTTAGCCAGAGAGAAGTGAGTTCATCTGTAGGAATAAGTAGACGTTCGGTTGGTCGAATCTTAAAGAAAAATAAGTTTCATGCATATCACATTCAAATGCACCAGGAATTAACTGATGATTTTCTAAAACGTTTACAGTTTTGTAATTGAGCCATAGGTAAAATGCAAGATGATGCTACATTCCTCAACAATGTTTTGTTCACTGATGAGGCAACGTTTCATAAAAATGGATTTGGGTCATTCTCCAGAAAAGGTAAAAAAACATGTTACTGGTAAATTGCGTATTTAGCACTGTACATATCAACAGAAACTTTGCAAGACTGTTTTGTATGGTTACTTTAAAAAAAGATTTTGTACATCAAACTTTACTTTTGTCGTACTCCGAGGCTGTAACCAGCTGCTTTTACGAGTGTATAATGTTACAATATTTTTATCTGTTTCGAATAACTTTTAAATTGAAGCAGTGGTACTTAAGCTTGTATCTACAGTTTTTATAAAATGATTTTTTTATTATATATTCTTTGAAGATTTTTGAATTATAGCCATATTATAGGTGTAACTAGTTTTGGCGTCATTTTCGAAGCACAAAACAAAAACGTAAAAATTTGGCAACGTGGTGTTGTATTTTGTCCGCTCATACCGGGTGTGCATTCAGACACCTTCTTTTAGCTTGCAGCAATTAAAGTTAGCGGAAATGGTTTGACTCCTAGAATAAGAAGTGTCTTGTTAATTGAAAAACACATACGTACATTTATTAACCGTCATACCCGTAGATAGCTCAAACATATATAATTGATTTTATTTTTACAATTTATATAATTGATTCGGCTTTGTTATTAGCTGTGTTTGTGTTTCAGAAAGTTAGGTTAGGTTAGCATGCACCGTTTAGAGGAAATTATTTCAAAACTGTAAAATTGTCATTTCCGAAGTCGTCATCCCCGAAGCCTTTTCCAGCTTCGGTAATATAAGAATAACATTGTTTAAGAAAATACTACAAAAGTTTTACTGACAGGTGTTCTGCTGTTTTCAAAACATATCAAAAAACCTAAAAGCAAAAACTTGCAAAAAAATTACAACTTTTTTTTTGTTTCTTAAATTGTTCTTTTGTACGGAGAATGACCCATATTTGTTAACAGGCACAATTTTCATTATTATGCTACAGAAAATCCCTACTTTTTCAGACAACTTGATAACCAGCACAGATGGTCCATAAACGTTTGTGGGGGAATTATTGGAGAACATGTAATAGGGCTACATGTTTTTGATGGTACATGGTACAACTGGAGCTGTTTATCTTCATTTTTTGGAGAACTATTTGCCACAATTATTGGTGAACCTTCCTCAAAGGATCCGAAATGGGATGTGGCTTCAGCAAGATGGTGCTCCACCGCATTATTTACGTGCAGTTAGAGACCACCTAAATAATATCTACCCACATCAATGGATTGGAAGGAATGGACCCACTAAATGGCCTGCGAGATCTCCTGATCTTACAAAACTGGATTTCTTTTTATGGGGATATGTGAAAGAAATTGTTTATACAGAGATACCAACCACAATCCAAAATATGAAGGATAGAATAATACATGTTTTTAGAAGTATCACGCCGGCAATGTTAAGAAACGTACAAAGATCGTTCCAAAGGCGCATCGAAATGTGTGTCCATGCAAATGGGCAACATATGGAGCATTTGTTATAGTTCTTTTTCTTTTGTTTTATTTGAAAAACCTTGATGTTTTAAATAAATTTTTAATTGTGTACTTCTTGCAGTTTTTTTTCAATAAATCAAAAGTGGTTACAGATAGCTATAGGGACGTACATACAAAAAATGTTCGTTATTTAATTCTGCATCACAAAGGTACAAAATATACAGGGTGTTTCATTTGGAAAAGTTGTGAATTTCAGCTTTGAAGTTCTCTAAATTTAAAAATTAATTTTAAACACCCTGTACATGGTGGGTCCATTTTCTTTTAAAGCAGAGCGCCCTACAAGCCCCTGCAACAAAATCCCTACTTAAATTCCTCTTTGCAGTTGCGGCCGTGAAAGCGGTAAACTGTTAAGTGGGATAATGTAAAACTCAATTTTTTTGAAAAAAAATTTATAACTTCTAAACCGGTCATTAGATGGCGCATTAGAAAACTTTAGATATGACTAAACCTGCCAAGAGAGGTGTTAAATATGCAAGAATATTTGGGACATTCTATTTAAAAAAAATTACCTTAAGCGTGCCACACTTTTCTGCAACACCCTGTATATTTGAAAATATTTTCTCTAGATGCGCCTCTATCCACTGTTTACATCCGTATTAGAACGATTTTTCTAGCTGTTACCGTTTAGGAGCTATCGGACTTTCCCACACTATTGCCCCGCCCAGTATAACCTCCGGTCGTGGCGGCTAGATTGCCTAAATGAAAACTTTAACTGTGTTATTTAAAGAGTTAGGGCACGGATGTCAAAATCTATCTCTTTCTAGGTCAAAACGAAGCTGTCTGAAACAGAGATACTTTTTTGTCTCTTTTTACTTTAGCGACAATATTCAGCAGCTGTCAGTTATAAATTTTAGGTTATGCTGTCAAGTTTGTTTTTATGCATGTAAAGTTTTGAATGTACACATTATCATTTATTTTTAAAACTACTTAGTTATATCTAATCATTTAAGACAGCTTTTAATAAAGTATTAACTGTACCGAATTTCAGATTTATATAATTATCATATTGACAGTTTAATTTATTAAACTAATTTTCATGATTACCAACATTCTAATAAACAGTTTCAAAATATAAAATGTCACTAGACAAATTTGACATGCGTGTCTTAACTCTAAATAACACAGATCTCGGTTCATATTTAGGAACTCTAGTGGCGGCTACGTTAGAAAACCTCAAAGGAATCATAAAAATGATAAAAAATAAAGGTTATCATAAATTTTAAAAGATTCAAAATAAAGATTCCCAAAAGAATAAATCATAATATAGAAAGCTATTGGAGGTTGTAACGAGCTAATAATTGCAGATATTTATTCCGCTTTGTTTTAAATTTAGATTGGCATAAAAATATAAAAAGGTTATCTTTTCTGGGGTGCGACAGGCAGCTGCATTTCGAGAAATTTCTATAAATACAGATAGTCCAACTAACTGTAAAATTTGTGGTAAATAACCGAACCAAGTTATTTAAATTGTGTAAATAAGATCTACCGTATTTACTCGAAAATAAGACCCCCTCGATTATAAGACCCCTATATTTTGGAGCGAATTTTTAAAAAAAGCTTTTGTATGCGAATATTGGACCCCTAAGAATATAAGTAATATAAGATATTGAACATTTTTCAGTTTTATTTTGTTAACAAATTCCGTTAGTTATGTTCATGGAAAAAAATCTACCCTTTATCTCTTTGCGGAAACAATGCCTTTGTGGAAGCAGTTTACCTGAATTCCAGGAAAACTTCTAAAATTGTAGGCAGTTCATTCAAAAATGGTCAGATGTCACTCCAATAGATAATAAGATTTTGCACACTTACTGGAAAGATTAAGGTGCTACTATTGTTAACAATTAGGGAGGTACTTAAGAGATTACAATTCTTCCGTCGGTACTATGAAAGGCTTAAATGAATTTCTTAGAAATGTTTTTGTCATCACTGGTTTTTTTCACTAATCGACCCTGTCAGTTATCAAGCTTAATTTGTAAAACCATTGTTATAAAAAAATATATTATAAAGGTTAATAACGATCTTACAGAGGGTGATGACGACAACGGCGATTATGACTAGGTGCTAAGCTAACAATAATTGTATATGATTTCATAATTTTCGTAATTACTGTAGTTGTTGCAGTCAATAAACTTTGCTTATCGCGGGTTTCACAATGGCGGCATAGGTTTACGTGCATCAATATCGGCTAAAATGCAGACAACCGGGCGAGATGTTATATTATTAAACAACAGAACGCTATTTTAGATGTTATTGTATTGTAATGCAATTTTTGTTATAAATACTGTAAACATTACTCAGTTACACTCATTGTTATCACATTTTATTGAATATCTTTTTATACTCGATTATAAGACCCGACTCGAATATAAGACCCTCCCACATTTTAGAGCAAAAATCTAAGAAAAAAAGGGGGGTCTTATTTTCGAGTAAATACGGTATTTCCCACGGATGTCTTGTTTTAATCATGTATAGGTAGGGTCTTATAAGAAAAAAAGTCAGGAATATTGAGTGTCAAACGAAAACAAATAAGTTTTGAGAAAAACGCCAAGACACATCGATTGTTAGTTTTTGAAAAGATATTTTTCCATAATTTCGTACAATTTTAGGTTCAATTATTTTTGAGCTATGACGTCATGATCAATTTTTTAAATAGCAACCCCCAGTCTTTTCATCAGTATTCGATAGAGCTTACTTGTCTGAGCATACTGATACCTCATAAGTGAGATCTGTTATCTACTCTCTACAAATTATGACGTGAATTTCCCCAGAAACCTTTCTTATTCTAAGGATAAAGTAGAATCCCAATTTTGGAAAAACATCATTTTAATTGAAGGTAAGCTAGGTAACGTTATGATAACAACAGTTTAGCAACGTTAATTGGCTACAACAATAAATATTCAAATTGAGCACCTTTTGTTGCTTAGCTGTACCCTAAACGGTAATTTATAAACTAAGCTAAACTAAAAATGTATTCTGTACATTTCCAATCGTTTCGGAAAAAATTTGCTCACCTCTGATTGAATTTTCAAGTCTACCCTCACAAGAAGAAATCGGGGAACGTTAAGTCTGGTAACCTGGTGGCCATTCTATTGCACCGCGTCTTTCGATCCACCGGTTGATATAGATATACGGAATGAGTCCTCCCTGAATACTCGCAGTGAGGTCTCGGAAGGGTGTGTGGGACGAGACTTCCCGGAATACTCGCAGTGAAGTCTCGCGCAGGATTTACGAAATGAGACTTCCTGGAATACCTGCAGTGAAGTCTCGGACAGAATATACGGAATGAGACCTCCGGATTACTCGCAGTGAAGTCTCGGACAGAATATACGGAATGAGACTTTCCGGAGTACTCGCAGTGAAGTCTCGGGCAGGATTTACGAAATGAGACTTCCTGGAATACCTGCAGTGAAGTTTCGGACAGAATATACGGAATGAGACCTCCGGAGTACTCGCAGTGAAATCTCGGATAGGATATACGGAATGAGACCTCCATAAAACTCGTAGTCAGGTCTTGGAAAGGGTGTGAGACTAGTCTTCCCGAAATACTGGCAGTGAAGTCTCGGACAGGATTTACGAAATGAGACTTCCCCGAATACTCACAGTGAAGTCTCAGACAGGATATACGGAATGAGTCCTCCCTGAATACTCGCAGTGGGGTCTCGGAAAACATACGGTAGGAGATGAACAGATGAGATCGGGGCGGAAAGGGAATCGGCACTACGGTTAAGATGCTCTTATATTCCCAGAAAGCAGTTCGGACTGCTGGACTGGCTTAATTGCTATCTGGGTCTGTTGCTGGTTGGTCCTGCTGGCTTCGAGTCATGGGAATGAACTGAATAAAACGGCTTGCGCACCTCCTTATATAGGTGCTTTTGGAACGTGGAGGAAATAGTAAGAGTGAAACGAAACGGCGCATAGGTTACTAGATATAAGCAAAAAACGAAAGCTTGTCGTTATCTTCTTTTTTTTAATATCTTGTAAACTATGTATTTCAAGAAGTATTATTCTATGTATAAAATCTTGCACATAGCCATAACTTGACATTCTATTGAGCAGTGATAGTCAACTTTTTTTTTCTTATAGACACCATATTGGATTTTTACTTCATCAGATAGTAGGAAAAATTACAAATGCAATGATGTATCACAAGCAGTATCACCTTCAGGTAAATAATGGCCCTGGACCCGTATTCTTAAACTCATACGAACAAGTCTCGCATACGAGATGCATTTTTACGTCATAAGATGCAACTTAGCCAATCAAATGTTAGAAGGTAATAGAGAATTACGTCATCTCGTATGCGAAACTTGTATGCGAAATTCAAGAATACGTGCCCTGGTCACCAATTTCTAGGCCTCCTAACTAAACAGCAAAGGAACCAGGTAAACGACGTCACTTTCTAGGTTCAGTTAAAAGAATATTACAGTTACTTACCCGAGGTCTGGCTGATGGTGTTGGTAAGCTCTCGAAGGCAACTGATTCATTAAGTCAAAAGACCTCGCTAATTTATGTTTGTAAATGAAAGCTAAGAAGAAACTAGCGGAGGGGAAATGCAACGGAGGCTATGGCAAAGTAGGAAAATTGCAAGTGCGTGTCTCGAAAGTTACACGTGTGCTCGTAGGTCTCTGTTTAACACCGGACGCGACTGTGGCCAGCTTGTGTTATTAATAGCAACAAGCTCGCGTGAGATAAGGGATGAGCAGCAACCCTCGAGAACATTTCTGCTAGTTGAAATGTAACTTGAAAAATAATGAATAATTTAGTTTTAAATTATTTCATCTGTGACACCAGTCACAATTCAAAAATAATTGTAAGTTTGTTATTATCTAAATTACAGTGAAGATTTGGAACTATAAAGATTGGATTTTTGTCTGTTTGATTGGAAGATCCTTCAGATTTAGCGTGCTGCTTCTTTTCTTCTCAATTAAACCACCCGATCCTTCAGCTGTATGCATAGACCGTCCTACGAATGCTTACTCGTGCCGAACTATCTCCGGGACGGACTGTCCCCGCGCCGAAGTGTTCAGAGTTTGAATTCGCATAGCAAAAAGAACTCAGGGGTCAAAAGTTCACTATTCAACCAAAAACTACCTAAGATGGCGCCGACAACACAGACAGAGCGTTTCAGCCGGTTCCGGCAAGTGCACCTTGCGCGAATTATTTAAGTATCGATGCAGGATGCTAATACTGTCGCTGACTGTTGCATGTGCTAGTTGTCTGACGGGTTAGTTCGATTGTCCGCAGCGGGGGCCCTTTGTATTTGCCGGGTCCTTGGGCTGCAGCCCATAAAGCCCATACCTAAAGCCACTCCTGCTTGCCTGATCTCAAATGGCCAACTAAATGGCGAGCTAACGAAAAAATGACTCAACTCATTTCTCAAATGCTTTAAGAGGAATTGAAAATTCTCCATTCGTAGATCCATACAATTATGTGTAAGGATTTAACCATGTCATGGATGAAAGAATAGCTATGAATGATGATCAAAGTTTAGATCAAAAATATATGACAGTTAAGCATGGTGTCCCTATTCTTATCTAACTATATACAGGTACACTTATATAAGAATAACTCAAAACAAAGGGAACCTAGAACCTATAGAATAAACAATCTGCTTCTTGAAAAGTGGGCTGTGATCTAATATTAAAATTTCTATTTAAATTAATAAGTGAACTTTTCGAAGAGAATGGACTTTTTTGGTGTATTAATTGCCTAAAGAAAATTAATATTACGTCTTGAACTCCAAATCGAAGGCTTCTGAGTTCTGAAAATTAGTCATCATTAACGAGTAGAACAATATAAGAAGACCAACTGTATCCATATTAAACAACTGTGTTATTGATGCAGCTGGCCTTGGATATATGTTAGAAGTACGTTGTGACATCTAGTTAATGAGATTTTAATTAATTTTGTATAAATGTTTTTTATGTCAATAGATTTAAATGTCTAGAAATTATTTTATTTTTAATTATCATGCCATAAAATGATATATCCAATGAAGTCGTTTAGAAAGCACTTAGTAAATAAACTAAAGTAATTAATTATAATCTTTTAAACTAATATTCTTTTATTTACAGCCGCAAGGACAACCACAAACATCGTCAGCAGCTCCGGTTGAACAACAAAAATTTAATGAAGGATCTCAGCAGGATCGTAAGTCAAAAGTCCTGCTCATTCCCTTACCTGAGAATTAAAACCTACTCTACATTCTTAATATCAACATTCACTGTCACAATAGTAAGGTTTGACTCAAAGTTTGATGTAAGCTGGGAGCGAAATGTTATGCTTGTGCCAGTCCAACTGTATCCAACCAGTGTTTTAAAGAAAATTGTATTGACTTAAAAGGTCCAACCGATCTGGAGAACCTCAAAGATTCTTTCACCATCCAACTCTTAAAGATCTTAACCGGAACAAAGAATTACAATTGATTCGCATTTTTTAGCATAGGAGGGTCTCTTCTTTACCGACTCCTAATGGCAAGTTTGCTGCTACGCGTTTATACGGTTGCAGTCGTCCGTTTGACCAACCAACCTTTCAGATCGATGGATAGAATGAGAGTACAGCGGATACTAACAAGCTGTGATTGGTAAACGTATAAATGCAGAGCTGCGAACTTACCTTAATAAGATGCAACTGTAGAAAGTTGGAAACCCTAAACGGAAATTAGTTTTAAGTGATAACGATGAGAGGGTGGATAATACTGCCTACATCTTGCCTGTGGTGGTTTCTCTTACATGTTTGTAAGCCGATTCGTATCGGTTAGTTTCAGGGATGATTCTTTAGTCCATAGATTGTGCTGTACATACACCTACATTTATGCAGTGGGTCCGGGTTCACAAAGTACGGGAAATAGTGAGGAGTTCAGGACTTAAAAATGGCCGAGGGTTTGGGAAAAATAAATTGCTTCCCAAAAACAAACTTATTTGATATAGCTGTAATGTGGAGAGCCTATATAGAGAAACCGCGAAGAAACCCGAAACCTAGAGTTCTTATAACCATCATTTTTATTTTCCACAATAAGTTCTTTTCTGGTAGCGGTGTTGCTAGCACCATTCTCGAAGCCTGCAATCGATTCGAGGATATACTCAAAAAAAATTGTTTTTTATACTAGCAATTCCGATGGTAAGCAGTTCTATCAGGTTCGCAGTCTGCCATCTTATCGTTCATTGAATCTTAACGTTGAGGAGAATTTAAAGTTAATAAAAAAACCTTAACCTAAAGAAGTGGTTAGATTGGACAAAAGTATTTTGTCGACCAAGCTGAATTGGTTGCGTTTTTGCTTTGTGTCGCACGAGTAAATGATACCCATTTCTGTAAGCTTCTTAGTTCTGAACATCATTGTTAAACAAAATACATGTATTGTTCACTATAAGAGTTCTACTAACAATAAGCGGAAAAACTGGCAAGAAGTTTCCTAGAACACCGAATATTGGTGATCTAAAATACCACTTCGCATCTACTTACTGGATACTCTTTTATACCTCTTTTGAGGTACGCTCAATCAGCGTATTACTAACTTGGTTGAACTCGGCGAGGTTGGTACTAGCTACCCAAGCTAGTATCGCAGTTGTTAATTTGCTGAAAAACGGAAAGAATCGGAATTTCTTGACAACAAGCCAGGCCTGGATTAATACTGAAGCCTCAGGCTTCAGATGCCACATTTTGGGGGCGCCAGCGTAAGCTATGGTTCGCAGAATTGGATATTCTTAGAAAGGTCTGCGACTAAGCCGCTAGAAGTATTCGTAATGGCTACAACAAACTGTTCTGGAGAGCGTTCATTTTCAACCATTAAAAAGGTAAAAAATTATATCTAGATTCTCTTTTGGTCAAGAGAAATTAAATTTCCTATCAATTTTATGCATTGAATCGGAAATAACTGATTCTGTAGATTTTTAACACTGTGCAGATACATTTGTCAAATTAAAATTACGTAAAAAAATGATTGCGTCAATTAATTTGGGTTTTTTTTAGTTTAAATCAATTTTACGTTAATTTAAGTCAATTAATTTGGGTCAATTAATTTAGGGTCAAATTTATAAGAAAATTTATAATAACTATACCTAAATATAAATAAAACTCAAAACAATTGTTTTTACTTTTACTCATCTAAAGTCTGGTCGCGTTAGCTATTTGAAAAGCGTAAACAAACAAATACAACACTATTGGTAAGTGCGCTTAATGACTGATGACGTTGACGTAATCTTACACAGTTGCAGTTGCATTTATTTTTATTGTAAGTGTTGTGACTCCGCGAATTAAAAAAATGACCGAAAGCCTTGAATATGCTCCTTTAAAAAGAAAAAGTCTCTTAAAAAATATTGTTCTCTGGTGCTGAAACTTTAGAACAATTAGAAAATATCGCGGAGAAAGGTGATTTATATTATTTACTGACAGAACTTGGGTTAACACTGATGAGAATTGTTTTTATTTCTTTTATGCTTCACCAGTTAAATACATATGTTACAAATTTTTTTTAATAATAGCTATTTTGGCCTTGAATTTTATTTCTTATAGTGGACGTCTACGTCGTAAAAAATGCCTTTTTTAGAACAAACACCTTTTCTCGGCTTTGTTATTGGTAACGGTAGGTACGTAACGAGTCTAATTTAATTGTGGTGTTAAACATTGTCATCGTGGTTTTGGTTTCGCGCGCTAGAACGTATACTCTAAGCGGTAATACATCATTATGTGAACGTAGTTTTGAGTTGTCACCTGGTCACTGTTTGTTTACGCTTTCCGAATAGCTAACGCGACCGAAGTCTAATAATATATCATCAGAAGGCGCCAATTGTAAAAAAGCTTCAGGGCGGCCAGAAGATTAATCCGGGCCTGCAACAAGCATTTGAATGGAATCCCACACACTAACTTGGAACACGTCGGTTTGCCGATTTGCAAGCAATATTGTGATTTGTTGTTTTCAAAATGATTATTTATGAAAAACTAATCAATTTAATTCTACAATATCCAGTCATGTATGACATTTCAAATAAAATCTACTACACTGTATGTATCGAGATAAATGCATAAGAATTCTCTGAAAATTCATCAGCAGCAAGTCACAAAGAAACCACTTCCATAGCTTCCTCTTTGCTGATGCTGCTATCGCTCGTTATTGACACAACATTATAACCACTCTGGCTGCTGTTTTTTGACTGTCGTGAATCCGGGACTCAAATTCCGACATAATGTGCAATGTGCGGATAAAACTCGTTTCCGTTTGTAAGGGTTTTGAGTCCGACCGTTCCGTTCTGATCCGATGTAGTGTACAGCAAGTTTTAACTTAGCTCAATTGTCGGAACCTTGCTCCCTTAAAGAGCCACCATACTTCTAACCAGACATGCAGACTTTTACTACCATATCAAAGCTAACCTATGTATGAAGAATTGCCTTCGACAGCGCTCCGTCTGTGAGGAGGTACTAGCTATGACTCTTTTCGTTACTGGGCTGGGCTCGTTCGAGTCTCCGTTCTCGTGAGCGGCCTCCCGTGAATAGAGTCCAGTTCTAGATGAAGAATTCAGTCACATCTACTATGAACAGGGAATGAAAGTGAAGAGAGCTGAGGACGCCACAATGAAAAACACAAAGACCGAACAAAGACGTGTGAGCAAGGAGAATGCAGCAAACAGCCGAAAACACCCCAGAAGAAAACACAAAGACTGGATAAAAACAAAAAAGAAAATAAAGTGGAGAGATTCAATCATAATTAAAGGAAATTTAAGAATACCAATGTGGGAATGGGGGTATGACGTCAAAAGTTACGACTTTTTGTGCTCCCTATGTTAAGTCCATGAGAAACTTTTTTTCATTGAAATCAATGGTGATTTTGGTAAGTTTCATGACCCGATTCAATAGGTTTCACTCGATTCTGATTGACAAATTCTGTGGTGATTTAGGTTAGATTAGGTTAGGTTAGGTTAGGTTTGACTCGGATTTCACTCGATTCTAATTGACAAATTCTGTGGTGATTTAGGTTAGATTAGGTTAGGTTAGGATAGGTTAGAAGGCAAGGTTAGGTTAGGTTAGATTACGTTAAGTTAGGTTAGGTTTGACTCGGGTTTCACTCGATTCTGATTGACAAATTCTGTGGTGATTTAGGTTAGATTAGGTTAGGTTAGGACAGGTTAGAAGGCAAGGAAAGGCTAGGTTAGGTTAGATTACTTTAAGTTAGGTTAGGTTTGACTCGGGTTTCACTCGATTCTGATTAACAAATTCTGTAGTCATTTAGGTTAGATTAGGTTAGATTAAGTTAGGTTAGGGTAGGTTAGAAGACAAGGCAAGGCAAGGCTAGGTTAGGTTAGGTTTGACTCGGGTTTCACTCGATTCTGATTGACAAATTCTGTGGTGATTTAGGTTAGATTAGGTTAGGTTAGGGTAGGTTAGAAGGCAAGGCAAGGCAAGGCAAAGCTTGGTTAGGTTAGATTACGTTAAGTTAGGTTAGGTTTGACTCGGGTTTCACTCGATTCTAATTGACAAATTCTGTGGTGATTTAGGTTAGACTAGCTTAGGTTAAAAAGCAAGGCAAGTCTTGGTTTAGGTTAGATTACGTTAAGTTAGGTTAGGTTTGACTCGGGTTTCATTCGATTCTAATTGACACCATTTCGTTTCTTCTACCATTATTTCGAATATTTGATTTGTATCTTCATTTGTATTACCTCTTTTATATTAAACAGATCTATGACTTGCTTGTAGCATTCTATTTGTAATACTTTTTATTATTTCTTATTTTTTCGCAATCGTATAAAATGTGTTTGTCTGTGTAATATTTCTTAAGCATGGGCATATAGGTGTTTGTGCTAATTTAGATCTGTCTAAATAAGATCTGGTGTAGTTATGTCCTGTTAATTATTGTGTGAAGTAGTAGCAAGAGTAGTAGTTAGGTTTTGTATTTTCCCATAATTTGTAAGCATCTTCTGCGTGTTTTATATATTTTTGCGTTTTTTTAAAGGTCTTGGTTTGCTATGGTTTTGTACTGCGATGTTTTGGTCTCGTTATGTTTTGATACTGCTATTTTTTGTATTGCTATGTTTTTGCCTGCTATACATTGGCATTGCTATATATGTTTTGGTTAGGTTTTGGTCTGCTATGTTTGACGTACCTGCCCTCCCGCGTTTTTCGATTTCTTATAACAACTAATGACCAACAAAGCCCCGACTTCAATAACTTTATTAAAAATGTTTGACCTTACAACGCCTTCATGAGAGTTTTAATAGAAATGCTTCGGGGATATAATCCATATTGTTTTAGCCTACACGGATAAATATACGGCCGTGACGTTCCACCTTACTGCAGGATCCTCAGCCACGACAAAATATTGCGAACAAAGATATAGCGGTCAGGGCATAGCGATCCAAAACATAGAACAAAACATAGCAAGACAAAAACATAGCAGACCAAATCATAGCAATGTCAAAACATAGCACAGTACATTTTATATTTCTTAAGGTACCACCCTTCAACCTCAGAGGCAACACAATTCTTGCTCCCTTTAGAAAAATTTTCTCATTGGAATTCAGAGGTCCATTAAATCTTACGATGCCGCACCTAACTTAACAGCATAACCAAACCTAACCTAACAATCCTAATTGGTCATAATAGGTACCCTCCCATATGATCTACCCTAGCCTAACCCAAATTAATCTTATGTAACCTAACCTAAGCTAAGCTAACTTAACCTAACCTAATCTAAATCACCTCAGAATTAGCCAATCAGAATCGGGTCAAACTCACTGCACCGGCTCAAGAAACTTCATGAACAAGAAAATTACCATTGATTTCAATGTAGTATAGATTTTCAGTGAAAGTCTCTCTCATAGGCTTCACGTAGAACGCGTTGAAGCTCCTTTGTGCCCGCTAAAGTAAATATCAGCCTAATCTTCCTCTAATGAAAGCAAAATTACTCCATCCCCCATTTAATTTTTGTCTGGGGAGAGCAAAATTATTCCAGCTCCATTTGATTTTCTTCCGAAGGGACCAATAGTTTTATTGTCTCCGAGGTTGACTTGTGATAACCTTGTCATGTTAGGTTTTGTTCCGCTGTGTATTGAGTAGTTATGTTTTTGTTCGCAATGTTTTGACGTCGTACAGTAGGACCGTAGAAAAGTAGAGGACATATGAACTTTATTTATATTTATTATATTTATACCTAACCTTATATAACCTTACCTTGCCTTACCTTACTGCTCATATGAACGTATATTCTTGATAGAAACTCATAAACTAGACATTTCTTTTTATATAAATGTACTAAGTAGTTTTTACTTCTTGGGTGCACATTCATGACATAAGTTCGTCTCGATGCTTACAAACCATTTCACCCACAGGTAAAGAATTTTATAAGGAACTAGAAAAACTTAGTGGTCAGCATTGGTCAGCGTTAGTCTTGGTTTTTATGTGTGTACCTAGTTTATGTTATATTATGTTGTACACTACGTTCGCAAAAGTAACTAAGTTTGAAGCACGCTGTAAAATACCAGCACTTGAAAATAATACCTGGACTTTCAAAGAGATCAAAAGCCTTACATCTCCCGAGTATTAGTACCTACTTTTATATATATTTTATATATAATCGCTTAGTAGCAACCTTTTTTAGAAATAACATATGCTATTATTATCGCTACAATTATAACGATGTATCAACAATGAAATATGCAGAAGCAGCCGCTTTTCTACAATCACTCGACTATCCTGGTCTGGCCAAATGTGATGAATACGTATACGACACCAACGGACGCTTTTCTCTTTACGTTAAAGTTTAGACATAAAGTACAGTGTGTCCGGAAATTTCTTAATCCTTAAAATGTTTTAGTTTAATTTAGTATGTGACAATTTACTTGCTGAAGAATTCTTATCTATATCACCTGACTATGGAAAACTTTTTGGTAGCATGCTGCTAGTTCCTTTGGCAGATTTGTATGTCAAAACTTAAAATAGACATGCATTATAAGACCGTTTAAGTTAACAATTTTAAAGGATTGGTCGCAAAAGATTGATTAGTTGGAGCGTATGGATATTTCTAGCAGGAGGATTGCTTTTGTGTTTGGCAGAGTCGGTTGAACTCTTAATGATTGCCAGAGTTGTTGTCGCTATGGCTTACGTTAGTGCGATACGGTCTGTAGAGGCTATTGGTAAGATTCTGTCGCGATAAATAGCCAACGTTTAAATCAATTATTTATAAGAATCCTTGCAGCGGTGGAGACTTCTACTGTGCGAACTAGAGCATTTCGGCTTATTGTGGTACATATAGGAATTCCGATTGGATTTTGCCTTATTCCGCTATTCGAAGAAACGATATTGCATTGGCGTCTTTTGCAATGGAACGTTAGTTGGTTTATATTATTAATGCCCCTAGCAACGTGGTAAGTAAAAAAAATATATCTCTGAAACTAGTTCCTCATCATTATCCTCACCTTTGTGAGGATGATGATTGAATGTCATTTACTCTCTTTAATTTCGTGAATTAATTCTGAATTAATCTCGTCAAAATATATTAGACTAGTAAATAAAATTTTTATTTTATTGAGATTTTATTGACGTAGTTCCTCATTCTTCGTAAGGTGGCGCTATATCTACGCCATTTTTAAATAACACACTTCTAGATTAAATCGAACATTCCACTTACAAATTTGACTTTGTGTTGTTGATAATTCTGGTTTTTTGACGAATGTGTTTTCATAAATTGCAATTCTTACACATACCTCGTCTTATAGCGTGGAATCCTTCAATGCTCAAAAAGGTGTTGAGGGTTAACGCTTGCTTATTGCTGATATTTAATTTACTTTTTGCTTAAAGTAAACTTTTGTAGAAATAAAACACTAATTTGGTCAACCCTATATTTTATTTACACAAAACATTTACAGATAATTTGAGATAATTTAGCGGCTGCAAAGGTGTTGTTGAAGTGATTGATTACTAAAACATTGGAATTTACATAATTAATTAATTAATCTACCGACATCGCTACACCACAGAACAGATATTCCAGCTTGAGTTTAAAATTTACTAACCAAAAGTACCGTTAAATCGTGCTGATATATGGCATCTGCCTCTCCAGCCTTACCAAACGCGACATAATCTACAGACTGTCCAATGACATGTATTTTGTTTACTTTTCTATATTTTGTTTGCATCTATGCTCTAACGAAAATAGTGAAGCTGAAGAACATGATAAGAGTAGAAACATGATAAGATTAACCTCGCATTAAACAAACATATTAATTACATAAATAACATAAAACGCAAAAAAGAGTAATCTAGCAATTACCCACGCAGCATTTTTAGTCATCGCTACGTACCGGCAACTACCGGTGGAACTATTAAGTTTTTGCCACTAGTAACAAGCACGTAATTGCTACGGTTTTATTACGTGCCTGGAACCTGGTTTGTGGCGCCGACAGAAATGTTTGCCCACAGCGGCCATCATTATTCGGATCGATTAGGCTAATTTATTTGCTAATCCAATAGTCTGTCAAATGGTGATTTTATGGAATGCAACGGGAATGCTAGCCCGCAGCAACAGGATTGATTTGAATTGCCCAATAAAAGTTACTATCACTTCATGGTAATTTTTAATAGTAACTGGTACTTTGTAGTAATTCTGATGCAAAACAAGTAAAATAAAAATCACTTTGAAATGATTTTTATTCTCCTGGGTAGCAAAAAAACGTAAGTTTTACCTACAATACTACTATAAGATTCCGTTACTTTAAAGGTTAAGAAATGGTTTCAAACAGGTGGCAGGAACATTCAGCACTACTTTAAAGTTTTAAAAACTTTAAAGTAGTTTCGGACAAGTTACTGCTACAATTTATAGTTGCAACAACTTTAAAGTAATTAACTAAGTGGGAATACCGTTCCACATACTTTAAAAGTTACTCAGAAGTAATGTAACTACATAGTTCCAATAAATAGTAGAAATAACTACATAATTACTAAAACATTCCAAACTGAAGTAATTAAACCTATAAAGTCATAAATTTAGTTGTACTCACGTAACAACTACTCAATTAAAGTTTCGATCTCAGTTGCTGCTACTTAGATGCTGCTTGGGTAGTGGAATATAATGAATAATCTATTTTAGCACCTAGTAAGATATTGTAACGTTCTTTTTTAAGATAATACCAAAAATGCTGTTTAATCGTCTATTAACAAGAGAAATATTATTTACATACACTAATTACAAACACTATAATTATAAACTGTTAACCGACTTAAATGCTAGATATTTACAAACTTAAAGTAGGTTACATAAGGACTATTTATTTTTAATCATTTATTTATAACATTTATTTATTCACTGATATTTGACTACTAATTACACAAAGCACATATTCAATTCACCGGTTGAACAACAATTGACCCACCGGGCCTACGCGGCCGCAGTATATATCCACACGGGAGTGTGTAGAATTCTCTAGAAGTGTCCAGCACATCGACGGCCAGCCGTCCACACCACTCACGCGAGCTATCGAATGTTCGACGGCGGCGTATAGGGGGTTTTCCCATTCGTTACAATATAATTTAACGACAACAGCATCTTGTCACAAAGACAACATATTTTAAATCGCCTTTCCAATAATTGCTGAAATATTCATCCACCGTCATAGAATCCTAATCCTATTAGTGGCAATGGATCAATAATTCTGGATTAAATTAAATTATTCATTATTTTTCAATTTGCATCTCAACTAGTTGAAATGTTCTCCAAGGTTGCTTACATATCTCTTATCTTGTACGAGTTTGGTGCTAATAATAACTTAGCATACAGTAGCACTGAATACCTCCATCCCGTCTTAGCCAAATGCTAGAAGTCCACCACATTGCAACCTCCTACTTTGCAATCCCCTACTCACCAGTTTTGCTTGCATTTACAAGAAAGTATAAAACCAAAGGTTTTGCTCCTAGAGGACTAAATTTTCTTCGGGAGCTCACTTAAGTGACTTAATATTCTTTTAACTGTAGAGAATCTAGAAACTGGTGTAGTTGATACACTGTTTACCTGATTTCCCTACTGCTAATTGAGGAGGTCTAGAACCTGGCAAATTTGGTGGTTACCTGACCTTCTTAATGCTTTTGTATTAGTTTGTAGTCATTTTATTATTCAACACATTGTTAAATTGAACTTTGTGTTTCTTTCTAACTCTACCATTAACTGCGTCTCGAGTCACGATAAATCCCAATAGTGGCATTTTGGTGGAGGCGCGACTTCTATTCGATGCACCCTTTTTGCAATTCGTCATGGAATCACGTTATACGTAACCCCGTTTTGTTTGGTAGCGACTTGGCTTCTATCTCGTCCTGCCCGTTTGCTTTTTATCCCTATGAATTTTTTTACTATAGACATTTTGTCCTAACTTCCCTGTAATTATGTATTTTTTTCCGTCATGTACGCTTACTCAGTCTTCGACAAAATCCTTTTAGATAGTTTTTCATCTACGAATTCGCCATGGAGCCATTTCTGTGCTAAGATGCCCAATACATAAACATACACATTTTCTAAACAGTTTTATAACTTCGTCAGTAAATGTTATGTGATTTTCTGAAATATGATACTTATTTCCCAGCGTTTTATTTATTTTCAAGGTACATACCCGAATCGCCAAGATGGTATCTATCGAAAGGAAATATGACCAAAGCCCGTAGCATGTTAGGCGCTTTCTACAATCAAGTAGCACAGAGCAAATTGCTTGAGCAGGAGCTCAATGAAAAAAGGGACTACATAGACGAAATACACCGACACGCAGATGATATGAAACCATTCCTTTCAGTGCCAATGTGGTTTTATACAGGGTTTTTCACATTAGTGGGTGCTGCGTATTTTAAAAATTATGTTGGTAAATAAAATAAAATATGTCCTAACCCCATTCTTATCTTTACTTTTTTTATCAAGTTCATTTTCCAATGAATCTTGCTGTGTCACGTCCCGTTTATTTTATTATATCTGGAATAATGGAAGTAGCTGGTTATGGAATCTGCTTGGTCTTACTTCTCGTGCTCAGCAGGAAAGTTACTATGATGTTTTTTTTTATTACAAGCGGTATTTTTTATATCGTTGCCTCCAAATTGACTGAAGGTAAAATACTGTTGCATAAGGTTTACTCAGTTCCTATGATATCAACTCAACATTCAATCAATGCCATTTAGGGTTTAAATTCATTTATATTTAACTATTTAAGTAAGGACATTTATTTATATCGAGCATGCTTGATCAGTCATCAAATCAAATAAAAACTCCGACTGAAGAAAATATATTTAGTGCATGGAATCACCAGGTAACAGAACAGGACTGAGTTACAATAAGCTGTTTCACAATCATCGCAACAAATAAGGAAAGCAAGAGCTGACTCGTTACTAAAATATTAAGCTGCTGAAATGACACTAAAGCCATGTGGTATCCAAAAAGAGGCACTGACAAAAACACTGATAGACACTGTCAATGACAATGACGCTGACAATGATGCTGACAATGGCACCGACATAGCAACGAATAAGAAAAGAAAGAGCTTACTACTTGTTACTAAAACATCAAGCTGTTGAACGGATTTTGATAAACTTCAAAATGAGGTTAAGTCTATGTAGTATGACGACAACAATGATACTGGCAATGATATTGGCAATGACACTGATCATGACGCTGACAATGACGCACGACTATGCACACACTGATAATGGCACTGACAATGACGCTGACACTGGCGACAACAATGATACTGGCAATGATATTGACAATGACACTGATCACGACGCTGACAATGACGCACGACTATGCACACACTGATAATGGCACTGACAAAGACACTGACAATGACGATGACAATGGCGACAACAATGATATTGGCAATGATATTAACAAAGACACTGATCATGACGCTGATAATAGCGCACGGCTATGCACACACTGATAATGGCACTGACAAAGACACTGACAATGTCGCTGACACTGGCGACAACAATGATACTGGCAATGATATTGGCAATGACACTGATCATGACGCACGACTATGCACACACTGATTATGGCACTGACAAAGAAACTGGCAATGACGCTGACACTGGCGACAACAATGATACTGGCAATGATATTGACAATGCCATTAACAATGTCACTGATTATGACGCTGACAATAGTGCACGACTACACTGATAATGGCACTGACAATGACGCTGACACTGGCGACAACAATGATACTGGCAATTATATTGGCAATGACACTGATCATGACGCTGACAATGACGCACGACTATGCACACATCAGTGTATGTATTATCAGTAATGGCACTGACAAAGACACTGACAATGACGCTGACACTGGCGACAACATGATACTGGCAATGACACTGATCATAACGCTGACAATGACGCACGACTACGCAGACACTGATAATGGCACTGACAATGACGCTGACAATAGCGCTGACACTGGCGACAACAACGATACTGGCAATGATATCGGCAATGACACTGATCATGACGCTGACAATGACGCACGACTATGCACACACTGATAGTGGCACTGACAATGACGCTGACACTGGCGACAACAATGATACTGACAATGATATTGACAATGACACTGATCATGACGCTCACAATAGCGCACGACTATGTACACATTGATAATGGCACTGACAAAGACACTGACGCTAACAATAAAACTAACACTGACGACAACAATGATACTGACAATGCTATTGACAATGAAAGTTATGTCACTGACAATGACACTGATAATGACACTGACAACGGCACTGACAATGGCATTAACAATGGCACTTGACTATGCTCTCTGAAAAGTGTCAAAGAAGCGAAAAAGATCGATGTTCCTTAATACGGACCTTCATACGGACTAAATAATAAAAAAATAAACTAAATCAACAAGTTCAGCAGTAAACACGGAAAAATGGCTACATTAATGTGACAACTTTGACAAAAATCAGTTCCTTAGTTATGATAAGAGTAGAAAAAGACGATTCTGAACAGAATGTCCCCTACGTAGCTGATTACCACGCATAGATTGTCACATCCATTACTACAGAAAGTTCGTTTAGTAAACGTGGAGCTATAGTAAGTATGATTTAGGGATGTAGTGCCTAATAAAGGTTTACTGCAATTTAGGAAATGTGATGCAATTGATAATGTGTGGGTAGATTTCTACCACAAGCTTCTTTAGAAAAATATTTAAAGGGTTCTTTTTATAGGAACTGAGTTTACTCTTAATAACTCTTAACAGCTGTTTATTATTCAACTTTTAAGATTCCTCTGAAATGATTTATGTACTAGCAATCATTGAACTAGCAACTAGCGCAGTATATGCTAGCTCATTGCTGTTTGTTATGGAAAGTGTACCCACAAGCCATCGTTGTTCAATTGCAGGAGTTTCCGTAGGCTTAGGAACGGGTTTTGCCAACATCTTTATGTTCCATCTCCGTGCCTACTTTATTCAGGTAAGAATGCGAGGAAAAGAACTGCACAGTTTAATACTTTTTCTTTTATGCAGAATTATATGCTGTTCATTATTGTGGGTTGCATATGCTTTGTAGGTGCCGGTACTTCTTTTTTCGCTTTGGAAATCAAAAGGAAAAAAATGAACGATATTTACGATACTGTAAGTGAAGTTATACCAAGACATGCCGGCTAAATGGAAATATTTTACTGATTTATTTAAATGGATACTTTTTAATAAAACAAATACGATTTTAATTGTAAAAACTCAATATATACTACATAAATCTGTTGGAGCTGAATAGGTAAGCCGCGGGAGGAATCGGGACGGGGAGTTGTACGTGAAAGGTGGGTGAATGGGTAAGCCGGGGGTTGGGTGTGTACGTCATTTGTCTTACAATACTAGGCTTAGCATTTTCAAGCTAACATTTTAACACTGCATCATAGTCTTAACAATAGGTGATATTAGGTAGCAAACCATATACACTTCGTAAAAGTGGAAGTTCATGGTGATTGAATCAAATTTTAATTAAAAATTTACAGAAAACCCTCCTTTAAGGAACTGCTACACAATCAGGCAAAATTAATTATTCTATAAGAAAATTAATAATATTTTATGACGCCATGTAGGTTTGGCATTTCATTGGTCGTAGGTTTGGCATCGATTTTTTAATAATCCCTATTTGGGCATAAGTGTTTTCTGGTGTTCTAATTTATTAACAAGCAATAAAATACGAGACGCTTCTTGTAGCGGGAGATAAATTCCCTCCTGCAATCCGTTGATATTCTACAACACGGTCAGTCTTGTAAAATTCCCTTGACAATGCAAGACATTAGTTATGTGGTTGATTAAACTTTTGCTTTTAATAACGAAATTCCCTTGTGATGGGTCAATTATAGTTTAATTAGTGCATAAAATGGTTTTGTGATTGATTACAGTCAATTTGGAAGATAACACGAAATTAGAGTTTTCTTTGTCACGCTTCGTCTACCATCTTAAAAATACAAACCTTTTAGAATTTAAAAAGGCAAATTCGATACGGATTTTAGTTCTATTAAATCGATCCACATTTTAGTTGAAAAACGTCGATACGGGCTTTAGAAGAAAATAGATCCAGATTTTAGTCGAAGAAAGTCGATGTAGATTTTAGTTTGAGAAAATAGATCCAGACTTTAATTCATGTTGGCGTTTTAAGTTTCGTGTCCATTTGAGGATGCTAATTAAACTTGTTGTTAATATTCATGGTGGAAACTGCAAGCTTCACCTTTGTTTGTTTGATGTTAATGGCGAATATCGTTTTACAGTCCTTAGTATTTGAATCCCCACAAGTGATTAATTGAAAGCCTTTTCCAAAAGGTCCTCAATACCCTGGTGATCATCTCGAACTAGTCGTTTGAAGTAACGTTAGTTAATTAAGTTTACAGAAATAACCAGGTGGGTTCCTTATATCCTATTTTTTATGGAAGCGTTAATTAGTTTATTTGATCAAAATTTAAGAGTGGGTTGCTATAATTATGTGACAGAAATTAAAATAGTAATTTTTTATGAGATTCTGAATTTAATTTTTGAAGTAAAATTGATAATTAAAAACCTAATAACGATCGTAGTACGAATTTTTTAATTTCGTTGTAATATTATTATAATCCATGTTAAGATATTATTTAAATAACAACTGAAAGCCTTCCAGTTTTTTTTTACTATCTAATGATTTTTCTTTATGTGAAATAAATAAATAATTAGTATTATCTGTGTTATTTCTTGTTTATTTTTTATTATGTGCTATTTTTGTGTAATAACAGAGTGCCGAAATTCGGTTCTCGCATAATTGAGACGGATTCAATTTAAGATCTAGAGCTCCGTATCGTGGAGCATTAACGCTACTCTTTTATTAATTTAAATCAATTATGCTGGCGTCCCTATATCCATAGCTCTATGAATCTGATGATGCTGCAATCCACCTATGACCTGCCTTAATCTCAAAAGTGGGAGAGAGTTCATTTTATGGTATTTAAGCTAAGCCGAGACATAGATAAGTTGTATAACGTAATTATTTTTGTTTTATTTTATAAATAACACAAACCCCGCATTTGTGTTACTTCTAAGGAAATATATCAGAATAAAAATAAAGCGACAAGCAGGTAATAACAATGTTTAATGAAATATAATATAAATACAAAGATTAGTTAAAGTTTCACAAGTTTTATTAATATCTTAACCTGACAATATTGTTTCGACACTTTGTGTCATTATCAAAGGTAGATAAGATTGATAAACAAACACGTTGCTAAGGATGAATACATACAGAAAATAGGTAACTAGATACAATACATAACAAAAACTAAATATCTAACACTTCTAATAAAGGAGAATTACTAAGCTCAGTTTGTTCATTCATTAAAGGTACTGTGCGTTTATGTCTGTATATTTCAAAAGCTTCTAAAATGTCTAATTTGTGTTTGTTGTTGCAAAAATGTAAGAATTTAATGTTGTTTTGAGGTGTCATTGGGTGGTTCTGTTCCAAAATGTGTTTGGCATAATTCGATTTTTTTGGATGTTTAAGTCTATAAGAGCGTACGTGTTCTTTGTATCTTATGTCGAAATTTCTAAGTGTTTGGCCAATATAAACCGAGTTACAAAAAGAACAATTCAAACGGTAAATGCCGGATTTCATGATATCTAACAATGTTTAAATTGACTTGCCCAGCATCTTGATAAATAGGCGGCTTTCAGTATGTTCAGAAATAGAAATAGATTTGATTTCTTAAGATACTGATTTATATTTATATAACGAAAAGAAACTGAGTCTGTAATACATGTGGTTATTGCTTTCTTTTTTTTTATTTATTAGTGTGATGTTTCTTGCAAATCCTTCAAATATTTTCGGTGTTTACATAATGTGAATTTGAAGTTATGAAATGTTTGAAGTTAATTAAAAATGTGTAAAAACGAGAAATAACAAAACTCATCACACCTCGCAATGTAAACATCGCTTGCAGGTTAATTTTAGCCTAAATAAAAGCACGCCGTACCGAAGCCGATAATGTAGGTAGTACCGAACACCGCCCAAGCAGCATTTCTAGTCATCGTTACGTACCAGTAACTACCAGTGGAACTATTAAGTTTTTGACAACAGTCACAAGCACGGTTTCAACAACACAATTGCTTACAATTTCACAATTGCTACGGTTTCATTACGTGCCTGGAACCAACATGGGGAACCATTTTTGGGTAGCAAATACGTGACGGCGTAGTAATTGCTACTTTCATGGAACTTCTTTTCTCTTCTCTTCTTCGGTTTTCTCTTTGACACATCGTGTCGCGCGGTTACTCTCTCTTACTCTTGCAACTTAACAAATATTCTGTCATTTTCTATACTAACGCTGCGATCGTGTCACAAAGTGGATTACTATTTTATTTGTAATACGTAGTTTTTAATACAAAGAGCGATGATTCGTTTGATTATTTTATATTTCCAGTAAAACAAGATTATAAACCATTGCAACTCTTCTGTTGAATCTAATGATGATATGTCGAAAAATAACAACATTCTTTAAATATATTTTTTAATAAAAAATGTCTTTAATAAAATATGACAAAAACACTTATGTATAAGTTGAAACACATGAAATGATAGAAACCATTTTTATATTATTCCTGTTATGTTCTTAATGTGTTTAAATAAAAGATACTCAATTATTGGCATTAATTAACTTTATTTAAATAAAACTTAAATAAATGTTGCCAGCTTCAAGTTACATACATAACAATTCCTAATGCACAATTTGGCACCAATTTGTTATTTTTTTGAAGGTTATGTAGTAAAACATCTAATAACAATCATAATAAATTGCAAATTGATTAATGGCCTTCAACATTTTACAAGTAAATATGGAGATGGAGTAGTTTACGAAACATTACTTTAAAGTGATTCTCCTGGGTAGCAAAAACATAAATTTTACTTTCAATACTACTGTAAGGTTTCGTTACTTTAAAGAGTTGAACAATGGTTCCAGGCAGCTGGCGGGAACTTTTAAGTTTTAAAAACTTTAAAATAGCTTCGGGCAAGTTACTGCTACAATCAGAATACTCAAATTTATCTTTGATGCCACATGTAAATTTCCAATCCATCCAATTGTTCAAAAACCAGATCAATCGAACTTTCAAACGATGCACTCATAATTTACCCAAGAGGTGGTCTTAAAAACAACAGTCAAAAACCTTCAATAAACAAACTTAAATCAGACTGTTGCATAAACAAGGGCCAAGCGACCCAGTTCGACTCCTGGTACCGGCAGATCTGGCTAAGGTTTTCTACAGTTTTTCCTTAGCTGTGACACAAATGTGAGATTTGCGCTGGTTCATCTGTAAGTCGGCTGCAGCCGTACGTTGGGTCTACTAATAATAATAATAATCACCCCCTCCCTCCCGCACAAGCTTCATAGCTTCTGGGGCATGACTTTAAGGTTATGGGTTGTAGCAGTTATTATTATTATTACCTCTAACGTTATTTGCAGGTTGATTTTCTTGAATTAGAAGCTTTATCACCAGTTGCACCTGAGAAATTGATTGAGCAAAAATATGCTCATTTTTGAACAAAGTGATCCTTGACGTATCGAAAGTGTTAATTTTGACTTCGAGTCGGTGTTGTAGTGGAAATCTGAAGTGAGAAGCTCAGCGAATCAACATGATGCAATTTTATACCTATAAAACTGCATTAGTTTCTTTTAACTCTTTGACACTTGGACAATGAGAAACTCAGAAAGTCCAAATTGTTAAAAGTTGGTGAAAGTCTCTGCAGTTCTGAAACTTAAAGTCTTTATCTTTAACACTAAAATACAGAACTCAATGGATTCCTAAAAACTATTTAAACCTTGAGATTTTAAATCTTCGGAGTTCTAGTACTTTGATCTTTTAAATTATTTAATTTTTTGGGATGTTGATGCTACAAAACTTATCTTATCTGTAAAATTGTATATATCATTTACTATCTGTTGATGTGTTGTAATAGATGTTTTGCACGTTAAGAATCCTACTTGGGTGAAATTGATCAATGCAGTCTGAAGTAAGAGGTATCTTTCGACATCCCCGATACCTTGCTCAATTGCCAAAACAAACAAATGCTAGGCTACGGTGAATCAGAGGTTAGCTTATTTGCTTCATAACCTAAAATCCACAGGTTTGATCCCCGGCCAAGCTGGTAACTTTAAGGAGGCAAAGCCGTAGAAATCCCTACTGGGGATAGAATTCCCTCAGGTACGTTTAAGTTCTAGCAGAGATTCGACCATAACAATCAGTGCCAAGAGGTGTCAGGGAGAGGATGTTTAGCCAACCCGATTCGTCGCCCCAAAAACAAAAAACACGTGACACTTTTAGGTTAACAATAGCTGACAATTTATTGGAATTTGTCAACACATACCCAAAACGTAAGTCATTAAAATGTTAGAGGGTGAAGAGATTCCGGGCCGTTCAGTTTCGGTAAGACTATTTAACATAATCTATTATTAGTACATCAGAATAAAATATACTAGTTTGTAGATTAGTGAGAGAAGTGACAGCAGTGGAGATGATAAAAATGGAAAAAAGATTTATCAGCCGATCTATTGCAGTAAAAGTAATTATCGATTTAAGTAAGCAGCAATTCAAGTAGTTTTTGTTGATTTTAGGATATCAAAATCTTATAAAAGCAGAGTTACATCTGTTAGCTAACCGACAGAATTTATTACTTGCGATGGTTTTCTTTTTACTTACGTTGGACAATTTTCTAGTAGTATTGCATGTAAGTACTCCCAATACTCTAGAATTCAGACTCTCGACATGGATCCTCGTTGATAAAATGTCTGGGATGTGATGTCTGCCTGCCTGTTAACCTGGATGTTGCACTCCTGCATCTCCTTTTTGTTCACCATCTATTTATCACTACTTTCTAGTCCTAATCCATAATGCAGGCAATTGTTTCAGTAATTGACGTCGAAATCATTATCAAAACATAATCGATCGTTATCATTATTCAGACTCATGTCGGTACTGTAATCGAACCTCCGCTTGTGTTTTTATTTACTTAAATATGCCTTCAGTTTTTAAAACTGGATTACCAAAAGTTTAAGAATTGACGAAGCATCGACTATAAGTATCGACATAGTTGTATTGCTCTTATAATTAAACTCTCTTAATAATTATATTCTTATTTTAAAAATCAAAATTGTTGACATAAAAATCAAGAGTTACAGTCTAAGTAATAAAATCTAAACTAGTCGCTTTTGGATTAAGATAGTACTTAGAAATATCCACCACATTGTTTAGGCTTTTGCATTCGTTGGTTGGCCATAACCGTCATTAAGGTAGCGGCATAACGGCAATGTTAGTTGTATGAAAACGTTTAAATGTTGTTTTGCGTTTAACGCTTGTACTCGACCAGTTTCTTAAGTGTTTCGGTATTTTAACTAAATACATTTGACAATTTGTGGTAGCCTAACGGTCCTTGGAAAAGTATGTAACGGAGTTACTAAATTTTATTAATTACTTTGGGTGTATGAATAAACGTGCTTATCGACAGTTGCAATCAGTCGCCGTTTGGATAAGCGACCGACTCAAGCGAGTGCAGCGCCGCTTCCTTAACCGAATTCTGGCGTGCGCCGCTCCGTTTCACTCCTACCATTTCCCCTCACGCTCCGAGAGCGCCTATATAAATAGGTGCGGAGCGACGATTTATTCTCACCGGCCAGCTGCCTGCCTGGTCACCTTGCCTCCACCATATCACTC
This sequence comes from Agrypnus murinus, assembly GCA_929113105.1. Lineage (NCBI taxonomy): Eukaryota > Metazoa > Arthropoda > Insecta > Coleoptera > Elateridae > Agrypnus > Agrypnus murinus. The sequence continues at coordinate 153,276,735 of OV816027.1, forward strand.
GCGGCTGAGCCAGGAAACGGAGTACAGAGCGAACAAGTCATTCATGTCATTTCATTCGGCTAAGGAGGCTCTAATAGTCTATAATAGCCATCATCCTGCTTAGCAGAGTGTAAAGTATCGTTGATTAGTCAGTCAGACGATTTATTCAGTCCGCGTCCAGGACTCCCAGCAGAACCAGCCATCCAGCCCAGCAAACCGGACCGAGCCAAGAAATATAAGAGTAAGTCCTATTACGGACTCTCCGCCCGACCTATTCCGTTAAACACCGTACCTTGTCCGAGACTTCACTGTGCGTGTGCCTGGGGGTCTCATACTGGTTCCACCCTCTTTACCGTACCTTGTCCGAGACCTCACTGTGCGTGTGCCTGGGGGTCTCATTCTAATTTCCACCCTTCACCGTAAATTAGAAACCTTCCCTGCTACCCGCTATTCTACTCTACCCGCACGTTTGCTTGATACCATACGCTGTATTGCACCCCGCTTGCTGTGGCTATTGTAGGTAACCGTAGATAACCGTATGTTTATTTTAGTTATAAAGATTGAAGCTTGTTGGAGGGTTAGAGCTTTCGTATTAATAAATATTATTAGTTTTGGTAATCGTGTGTTTTATTTGTTAGCTTTAATACCCTCTTATTTTGTGAAAGCTTTAGGGGAAGGTGAAGTGATCCAGACTGGGCCGACCAAGCACACTGCGCCACTACGTAAGCGAGCCCTTTACAAATTTGGCGTCCGAGTAGAGACGTATACCGAAACAACCCAGGGGCACCCCAAACCGCCTTACAAATTTGGCGCCCGAGCAGGGATATCGGCTTACAAGTAGCTTATTAATATCCATTATTTTTAGTAGTGTAATAAATACAGGTAACTGTATTTTCTTTTCCACTGATTATTATGTGTAGAAGTGTAGTATTTGTTGTTTTTGTAGATTAAGCTAATTTGTTTGGTGTTCATGCCATTACAATAAGTACCATTTTTCGTAAATTAAACTTTTAATAAACAGGTTTTCAAATGTACATATTTAGTTAAAATATCGAAACATTTAAGAAACTGGTCGAGTACCACCGATCAAAGCAAAACAACATTTAAAAGTTTTCATGCAACTATGATCCGTAATACCTTACTGACGGTTATAGCCAACCAACGAATACGAAAGCCTAAACAAGGTGGTGAATATTTCTAAGAACCATTTTAATCCGAAAGCAGCCAGTTCAGATTTTACTAGACTATAGATCGCTTTTGGTTTCCCTAGAAGACTAGCGAACATACCATATCACAGATACAAATTCAGTTGATGAAAGTAGCTTCGTTTCAGGCTGCTGAAAACCCCATTAATTTATCTTTTAAACAAATAGAAGGGCACTGTTATATTGAAGAATTAAGTAAAAGCAATTGGACATACGATCAAAAGAAGAATATTACGTCCCCTAGGTAAAGATCTTATTTATTTAGAATACTTCTAGTAGACATGTCGCTAATAATATTTTTTTTATATTAATAATAAACACAAACTTAAGGTGTATCTTTTTTTTACTGCAATAAATTACAGCGAATGTAAACCGTGAATCATTACGGTCCATCGGCCCGGATAACCGAGTGGTCTACATAACATACATTTGCAAGGTTTTTACATTTTTAATTATACGTATGTAATGTGTTTATGTAGCAATGGAACTGCAAGTCAAAGTTGTTACTACTACAAACTAAATTACAGTTTCCTTGCAACTTTATCATACAAAAATGCATTGGCATTTGCAAAGAACGTGCAGCACAGATCGAAAGTTGCTAAATGCTATGAATATCTGTATAAGGATAATGTTTCGCTAAAGTCTTCTATTATTCGAGAGGTAGGTCACAAAATAATCATTGTGGATATTTGTATATTTCGTAAATTATTATAGTCATAGGCGGTGCTAGACAGTGTGCTCAAATACAATAATTTGAATTGACGAAAATGCACTCAGAAACGCCGAGAATGGATAGCGGGCGCTATACCGGACAAAAATCGGTCGCGTTACTTGGCAAAGAAAAACGCACGTGAGCTATATCGGGAACGCAGGTCCTGTTTTTTTAAACATCCTAGGTAGCAAAGGTACGTCATAAAGACGCCTATGTCAGGTGATAACTCGTCGTAAGACGTCATATGAAGATAGGGAGAAAGTTTATCGGGTTTTTGCTCGTCCAGATTAGCCTGGTATGGCACGTGGACAAGGGCACACGACGGCCGGCTCGCCTTTCTGTTTCGGAGGGAGGCGTGTGCCTCTTCACTTCGACAAGTGATTGTTTGCGTGTGTCGAAACTGCTTTTGCTCTTGCTTTGTGTAATTTTCAGAGTGTTTTTGAACTTTTTCCGCAAGCTAGCCCGTAGTATAACCTCTACAGTTTGCAGTCTGCTTTTTTGGCAAAAAGAGAAAAACGTTGAACGTCGTTAAAGAGAAAACGTAGTTCGCAAAAGAAGATTTCGAATAAAAGGTCAGAGTTGTGTTTTTTGTTTACTGTCGTCGTTCTAGTTTAACGCGTCTAATTAACGAGTCTGTGCCAAGACTCGGAAGAAACCTCATCATGAAACAAGCGAGTAAGTGAACTTTTCATTCATTAATAGTAGATGGTCTAGATTCTGGCATCCTAGGATGATGAATACCTGACCCTCTACTGCTTAGTGCGAGAGGTACCGGGATCGATGCCCGGCACCTCCACCACAATGTCACGTGAGGTTTTCGTGACTGGAGGACGTAGTCAGAGGTAGAGAGGAAAGTAAACACAAGACATAGAAAACAACTATATACTAACAACAATAAAGAGAGTACAAAGGTTCACATACATAATGGTTATACATCGTGAGGACGTACATGTCCTTCTAAATCTAACATAGTCATGAGGGTGGTCGGAACCACCCTGCTCTAGCACAAAATCTACAAACTAGGTGTAGGAGTGGAACTGGTGATCTACAACTAAGCGAGAGGGAGCTTGGTCACAACTTCCCCATAACTTAAGCAGAGAGAGGCTTTTAGCGCAACCCCTCATAACTAAACAGACTAAGCAGTAGAGGGTCAGGTATTCAGCTTCCCAGGATACCAGAATCTAGACCATCTACTATTAATTAATGAAAAGTTCACTTACCCGCTTGTTTCTTGATGAGGCTTCTTCCCGAGTCTTGGCACAGACTGCCTTTTAAGTCAAACCAGCGGGTTTATATACTGTTGAACGCGGAAGATATTAGCATCGTAGTGGGAATCAGTGGGTTGGCGTTCCAAGTATGAAACTAAGGAAGCTCACGCTTCCTGGTTGCAAGCTTGTGGGTAGTTTGCATTGGAGCCGACCGTACCAGGCACTAAACTGTGGGTTGAACGGAAGTGTGCTGGTTTCTGCTGAAGGAATGTGCAGCTGGTTATGAATTACGTAGGTTGCCCAGCATATACGGGAGTAACGTAGGCAGATATGTAGCATGCCAACTAATGCAACTTGCAATTGAGATTAACATAGGAACGACCCGTCGTGGGTGAAGCGGGAGCGTTTCTTCGAAGGACCGCGCAGCTGGCTCCAAGTTGTTGGCGGTGAGACCGCGGCCACTTGACTAACGTGGGCAACTAAGTGTGGCCTTGCACGATATATTGTACGAACGAAAGAGAAGTTGAGTTTTGTATATACTGATATGGTATATTATATTTTAATGTTTAAATAAACATCACATTAAATTTTATGGTGAAATACGCTGTACTAGTATACACCTTACAACACTTGACCAACAATTTACTTCACTTATGTTTAGTGTAGCAAGGCAAACTGAAAAGTTGTACAGAAACAAACACCACTTACCTTTGTGATGAAAAGAAAATTTGCTCCGGCTATGATTTTAAAATCCAAAGACAAGCTCAAGAAAATTACATGAGAAAATTTCAGGCGGGTCGCGTGTGCATGTGTCCATTAATTCTATTAATGGACACAAAACAAGAAAAATACACAAATGAATCTGCTTTTAAACATTTAAATATTTTATTAATAAACACATGAAAAAAAATGAAAAGATAAACGAAAACAAAAAAAATCCTTATTTTTATGACGATCGTCATTTCTCCACCAACAAAAATTTGGTAAGTAATTAGAAACAATTGAACATCTAACCTAATAAGAACTACATAACCAAAATGTTGTTAAACAATTAAATTAAATGTTTAGACAAATTACATAATCGAAAAGAGGATAATTTTCCCTACATTTTGGTATATTGCATGTCTAACACAAAGCAAATTTTACTCCAGGGTTCAATGGCAACCATCTTGAATTTCCTGACACAATACATGGTTTTATAAAATTATAGATAATTACATTTTCACACCTTATTCACTCCTTTTTTTAATAATTAACTGAATCCACATATTCCATCACACAATATTTACAACAATTTTGGCACCAACATTTTAAATATTAACAGAATTTTATCATTTTACCAGGTACGGTTGAAACGATACAAATTATAAACTTCAACAGGCTAAACTTTCGCTATATAGAGCTGCCCACTTGAAAATTCTATTGCTAAAGGTGCTTTAGAATCTAATTAAGAGTAGTGCAGCAAAACATTTTGGCTGCAAGTTCAAAGATTAATGAAAATTATGCAATTATGCTGAAATTTGTTGCATCGTTAAACCAACATGGGGTTTACTTGAAATTTAAAAATAAAAACTGTAAGTATTGTGGTGATTACTTGCATACACCTTTCCAATTATGCCTTTTATAATTTGCAGGTAAAAATACACCTTACGATGGCTTCAAATATGAAAAACCAAGTCCAACGACCCAACGATATGCAAATCGTAGCTTGTCAAAATAATATTTAATTTTAAGTGAAAAATCCTTTTAGGATCTCTTCTTATTAATAATTTTTTCTTTCTTCTCTGTTGCGCGATATCCCATTATTATAACTCCTTCTTCTACTTCTTATTATTATCAAGTGATGTAAAGTGTATCCTTTACCTATTAAGCACCAATTAATTTATTTTTTATAATATTTGGGCAAGTTCAATCTAAACCCCTAAATTTATAGGCAACCCAAATGACACACCCAATTACCAGTACTGAAAATCACAGCAATACGTAACATGGAATTGTAAATATTTCCGTTTGTGACAATAAGACCGCGTAGCTATAAGCGCATACTTATATAAATATACCATGAGTAGCTCTTGAAAGTATACACCACCTGTTTCATATATGTACATCTATCATCGCATCTCACGTACAGCTGATTTCAAATAAATCTATGACAGACAGTACTCTATAGTGTAAATGTTGCTTTTTCTTTTTCTTGGTATTTAATTATGTAGTTAACTATGAAAATATAATTTAAAGCCTGGTTCACACGTTGTTAAAAACGTAAAAATCACTCTCTATACTTGTCCTAGATTTATTTGAAATCAGCTGTACACGCCTTTCAATGTGTTGCTAGAAAACTGTTGTTGTTGGTTAATTTTATTGTTGAAGGTATGTTAATTAATTGTTGAAGTGTATACTTTGAAGAGATACTCACAGTAGTGGTATGTGTGAGCAAGTGCTCGTGGTGGTCGTCGTACTTAACGCACCCAGACAAAATAATTTGTATATGCTACATAATACTAATAATGTATTCTTAATCTTAAAATAAATTCAAGGTCTATGAACAGCTTTAAAATAAATCTGATTTATAAGAAAATACATTAACTAATTTTTAAAAAGAACATTTGATATCCTAATAGGGTAAGTTAATTAGATTGAAGGGAAATTTATTAGTGTGGCGGCTTTGAATTTAATTTAAAAACATAAAAACCATTCGGCTTGATACGAAAATCACTTTACTAATTCTAATAGCCGGAATGCGATACGGGGATCCCCTGGACGAATGACGCCTTGTTTTGACTACATTAATTAAATATTTTAATAATGAGGACTCCAGATTTAATGTCCGGCGAATTTTACGTTGTTTCTCATCTCATCGTTTTCCATAACCTGACCTACACCAATATGCTTTGCTTAATTATGTGTTCGCGGAATTATCAGCTGAGTGACTGACCTCATAAAATTGTATTGTAAAAAGGAACATGTTGCAGAATCACCAACGTAAACATAAAATACATAAAAGGTTATTACCTCATTATTTCTCTTTCCAATCGGAACTATTGAGCATTTACGTAACCCTGTTTGATCCCAGATGCGTGCGGTCGTTACAATATGTCGACGGGGTCGTCAGTGGTGCTGTTGTCAGTTGGCAGAGTTACATACGATCTTGAGTTTATCTGGCTTTTTAAAATCTCACTGCCTCCGACCGCGACTGAGCTGGTTTATTCCACGCTGTACCGCAGTAGTTCTTCCTAAATTCACTTCACTATCTATTCCCCAATCTGAGCGATGCATATTTTTCAATACTTGAATTCTTTGCAGATTAACAATGAAAGATTTTTAATTTTGATTCATTAAGGAGTGCACCGGCACACCTGGCACACCACCTAGCGCCGCTTATGATTTTAGTTAAATAGTTTAATCAAACACTTCTTTTATTACAGTTTGATTTGATGTGCGATCGACCATCCGTCCAGTCATTTATCTTTTTTAATATGGTAGGCGCTTCGCTTGGTACCTTTTTTGCGGGTATAGCTGCAGACACGTATACACACTCAGTTGTGTTAAGAATCAATTTAATAATTATTTTCCTTTTCAGACATGGTCGGAGAGCAGTGGTAATTTTTGGAGTATTCATGGTAATCTTAGCTTACTGCATAATACTATACACAATACTAGTGCCTGGAGGTAAAAACTTGGGTTTATTAATATTGGGAAAGATGGTATTGTCATTGGGTGCCATGTCAACATATTTAGGTCTATTAATAATATGTAAGGCAATTTAAAATGAAGTATTAGGGTTAATTTGTTGTACAGTTACAGAACTTTGTCGAAATAACTACAGATCTTGTCTAACGTTCTTAGCACATGCATCCTGCAATTTTATACCTCTTGCAAATCATATACTTAATTCTTATATAGAATCATGGCGACTGAGAACAATTTCAATTGGATGTCCTTTTCTGATCATTCTATATGGTATAATGTAAGTAAAAATGCTTATTTTTTGTAATGATTAGTTTTTCAGCCTTAGGACTACACCTAAGACTTATTTTTTCTAGATTTATTCCAGAATCTCCTAGATGGTTGATGACTAAACACCAATGGAAGAAAACTTGGGATGTCTTGCAAGCTATGGGCAGCAAAAAAGAAGCACCTCCATTGCAAGGTCCTAAGTTTAGAGCTGGTAAGGCTCAACAACAATTTAGAATATTTGGCAAAGTATATTTCAGACAGAGGACATTAATTAGCCTTACAATAACTAGTATTGCAGTTTTAGCGTATGCTATTGTTGGTACGTGTTTTGCGCTTTAGCTATATTTTGGTATATTTATATGTATTGTTTCTACTACTCTCAGTATCAACTGAAAGACAAAAAACCGTGACGTCCACCTATGTATCAACCATACCAACGCCTACAATAAAGGTACTAATTCATATATTTGACTGTTGAGATATTTCAGTTATGCCCTCCTTATCATTTTTCAGATGTCGGTTGTAGTTCTTGCATCCTGGGTGGTCTTGAAGAGAACGAAACGTTGCATGTGTGCCACTGGTTTTGTATTAATGTCCGCCTACTTTCTTATATTTGTCACGACAGAATGTAAGTCTTATTTAACGTCCTCTGCCTTGCTACATTCATTCATTTTTCAGCCGCACCTTTATACAGTTGGATGTTACTATTGACAGAGGTAACTTCTCTGATGACTATCATGATCACTTTGATATATGTAATGGAGATGTTCCCCACTACACACAGAGGAACTGCATTAGGTGTTAATTCAAGCTTTGGAAGTCTTATTTCCCTGTTTTATTTATATTATGAGTTCGAATTGGTAAGAATAGCTTAGACGATTTCTTAAATTCTACTGTGGTATACAGGGTGTCTCGTTTTAAACTTTTCGAACACATCTTAAACCTAGTTGACAGTTACCAAATTGGGGTCTTGTTGAATTTGAAGTGAAATATGTGTCACTTGAAGCACAATAGAAACCCGATCTTGGCATTCTATAGTAAAACCAAAAGAGAGAATTTTTGAAAATTAAAGGTGAAAGAAAATTTAAAACAAGGAAATCGTGGTGTAGATACAGAAAAATATCAATTTCAACAAGAAAAGAAATTTAACATTAAAGTTGTGGTGGATTGTGAAGATGTGCTGACATTAAGACTTGATGGACATTTGCACAAACAATAAATATTTAGAATATAGAAGGTGGGGAATAAAGATACAAAGACTTGTCAAGGTTACTCTTAAGGGAGATTCTAAGGGTGTGTATTTCACGAAAGAGAATACATTCAGAAACTTACATGGGTTGCATGGAGTTATTTAGAATTACAAGTCGAAGTAGTGATAAAATTAATGGGATGTTATTTGCACTATTATTAGCCATTACGTAGATGTAACCTACGTAAAATTGTCTTACGACCAAAAGTTTGAAATTCTGCTCCACACTGTATAACAACACATTATATTGGCATTACCGAACATATTTGGAAATTATTGACTTTATGTGGATATTAGGAGAAGTTATGGTGAAACTATGAGCAGTAGAATAGGTTGACCGACATTATGAGAGAGTCGCATAGTAATTCCAGCCATCAGAATAAATTCAGCTTTGAAAACATACGCAAACTCTATCTCCATAATGGCTTCTATTGATGAGAATTACATGCGACTACGTGAACATTATTTGGAATTACTTGCGAGAAGCTTTGACATTATTAGGCATTACGTACGATTATTATGATATTCGTATAGATTATCATCAGCTGTAAATTATACAGATACGTACTGTGTTGAACAACATGTAGTTATGCTGAAATTACTTAGAAAAAGCTTAGCTTTGGGAACGCACACAGTCTTCTCGGGGTAGATGCCTCCTAGATGATATTCATTGACCACAATTACATGTGTGACTACCTAGACATTATTTGTGTTTAATGGCATTACGGAACATTGTAGACATTACAGGCAGTTATAGTGATAATATCAGCAGTACAATAGATTGACTGACATGAGGGAATTGTAAAGTTGACATATGACTTCAAACATATAATACTGACAATATGTAGACATTACGGGGAGTTATGGTAATTACATCAGCAGTACAATAGATTCACTGACATTATGAGAGAATTATCTAGTAGTTCCAGACATTACTCAATAGAATCACAGCTTTAAAAACACACGCAAACCTTTTTCATAGTGGACATCCCTAGTGACTTCAATTGGCAAGAATTACGCAAGACTACCTGGGCATTGTTTAAAATTAGCCGAATAACAGAGCATTGCGAAAAGATTACTTGGTATTAGCTTGAAACTTCGGCATTCAGAATAATATTTATTAGGCGTTACGTCAACGTACGTACGTAAAGTTGACATATGACTTCAAACATATAATACTGACAATATGTAGACATTACGGGGAGTTATGGTAATTACATCAGCAGTACAATAGAGTCACTGACATTATGAGAGAATTACCTAGTTCCAGACATTACACAAAAGAATCACAGCTTTAAAAACTCACGCAAACCTTTTTCATAGTGGACATCCCTAGTGACTTCAATTGGCAAGAATTACGCAAGACTACCTGGGCATTATTTCACGTGGCTTCAGCTTTATAAACATACTGAATAGATTTTGAAGTTCAATCCTTTGGGCTGAGGGTCTAGTTACGTTGTACTGTATGCCAAGCAAATTCTCCTCTAGATCTGCTAATTTCATTTTTCTCTCCAACTAATTTACTGCCAAAAAAGCTGTAACAGACTGACGCGTCCGTGACTAACGCTAAAAATAGAAAAACTAATTATTGAAACAGTCTACGCAGTATCCACACCTTGCACTAACAGGAACAGTATCAACACTGACTTAATCAATAAATTAAGAATAGTAATAGAAGAAGATATGGGAATCGTGAAATAACTCGCCGAGTTTAAGCCAGGAAAACTGAAAACTGCACGCATTGGGACGTACATTAATTTTTCTACGATCTTAACAGAAAGTTATCTATCTTAACACTTTGCTTCCCTAGGGAGGAAAAGCGTTTTAACTTTTTAATTGAATATTGAACATACAATTGCCGACATTAAAACCAGAAAAAGGTGTAAAAAGCAGAAATGAAAAACTTACATTCTTATGAAACTGTTTATAAATATTTTGTTTATTAAAATTTATTTTTTCAGATTTTCTAAAAGTAGTAACAAAATAATATCAGCAAATTAAGAAGAACGCGTCTTTTCCTTCCTCGTGTTCCAAATTCACCCTCTGGCGGAAAAGTTAAACTTTTCTCCCTCGTTACACAAATAGCTATTACTTTGCATTGCTAATAGGTGGAGTAGTTAGTAATACTTAATACCTTTTTAATACTAGTTTTTACTTAGTTCATACATACTATGTATTTCTTTTTATTGTTTTTAGTTACAAAAAATAGTAATATATTCTTTTTAGGTGCAAGGTATAAATATACTCGTTTTAAAAGGATTTTTCTGTGGCATCTGTGCAATATGCGCTCTAATATGTGCATTAGCTCCTGTAACTTACGAAGAGCTACCCGACGTACGCGATGACGTAATAAAACCACTTGTAATATCTGATAATGAGTCAGATGATGCGTTGTAACATTTTATTTTTAAGCAATAAAATATTAATTTAAGTAAACTCCCAGTTTAAAGTTGCTATGTATTATAACTTAAGCTGAATTACGCATGAATAATGCTGGAAGCTTCATTTTCTGACGACTCTCTTTTTAACCTTATATCTTTTTTACAAAAAAGTGGAAGTAGTAATGACAAAAATTCAAATCTTGATCCATACTATGTAGATATATCCATACTGTATACAAATGTTAGACTTGAAAAACGATGCAAAACTTCAGGATTTTCTAACATTTTAGCCTTTTGATTCCTCAAGTTGAAACCAGTGCCATTAGACTCGACTAGTCGAGTAGTGTCAAGATACACTGGTCTTGCCCCACCAGTAGGTGTGGTTTTACCAGTCTGTGTGGTCAAGTCATTGTGTGGTTTGTATCGGTTGCATGGCCTAGCGCTATGAGTACTGGTCAAACAGTATTTATAGTATTTATACGTTGGCCCGCAACCAGTCGTGCTTTCGGAAGGCACGTTAAGCCATCAGTCCCGGTTACCAGTGTTTATACTGGTAGTCGTTCGGTCACGTCAGAGGCGCTAGCGCGACCTGAAAACTCTATCGATCGGGGTCTGGCATACCCCTTCTTCGGAATCTAGGCACCCCACCAACAATCTCATACGCTATTTCTCTTATTGTGTGAGTCTGTTCTAACGGGCGTTTAGCGTAATTAAAACAGCTCTAAGCATATTTTTTCTAGACGTTTGTTTCTATAACAATATTTCACCGAAGTATTTAAGTAAGTGCAGCATTACTTTCGGACCGCCTATATTTCTAGACCTTTAGTGAGTGAATCAGGATGATCTTAATAATACATCTACTATAAGGTCTTTGCATATTTCTATAAACAATTTATTAATTGCTACAAATAAACTACCATGCGAGTTCCTGAGTGCAAGAAATTGTGCATTAAGGGCCTATAGTACGCAGTATGCCGTTTTAGACATCAACTCGAAATAATATTCTGTAATGTGATGGTCGTTTGCAAAAATTACACGCCCATATTCCCCCTCTTTGTTATTGAATTCCAACACCAAAACGAACGAAATTCAGATTTTGAAAGCATTTTTTACATGCGTAAATAAATTAATAAGCTAAATAAATTGATTAGTTAATATTAATCAATTGATAAGTTAAAGTATTGTAACTAGTAGTAATATTGTAAAAATTATTAAAAAGTAATTAAAAATAAAAAAGAAACAAACAAAACAGTATGATAAATGGACATTCATTAAAGAAGAAATTTATGACAACAGCCACCAAAGCCAAATGCGCTGGATTACGTATTCCAGATCCCTAGCTCTAATTCCAATTATCAAATATAAATCCCCAATATCAAAGGCGGCTAATATCAAAATCTCCAATTTTAGGTAAAATATATACCTCAACTTGTCCGTGTTTTCAATTGTTGTTGTTTAAAATACGAATTTTGGAGACTGCCGCTTTTGATATTAGTACTCTCAACTACTTAATACATTTTATAAATAAACAATTTTTTTAACAACAGAAAAACAACAATCAAACAGAAGACACAAATTACATATCTATACCATATTTTGGCAAAATATCAGAAAAAATTGCACATATACTAAGAAAAACCAACAATTATAAAATAACATTTAAAACCAACACTAACATTTTTTCATTTTTATTTAATGCGAAAGACAGAACACGTGATATCATGAAATCGGGCATTTACCGTTTAAATTGTTCTTTTTGTAGTTCAGTATATATTGGGCAAACACTTAGAAATTTTGACATAAGATATAAAAAACACGTACGTCATTACAAAAATAAACATCCTGAAAATCTAATTATGCCAAACACCTTTTACAACAAAATTACACAATGACTCCTCAAAATAATATTAAATTCCTACATTTTTGTAATGACAAACTCAGGGTACCTTTAATGAATGAACAACTTGAGCTCAGTAATTCTCCGTTACTGGAAGTATTAGATATTTAATTCTGATTATTATTATTATTTTATCTAGTTACCTATTTTTGTATCTACCTTAGCGACGTGTTTGTTTATAATTATATTACCTTTGATAATGACAGCATAGCTGTTGAAACAATATTGTCAGGTTGTATTTTAATAAAACTGAAGGGCCCGAGGAGTGGAAGTCGTCCGATGTACATAAATAACTATTATTTCTATGTAGATGACACTTTACAAACATTTATGGTAACTAAGTAAATGAGTAGTTACAACTGCAGCCCTGTAAAAATTTACGGCCTCCTAAAAGAGACCTGTAAAATTTTAAAATGCTCATCAACAAAAAGCTAGTGAAACTTTTTACTAAGCTTTATTTATTTCATGATTATGGTGTTCCACAAAGTAAGGCTGGAAACAATAAACATAATAATTTGTATTTATTTGTAATTGTAGATTATATTTTGTGAAACCATTTGTATAAAAATCCCCCCCGCAGAAAAGAATGTTTTAAAATTCTTTTTATATTTGCGTGTCCTAATGAAGCCATTAGGACACGCATTTTGCGTGTCCTAATGAGATTTATTAGAATACGGAAAACAGTAACATTTTATGTTTTAAAGTTAATATCAGTATTGAACAGCTGTTTTTAAAATGTCAAACTTATTAAATGCCGTAAAGAAAAACAAATGCGGAACCTGAGTTTTCAGTGTTGCCAACTGTTAAAAAAGTTAAGGGAGTTCCCCTAACAAATTTTATTTAAAATTAAATTATTTCTTTTTTAAAATGATTAAAAATAAGGCAAATAGAAAAAATAGTATAAAGTATTCGTTTCATAAGACGTTTTAGCGCACTTGTCCTTTCTCAGACGCGTGCGCTAAAAACGTGTCTTATGAAACTAATACTTTAATATACTATTAATTGAAAAAAAATGCTGATTTATAAAATGTATTAAATAATTTCATAATTTATTGTATTTAAAAAGAATTGCCCGAACCGCGTTACATCCACGTGCGAAACAATATCGCGCATGCTTCTAGAGTAGGCGGAACCAAGTTTGGTATTTAGCAAATGTATATAGTGAACTAGAGTACCTTCTATTATCTGGGTAGTACCAGACAATAGAACGTACTCCAGTTGACTTTAGCAAATGTATAGAGTCACTAGATCTAGTCACCTAGGCCAGTTGGTCGATCAAAGTAACGCAAACCGCCGCCATATTGCGGCAGAAAAAGGTGATTTTTAATAATGGACAAATTAAAACCACGTTTTACGTGTTTGACATATTAGAGGTTTGATCTTTCAGAATAATAAAAACCTTTTATCCAACACCTCTATATAAATACCATGTTTACTATGGTCATTTTAAATAAAGAAAGTGATTGTTTACTGTTATGTTACATTATAACCTACGTTGCTCCTAGCAACGTGGGTTATTTTAAAAAAAACTCACTCCTTCAAAGATAACAACCAATCACCAGCTTACGTTAATTAATATTATTAAAATCCAGTCATCGTGCTAGAGTATTACCGTCAAAACTACAGACTAACTATACATTGCAAATTCGATGTTGAAACTTAAATAAAGCGGTGTTGGATAAAATTTTGTATGACACGCGTGAGTTAAGGATATTATCCACTCAAAAAAATTAACCCTCTCGGGCCTGCCGGCCCTCGAGGGTAAATTTTTCGTTCGTGGATAATATCTTACTTAACTCACTTGTACCATAAATAACTATTAAAGTAAGATTTGATTAAATTCAATACAGAACAAATAATGAACAATTTCGTGCTTCGTTTGTCCCAATATGGCGGGGCATCTGATCGACCAGCTGGCCTAGGTAACTAGATGCAGTGACTCTACAAATGTAGTGGTCGCAGTGGCCTCTTCTGGCATCAATAATAACTAAAAATCCAAAGAAAGTTGATTTCCAATTAATCGTCTCCTGATCTTATTAATTCATTTAATAAAATAAAACAAAAAGCAAAAGTTAAGTACGATTAATAATAAGCTACTCCCGTGTTTTTGATTTTTTTTTGCTTTAATATTTTAGGAGTTTTTTTAATTAATCGATTTTTCTATGTTTTCATTATACGTAAACTTCTTTCCATGAAAGTTACTTTTTCCTCAAATCCGAGAAAGCACGCGGATAGAATGGGCTTTCCTCTTTGTTTTGGTTCAAGAAGGATGTGAGAAGTTTAAGATATAACTGAATGAAAAGTATATAGAGCGAAAAGCATTTTAGGGCTCATAAATTCCTAGGTACTGTAGACCCTTAAGGAACTATAATACATATTTGATACTGTAGTTACCTGCTATATCCGACTTTTAAAATGTCAATACTTGCACACAATCTAAACATCTACAAAGGAATAATATACTTGACGAGGCATTTAATTTAAAATACCCGATGGATCATGCAAATGTTAGTACGCCACCTAACACCCCGGCTAGAAGCAGTTTACGGCAGTCTCGATCTTTTAATATTGAAGAAGTATTTTTACATGTAATATTGAATAACCTATTATAAAAGCAGTATTTTCTTTTAGATGTCGCAACAAATACCAAAAAGGAGTGTACACTTTAGTTTACTCAAAGATTGTGCAGAGGGTATGTTGATATCAACATTTAGATTATCTTTGACTTTGAGTAATAAATGACTTTCAATTTTCAGTAGAAAGGACTTTGCAAAAAGCAGTGGAAACACTTGGAGGATGTTCGCTCTGGATAATTCTAATGTTAATCTTATGCAGCTGGCCAATGTTAATAGTTGCTTTGCAGGTAAGTATTGCACTAACAGAAACATTTCCTGGCAAAAACGAACTAGATTTATAAAATAGCACAATATAATAGCACCCATATACCTCATAATATATTTATTTGATCTTCTTATTCTCAAAACCAGACAGTCGAGGCATCGTCTCAAAGTTGTTTGCAACGTGTGTTATAACAGGTCAAGATCAGATCAGTGAACATGATAAATATCAAGTTAAGTCAAGCCACCAGCAGTGTAGCAGGGGTGAGGCTGGATCTGTTATCCCAGAAACTTATTTTCGTGGTATTTACGTCCTCTTATTACCTAGCACAATTTATCAAAAATTGCAATACAATTTAAAAACAAATTGGACAAAAAATGTAGTCAAAGTTGGTTGTGCAACTCAGCCTTTGGAACATATAGCTTCAGAAGACAACGGTCCAAATAAGACGAAAAATTAAACCTAGGGTTCTACGGGAATCGGCATTCAGATCTCTGTTCATTCCGACTCAGTTTCTGAACTGACGATGAGACTATACTGGCACATTCAAGTAGAAATTGCGCGGCTAAAGGATTACAGCACATTGGGCATCTGGTCAAATCAGTTTTTCACACTGGTGTAGTCGGAAAAAACATCTGGCGGAGGGGAGGAGGGGAATAAAGACTTTCGGAGTAGTTTGGACTTTTCCTCCTAGTTGCCGTCCTGTACTTAACTTTGCGCAAACACATCCGCTACATTCCAGGTTGACATCTGATTTAGATTGTTTCTTGATTTAGTTGGTAATACACTGCAGGATCTTGGCTGGGGCTTTGTTGTTGTCATGTGCAGCAGATTCTCGATAGATTAAAAATGATAACAAGATCCAATGGTGGTTGTTTCAGAAACAGACTAAAGGTATGACTTATGTTGAGTGCTTAGCTCTACTTCGTAATTTTTCTTTTCAATATCATGATTGGTTCAACGACTTACTTAAAGTCTATCTATAATGAAGTATCTAGCAGACAAGCATCTAGAGTCAAACATCTAGTACAAAAAACTTTTTTATCATAGATGTACTAAATTCATATGATAAGTTTGTTATTAACCTATCAAGGCCTGATTTCGATCTTCCGTAATGTTGTATAACCACCAAGCAGGAGTAACACGGCTCAGCATAAAAAGTTGAGCTTACTTTTTCCAGCTACACATGAAATATTTTATCACTTTTACTTCCTGCAAGTGCCGTTTACTTTCCTTTTCTGTTTCTTACTTCATGTAAAAATTTTCTAATGTTATACTTCGTTTCAGAATTCTGTCCTTTCATTGAGGCAAAGCTTACAATTCCGATGTTTTGTTCCTGGCTTAAGAAATTCGAGTTGGAGCTTTCAAATGCGTAAAAACATCTCAATGCCAAGGTAAAAGACAATTAATTCTTTGAATACAGTTTATTATTCCAATTAGTTTTGGTTAAATAGTTCAGAGAATGGAGACCAGTGTACAATGTTTGATGCAAATTACAAATGGTTGTCAAGATTGGTTTATGATGACGCTTTAGAGTTCGTACAGTTGCATAAAGAAACCTTTCCAATTAAAATATGTAAGCAGATCGTATGCGATTATCACTACTTTGACGAAGAATACCTCTTTGTAGAACAAACAGAGCAAGCGGTACATAGTCTTACTAGTTATAATTAATAAGAATTTCATATGAGAATTCCTTATACAGAACAGCAAGTGTGGTAAGTACGTTGAGAAATATCTAAAGGCAAGTGGTTTAGCTGGCCAGTGCTTGAATGATATTCTGATGGGTCTAGCAGCAGATATGTAGGTATTTATTTAAAATGATATTCAATTACATGCGAATTGTTTTGTGAGCAGTTATGGTCGCAAACCTATCATACAAATTAACGTGTTGATATGTTTCGTGGGTATGGTGGTCACTCTGTTTGCAAGTTCACCATGGATATTCATAGTTGGGAAAGTACTTATGACAGGTGGGGCTTACGCATACGCAATGGTTTCTTATATTTATTGTAAGTATTAAAAATATTGCCATACAACTTGCAGGGACTAATCTTTCTTGGTACAGAAATTATTTAAAGAATAAAAAGCGGTATATCAAAATTTTGAAGCCTGGTTCTTTGTAGATATGGAGCTGTGTTCCAAACAAATGCGACCACTACTTTGTCAAGCGGTATTCATGGGCTGGGGTGTTGGATACCTCATTGCACCATTGTTGTTTAATAATATATATAAATGGTTCTATCTGCACGTATGCACCATTCCATTCATTTTGGTTTCATTTTTCGCCATATGGTGAGAGTCATTTCTACCACCAAGTCTCAGTAATGTTTAGCTGAATTTACAGGTACATTCCAGAATCACCGCGGTGGTTAATCAGTACAAAGAAATATTTGCGAGCAAAAAAGGTAATTGATAGTATAGATATCTCACTGTTACGTGATGAAGAGGAAGAATTTTTTGATCTACCAGAGATTAAACGAAAAAGGTTTCTTGAACAACTGCACATGTTCGAAAGGTCCAAGTTAGGGTACAGAATTATCAAAAGTACTATTATGTATGTTACTACTCTATTAACGTACTATGCTTCACGTAAGTTATAAACTAGTACGTTATTTATTAACCCATATCTTTCTCACCAAATAACTCTTTGCCTGATTTCATTCCGATTCATTTTACACCAATCGAATCACTTTGCATATACACACAAAAATGATAGAATTTTGGGTCGCAATTCTAGAATTCTGCAACTTTTGCATACTTATAGTACACAAGGTATTGAAAGTATAGAAAAAGGTTTCACAGGTTTCTTATAAAACTAATATTTGTGGAGTTACATTGTGGTATTGCTAATTGCTTTTATAAATCCTAGGGTATAATAGAGTGTTTCAATTCCTTTTTGTCTCCTAGTATATATATTATGAAACTTTTGGTAACAAATAATTTTTTTTATAAACTTGCGTTACTTTTAGTTCCTACAAATTATCCTTATAAATAAATCCCATGTTATGAGGCATGCCTTTTTTTAGTATAAAAGCTGGCTGCAGTATGTCGGTTTTTGTTCATAAGCTTAGTTATTTCTTGAATGTTGTAATTTGAATACGGAGAGTCCCTTAGTAAAGATTTATAAAAAGTTAGATATAGCAGAACAATTGATCTAAAAAAAGCGGGTACCTTAATTTTCTATATTTTAAATCTTTCTTTTTAATGTCACCTTTGATAAGTTAAGTTAGAGATATCATCGGTATGCTCACGACATTTTTTATTATAAAACATAACCTATTTATTAAAAAAGACATCCAAAATTCAAAATTTAGATTTACATCGCTGGTTGCCTAACTAAGGATACATAACATCACTTAAGGTAATTTCAATTCCTATAATATTCCTAAAATACTTCTGGAGACTTTTAAGTTTTATAATATCACTTTCAGTAACGTTATATCATTTAAAGATATACCGCTGTTGAAAATGAATCATGTCGGAGACCATAAGTTAAAAGAGATACCTAGAGTCCTCTATTCGCAACTGTCCTCACTTTGCTGGGCGCTTATCGTAAATTATTTATGCGCGTTCACTTATAATGTTTTATGCTTTTCTACGGATATTGAAGTTGCGTTATTTCTTACTCATCATAAAATATTGTCTACAGGAAGTAGTACAGATTCCAATATGGTATTTGTCTTATTTTGTAAATAATTTCCCCACTTTGAATATTTAGTAATACAAATATTCGACGAACAAAAAGTTCGTCTCTGAATTCGTGAAGTCTGTCTGTCTGTCGCATTTTTCCATGTTGACTTTTTTGAATTTTTCTTTTTGGAATCTTATAGTACATCAAATTCTAAGAAACTTTTGGTTGAAACATTTTTTTTGTATCTCTTCGGGAAAGTGGTCAAAATGACCACCGAAAATTTCGGTAAATTTTTGAAAAATTTTGTATTTTTGAAAAATTTACGAAAAAATAAACATTTTTAGCAACATTTTTTTTGACAAAACATTTTAGGACTTAGAATTTTAGTTTTTTATGACAACTAATGTGTTACGTCAACATTAGTTTTCAAAAATAAATGAGTTTATTAAGTATACAGTTGTTTTTGTTCGTCATGGCAATGCTAGCTCTGCGCATTCTCAACTGGTTTGTATTACATTTTTGACTATGGGTGATATTAGAGTTTCCAGTGTTTATAAGAGTATTGATTGCTTTTCACCATGACGGTATATATCAAAATCAAAAACGCGCAGTGCATGAGCATATTTAGAATTGAATATTCAACTTATTGTGACAAACTTGAGCTCAAAATTAGCATTCGTTTAACGTAGTCTTATAGGGCAACAGTTTTATCAAACTTGTGAATGAATGTTTAAAAAAATACATGTAGTATGTTTCCAATTAATATAAAAAAATTGTTCATATTTGCAGTAAGAAAATTGCCACAATAGAATTTTAACCTATACTTGTACGAATATTTCACGAGTAATTTTATTAAACGAGCAAATGTTACCTAAGAATTTTATAGTGAAAATCATGAAGTAAGACAATTCTACAAATAAGTGTCCAAGAGGGAAAAGATGCGAGATGGAATGAATAATGAAAGTTTGGTACCCTTATCAAAATATTAGCAAGACCATTTATATGCAAAGTTTGTAAGAGTAACCGCAACAGAAAAAAAACAACATTTTATCACTAAAGGTTGTATACTGGTAACGAAAAAACATTTCTGTTACTATCATTTATAAACTCTGAAGTTACATACCGTTACCAAAGGGTTTATAAATGAAACAGAGTATTGTCGTTACTAAATTATATAAATTAAAGTTATATAAGCTTAGCGATTGTAAGTCTACTATTATATAAATAAAACTGTTTATTGGGTATTATATAGTTTTTTTTTTGTATATTTATAAACCTTGATCTACAACCTACCTGAGATTAGATTTAAAAGTATATAAACAAAGTTTCAGGCTGTTTTTAATTTAATATATGTACTGGACATTTATGATCTGTTGATGTCATATAGCTTGATAATATTTTGAGATTCCATTTAACGTTATACAGGAGGTCAAGATCTAGTCAAGACCAAGTACGCAAAGTCCCAAGATGTTTCTACGAAAATCCATATATATTAATGCATATATATTTAGACTTCGATAAGTTTTTTTTGGTTTCCATTAAACATTGTTCAAAGGCTCACAACCTATAATTAAAGCAAATTTTGATAAATTCTTTCGGAACCCAAAATCTAATGACTTTTGTGGTATCTCTTTCGATAAAAGGCCTCTTTGGAGGACAAATGTGAGGAAAAAGTAGCAACTAACTTAACGAACCTTAACTGGTAATACTTCATCGCTTTATGTTTCAGAAAAGGGAGCAATCTACACAAATATTGATGTTTATAATTACTACATTCTTCTTTCTTTAATATCGGTAATATCAATCGTTTCTTCGAATTGTTTCCTATTAATAAAAACCAAACTTGCTACAGCTTATGCATCCTTTTACCTCAACGGCTCTTCTCATTTTTTTTGGTAGGAAACTGAGCGTTGCTTGCATGTATGCATTGTTGAGCGTGTTGTACTGCACCGTTTTGGCTGAAGCTGTACGTAAGTAATGATAAAAGATTACCCGAAACCAGAAGAGTAGTACCAAAATAGTTATCTATGTAATTTTTTAACTAAAGTAAGATTTTACCGGACAATATTTTGTATACGAGATCAAATTTTACTTTTTACTTTCTGAATAGATAAACGCATATTTGACAGACAGAGCTAAAACTTAAGACAAAAGCTAACTCAACATAAATGTGGCAATCCACTATCCGGAGGGTGATGTTGCATTTATGGTAATCAAAACTATAGAAATCATACACCTTAACCAATACAGCACCTGACATATTGTTATTCTTAATTTCAACCATTATTGTTAAGCAATTCATTATTACCCAGATGTTTCATTTACTTGTTTGACTATAAGACCAGAACCTAGAGGCAAATGGTCGATGGTAGAAAGAAAGGTATCATGTGCACAAACTTCAAATCATGCGTTATTTGACTGAGATTGATGAGTTGTTGTAATTGTTTTTGTGCCAAATTGCAGAAGAACTTTATTTAAAGACATTCGGTGATCGGAAAAGCTCTTATTTATTGAACTGTTAATACTTCTTGCATAACAACCCTCATTGGTTAGATGGTGCAAAAGAATAACAACAACCAGCAGACAAGTTAACCAAATTCTACCAACAACACTATTTGTGGTACTAAAGTACTCCGTATATTCAGTCACTTCTGGTTTTGTGTATCTATTTATTATTATTATTGTGTATCTAACGTCATTTATAATTTCGATAGTTACCAAGATTGTCATTTTATTTTCAGACCAGAAAATTCAGTTTGCATTATTTATGCTGATTTTAAACTTTTCCACTATAAGTGCTAACATTACTATACAACATACAGTTGAAATGTATCCAGTATCGTTTTCTGCCACTGCTATAGGATTTTGCGCCAGTATGGGTACTATTAGTGTATTTCTGAACGACATTGTTGTTAAATATGTAAGTATTGAATTTGAAACTCATCTGAAAAACTACAAGTTGTTATGTGAAAAAACTTTGCCAATAGGGCAAACTGGGCCAGTTTTGTATTGAGATATTATAGACAACCAATACTTCATAGTTTGGTTCGAAGCTCGATGAGACGTTAACTTACACTTTCTTTTTAAAATTGGATCTATTTATTTATATTTTTTATTATTATATTTAATTAATTTTACTTTAGCTTTTTATTTTGTTATTACAGAAAGATTATACAACAATACGATTTGCAGTCTATTTGATCTTTTCTGGAACGGCCATGGTGGTTGTTTTATTCTTACCAGAAACAAGTGGAAAACTGCTTCCACTTTCAGAGCGGGCCGCTAAACAGTTGCACTAGTATTAGTTGTAATAAATTGTATGATTAAAAATTAGTATTTTAAGTAAATCTTATTGTATTTTCCTTAAAATATAAACAAATAATAAACTTTCCTTTGGTAAGAATTAGATCCCAGTCAGGACACTGAAGTCTATGACGTCAACAAAATGACTTCAAATTGTCGTAAAACTGATAGCATTATGTCACATCCCAAGGACGTCAATATAAGACATCATTAAAAGGTAGTTCAATGACGTCATTAAAACGTTGTTCAATGATGCCATTAACCCATTTAAAACCACTACTAAAGTAAAACTACAAATTATTTGTTTTTGTGTTTTGATATTTTTATTAACATTAACTGAATCTGTTTAATACAAAAAAAAATAAATAATATATTAGAACATAAACAAATTTACGTTGCGTAAACGCAACCTTTGGTGGATACCACTTACGCCAATGCACAACGCCTACCGGGGACACAATGCCCACTGTGGACACTACGCTGACTGGCGGTTTTGAACACTTTTCCGACCGTAGACACTATGCCGAGCGAAAGCTGTGGACACTTAGCTGACCGTGGAAAGTATGCCGACCGCATCCTGTGGACACTTTGCCGACCGCAAGCAGTGGACACTTTGCCGACCGTGGACACTACGACGGCCGCAAACGGTGGACACTTTGCCAACCGTGGACTCTATGCCGACCGCAAGCGGTGGACACATTACCGAACATGGAGACGACGCCAACCCCTTAAATAAATATCGCTGCACACCTCGCCGATCCTCGACAAGCCGACGTTAAGAGCCGTCCATAGTTACAATTCTGATGTGAATACAAACATAAAATTCCACTAAAGCTAAAACTAATTAACCTGTTGGTCAATTTTGATATGGTTTTCACAAATCTAATCTCTGAGATGTTTTCTACAATGTCACCTTAGGTTGTCCACGATTGGTAAAGTGTCTACTGCTTGCGGTCGACATA
Source organism: Agrypnus murinus (assembly GCA_929113105.1). Classification (NCBI taxonomy): domain Eukaryota; kingdom Metazoa; phylum Arthropoda; class Insecta; order Coleoptera; family Elateridae; genus Agrypnus; species Agrypnus murinus. Next base: position 153,300,060 of record OV816027.1, read on the forward strand.
GTGTCCACCGCTTGCGGCCGGTGTAGTGTTCACGGTTGGCAAAGTGTCCACCGCTTGCGGTCAGCATAGTGCACACGGTCGGCAAAGTGTCCACCGCTTGCGGGTGACGTAGTGTCCATGGTCGGAAAAGTGTCCAATAGCAAAATTTATTTTAAGGGTCGGCAAAGTGTCCAAAACGTTCGGGAGAACGGGAGACCACATGACGTTCACCCGTAAAACTGGCTGTCTTCTACCCTATCCTTGGAACCTGGATATGGGATATGGAAACATGACTGGGTAATGGATGAAGCAGTCAGGTCAAGTGTGTGGTAGAGAAATTCGCGAGAATTCTCGACAGTTAATCATACCGATCAGGGGGAGCCCTGGTAACATGATACCGGTGTGGGCGGATTCTAGTCTCGCCTTGGATAAGGTCATTTATGGTCACCGTGGAACCCGCTGACTGACCGAGGTCATTTATGGTAACCGTAAGGAACCCGCTGTTTGACTGAATCTTAAGGAGGAGAAGCGAAGTGAGGTTTATCCCGACGGTGAAGGGGTAAATTCATGCCTATGGGAAACTGCATGCCGCCAGATAACTGTGCTTATGAGCTATCCCGACCACCGTATGATCCAGACTGCAGCTGGGTACAGTGATTGGGAGAAGCTCTAAAAGCTGTTACACTTAAGGAGAGTTGAAGCGAATACATAGCCTCTTACAATCAAAACAACTTCACCTCATTGAGGTACACACTGGGAGTCTATAACGTGTAGACTTACGAACGAAGCTCTGTCGAGGGCCCACCAAGCCTATATATTGGTAGATCGGGGTGGCAAAACCATTAAAAAACCAAGTCCTGCCACAATTGAGGTTGGATTCGATCGGGCAGTGGCTCCTAACAGCTTGGGACAGCATGTTAGGGGAATAGTCCGAAGCTGGACGAGGTGAAATCTCCTTGGTTGTGTGATACCAAGGTCTGTCAAAGTGACATTTTGGTTAAAAGGTTGTCTCGATCCCTATACATTCAATACTTGACGAAATTGTTTTGTTTTTGTGACGTAGATTTGAGAATTTTTGCAAATCAGGATATGGTTAACGTATATCAAGATGACGTCACAAGCCAACTCGAAATCTGAATAGGGAAAATTTCGTTCAATTCGTTCTAGACAACCTTTTAAGCCAAAATGTCACTTTGACGGACCTTGGTGTGATACATCCGTCACATCCTCCTCGGAGATGGAGCCGACGGGTGAGCACGTTTATCGCTCCGGTACTAGCCTGGATAGCTAGTAGAGTATGGATAGTATCTCGCTCCCACCAGTGAGTTACTGGTAGCACACGACTCGTGTCACTTAGCACGCTAATTGAGCGTATCTTAATTCATGCTTCGGCATGTCTCAAAGGCGGGAAAGAACTCCCTAAAGTTCGATCAATAAGTCATGAATCAATTACCTAATAGACAATTACTATGGCCTATTGTATATTTTAAAAGGTAATAGGCAAATAGTTCGCTGTAGAAAAGATTGATTTCTTTCCGCAGACAGTTAAGCCTTACATATCCAAAACGGTCAGTAAGCGTAGCGACCACGGTCGACAGTGTCCACGGTTGGGGTTGTGTCCAATCGGCGTAGTATCCAATACCCTTTTTCGAATATAAATTTGCTCCTTGTGCAAGTAAATACTTGCTTATAAGAAACAACACTGCAACCACAACAGGTTGAAAGAGACTCACCATTTAACACCAAAAATGCAGGAATTTTTAATAATGCAGGGTATGTACATTTGTGTTCCTTATCAAGCCAATGTTGCATTTACGCAACGCTCTGATTTATAATCACGTTTTTTCGAAACTATATATGTTTTTGACTTTTTATATCAACAGTAACATTTTTTGATCTTTCCAGAGCCATTCTAGATAAAAATTAAAAATTGTATTTGTAAGAATAATTTTTTTTAACGTTTCTGTCACCCGTGTAATAGTATTTAAAATTCAATAAATTCAGGCTTTAATTTTGATAAAATAAAAGCTGAATTTAAATAGAAAAAAATATGCTAACAGATATAAATTAGACACAACATACTTAAAAAAAATGTCGTCTGGAGTGTTGCGTTAACGCAACATTGGGTGGAAATGGGTTAATAGTACATTCCAACTACTTTATCAAAATTGTTTAGTAAAAATAAAATAAAAATATATAATATAAAAATAAAATTGAAATCACTTCCTTCAGAATAAATTTTGAAGAATTTCTTTATTCCCATTGCATAGACAATTTTGCAGACTTGCATTAAGCTTTTTGAAAACTTGGTACTCAAACGGCTCAAACCAATAATTGAAGAAAAGTATTTAATACCAACTCATCAATTTGCCTTCAGAAATAAGCATGCAACCATATCAGGTGCTAGCATGCCACAAGAAAGGGTACTAGGAAGTGTTCCGTACTTATTGTGCACTAAGCCGTCAACAGGGTCAACCTTTGGACCATAAATGGATTAATGTAAAGCCCACATTAAAAGAAAAGAGAGGAGCTCGAGATCAAATACAAAAAAATGTATTGATTGATGAAATTCCAGATTGTCAATATATAATAAGCTCATACTGTACAAACCAATTTTAAAACCAGTATGGACCTACGGTATTCAATATGATTTCAACTATGGGGATGTTCCAAGAAAATCAACATTTACTACATAAAAAGGTTTCAAAATATAATACTAAGAAACACCTAGGTATAATGCAACACTTACCTCGATAGGAACCTAGAAATGGAGAAGGTAACAAAGAACGAAACAAGCATTTTGCACAAAAGCATGAAGGGCGCCATCGTGGAAGCAATCCATTTGCTTGACAACAGTGTGAGTGAAAAGACTCAACAGGGTGAAGACATTTGAATTAGTACAGTGAAGTGAACGTTAAAAGAAGAGCGCAGTGTGCACGTTAACACAAAGCTACATTTAATAGTGGAGTAACGCTAAGCACAAAAGAGCTTTATCTCGGAACCGGTCCAAACTACTTCGATTTGAATAATTTTTCAAAACGGGAAATGTGGTGAAACTCGAATAACCTAAAAATTTTCCAAGTGGTCCCGCACCGGTTGCTCGACCATCCCAGAACAGGATAATTTTTGGTGTTATCACATCTATGTATTGGTAGTTCAAAGCCACTAGTAATTTATCTTTATTCCTTTTGGTTTAAATACGACAGCCATATTTGTTTCGTGGTGCACGACGTTTCTTGCGTTTTCTATGTAAACGAAAATCTTGATATCTCAAGAACAGTTGGTCGTAGAGAGTCGCGGTAAAAACCATTGCATTGTACACATTTCGAACTACATTTGTTGTTCTAAACATAAATTTTGTAAGATGCTTCCTTATAGGCGCAAATTAAGTCCGAAGTTTAACACTTTTTTTGCAAAATTTCGGCTTTTTAAAGTGTCATATTTGCAGACAATGGTGAAGTATCAGCGCTCATTCTTTTTAATAAAGTACACAGTTAAGGATAGTTTATGTTTAAAATATTTCAAATCTGAGAGTTTATTATTTTGGTATTTATGGGCTTTTGAAATTCTCGTTTTCTTCATTTTTGAGCAACTTTGAACCTCAACATCTCTTATGGTCATGGATGGATTTTTTTTATATTACGTGCATATGAAGCAGCATATGATGGCAAACTGTGGTAAAAATTTTAACTTTGTTATTATCATGAGGCCAGAGTTATGCTCAGTTGAAAACCGTAAATGTATACCATTCAAAACGCTGTACTCATAGAGTTACAGAAAATTTCAGTTTTGTAGTAACAGTTCACTACCAATAGATACAAAAAAGTTTGGTCTGCCAACCCCTATCTTGGTGCGATTGGCGTATCAGGATGACTCTAACCCTCTTTCATGCTGCACTATCGACTCATTAGTTACAGAATAAAACTATCTTTAATTTCTCGAACTCACTCAGTGTAACGAAATAAAAATGGTCTGCCGCTTGATATCTTGGAGCGCTGCGCGGTCCGACCAAATAAGGTGGTAGATTTTGAAGAGCACTTTTTACCCATCGAGTTACAGCATAAATTTCACGCCAAATTAAAGGTAAAACGTAGTACCACGAGATCATTTGAATTTATACACAGATGTTTTTAGTAATAGCAGACAGTGTACATTTTATTGTTCGTAAAATGTTCTCATGTAAACACAGGAAAGCACTTGTATTTATTTAGTATTCGGTTTTAATTACTAGGACGATTTCATGGAATGTCGCGTAAATTCTACTACTCTGAGAAACACTTGCTTTTAGTACTCTGTTTTAAGAACTCTTACGAGTTACTTGTATTGTGTAATTGAGGTTTTAAACTTAAGCTTTTATTTCCGTCTTTTCCGCTCCACCGTATAGTATACCGTATACGATTACGCCGCCATAAAACATCCCTACTTATATTACAGATAAAAAATTTTGATTATTCTTAGCAGTGTCATTTTACTAAAATTATTCTACTTAAATTATATTACCAAAATATTTTTTAATTTCATCTTTTTTTCGTTTAGTCCGGTTTAATATATAATCAATGTATTACCACAGTGATTAACAATTTAATTATATTATTGAAAATGTTAAAATATTTATAAAAAAATATTTTTTTTCATGTTACAATTATTCGCGGCCATACAAAATGAACTGCATGCGCAAACAACCGTTTAGTAGTAGGTATTAGTGAGTAATGTTCGATACTACATTCACACATAAATTTGGTCGAACTGAAGAAACTGCCAGGCTGTGACCTGGAAGACCAAGCAATTTGAAAAGTAATACGTTTTACCTTTAATTTGGCGTGAAATTTATGCTGTAACTCAATGGGTAAAAAGTGCTCTTCAAAATCTACCACCTTATTTGGTCAGACCGCGCAACGCTCCAAGATATCAAGCGGCAGACCATTTTTATTTTGTTACACTGAGTGAGTTCGAGAAATTAAAGATAGTTTTATTCTGTAACTAATGAGTCGATAGTGCAGCCCGAAAGAGGGTTCAAGTCATCTTGATACGCCAATCGCACCAAGATAGGGGTTGGCAGACCAAGCATTTTTGTATCTATTGGTAGTGAACTGTTACTACAAAACTAAAATTTTCTGTAACTCGATGAGTACAGCGTTTTGAATGGTATATATTTACAGTTTTCAACTGAGCATAACTCTGTCCTCATGATAATAACAAAGTTAAAATTTTCACCATAGTTTACCATCATATACTGCTTCATATCCACATAATATAAAAAAAATCCATTTATGCCCATCAGAGATATTGAGGTCCAAAGTTGCTCAAAAATGAAGAAAACGAGAATTTCAAAAGCCCATAAATACCAAAATAGTGAAGTTTCAGATTTGAAATATTTTAAACATAAACTAGCCTTAACTGTGTACTTTCTTTAAAAAGAATGAGCGCTGATCCTTCGCCATTGTCTGGAAATTTTGCAACAAAACGTTAAACTTCGGACTTAATTTGCACCCATAAGGAAGCATCTTATAAAATTTACGTTTAGAACAACAAATGTAGTTCGAAATGTGAACAATGTAATGGTTTTTACTGTGACTTTCTACGACCAACTGTTCTTGAGATATCAAGATTTTCGTTTACATAGAAAACTGCAAGAAACGTCGTGCACCACGAAACAAATATGGCTGCCGTATTTGAACCAAAAGGAATAAAAATAAATTAATAGTGGCTTCGAACTACCAATATATAGATGTGATAACACCAAAAATTATCATGTTCTGAGATGATCGAGCAACTGGTGCGGGACCACTTGGAAAATTTTTAGGTTATTCGAGTTTCACCACATTTCCCGTTCTGAGCGTCAATTTCTAATTTGTAAAGGTTTTAGTATTTTATATTCACAAGACTTTAAAAAAAATTATTCAAATCGAAGTAGTTTGGACCGGTTCCGAGATAAAAACGTAAGGTTACTCCACTATAAGGGACACGATAGAAACTAAGATTAACCAAAGGATGAGATTTTAGACATTATATTACATAGCAGTTTAAGTTAGAAATAAGTAGCTAATTAGTCTTAATACGTTCGCTACCACCAGCCACTGTAGTGGCCGACTGGTGGACCGAGGCCACTATATGTAATGGCCACAAATTTAAACCTATCTCTTAACAACTAAACATTCTATGGTTCAAGAGTGGAGCTATACAATACTCTGTCGGTCTATGATGAACACCTTGTACTGCATACTACCACTATTGTAAAAAAAAATTCCAAGCAGTTCTTAATATAGAAGTGGGGTTCAGATCGTCTAATTTAGAGCAATAACTAACGTGTTAAGACCAATGTCAAACTAACTTTCTTGTATAGATAGATTTTTAACCTACAGTAAACTCCAGCAAAACTATTATACAAAATAATCCTAATCCTATCCTGCCTAATAGTTTGGCTGCTACAAGATCTGTGAGAACTGGGACCTAGACAGTGCACTAGACCTCGATATACAATAGATGGTAGATGAGTGTAAGAAAAAACACAAAATTCATGGTAGTAATATTTTATTAACTTAAGAAAGAAAAGAAAAATATTTAAACAATATTTAAAAACTGAACCTTCAAACTTGTTTGTTGCAAATTAAAAACGAGAAAAGTATATATTGAGGATATAATTTATTACCTGGAATATATCCCTTACTGATTTACTCTACCAGCTTTCTTTCGTGAATGCATCTTCTTCATCTGATTTAGCAATTCTTGTAATCGCGTCACATGCCCTACTTTGAAGTTGTTTCTTATCACGTTCTGGTAGAATATTTGAAATTTTCCCAATAAAGCTGGAGCTTTATTCTTTTGACAAAAATCAATACCAGATTTGTAGATATGATCTGCTTCATCTTTTAATCCTTCTTGTACTGGTAGTTTGTTTATTACCGAAGTATAATTAACATTAAGGTTTTTAGAATTCCTAAATACATAATTATAAGATTTTTCTAACATCTTCATTTGGTCAGCATTTATATTATCGTTAAAATGATATTTTCTTAATATACGCACATGTTTGTTGCCGTCTCCAACAACAAGTTTTCCTATTAATACAGAATTTACAGCCACATACAACTGTTTCAACATATTTCTCTGTTTGTCAACCTCTGCCTTTACATTTCCCCTTTCTTCCTTTTTCAAATTGTTCTGAAAGAAGTTAATTTTTTTGTTAATCTCTATTATTGGTTTATATGCGTTGGATGTTATAGTTATCCAATCTGTACTTGTATCATCAAGAGCAGTCAAACTTTCTTGCAAAGCATCTAAACTGAAAGCTTTCCCTTTAAAAATAGATTTTAAGCAGCCTCTTGATGATTTGCTTGAATTTGACTTAACAAATTTTGTAATCTTCTTTCCAACATTTACAACCTGTTGAGATGGCCCCTCCAAAGTACACGTATAAGTTATTTTCTTATTTTTCTTCCGTTTAACCGCATGTATCTTTACATTGGTAGTATTACCAAGTCCTTTTAGAAAAACAGAACCTTGTGGCGAAAATAGTGCTGCTCCCCCAATGCTTCCTTTAAAATTTAAATAATGCTTTGTATGTTTATCACTACTTAAGCTACTTTCTTGTTGACTTGCTTCTGGGGAGTAATTCTTTAATGGAGAATTGCTTAACGGTTGATTCTGTTGAAAAGCATTGCCTCCAATATTCTGTGGTATGAATTGATTAGAAAATGTTAAATTAGGCTTTTGAAAAAAAAAATTCGAACCTTGTTGCAGAGTTGTTAAAATGCTTGGCACTGATTGGAAAATTGGTAATTGCTGGAAGAAACTTTGGTTTTGTTGAAAAGTCTGATTTTGCATATAGGGACTTTGATTTTGGTTATGCATATATGGGTTCCGAAAATTGGTAACTATCCATGGACTATTAATATTTGGATTGTAAGGATTATTGGAATGATGAGGAGAGGTCTGATCGTTGCTCGTTTGTGTTTGCGTTTCAGTTCTAGTAGAAGAAGCCTTCATATCATAGACATCAATATAGTTGCATACAGTTGGGTCATTAGATGCATGTGTTCTGTTGTAGTAATTGCATTCGTGTTCAAAATGACCATGGGAGGCACATCCAGAGCACCATCGATCCTTTTTAGGTTTCAAACTTGAATTGAACGGCCTTATTAGTGGACCAGGTTTTGTCTAAACGAAAATTGAAAAGTATAGATTAGTCTCATGTGAAGATGTAAGAAGAAAATAAGCAAATTAAAAAATAAAGCCATGTTAAAAATTACTTATGAACCAATATGTGATTCAAAAGTCTTTTCGTCATGGTCTCTCATGGTATTGACGAAATATGTCGGCTCTTAATTAAAGTATACAATTTATAATTGTCACTGTCATGCTACGACTCTATAGTAAATGTATGTTTAGACATCCAAAGACCATTAAGTTGCCAAGACTTTTGCATCACATCATATAATGTTAGAGTAAGGTTGGCCAGAGAAATAGCCAGTCTCATCAAAATTGTGATTTTTGTAATGATAATGGATTGTAAGGACTGTGGTTTATCACAACACTACAGAGTGTCCCAAAATGCTGTTTACATGCAATATCTCCCTTATTTGAAAAGATAAAGAAATCAACCAAAAACTATTGTGAACGGCTCAAAATGGCCCTTCAGAAAATATCCTTAAACGCTAGTTGCATAGCAACGTTTAAGAAATCATGCTAACTTGATTAATTTTTCAAATTGCACCCTCTGTTTTTTTTTTCACGGAAAATGTATTCTTTACTTCTTGCTTCATACGGTAATATGCTGTACTTAATTATCTAATGTGCATTTAGAAGTTGAAAAAAAAATACTTTTTATAAATTGCACACATTAATTGTTCATATTCACTAACTAAATTATTTATTCAAAAAGTATTACGATTACAGCCGTGTCTACGAGGGAACTACTGAGGCGCTTTGAAGCCTGTGTATAGTCTACAGTAGGGTATTTTGAGCATTTGCATTAAGTTTAAGATAAATTCAATTTATAACAAATATTTTTTAAAACCCCTAAATGCACATTAGATAATTAAGTACGGCATACTACCGTATTCAGAATGAAGTGAAGAATACATTTCCGTGAAAAAAAAAAACAGAAGGTGCAATTTGAAAAATTAATCAAGTTGACATGATCTCTTATAAAGGTTGCAATGCAACCAACCAACGTTTAATGATGTTTTCTGAAGGGCCATTTTGAGCCATCACAATAGTTTTTGGTTGATTTCTTTATTTTTTCAAATAAGAGAGATATTGCGTGTAAACAGCATTTTGGGACACCCACCGGGTGGGGCAATAGTGTGGGGAAGTCCGATAGCTCCTAAACGGTAACAGCTAGAAAAATCGTTCTAATACGGATGTAAACAGTGGATAGAGGCGCATCTAGAGAAATTATTTTCAAATATACAGGGTGTTGCAGAAAAGTGTGGCACGCTTAAGGTAATTTTTTTAAATAGAATGCCCCAAATATTTTTGCATATTTAACACCTCTCTTGGCAGGTTTATTTATATCTAAAGTTTTAGCGCCATCTAATGACCGGTTTAGAAGTTATAATCTTTTTTTTAAAAAATTGAGTTTTACATTATCCCACTTAACAGTTTACCGCTTTCACGGCCGCAACTGTGAAGACGAATTTAAGTAGGGATTTTGTTGCAGGGGCTTGTAGGGTGCTCTTCTTTAAAAGAAAATGGACCCACCATGTACAGTAAATTTAGAGAACTTCGAAGCTAAAATTCACAACTTTTTCAAATGGAACACCCTGTATATTTTGTACCTTTGTGATGCAGAATTAAATAACGAACATTTTTTGTAGGTATGTCCCTATAGCTATCTGTAACCACTTTTGATTTATTGATAAAAAACTGCAAGAAGTACACAATTAAAAAATTATTTATTTAAAAAATCAAGGTTTTTCAAATAAAACAAAAGAAAAAACTATAACAAATGCTCCATATGTTGCCCATTTGCATGGACACACATTTCGATGCGCCTTTGGAACGATCTTTGTACGTTTCTTAACATTGCTGGCGTGATACTTCTAAAAGCATGTATTATTCTATCCTTCATATTTTGGATTGGGTTGGTGTCTCTGTATAAACAATTTCTTTCACATATCCCCATAAAAAGAAATCCATTTTTGTAAGATCAGGATATCTCGCAGGCCATTTAGTGGGTCCATTTCTTCCAATCCATTGATGTAGGTAGATATTATTTAGATGGTCTCTTACTGCATGTAAATAATGGTGGAGCACCGTCTTGCTGAAGCCACACCCCATTTCGGAAGGTTCCTTTGAGGAAGGTTCGCCAATAATTGTGGCAGATAAATGAAGATAAATAGCTCCAGTTAATGTACCATCAAAATAATGTGGCCCTATTACATGTTCTCCCATAATTCCCCCCCAAACGTTTATGGACCATCTGTGCTGGTTATCAAGTTGTCTTAAAAAGTGGGGATTATCTGTAGCATAATAATGGAAATTGTGCCTGTTAACAAATCCATTTTTATGAAACGTTGCCTCATCAGTGAACAAAACATTGTTGAAGAATGTAGCATCGTCTTGCATTTTACCTATGGCCCAATTACAAAACTGTAAACGTTTTAGAAAATCATCATCAGTTAATTCCTGGTGCATTTGAATGTGATATGCATGAAACTTATTTTTCTTGAAGATTAAACCAACAGAACGTCTACTTATTCCTACAGATGAACTCACTTCTCTCTGACTAACATGGGGATTCTCAATCGTTACCAGCACAACAGATAACTCATTTTCTTCGTCCACAACATTGTTAATTCGTTCACTTTTTTCATGCTGTACATTGCCGGTTCCTCACAATTCTATCGAGCAGGTTTTGAAAAGTGTGAACTTTAGGGAGCCTTCGTTCAGGATACCGTTGGTGGTAGATTCTGCGGGCAAGCAAACAATTTCTTTCTGACTCGCCCAAAACAAAAGTCATGTCTACAAGTTCTTCATTACTAAAACTCATTTTGAAAAACTAAAACACCTACTAGAACTAAACACTGATGGTCGATAACTGTGAGACATGTACGTTTTGCATACGTGCACAACAATTGTTAGATGCTTTAATGTTTTGTTGAACAAAAACAACCAACACACTTGACAACTAAATAAATAATTGTTTTTAATTGTGTACTTCTTGCAGTTTTTTCTCAATAAATCAAAAGTGGTTACAGATAGCTATAGGGACGTACTTACAAAAAATGTTCGTTATTTAATTCTTAGTTCCATTTGAAAAAGTTGTGAATTTGAGCTTTGAAGTTCTCTAAATTTAAAAATTAATTTTGAACATCCTGTACTGTACATGGTGGGTCCATTTTCTTTTAAAGAAGAGCACCCTACAAGCCCCTGCAACAAAATCCCAACTTAAATTCGTCTTCGCAGTTGCGGCCGTGAAAGCGGTAAACTGTTAAGTGGGATAATGTAAAACTCAATTTTTTTGAAAAAAATTTATAATTTCTAAACCGGTCATTAGATGGCGCTAAAATTTTAGTAAACCTGCCAAGAGAGGTGTTAAATATACAAGAATATTTGGGGCATTCTATTTAAAAAACAATTACCTTAAGCGTGCCACACTTTTCTGCAACACCTTGTATATTTGAAAATAATTTCTCTAGATGCGCCTCTATCCACTGTTTACATCCGTATTAGAGCGATTTTTCTAGCTGTTACCATTTAGGAGCTATCGGACTTCCTCACACTATTGCCCCACCCGGTATATAATATTATCTATGTTTAAATAATACTGTTATTGGACTATTCGTGTAACAAAAACCAAAATGTCAAAGTGGTTAATGATATTTCTGAACATGTTGATGTAATCAGACAGGTGCCACAAGAACATATTGAAGCCTCTGCTGTTCACCTTATTGTGTGGGGACCTGTAATATTCACATTTACATTGACGATGCGCAAATTTGTTATTCTTCTAAACCAACTGAAATTAATGAAGCTGTTGATATTTTAAATATTGATCTAAAAGCTGCTTTTTATTTTAAGTTTATGATAAAATAGTATTACTAAACAGAGAAAAATAAACTACTTTCAATAATGCAAAAAAAGTGTTATAAATGCAATTTAAAAAAACAAAGTTGGTTGCTACAGCAACAAAATAAAAGAAGGTATGAGTTATTTTAACACGTTTAGTGCCAGAAATGCATATATAACGCTCAAGAGTGATAGTATTGGACATATTGGTGTATGATGTTTAAGTGCTGCAATTGAACAGCTTCTGATATTAGTAGGTACATTGATTGGAGTTGAGGAAACCCATTTTCTTGTCTGACTTGAGCTGCGAGTTGACGGCACTGAACATGTTAAGAAAAACAATAAGAGTATTTCTTTACTTACTGTAAGATGATATCTTCTCCACAAATCTGGGCAGCGAGAATCAATATGACCATGCTGTGAACATAATCTGCACACTATTCGCCGTGAATTTGCACATCTGCTGCAGTAAGTGGTGAAACAATAGTTTTTACGGCCGCACTGAAAATAATTATTAATGATCATGACCTTGTGAATCATTACAGATTTGAACAATGAAGCAAACAGTTCTTTTTGATTTTTACAAAATATTCTAAGCTATCGAATTTATAGTTTTTAGATTACTCTCTTGAAAGACTTTTCCAATTTCAGTGTTCAAATCTTTATTAGTAAATCACCTCCACTTTCCTCTTCAAAGCATTCTTACCGAAGTGCACAAACTATTTGGACAACGTGTATGAGCATGTCCAACCCTTCCACAAATGTTGCAGCTTAAAGGTTTTGGTTTTGCTTTACAAGTTATAGATTTATGACCAAATTCATTGCAACGAACACAACGGACTCCTCGAGTTCTTGATTTGATAAAAGTTTGATCGGTGGGATGAATTTTCCACAAATCTGGTGAATCTGTAATTCAGTTAAAAAAAAGTTAAACGAGTTGGTCAAGAAGGCTACAATTCAAATGTAGCAGACAACAAAATTATATAAGCACTCGTTTAAAACTAATTTAGTTTAGACATTTTTTGAGAAACATTGTATGCTATTTAAAAGTATATCTATACAGATTATCCGAAAACCATTCTAAACATACAAAAATTAATAAGAGCAACAACGAAGACATAAACGATATGGGTAGCACAACAAAGATAGAATGCAATCATGGTTAGGGAAATTTCTACCAATAACAAGCAAGCAAACAAACATATCTGTCACAAATATTTTATCTGTCATTAAACGCATAAAGTGAGGTTAAAATAATTATGTCGATATAATAGTACGTTACTAAATAAATTGCTTTTGTCGTAAAAATTAATTTTATCGCAATTTTGATTAGAATCTTAGAAAGTTCAAAATGTCGTACACACAGAAAGAAAAAATTCAAATTATTAAATGGATGTATGGTGAAATGAATTTTATGCTCTTTAATGACAAATAACATATTTATGACAGATGTTTTTGCTTGCTTGCTTGCTTATTATTGGAGATTTTTAGTTTAAAAATTTACCTAGCCATGATATTGCATTCTATAGTATATGTGGAGCAATCGGACAAAAGCAGAAAAATCTGTTCTAATCAATTTAGAGTTATTAACGAAAATAATATATCGGTGAAATTTAAAAAGTATTTCTTTGCTTGGTTTTGGACCTAATTTTCAATAGCATTGATCTTAGTTAGCTTACTTAACAACTTTTTCATAAAAAACGGATTTATAATTTAATTTAATTTAAATTTAATTTAATTTACATTTAATTTAATATAAATATAATTTATATTTTATTAACAGGAAGTCCTATAACAAATACTGTTACTACAATAAAATTGGAGAATGTGTGGTATCGTTAGAGTACTGGATATAAGATAAGATTATAATATTTGTGTAATTAAATATTGTTTATTACCCATATTGTGTATATTTTCCTTGTTGCACTGCTTAATTTTTATACGTTTACACTGGTTTTCGTATAATCTGTATATGCATAAACACTTCAATATAAATCAGAACTCATATGTCAGAGCCATATAATTAAGTTTAAGATCAGCACACAACAAGCAATATACAGCGTGGAAATAAATGATTTTCATCAAGTTCCCTATGGAATTTTTTCACATGTAAAGATGAAAATCATTTATTTCCACCCAGAATTATATATTAAAACAGTGCATATCCTGCTAGTAGTTGAAACAATTCACTGTCAAAAGTGTTTCTGCATAAATAATCTGATATAAACAGGAAATCTAACACCCAAGTCATTAAATCGAGCTTGAATAACTCTAAATATTGAATAACTAAAGAAGTGTACTGCAAATTGTCTTATAGGACCTACAGTTTAAAGTTTAGAAAAATGTTAGAAAACTGTAGAAAGTTTAAAACTGTTTTTAAGGTAAATTTAATATTGATATTATGAAATAATAATAGTAATAATAATTACTACTACCTATTGCCTAGCAAACCAGGCTTCAGAAGCTATGAAGCTTGTGCGGAAGGATGATGTGATTATTATTATTATTATGCAGGCCCATCGTGCGGCTGCAGCCGACTTGCAGATGGTATAGTACAAATTCCACATTTGCGTTACAGCTAACAAAAACTGCAGAACACCTTAGCCAGATATGTTGGCTTCGGGATCCGATCCCGATCCACTTGAGTGAGAAACTAGCACACTGGTCGCTACATTACCAAGGCTATAAATAGTAGTGAATTTATTTATTTATTTATCACAGCCTTGGTAGTGTAATGTCTGGCGTGCCGAACTTTCACCCAAGCGGCCCGGGTTCGACTCCTGGTGCTGGCAGATCTGGTTAAGGTTTTCTGCAGTTTCCCTTAGCTGTAACACAAATGTGGGATTTGCGCTGTTCCATCTATAAGTCGGCTGCAGCCGCACATTGGGCCTACATAATAATAATAATCGCCCCCTCCCTCCCGCACAAGCTTATAGCTTCTGGGGCCTTGGTTTAGGTTATGGGTTGTAGTAATTATTATTATTATTATTATATTATTTTGGAATAAATAAATAACAGAAATTGATCATTTAAGTTATGTGAGCAATCACAAAGATTAGTTAAATTAGATTTAAATTATTAATCTAATTAAACTACGCTGCTGGATTTTGTGACAACCGATAACCTGTAAGTTTCTTTTGTCATATTGTCTATCAGGTTTACCAATAATTTAGATAGTATATAAAGGGGTTGTTATGCTACTATAAAAGGAAATGGATTAAAGATATGGTATCAATCAAAATAATATTAGTCATTATAAATTATAATTTTTTTTATTTAAGAAAATATGTGAGCATTTCAAGGAAAAGGCAAGGTCCATTAACTTTACAGGTTGCATCAGTGACAATGACTCAATAAGAGTGCAAAACATCAAAGTGATATCACTTATATTTATTTGCTAGGTATATGGTCTCTATTTCTGTCTTACAGCTTTTTCATGTTGTTTTACAGCTGTTAAAAAGTAGAAACTGTCTTGTTTCCCATATTTTTTATGGAACGATATTAATTTATTTTTATTAAATAATTTACTCGAGGCATTACTTCTAGAAACTAGATATTATTTAATTATAGACAAGAAGAAATTATTTTGTAAACTCTCAATATTTATTTTGTAAATTTAAAGCTTCTAATATTTTGTTTTGTTTATACAACAGATGTAACATTAGCATTAATAAAAAGCACAATTACTGAAAATAACACTTTTAAGTTGAGGTAATTTGAAAACTTACAAGAAATTAAATGATTATTTAATAAACATTAAAACTCCAAATGTAGGTACGGTTTTATCGGCATTTTTTCATTTAATTCTGTGACATTAGTCTTGGGGGTTGGTTTACCAATTTAGGAAATTATTTTAAAAATGAATTATCTGTCGTGATGCTATTTATGGGGAATCACAGTTTAGAGGACGATTTCAAAAATGGTGTTGGAGACAATGAATACTCTTTTATTAGTTCAAGATTACAGCATAGTTTGTTCCGACTCTTACCTATTCAATTTCCTGACATTATTCATAAGAGTAGCGGTGATTAGGAGTCGGCGATATCAAAAAAGTTATCGATAATATTGATATCTAAAAGATATCGATAATAACGATATCCAAAAGTTATCGATAATATCGATATCTAAAAGTTATCGATATTGCTGATATATCGATATCTATATCAATGAATAACGATAAATATCGATTAATGGATATTTTCAACCACTAATATTGTTATTCAATATATTGATAAATTTTCCCAGCCCTAGTTAAATAAAACACCAACACAACTTATGACACTTAAGAGTTCGTTCATTCGCTTGGCATTAATCCATTTCTTGCTATATGCTCTTAACATTTTTCTGTAAAACAAATCAGTTTATTGATTTCAATTAAAAAAATTATTTAATAATACTTTTCAATATTTTTCTTTTGTTTTTGAAATATACGTGAATAATAAAGGCTAAAATTGTTGATTTCTACGAGATATTTTGTGTAAACAGAACAATTAAAACAAAAATCCATTACAAGAGGAACATAAAGGAATATCCCAGCTTTCCAATAATACCAAATCTACATTGATTTCATAAAAATTTACTTGATATTTTATACTAATTTCTAAACATCTTTGTGGACTTTCGACATAACTAAGGTACTAATGTAATGTACCTGACCCCCGAGCTAATCTTGAGCTGTGTGGCGTAAACAGACTCAAATTAATAAATCACTTTTAGTAAAGTTTTAGAGCAAACAAAATTTTGTTGTCAATTTCGATGATACTCTTTTTAACAAAAATAAAATTTTTAACTTTTTGACCAAAAAAATGATTTTATGACCTTCAGGTAGTCCAGAACAAATTTCAGTAACAACATTTCCGATTAAACAAGGCCTACTATATTTGTTAATTTATTTGCAGTTATCTTAAGCAGGTGAATTATAAATAAATGGGGTTTCTAATTATACCCAAACCTCTTTTAAGACATTCTGTACCTGATAAAAACTTGCAATTGTTTCGATTATAAATAACAAAAATATAGAGACATCAAGCTGTAAACTGAAACACGCTGTATAATTTTGTTATGAAATAAATAAAACAGATTAGTAAAGGTTTTTAGAACTTTATTATAATCTACCTGACAATTGTTTTGGCTGTCATTATCACAGGTAATATAAATATAAACAAACACGTCGTTAAGGTAAAAAATATAAAACTAGGTAAAAAGATAAAAATAATAAAAATTAAATATCTAACACTTCCAGTAACGGAGTACTGCTGACCTCAATCTGTTCATTCATTAAAGGTAGCCTGAGTTTGTGATTGTATATCTCAAAAGCTTCTAAAATGTCTAATTTGCGTTTCTTATTACAAAAATGTAGGAATTTAATATTATTTTAGAGAGTCATTGTGTGATTCTGTCTCAAAAGGTGTTTGGCATAATTAAGAGTTTTCAGAAAGTTTATTTCTATAACAATGCACGTGCTCTTTACATCTTATGTCAAAATTTTGAAGTGTTTGTCCAGTATATACTGAACTGCAAAAAGAACAATTCAAAGGTATAGATCATTCAGTCAACCAGAGGGCTTACGTCATTAGTCACGTGACTTACTTTGTAAACATGTTAAGATGAAAACGCCAATAAATTCTGACATTTCATTTTCAAAATTAGGTTACGTTAGGAGTGTTTGTGAAATGGGGTGTATTTTGTCTATGTAGTTACAACTAAATAAAAATGAGATTGATATCTCGCAAAGAAAATAAAATTCTTAATTGAAATTTTTTTTTTTCTCTCTTGCAAACTTTATTATATATCAGTCATAGAAAACCCAATTATTAACTAACAACTAACCTAACTTTCTTCATCAAAACAAAACCGTTTTCTATATTGGTCCACTTTAACACCTTCTAAATTTGTTTGCTATCTTCTTATATATTTTAACAACGTAAAACATCATGGTATAATTCCTAAAAGGTATTTCGAGGCTTGTAATAATTATTGTAATATTACATGCCTACATATTTAAAAATTGAATCCAAATTAACCGGTACTTCTAGAAGCAAAAATTTTGTAAACATCAGTAACATATTGTTACATGTATAGAATTAATGAAGGATACTGACTCTTTTCAAACATGTCATATAGTGCATCTCATAAAGCGAATCTTTGTTGTTGTCTAAATCAGTAATTCTCCTTTTTCTATTTCTAGCAGGATCTTTGGATCACTAAGAAGGTTACCGCTTTTAATAGTTGTAGATATCTCGCAAACGGCACTTTTACCAATGCCCAAAGCCTAGCCACCCTTTACAAATATTACTTTTTAGAAACAGATCATAAAACGAATTGTATATTAAAAAATATTCTATTTTAAATGGTTTTGGCATGGTAAAAGAACAAGGTAAAAATATGATATTGTATATGTATAAAATATTAGCTGTCTAATAAGCTCTCTAACGTATCAACTTGCCAAGATGACAAAATATTTGCATTGATACAACAATGGACAATTGTTTTCGTTTGGAAGATGCAAATAAAGGTAGTAATAGTAATACCAACAAAAAAATACATTTCTTAAGTGTGAAGGTATTGGAAGAGTTGTGAATTTACGTTGGTAACAGATTATGACGTAAGACCTCTGCTTGACCGAATGATCTATAAATACCCTATTTCACATCGTGTGTTCTGCCATTAGCATTAAAAAAAAACAAAAAAGTGTTATTGTTGGTTTTCCAAAGCAAAATAGAAAACATTGGTGTCCGAAAAATACGTTTCCTACTACGCATTTTGCTATAATAAAATAATACAAAATATAACTAAACAAAATTAATAAAAAATAAACAAAATCGGATTATAAAAAACACGATGTTAAAAACTTAAAAAAAACATTTCAGTATTTAAAATTTAATTTAAGAAGATTGTGGTCAATAAAAAGTAGGTTTTCGGCATTTTCCGGAAGTCGAGCGCGTGATTCGCGATGCATTTTGCATTTTCGCCTACGTGATTTCTTTGACCCAGATTCTCCTATTTATTGTTGAACTGCTAGTCGGAACAATATATGTATGCTCCCTTTGTATCATCGTCTAGACAGGACTCGAAGATAAATGCTTTAAATGCTAAAAATTAAATAAATGCTAATACATATTTTAAAAATTAGATTTTTTTTGGTTAAACCGGTTAAACGTAAAATAATGAGTTTTTGAGTTAAAATGCACTCAAATAAGTGCGATTGCGACAGAAAAATTTTAAAAATCCGCTTCTGCTGGCCGAATACCGAATCTTTCACGCTGCTCCGGCCAAAACCGAATCTGTTAAAAATTGGCCGAATCTGCCTAAATACCGAAGCCAAACCAAAGCTTCGGTACATCTCTATAAAATATCATCAACATAATAAAATCAAAAGATATTGGGCTATATTCTCATACCATCATTAAAGGTGTCTTTAACTAAAGTTATGATTACATTCAACAAAAAAAGAGATAGCTTTATCTAATACTAATAGGCGGGAAAAGATTAGAATTGGTCGCCATGATAATTAAACATGTTATTAACTTAATAGTGAG
Source organism: Agrypnus murinus (assembly GCA_929113105.1). Lineage (NCBI taxonomy): Eukaryota > Metazoa > Arthropoda > Insecta > Coleoptera > Elateridae > Agrypnus > Agrypnus murinus. Next base: position 153,319,589 of record OV816027.1, read on the forward strand.
TTGTGAATACGGCCAACTGTTTTTAGAGAGATCTAATTTAAATAATTAAATTGTTCTTTTTGTAGTTAGGTATATATTAGGCAACCACTTCGAAATTTTGACATGACATAAAGTGCACATGCTTTGTTACAGAAATAAACATCTAGAAAAATCTAATTAAGGTCGGGCGAGGCAAAAAATAGACAGTTTTGCAATTTTTGATTTTCTTATAATGAAAAAAATCATAAAGCAAACCTACAAAAATTGCTAATATCTCTTATAGGACATTAGAATGTAGTATCTTTTTTGTTATATATTTGTTGGGGTGCTACTACTTGGGTTGCTTTTAAAAATTCTTCCACAGCTTTGGATATTGTTTCTTCAGAATTAAGGTTTTGATTGGTGTTTATAATATATGTGTTAAGAATATAAGAATATGTGTTAAGTGTTATAGTGAAGATGTGTTTTCCTACGCGGTTGCTAAATTAAAAGAATGGCTGCAAAAATATGTGTTGTATGCGGAAATGATAGTAAAAGAGGTGAAAAGGTTGTGTGTCGTTTTATGTGCGAGAATGATTATCACCTAAAATGTTCAGGTATCAATGTAACAGAAGATAAACTAAAAATTTCTAATGGATTTAAATCACATAGAATATGTATGTTTTCATTGTAAAAATAATACAATATCAAAACAGCTGATGGAATGTAAAAGTAAAATGGAATTATTTATTGATATGATTCATGAACAGCATCAAACAATTCTGAAGATGAATAGCATGATTAAAATTTTAGGAAAGAAAGAAGGAATTGAAATGGGTAAGTTATTTAGAGACGTTGTTAAGAAAGGTAATGAGGCTATTGTTGTTAAACCAAAAGATGAAAAACAAAAATGTCAGGAGATGCAAATTGAAGTTAAAACTAAAATTAACCCAAGTAAATTAGCAATGAGAATTACCGAGTTAGAACACAAGGTACATTAACACCAAAAATAAGCGATCATTGTATATTAACAATAAAAATTCCAGAAGCAAAAAAATATGACAACCAAAAAATTATAGTAAAGAAAAGAAGCTTTAAAACTTATAATCGAGATTTTCTTCATGATAAACTATTAAATTCTGAATGGAATTACAGTACAACCCGGATTATCCGAGGTAACGTGGGGGGACCCCTTCTCGGAAAACTGAAAACTCGGATAATCCGTAATAATTTTTTTTGTATACAGTGATAAAAAAATATATTTATTTGAAACGATTTATTAACAAATTCAATTAAATATGTATTACAAAACAGGAAAGTAACTATCTATTCGCTCCTGCCTAAAATTTGATTTTCGTTTCCTTGCTGCCATGTCCTTCCAGCGTTTAAAATAAAGCAGATCTCCTGGTGTTGCTTCAGCTTGCTGTTCTACATATAGCAATGCTTTATCTAACGCAGCAAACCCTTCTTGGTGAGAAACACGCTGGTCATCGACCACACATTCATCCATATCTTCATCATCATCATCATCATAGTCCGGTTTTTGGGTATCCTGAAAAGCCGCTGATAATTCTTCAATACTGAATTCTTTTTCTAAATCATCTACTGCAACCCATTGTTCAACATCTTCTTCTGTGACGTTTTCACAACCCTCTAAGGTTTGCATTAACTCAAACAAACTTTTTTCATCTTCTTCTTCTTCTTCACTGACAGAACATGAAAGCATTTCTTTGCGGTTTTTTAATTTAGAAGCTAATTTATCTAATGGAATATCATCCTCACTGTCATCAAACTTTTCAAAGTCAATAACTTTTGACCAAGATTTCTGAATAGTGGAATCACGCACAGAATCCCAAGCTTGACTGACCCAATATATAACATCCTTTAATGTAATCTTCCGCAAACCACTTGTCAAATCTTCTTTTTCTGTATGTTGTAAGAGATGAACAAGGAACAAACGCCTATAATTTTTTTTTATATTCTCGAGGACGCCTTGATCCATTGGCTGTATTATACTTGTTACGTTCGGAGGGAAAAACTTGACAATAATTTCGCCCGCATGAAGTCCTTCTCCAGGGTGAGAGGGCGCATTATCCATTAACAAAATTGCTTTAATAGGAAGACCTTTTCTTTTTACAAACTTGGTAACCGATGGCACAAACTCTTCTGTAAACCAGATCGTAAATAAGTTTGCATCCATCCACGTGCTTTTTTGACTCTTGTAGTAAACTGGTAGGGCTTTAGGTGAAATGTCTTTTAAAGCTCTCGGACGTTTAGACTTTCCAATTACCATCAGTGGGATTTTATGTCTGCCAGATGCATTGGAACATGCCATTATGGTAACTCTTTCCTTACTTCGTTTATGCCCCGGAGCGGATTTTTCCTCTTGAGATGCCAAAGTTTTTGAAGGAAGCATCTTATAGTTGAGACCACTCTCGTCACAGTTATATATTTGATCACGTGTGTAACCACTGTCTTCGATTTGTTTTTTGAAATCCTGCCTAAATTTTTCAATTGACGATGTATCAGCGGACAGTTTTTCCCCGCATACCGTTAATTGTCGTACACCATATCGTTTTTTCCATCGTTCAAGCCATCCAGAACTAGCAGTAAACTGATCTAAGTCTGGAAATTGCTTACTAATTAATATTGCCTTTTGCTGTAACATAGGTCCCGAAAGTGGCACCCCTTTCAGTCTTTGTTGATTGAACCACGTAAATAATATCTCGTTAACTTGTTCATATCCACCAAGTTTCATTGATTTTCTCCCTGTCGACGAAGAAGCTTGGTTAATACACCATTCCTCAATTTTGGCCCGATTTCTATTCCAGTCTCCCACAGTTACTTCACCTACTCCATAACTACGGGCTACGGATTTAATTGTTTCACCGGCGTCTAATCTTCTAATGGCTTTTAATCTGTCGTCTATTGTAACTGCAACTCTTTTTCGTTTCTCCATAATAAAAATTTTAAATAGAATAAACGAGATTAACAACCACCAATAAAGGAAGACTAATTAAGACTGAACAGCAATTTAGAGATGGCAAACAGAGTTTACAGGGAGTTCCCGATGCACGAGTGTGATTCCCCGAAAATTTTACGTGACAAATTTGTATAAACTTGGATAATGCGGAGCGCCGATCCCGGCACCTCGGATAATATAAATCTCTAGTCTGCTCGGTTATTGCGGACCTCGGATAATCGCGACTCGGATAATCCGGGTTTTACTGTATACACAAGATGTTGATATTTTAACCCAACAATGGACAGACGGGATTACTGAAATTATTGAAGAAATGTGCCCCATAAAAGAATTTACAATTCCAATAAAATATAAGAAAAACTGATGGATTAATGCAGAGATCATAGAACAAATGCAAGATAGAGACCAGAAGTACAAAGCTGCTGTATTTGATAATTCCAATGACAGATAGGAAGAATATAAAAAAAGCTGAAACAAAGTAGTTGAATTAATAAGAAAATCAAAAGAAAATTATTTCAGAACATTATTGGATGATAATAGGCAAAACTCAACTGAACTTTGGAAACACTTAAAATCACTATTGCCAAAAGACAAACACGCCAATCCAAAAAACATTACGTTTGGTGATATTAAAGCATGCAGTAATGTAGAAATATCACAGCGTTTTAATAAATACTACATAACAAGCATACAAGACATAATTGACAGCATTCCGGTAACTAATTACTCTTTACAGGCAAACTTTAGGGCAACTAATAATTCCCAATCGATTAGATAAGTTTCAAAAAATTTCTATAAATGAACTAAGAAATATAGTGAATTCAATTAAAAACACTGGAGATGTTGAGGGCAATGTACTATGTGGGCTACCGTTTGTTCTGGCACTCCACAGCCGCAATAGGGTGAGTCGGATATTTGCCATTTGTGTAGTATCGAGTTGCATCTACCATGGCTGATTCTGATGCGGTTTAATCGGCACCATATTTTTCTAAGCAACTGCATTCCTGGTAGAGTGGTAGTTAGTTGGATCTTGAAGACCATTTTGGTTGAAGTTATTATTTAACGTCCATTTTGATTTCCATGCTTCCTTTAAGTCGTATTCTTCTCTTCTCTGTAGATATATTTCGTCGGTCCATATTGGATTTCGGGACTTCAGGCGAGATCGAGGAGGATTATCCAGTGTTTTGTAGATTGGGAGCGTTCTAGGGAGGTCAGTATCGTTTATTTTATTTATTTCGTTGACAGTAGCTTGTTGTCTCCTGAGATCAGCTGGAGCAATGTTGGTAATTCAATTTGTTTATAATTAAGACGTTAATTATTTATTACAGTAAATCCTGGATGTATTTATTACAAATTAAATACAGAATAATTAAAAACTCGTTTTTAATAAATAGTACAAGATGCCAAAGTAAGGTTAGGTTCATTCATCACATTATTCAGCCCCAAGTTGATTTTTTAATAAATATCATCACTTTAGTTACAAATTATGCAGTCGATATCTATTTAGCGATGTAATAATACTCGTAAATGCTAAATAAATTAATGCAAATTTTTTAATTAAAATAATCCTGAAAGTGACATCTATTACAGCAATAATTAAATAAAATGTCCTTACAGTGTGAAATGAGTTTCTGTCACGGAGCTCCACCCATTTTAAATAATTCCTCTATCTGTTCATGACACAGACAATAGTTATCTATTTTTTAGTTACCTTTGTAAAATGTTTGTTTATATCTATACAGTGTGTCCACGGATTGAGTTCACAAGAAAAAAATTTTTATTTTTTGTTTTATCGAAAAATGTCATTCTTGATAAAAAGTTTTGCTTGTTGTAAGACCCTAGAATATTTAAAAAAATTACAATTTATTTTACCTGCTTCATTTTATAGTCAATTTTCTGTGAAACTATACGTAATTTTGCACTAAGTTCAAAACTTTAAGAATGATCTAGTGGGTGACGTTCATGTGATTATTAAGCAATAATTCTTTCAAATTGTCATGCAACAGTAATCGTTTATTTTTAATCAATAACAAAAATAATAAAGAAAAATTAACATTAAGTAAAAATGAACACCAACTATTCGACGTAGCCTCCACCAACCTCAAAACATTTCTCTACTCTAATTCGAAATACTTTGATTTGCTTCGAAATAGGGTCGTTGCATGGAATTTAAATTTTGATATAATTTGCAGATTTTATTAGTATAACAACTGTTATCTAATGTATAGGTAACTTCATAAAACGAATTTAAAGTTTAAATATTTTCCGTCCTTTTCTACACCGCTGACGTCCTAATACTTTCATCTTACTAGTGGAGTAACCTTACGTTTTTATCTCGGAACCGGTCCAAACTACTTCGATTTGAATAATTTTTTTTTAAGTCTTGTAAATATAAAATACTAAAACCTTTACAAATTAGAAATTGACGCTCAGAACGGGAAATGTGGTGACTCAAATAACCTAAAAATTTTCCAAGTGGTCCCGCACCGGTTGCTCGACCATCCCAGAACAGGATAATTTTTGGTGTGTTATCACATCTATGTATTGGTAGTTCGAAGCCACTATTAGTTTATTTTTATTCATTTTGGTTTAAATTCGGCAGCCATAATTGTTTCATGGTGCACGACGTTTCTTGCAGTTTTCTATGTAAGCGAAAATCTTGATATCTCAAGAACGGTTGGTCGTAGAAAGTCGCGGTAAAAACCATTGCATTGTTCACATTTCGAACTACATTTGTTGTTCTAAACATAAATTTTGTAAGATGTTTCCTTATGGGCACAAATTAAGTTCGAAGTTTAACGCTTTTTTTGCAAAATTTCGGCTTTTTAGAGTGTCATATTTTCAGACGAAATATTTTTTTTCATTTTCAAATGAAGCAAGTAAAATAAAACGTCAATTTTTTATAATTTTCTGGGGTCTTACAACAAGCAAAACTTATCAAGAATGATATTTTTCGATAAAACTAAAAATAAAATTTTTTTCCCTCTTGTGAACTCAATCCGTGGACACACTGTATTATACCTTTAACAATGACAGCTTAGCTGTCGAATCAATATTGACAGGTAGATTATAATATTATAAACATGTGAAACTTTTACTAACCAGTTACATTTATTTCATGATTATGGAATTTCACCATATAAAGCTAGAAACAATAAACAATTTTTTTATGCGTTACATTCACGTTGCAGCCTTATAAACCTTAAATGAATAAAAATAGTAAAATTACCTGACATATTCTCTTGAGCTTTCTCAACGCTAAAATCTTCGTGACCCCAGCTTTCAAAATAGAATTTTTTCATATCGTCAGTCCAGTAATCTTTGAAGCTCGTGGAATGTTGTTCAGTAGAATCTTCCGATTGCTTGAACAGTGTCGGCTCTTTCGAAACAGTAGAACTAATGTTTACTAATTCTACAGACGAATCTACAAATTCGTTAAGATTGCCCAATTTTTCTTTTTCAGGTGAATGTGCTACGTCAACTTCTGATAATTCCTCGCTAGAAGCAGATAATACATCTTCCTTGTCTTTTTCATTTTCCTTCAAGCGTTTGCTTTTTAGATATTCTAAGATTTCTTTGGGATATTTGCGTTTCTCTCCACTACGGCTTGTTTCTTGAGGTGGTGGTGGTGATTTTCGTTTTTTATTCTTCTTAGACTCTTTTTGTTTAGATGACTTAGATTTATCCATTTCTTCATCTGAAGTAATTGGGGACAAGTTTGGCAACGGTGTGCCAATTTTATCTGTTTTAGAATTATTCTCAACAATGCAGCAATCGCTTTGCGAGCTTTCACTTAAAGATCTTAAACTAAGAGCTCGTTTCTTCTTAGGTCTAATCATAGTAGACTTGTTATCATCGTAATCACTTTCTGAGCTGGAATCAGAACTATTTTTTTCAGCAGTGTTTTTATTCTTGCTTCCTTTTGATGCCTTAGGCGTGCTAGATTGGAATTGCGAGTTATTTAAGTTTGATGCATTTTCACAATTTTTATTGCCAGAACCAATAAAATCGGCAAAACTATCTAAATTTAACTCTTGAGAAGGAACGTCAAATTCATGTTCAATAAAAGTAGAAGATCTAGAAGGTAGAATTTCTGTATCGCTTGTACTAGAGGTGCTCTCAGTTTCGCATACATCTTTTTGTAGATTTAAAGAGTGCCCAGTGTTCGCATCATTACTTTCGCTAAATGAATTTTCAAGAAAATCGTTTGTAGTAGATTCAGGTGTGCCTGGTCTAATTACAGGTATTATTGTCGGAGTTGCACTCAGATTATTGGAGTTATCTATAGAATCTGATATATTTGAATCACTATTGGATGCAGGTTTTTCTCCACTTATCGATTGTGAATCATCACAACTGATTTCAATAATCTCACCTCTTGACTCGATTAATACAACATCGTCATCATCACCATGAGTATTAGTTGCGTCTAATGTAATATTTTCAATGTTGACATCAACTATTTCCAAATTACCTTCTTGTATCAAATCATTCCGATTATTACTTGTTACATCACTACTAGCTTTTTCAGACTTTATTTCAGAGTTTAATCTCTTCTCTTCATCATCAGAACTTACTAATATTGCTGATTCTTCTGCTCTAATAGTTATTTCACAATCCGAACCATCGGACTCGCTCAAACAAACAACCACAGCATCATCCTCTTGAGGAATAATCTCACAATCATCATCCTCTTGATTAGTATTTACAGGTTTTTGGGTTAAACGATGCTCCCTAAATGTTTTCCCCTCACTACTATCTTTATTGTAACCTTGCTCTCTCAATAGTTTCCTTACTAAAGCCCTTTTAATTTTTCTTTTTTCACGCTTCTTTTCCTTTTTCCTGATCTTAGCAATAGCTTGAGGTGAAAGATCAGGTTGTACAAATATATGAGGCGATGCGGGAGGTGGTAATACCAAAAAATTATTTAATGCAATTTCAGGAACATAACCCATTGAATTATAAACATTAGGCAGATTTGGTAAATGTTGAAAACTTGTATTATTAATATTAGAATCATGGTATCGATTAGATTTATTAAAGTAAGTCGATTCTTGATATCCACTTTTAAAATTGCGCATTGGTTCACGTATTCTATATTCATTAAAGTATCTTCTGTAGTGGCCGTATGTATTCTGTGAATTTTCTTGTTCATTATTATTATTAGGTATATCATTGGATGATGGAACTGTACAATCCTCTGTGGAAGGATGGTGAACCTGGCCGTATAAGTGAGCTTCTAGCTCTTCCATATCAATTTCGTTTTCATTCTAGAAATGTATACAAGTTTATAATTGAAATTACAACTTTCATCATTGGAAATACTCACCCACATTGTGAATAATTATATTGCGTATAATTATTCATTAGAAAATAATCTGGTTTACACCTATTATTAAATCTAAAGTCGCACAAAATCAGTCAAACGTGCTGTTTAGAAATGGATATCAAAGAACTGTCATAGTGGACCGTGTCGCAACAAAACGTACATAACCTAACTATTTTTAGCAGTTTAAATGTGGACATGACCACTATATTCAGAATTAAAATCTAATTGAAACCCAATTTCCAAACGTCTTTTCTGTTATATCATGCAATAGTTGTTTTTACAGTTATAACAAATTTAATATAAAGGCGATAAACTATATGAGCGTTTTGAACTTGGCGCCAATATTAAACATTTTTCATTAAATATATAGGATGGTTCAAATTTAACATAAGTATAATTTAAAGTTAACAATCCAACTCGAAAATTTTATCCAATCAAATGATAGAATTTTTCAAACTGGGACCAATGGAATTAGTTTATAGTGAAAAAAACCACTAATGGTTTTTTCTCAGTGAAAGAATTTATGCCAAAATAAATAAAAATTTGCTCTCGATAGATCGTCAAGCCGAATTCAACTCGTGGTCTACTTTTTTCTTGCAAAATTTGTCGTTTAAGGGGGCGTTATTGGCGCAAAATATTAACGTCAAAATATAACTCACGTTTTTCATTCAGTTTTCTTTTAATAATCGTTTTTTAGCAAGATAACGTTTGATATCGATTGCTAAACTGTTAAGGTAGTGTGGATCATAGTTTGTAAGGAGTAGATATCTAATATAACGGGTGTTCATTTAAATTCGTAATCTAGCAACCTTTGGAATTTTAATGAAAGAAGGCAGAGCGACATATATAATACGTCGCAGATAGAGACAGGCAATAATCCAAAGGTTGCTAGATTACGAATTTAAATGAACACCCATTATATTATGTAATTAGGAGATCAAGCGATACTTTAAATCCGAGATGTATTATAACGCCGAGGCGCCAGCCTAGGCGTTATAACATCTTCGAGGATTTAAAGAAGCTTGATCTCCATTTTGCATAAGTTGTTTTATTTTATTTCGTATTTCACTCCTAATTTCTCCTTTTTTAAATTCATCCGAATTTATTGTATAATGAAGCAAGTTGCCTTGTCTGTGTCATCATAGGCGTAACCAAGGAGATAAAAAGCAGCATATCACGTGTGGCTGTTATGACACATCAAATGATTCTTACGTTGCCAGCAACAACGGAGATCAAGAACGTCTTGAACTCCGGTGTCATTAACTACGGAGATCAAGTTATACTTTATTTTACTAATTGTAGTATATAAACAATGGTTTGAAATACGAAATGAAATAAAATAAATTTTATAATCGTAGTCGAACATCGCCAATTTTGTAGAATTAACGTTTTCTAAAAAAACAACCAAACTAAACATGATACAGTCATTATAACACTGTTTAATAGCAAAATCTATGACAATGGATAAATATTTTTGCTTACTTATTCAGTATTGATTGAAATAAAATAGATGTACACGGTGCGGAAATTTAAATATGGCGGCACGAAAATCAGTCATTTTTAGTTGAACGCTTTCTGCACCAGGAAGCGTTCGGTGGTAATATTCGCGGGACATTTAAAAGTAATTTAACTTCCCTAATCTTTTAACTATTATTTAATAAATTCCCGAAGTAAATGTCGTTTTTCTTTACTTAAGGGCATGTGACGGTTAATTTTTGAATAAACTATTTCACTATTAATTATTCCTGATTAATTTCTTAAAACGAATATATATTTTTAATATTTTAATCTAGTAATACTTTTCTTTTTCTTAAAACCAGCGAGAACAACTGATATTTTTAAAGATATTTAGCAGTTTTATATTCCCCGTTTTGATTTCCTGAACTACCTTAAATTATTCCTTGGCATTTAAAAATGAAAAATTTCAGTTAAACTTAAAATGTTTTGAAAGTCCCCGCATGTCTGGCAACACTGTGGGCAGAGAACTGCGATGCGATCAAATAATGTTTCTATTATTACATTTTCAAATTTTAGTTTTAAAGAAATTAATTCCGTTTTGCGGACCGTAGCACCATCTTTAGGTGTTTATACTTTCTGAAGCTTCCTATTATTAACACTGGCGGCGATAACGCGCCCTTAATACTAGAGTCCCTCTATAATAATATTAAATAATAAGAATAAGAGTTGGGACATGTACGATGCCAGATTTTAATTGGCTGGATCCAATGTCAAGGAGTACAGGATCTTAATAGTCTGGCACTTTATTTTTTAAATTGTATGACAACATTTACATTACTTTACATCCTAATACACATTTTTTTTATGAAATTAAATTTTCTTAATATAATACATGTATTTTTTATAAGTAAATAAATTATTATAATAATGTTGAATCGAAAGACTTATTGACATCTATGTACGTAGTTTGTCAACAAACAATTTGTCAAATCAAACAACTAAAAATTGATAGATGAAAATACTTGATGAGAAATCAAGTCGTTCTTGACATTGGACCCACATGTCCTAACTCTTATCTTATATAACCTATTATTATTATACAGGAACCCTACTTAATACATATGTAGCTTTTGCTTTTGGAAAATTACACGAGTCGAGTCGAAGGAGACAAGTGTAATTTTTCGTTGCAAAAGCTACTCATTTCTGAACTGACAAATTTTGTCGAAAAAAATTAGACCACTTGTTAAATTATATATGAAAATTAAGTTGACTATTCAACTCACATGTCATTTATTAAAAATTGACCAATTAAAATGCAGCATTTGATATTTTTAATCCAATGAAAATGAATTGTATCGACAATTCTCACTAGTGAAAATTGTCGACAATTTTCACTAGTGATAACAATCGACAATTTTAATAAAACGCAAATATTTAACAACATTTATTTTTGAGTATTGAACGTACAATTATTAAATGTAACATTGCTACATTTATGAAAAACAATTTGATTTTTTAAAGCGTGTTCGTTGAATAGTCTCTCGAATACCATAAGTAGTCAAAGTTAAGTTATTTTTGTGGTGCTTAACACTCATGTCTATCATGCTTGCGAATACCACGAGTGCGCAGCACGAGTGGTATTTAAATGCAAGCATGATAGACATTCGTGAAACCACCACAAAAATAGTCGACATAACTTTGACTACTAATGGTATTATAAGTGATATAATGAGAGATAAGCGCCATTATCTGAGAACTTTGATTTTTGTGTCCCTGGTTTTTTCTTCAGTATTTTTATTTAGATTTTGCAGATTTATTTAGTATCGAGGCTATTTAGCTAAGTGAAAAATTAGCTAGATATAATAAAAGTGTATAAAAGTACAAACTTGAACAGATAAAATAAAGCAAATGTATGTACCATCCCCTGTCCCCAATGCCCGATAACTTCATTTTCACCGGGTGAAAGTATATTTATTTTATTAATCAAGAAATAGCACAAAGTTTTCTGATTTAAGAATATATGAATATATTAATATATATAAATTTTTAAAAAATCAAAAAAGACCCGTTTTATGATTCGATTGAAATTACACATATATTTGTCTAAATATGTGTCCGCTAACGTGTTGTCATTACCGTGCTGTACCTCTTATGTATATGCGAGAAAAGTTAATAGATGGCAAACTATGTTATATTTAAAATTATAACAGGCAACAGTCACTTGTTTACTCGCAGATTTTGTATGGAGCATAGTTGTATCATGTTTGAGGAGATTTGTGAATTTTAAAAGGTGAGAAAATGTTGGCGTGTATTTATTGTACGTCAGTACCATCCCTTCCCAGTAAGCAGAGTGCCGTCTTATTTAAGTGATTTTTAGACATGTTTGGTCGCTGATGACGAATGCCCAATTATAACGTTATAATGACGTCATACCAGTATGACGAATGTAGATTTATGACGCCTCAACAACATCGACAAATTTCCTTAAAGAATGCAAGTAAGACCCGTTTTATATATACAAGAATTGATGAAATTTTCGTCATAAATTTTGCTGGAAATTTTTGGAAATTCATTTAATTTGAATAAATAAATTAACCTAAAAACATTTTGCACATTTAGCGTTAAAATATTACTTGTTATTTATCTTCATTATTGTTGCAGGCTATATTTATTTTTATAAACAAAATAAACAGATGTAGTGAAAATTCAAACTCTTAGTGTTCTAGCATCACGTGACCGGTGCTGCTTAATGTGTACATCTTTCATTAAAAATAGTATATGTTTGTGGTATTTTATTTCTGGGCATTTCTTGCAGTTTTATGTCGGTGTTGGTAAAACAAATTAGGGTGGCATTTCATACAATTCACCGAAAAGAACGGAGGAAGTATGCACGTGTTGGCTGACGCGTCGAAAACATATATGTAAGTATAATAATATAATAATAGTGATTATATTTACGTTTCAGAATTTTAAACAATAACTCTCTTTTGAAATTAAGGTGTTTTATTTGCAAAAGTCAAGCCAACAATTCCAAATCATCGCATATTACTTTTACATTGAGAAGAGGAACATGTCCACCGGTAATATTTAATAATGCTCCAATCCAGCCAGATGTATTGGATCTTGGGCAGAAAATCGCAGCTGACAATAGAAAATAAAATTCTACTCTATAAAGCTATTATTCGACCTATCTGGACGTACGGAATTCAACTGTGGGGTACTGCCAGTGAATCCAACATTGAAATCCTACAACGGTTTCAGAATAAAGTACTGAGGTGTATTGTCAACGCACCGTGGTATGTGCCAAACTACTTAATACAAAAGGACCTAAACATGGAGTCAGTGTGCGAAGTAATCAAAAATTCCAGTGTTAAATACCAAAGTAGACTCACAGTGCACCCTAATGAACTAGTCACTGAACTATTACACAATAATGACATTAGAAGGCTAAAGCGGTTCAAACCCTTGGACCTGTCCATCAGATTTGATTAAATGTACAGTGTACCTAGTCACATGAGAATAATGTCTTGGTTTTAATTTTACAATTAGTTAGATAATTTTATAAAAATAGAATTATCATTAGATTGTTCTAGGCAGGTCTATGTTATGTATTTAGATTTAAGGAAAAAGTCACAACATTTACTTATTGTTTATGTGTAACAGATTGTAAATATGCTATGTTATAAAAAAATTGCAAAAGTAGACCCTTGAGTACAAAATAGAGTGCAAAAGTAGGTCCTTAAGACATCAATAAAACGGCATTTAAATGATTATATGAGGTTTTCTTTACGTCATAAAATAACGTCTTTTTTACGCAGTAAAATGACGTCTTTGGACTGTGACATTTACCCGTCTTGTTAACATCATTATAACGTCACTTCAAAGGTGAAAGTGACGTAATGACTGGCCAATAATCGACATTAAAATGACGTCAGTCTGCTTACTGGGTTGCTTTAAGTACAGAATTAAGTGCTGCAGGATGACACTATAATTATTATTCCAGCAGCACAGATGTCTTTGTAACATTAGTCTGTTAAATATGTTGAATAATACTTCACTTTTTTTAAACTATATAAAACTGTAAAAATGTCATTACCGTCCTCGCCATTGCCGTCCCTTATAAAGAATGATCACTATATAGTAATGACTAAACATGGGACGGTAATGACAAAATTGCAATGTGCCTGAGCGACCGTTATAAATGAAAATGACCGCTTACAATGCCCTGCTTGTTATGGAAACAATTATTTTTTCAAAAATCTCCCCCCCCCAAATACTTCTCTGGATCCGCCCGTGCTAAAACTATATAAAAAAAGATATCTGATATACTGCTGATATTAAATTTGAAAAGTTTAGACACCGACCTAAACGAAAATAAAAAACAAACTATCGTCTCATTTGTATAAAATTTCGTTTCGTTCCCAGTTAATTCGCCGAATGCATAAAATATAGCAAATGCTTCTAAAGTCGATACATTCTAAGTCGATTTCACTCTTACTAATTAAAAAGCATATCTTTTTCTTTTTACTATAATAGAAGTAAAAGCATTTACTTCACTTTATGCATTCATTGGCCCATAAACGATAAATACCTGAGGAGCTCAATTTCAAAACGCAACATTTTCGATAAAACCAAAAACAATTATACAAAACCATTTAATTGGATTGATATTATTTGTTAATGGTATAATTGGGAAGTTTGTATGTGTGTTAAACAATAGTTTAAATCACTATCTTGTCCAAGGCCCTAAAAATTGCTTCGTCGATCAAACTCGATGTAGAGTGGCTGAATATTGATTTTTATTTTTTGTCTCTCATCGTAATGATGCTCGCTGCACCTGCAGCCACGTTCCCCCTTTGAAAATGCAAAGGGGGTGCTTCTTTGCTGCCGTGTATGCACTTTATTTCCCAAACAACCTTTAGATGAACACAAATACACTGCTGGTGCTCATGATAGCCCATCTACAAGATGACTTTCATACCCGAGCTGTGCATAGCACTGATGAAAAGTGTTTGCTAGCACTAAGCAGTCAAGAAAAATGTTTTTAATTTTTTGAGCATTAAGCACCTTTAATAACAAAATGCACTACTACTACTAAGCACTTTCAAATTAAGTAATTTAAAATCACGAACACTCTGAAAGCACTAAGCACTTCCATGGTAATAATAAAATATAGGTACCTATCTATATATTTAAAACACAAGGCTTATTTATTTTCCAGTTCGTTTGAGAGTTCCACCGAGCCGATCTGAGCGATTCTTTTTTTATAGCTTTTTAATTAAAGCTTTCGCTATGTAGATTTGTCAACACTACTTAATTTTTATTTTTTTTTAATGTTTATATTTTTAATTTGAAAAACTCTAAAATGTTTAATTTGAGACGGACGAATCGGACATTCACTTGGGGCGCCCTCTCACTTCCTACGGTGGTGAGTTTCGTAACTACTCCCGCTTATAAATATAAAAGGGTAATGCAGCCGTCCACTTCCATCATTAATAAGCGGTTAATGTTTAAAGAATTGTTAGGTTGCATAGACAAAACCCGCATAGTTGGAAATTATTGCCAACACTATGTTTATGTCATGTTGTTGAAATATGTACTAATAGACGTTGTCAAGAATGTTTTAAACAAGATCGATTTTTGATTTTATTCTTATCATTTCGTAAGGTAGAATTCCCGTATGTATGTATGCAGAATAAACCGGCGGGGAGGAGTAAGCCAGAGAGGAATATACATATGTCGGAAGAGTGGAGGGTAAGCTGGGAGAGAGGATTGCTAGGCTTAGAATTTTCAACTGGCTATATTTGGTTACGGTTATTTAAATAATCACTCACGAAAATCCGAAGGATTGTAATCACACATCGAATGTTGTATATAGGGAAATCCTTCAATGCTTTTGACCGTCATGTCTTGACGAGGTTTTCCTAGTAAATATTAAAATCTTGTTGCTTTTTTGGTTTTAGTTCATCAATAAAAATAAATCTAAACATTTTAAGTAGCATTTGTAGTAAACTTTTTTATTTATACTGGACAGATTTAATTTTATTAATACAAAATGTAGGGACGCTTTCTTTTTCATAGTAAAGTCTCAATAAATGTGTTATTAAGACATCTTATGGAATCTTTACCTTAGCATGTCTTCGGCAAAATCCATCAGGTGATATTATCGTTGTTGTTGGTGCCAGTCGGATAAAAACTTCGTATTGGCAAGCTAATTCTTATGAGAGTACACTGTATTAGTCATTTTCATATCCAACTAAATACGTACAGGGTGTTCCGCCTTTTTGAAATCCTAATTTGCTTTATTTATAAGATCTGGGTATCGAGTAAATTCTTTTCTTCAGTTATTTTTGCTGTAAAATTGAAATACCATTTAAAACGAAACTGTTGCTTTATGGCGTCCCCTGCAATTTAAAGCAAGTAAAGAATTAAATCGTGTATTTCAATTTTACAGCAAAAATCATTTAAGAAAAAAATTTACTCGATACGAAGATCTTATAAATAAAGGAAATTAGGATTTCAAAAAAGACGAAATACCCTGTACGTATTGGTTTCGATACAAGAATTGACTATACTTCAACAAACAAATGAAGAAAATAGGTCAACGCGTGATCAACAGCTGTGAAACACATTATGATAAGTGTAGTGTATTGATTAAGATAGAAATCTGTATTACCTACTTTAAAATATATAGGTATTACATTTGGCAACAGTGCCAGCGAGTTGTCATAATATAATAACGTTTATGTTGTATTATCGTTCTCGTTTGAATAAAGTTATTTTTAAGAAGAAACAAGTTGTACTGGTTTATTAATACATTACAATTGGCGACGAGGAAAAAGCATAACATTTCACGGCGAACTGTTGATGTATTTTAAGTATTAAGAACAATTTCACGGCGAAATTATTTTTAGGTTAGAACACCTCGTGGTTTCAGTAAAGAAATGGCGGGTACTACAATTTTTGGTAATTTACCAGAGTTCCAGGTCACAGAGGATTGGACTTTATATAAAGAAAGATTTGATCAATACATTAAAGCAAATTCCATTGAAGACAGCAAGAGAGTTCCAATTTTATTAACTGTAATAGGTGCGCAAACTTATAAAATGTTGCGGGATCTTTGTGATCCTCAGCTGCCAAAGGATAAAACGTACGATCAGCTGTGTGCTCTTTTATTAAAACATTTTACAAGACAAACATCAGTTTTCAAGGAAAGAATGAAATTTCACAGCAGTAGACAAACCAGTAATGAAACCGTAAGTCAGTGGTATGTTCGAATCAAGAATTTGGCAAGTAGCTGCCAGTTCGGTTCAACTTTAGAGGCAATGCTCAAGGATAAGTTTGTGTGTGGCTTATTTCATGGTTCCATTCAAGATCGACTGTGTGAAGAAGAAATAGGAAAAGAATTGGCATTTTTAGTCGAGTTGGCCTTGAAGAAAGAAGCAATGTTAAGCGAAAGTGTGTTAGAGGTGCATCACATGCGAACAAATCAAACTATTCACCAAGGAGGCCGAGTAGCAAGAAGCACAACACAGGTGAAAAGCCGTACAACTATACAAAAAGGGACGAAAGGAGTGCAACAAAAAGGGAAAGAGCAGCAAGGCACTGCTGCTTGTTTTGCTTGTGGTAAGACTGGTCACAATTTTTCCAAGTGTAAATATAAAGGGTATACTTGTAAGATTTGCAAAAAGCTAGGTCATCTAGCAATAGTTTGTAAACAAAATAAAGAACAACCAACTCATTATTTAGATAATGAAATAAATGGGGAAGAGGCTGAACTTCCAATGTTTTATAATCACATATTGTGGGAGGAACAATCTAAAAAAATTAATTATATAAGTCCAATAAATTATAATATTAAGGTGAATAATACACCAGTAGTTATGGAATTGGACACAGGTGCTGGAATTTCAGCTATTCCTTATTCCTTATATGTACAAAAATTTTCTAATTGCCAGTTATTAACTAGTAGTATAAGATTAAAATGTTATGATGGTAGAGTAATAACTCCAGAAGGAGAGGTAGAAGTTGAAGTAAGTTATGGAACAACAGATGTTAAAGCTAAATTAGTTGTAATTAAAGGTGCAAGCAAACCTCTTTTAGGGCGAGATTTAATAGATAAGCTTAATATTAACTCATTAGAGTCACCTAATGAAGTCAATTTTATTCAGGGTAATAATACAGACAAGGTAGAGTCAGATTTAGAAATAGTACTACAAAATTATAAGGACTTGTTTAGTGAAGGATTAGGTAATTTTAAGTTTCAAGAGGTTGATCTGGAATTGAAGGAAAAAGTAAGTCCTATTTTTTGCAGGCCTAGAATGATTCCGTTTGCCTTTAAAGAACAAGTAGAGCAAGAGTTAGAAAGATTAGAAAAGTTAGAAGTAATTAAAAGAATAGATAGTAGTGATTGGGGTACTCCTTTAGTACCAGTGTTAAAAAAAGATGGTAACTTAAGGTTGTGTGCTGATTATAAGTCCACTGTAAACAGGTATCTGGAAGATGTGAAATATCCATTACCTAGAGTAGATGAGCTGTTTGCAGCACTTCAAGGTGGAGAAACATTTACACATTTAGATTTCAGTCAGGCATACAATCAAATTAGAGTAGGGGAATCTACCCAAAAATTATTAGCATGGAGTACTCACAAGGGTGTTTATGCAGTGTTACGATTGCCATTTGGTACTAAGCCAGCTTGTGCTATTTTCCAAAAGATTGTTGAATCTGCATTGAAAGGTATTGATGGTACTATTAATTTTCTAGATGATGTTGTAGTGACAGGGAAAGATAGGCAGGAGCATTTACATAATTTGAGGAGAGTATTTAGTTGCTTACAAGAAGCGGGGTTTAAATTAAACTTGGGTAAGTGCAGGTTCTTTCAAGAACAAGTTGATTATTTAGGATATACAATTGATAAAGAGGGAATAAAGAAGGATGAAAATAAAGTTAAAGCAGTATTAAGAACAAACCGACCCCAAGATATTACACAAGTTAGGGCATTCATAGGAATGGTTACATATTATGGTAAATTTATTGATAAGTTGTGTGATATGCTAAAGCCTTTGTATAATTTGTTAAATCAGAATGTTAAATTCGTTTGGTCAAAAGAGTGCGAGATTGCATTCAATGAAGCAAAAAAAGCAATTGCGTCAGATCAGGTCCTGATACATTTTAATCCTCAATTACCAGTTAAATTATCTTGTGATGCTTCGAAATATGGTGTAGCTGCAGTTTTAGCTCACATTTTTCCTGGGGGAGAAGAAAAGCCTATTGCTTTTGCTTCAAGAGTTTTAACTACAGCAGAAAAAAATTATAGCACAATTCATAAGGAAGCTTTAGCTATTTACTTCGGAGCTACTAAGTTTTATCAGTATTTGATGGGAAGAAAGTTTATATTAGCTAGTGATCATAAACCTTTATTAGCTTTATTTGGGGAGAATAAGGGTATACCTCAGATGGCCGCAGGTCGTTTGCAACGGTGGGCCTTATTCCTTTCAGGATTCAGTTATGAAATGGGGTATGTTAAAGGATCATTAAATGTAGTAGCAGATAGTTTATCGCGGTTACCTTTAGAAGGCAAAAGTAAAATTGAACAAACGTTAGATTTTGATTATTTCCATTATATTGAAGATTCTTTACCTATAGATTCAAAATGCATTAGAATAGAATCTAGGAAGGATCCAATCATTAGTAAAATAATGATGTATGTAACGGAAGGTATCTTTCCAAAAATGGAAGAGTGCTCAGGGATCTTAAAACCATTTTTGTATAGAAAAGACGAGTTGAGTTTAGATCAAGGAATATTAATGTGGGGTTATAGAGTTGTTGTACCATCCAAGCTTAGATCAAAATTGTTAGAAGAGTTGCACACCACTCACATAGGTATTGTTAAAATGAAAACACAAGCTCGAGCATATTTTTGGTGGCCTAATTTGGATAAGGATATAGAGGCATTTGTTAAACAATGTGAAGTATGTGTTGTTCTGCAACCAGAACCTCCTAAAAGTAGCTTAACACCATGGGAAAAAGGGTTACATCCTTTTGATAGGATACATGCAGATTATTTGGGGCCAGTAAAGAATAACATGTATTTATTAATTACTGATGCATACAGTAAATGGCCTGAAATTTTTAGAGTTAAAACGATGGAAAGTAGTGGAGCGATTGAGAAGTTGCGAGAAGTATTTTCTCGATTTGGGCTACCTAATAAAATTTGTACAGATAACGCGACGCAGTTCACATCTGCTGAGTTTTCACAATTCTGTAAAAGTAATGGCATTAAACATGTAACTTCTCCACCGTTCCATCCTGCTACAAATGGGGCAGCAGAGAATTCGGTTAAGAGTTTTAAACGAGGATTGTTTAAGGCAATTAAAGATGTACGAAATAATAACTGTAGCATTGAAACAATAATTAACAGATATTTATTTACATACAGGACTACATCACACAGTACAACAGGGGAAACACCTGCAAAGTTAGTTTTTGGAAAGGAGTTAAAAACTCGTTTTAATCTATTAAGACCTAATGTTAGGGAAGTTGTAGTGGATAATCAAGTAAAAAATTTTAAGGGTAAAAGAGTAATTAATTTTAGTGAGGGAGAAGAAGTGTATGCCAGAGATTATCGGAATGTCAATAAAAAATCATGGGTTAAAGCAAGGATTGAGGAAGTGTTAGGAAGAAAGACATATTTATGTAAGACTCGTGATATGGGTTTAATTTGGAAGCGACATGTAGACCAGTTAATGAAATGTCCTGGCTCTAGCTCTAGTAATGATGAGAATAATGAGGTAGTAACTTCCATTCCAGTATCTTCCTCTACTATACATTCATATAATAGTTCAAACCTATATGCTACATCTAGCTCAAACATTGTAAATTGCTCTGCAGAGTTGCCAGCACTAGATGAACCTGGTACCCCTGTGGACAATACTAATAGGAATGATACAAATGTCAATAACAATAATGTTAACAAAAAGAAGGAAAATGTAGTAAAGGAAAGACCGAAACGAAACATTAAACCACCCGATAGGTTAAACTTGTAAAGTAAAATGTATCAGTTAGGATAATTAATATTATTTTAGTGGGGAGGACTGTAGTGTATTGATTAAGATAGAAATCTGTATTACCTACTTTAAAATATATAGGTATTACATTTGGCAACAGTGCCAGCGAGTTGTCATAATATAATAACGTTTCTGTTGTATTATCGTTCTCGTTTGAATAAAGTTATTTTTAAGAAGAAACAAGTTGTACTGGTTTATTAATACATTACAATAAGATAAGAGTGTAAGCAGCATCTTATGTTACCAGAGCTGTTAAAGGAAGTTAGCAGCGTACGTTCGAATTGTACTTTTTATTAACATGTCGTTTGTCATCTTTGCATATACAGTATACACCCTAATAACTGGTTATAATTAAAAACTTCATTACGTTTTAAGTGTCATAGGGTAAATGGGTAATTTAAAGAAAAGTAATTAGCAAAGAATAGGGAAGATAAAATCAATTTAATATGGATGAAAATAAATTTTATTATTATTATTAGGTAAAATAGAATAATTTAATGTTGACGTTAATAATAATTATTATTGTAGTGTAAATTGATTTCATTTTCTCTATTTTGTATGTATATTCGATTACAATTGAATAGAGTCACGTTAGCTCTTCTTAAATAAAATCAGTTCCTGGCGCTACTCAAACATTCTAGCGCACCTGCTGTTTCTCTTATCAGTTAAATTCCTCGAGTCAACCACGTGATCGTCGACTGATCACCGCGTGGTTCGCGATACGTTTTTGGATTTAACCCCACATGATTTTTGTGACCCAGATTCTTCATTTGTTTGTTGAAGTATAGTACAGTGTACTATACTAAGAATTAACTTGCCAATACGAAACTTGCATCCGACTAGCACCAAAAATAACGATAATATCGCCTAATGGATTTTGCAGAAGAAATGCTAAGGTAAAAGATGACTGGACCACAATCGCGTCCGGCTCTCGACGATTTTTTCTTAGCTATTTCATGACGAATATATGAGACTACAAAAAGTTATGTTTACAAGTTCCTTGAGCAAATTTACTGGTGCAAAATGCTGATCCATGTATAGCGCATTTTTTCTTCAATAACATAAAAAGAAGGGCAGGTATAAAAAACATTCGGACAATCCAAGGACTTACCTCAACTTTCTGCTATTCATGAAAATTTGTTCTAAATTGTCTGGACCATTATAGAACCAAATATAATATTGTTAATTTTATATTGGTTGATACAGAATGGACCAGCTTATTAAACGTCTTCTGTAGAACCTATACGTCGATTTGGTTCGGAATTTTAAGATTTCGATAACAGAGCGTTAAGTGTGTTCAAAATGGTCATAATTTTTTAAATACTCACACTGGTTTCTAAAGTACATGCGAATATTTCGTTCGCAAGCACTTCGAGTGCCTAGCACAAAAATGCTTTGGGCACTAAGTACAGTACTTTGGGACAGTTCTACTTCATACTTTCATATTCTTTAAGTTTTGTTGAGTGAACAAATGGAAGTGATACGAAGCTGTTATAATTGAGCAGTAAAACACATTTCAAGCTTCTGGTGTAGTTCTTTGGAGAAGTTATTTACCCCTAGTAGCACACATATATTATATAAATATACGTTTCGACATCCGCCTAAATATTTAGTTAATATATTATTTAAAATATTTCTTTAATATCATTTTAATATTATTTATATATAATATTTATATTTGTCTACGACATTCTGTCGACATAATAATAATAAAATATTTGTTTGATATTCGTTTCAAAATATTAAAAATTAGACACAAATAACATGTTTATTTAATATGTATATCAATATATTTCTAAATATTTCATTTTCAATATTTTATAAATATCTTCCTAATCTTTTAAATATTTAAAACACATATAATGTTATATTTATATTTTTTAAATATTAAAGAAATATTGTGTGCTACTGGGGACTTCTTAATCGAATCCTCTTCTACCGGCAAACTAGTGTAGAGGTCTTTAGAAAAAAAGTTAAGGAACGTTATTATAGTATACACAAGATGGGATAGTATATACAAGAAAAGTCACTGCTAGTAGGAAGTCAGAGCATTTTGTCGGAAAGGTCAGAGAAATTCTGGCAACAATAATCCTTTTATATTTTTCTTCGTATCTAACTAACTCTAATAAAGCCGCTTACATTCCAACTAGGAAGATTTTGCGACTTCCTGCCATTTGTGATTCAATTAGTGGCGGTCGAGCATATATGTAGGCACCCGATCTAGATTTTCGTTATGAACATTAAATAACGAGACCTTAAACGAGCCTATCCCCGACAATCTTGGAGTCTCTACCGTTTCCGGTATACGATATGGGAGGGGGAGACGAAAAAACGCCCTTGTAATGTAAATCATAAACAAAAAAGTTACAGGCAAGAAGCTGGAAATTTTAACCCAAAAAGTGTGCGACACTGAAATCGCCGTCACGAACTTAATTAATTGCATCTGCAACTCAATGTCAACAATATATTCCGGAGGTCTTACGTACGAGCTTCCTGAGTCGATCGTCCCCATTCCCAATATTACTGCTTCTCCCTTCCAGACCACCACCTCCGAGTCTAACTAACTGACGGTTTCATGTCTTCGCCCCCAGTTGAGATAGTTTTCCGTATTGGATAGCTCTATACATTTTTATAGTGACTTCCACCGTTATAACACTTTTTCCACCTCCAGTCGATTTCCGGTTGATAATGGAAAAACGGCGCTATAAAAACCGACATTCGGCGATGTAAATTAATTTGTTGTAGTCAGGGTAAAAACAAAGAATTTTCCGGGTAAAGTTAGGGAAATTTGTTCTAGAAGAGAAGTGGTCACCCTCATACAAGTTCTTAATTTTGGCTGGATAATGTTATTCAAACTTTTGACTTTACATAGTTGTTTTACTTAAACTTAGATGCTAACAGATTGAAGTCTCGTATAAGATCATTAAATTCTCTTTGAGAAAACCTTGAGTGTTGAGAAGTTTCGTTCATATTCACTTCCACTGCTACCACCTGTGCTGCACTCAAGTGTTGCGCTTGTTCAACATCTAACAATTGACGGTCAGGCAGTGAGGAATACACTGGTATGGAAACGTTTTCTGTATGTGGCACAGCTTCTATTGCTGCCACTTATGCCTCTTATAATGATTGAAGCCTTTTGCATTCACAGCACAAAATAACAATCACCATGGTGGCTCTGCGACTCTCCACACCACAAGCACACCAAAGCTTTAAACTGTACTCTAAACATGCTACAGGGGCTTTTCACTAATTACTATCTTACATCTTTGCTACACCAAATGTAGGTATGAATAAATGCACAAAGGCTTTGAAATTAAAAGGAGGGTGTAATAAGGGAACAATCTAAGCCCGCTATTATTTATTATACTTATCAATAGATTAATAAAAGAGAGAATTGTAATAAGAAAGTTAAAACAAACATTATCAGATACAGAAATCTCATTCTGAGAAAATTAGCAGTAAGTAAATGCTGGAATCACCTTGTAAATGTTGCATTCTGAAAGTAATATACAATTCCCTGAAAACGGAAACAGAAGAGTAATCTAAAATAGGGAACGAGAACATGAAGGAATTCTTCAGGGCGCAACTTTCCAGTTCAGAATACCGAAAGCTGGAAAGCAATAACAGGTTATGATGAAGGCACCAAGACTTATTAGTCTTATGTCGGTTATACCTTCTTAGGATACTAGAAAAACTAACAAATAGCACATAAGTGATGATGTGCTGATTACCAGACTACTACAATTCTCTGCCGAGGATAGAGAATGTTCTGCGGAATAAAGAAATATTACTGGGAGTTTCTTTCGATATTAAGGGAGCTTTTGACAATACTTCCTTTAATTCAGTCATCGCACTCAATGTTAAAGGAGTGGATATACTGGATATATACATACTACATAGACATAGCCTGCACATCAGTATTGTGGTAGACAAGGACATGCTAAAACCAAGGCTGTCCAACCTGTAGGTCTTGATGTGGATCGTTTTATCAACGACGTGCACGTGTAGGTGGTAAATATTTAACACAATTAATTCTGTTGCGATTTTAATTTAATAAGATTTTATTTATGGCTCGCCTAAAATTTCTAATTCTAAATCAACTCGAGTCAAGTTAAAGGTTAGGCACCCCGGTACTAAACAATTCAAGCTCAACAAGATCTAGAAGCTTGCTTGCTTAGGTACGCACCTTATGGTAAAGACGAAAGCAAGAATGGGCGTTCACAGACACACAGTCAAACTTATATATATTATTTTTGCCAGGACGGAACATACTGTATAGTATCAATCATGTGATACCATCAAAGAAGGTGCAGCAGTATGGAGTGAGAAAATGTAAATAAATCAAAGCTATTCACTCAGAAAGTACAGCTCTGTATTTAAAGATATATTCAGAAATATTTATAGAGATCTATAGAATAGATATTATAGGATATTCCCATAAAGGATATCCTATACTGCGTCAAAGTAACACTGATGAACTATTAGAACTATTATCACTAACTAGAAATCAAGAATTTAGCTACAAGGTACGTAACAGACACGCACCTAAAAACTGTTGAATAGAGACCCTAACTGCAGATTATGAGCAGAGAATGGAAACCAGAAACAGTACAATATCTATTATCGGAGTGGGGGCGTGTATTGTCATACAAGACATATTTGGGAACATGGAAATAGACACAAGTAAATACAGAACCAGACAACCCAGTTACCCAACCGGTCAAAAACTGTATAAAATAATGCAAAGAACAAAAGTACTGGAATGGGTCATATAACTGTGATAGAAACACAATAAGCCAAACAGGTGGGTTAACAACAAAAAAAGTTTTTTAAGAACTACAGAAGAAAGAATATTAGAATTTATGGGCCTGGTTAAAGCCCTGCAGGCTTTATTCCGAAAAACATTTTTGGGATATGTATTTCAAAAACAGGAGAGTATCAATTTAAAACAATAGTTAATAACACTTTATAAGTTCAACTCTTTACTTTTTGTAAATTAAACTGTCAGGGAAATAAACACTTTCATGAATCATGAACACATCATGAAAACATTGATTTACACAATTTAGTTAAGAGAATATTTTTCTGACTGTAATTACCTAACATCAATGGCTACTAAGAGCTAGAGTACCTAATGCCGACTTCATATTTGCCTCAAGCCCTCAAATAATTTTATTTTCTAAAAGTTTCAGAAAACATATACATAACACATCAAGTAAAGCATCTTACATGATTTGTAGACGAAAACAGATTTGAGCAGTTTTAAAGTGCAAACATAATTAAAATAAATGCAGAATTTGTTTAGCTCTACTTTCCAACTATTCTTTATTCATTCATTAACGTTATTCTTTCTTATTACTTATTTTTATTACTCTCTTATTCTTTAACATTATTCATTAACATCCCCACCCCCCTGTAGGAGAGCTTTAACAGATTTTAAATTCTTAGGAAGACAGGTACCTAGGGAAAATGCCTTGTATGTGACTGCTCCCATGAACAAAATATTTCTACCAATGCCTAATAAGAGAATACTATATTCTGTAACGAGGTTAGAATGGAAATTCGATGCGAGTGGAAGGTTCCGAACGCGAGTGAGAGGAACCACGAGCATCAAATTTCCATTCTAACCAAGTAACAGACCATGCTTTCTCCAAGACCACAAGAAAATTTAAACTTAACAGTATTTACAATTTGGAAAGAAGAACAATAACCTTCAAAAGTATATTTAATGTAAATAATGAAATCAAGGCTAACCGTTTTTTTTATTAAACTGTTATAGAATATTCATTCCATATCTAGTGATGGAATGAAATACATGCAAAACACATAAGTAGGGTAGTGTTTTAGAATATTTATTCTACAGCAAGAGTTAGAATATTAAGTTTTTATTATCAAAATTAATTTCAGAATTTACATATTCCATAGTGGTCGTGGAGAAATAACTATTCTTGATGCGCTATTTATAATTCTTGCCAGATTTTAGTGCTTTCACTGTAACCAGAGAATGACAAGGTACTGCTCACATCATTGTGTTCACCAGGCATGGATTTAGTCTCTCTGATACCCTGGACTAAATCAATTTTGCAGCCCCTGTAGTGCACATTATAAAGTAAAAGATTTCAATCTCGAGCAAAAATTAAAATATTCGAAAATTGTCAGATTATTTAAAACATGATGAGTCTTTCTTAAATTTCTGTATTTAATAAATTTTTTATTTTTTGTAAAATATGAGTTACGCTGTTGTGGAAATATTTGAAAAAATAAGATTTTTAATTTGAATATTTTTATCTGAATATTAGGAACTTTCTTTAGAAAACTGTAATAACCATAATAGTAAAACAGATTATTTAATAAATATTTTTGAAATATTAAAAATTTTTACAAAATATAACTATTCGGAAAATTTGCTGCCCTGGGCCATAGCCCATTTAGCGCATGTATAAATTAGCACCTGGTGTTCACCAAAAACATCTAGTTTTTTTTATTTGGTTGTAAATTTTGTTTAAAAAAAAGTGCAATGCACATTCATACTGTTTTTAAATGTTCAGTAGAACTTGCAAGACACAAAGTTCTGTATGTTAATAGATATTTAGGTACAAAAAACAACCACTCAGCAAACAAATAAAACATTTTTTAGCCAAGATGTGTTATATTAAGTTTTTACATTCCACTCAACAATACAATATTTGATATATCCGATATACCTATATTTTCCAGAAGTAAATGTTACTTTTCATTCTTTCTCCACTGCTATCCTTGTCCTTGGACGAAACGTGTTTTTGAACAAAAAGTAATTGCACAGTAATAATTTTTCGTCCTATAGCAGAGTGAATTCGACGAAAGTCTTTTTTAATCAATTTGTCTTGAAGTTACAAAAGTGTTCATACATACAAGTCCATGTACGAAGACTTATAAAAATAGTTTAATTTCTAATGTATGATAACAACCTATTTCATAGACATTTATTAAAATATCTTTTTTGAGAACCTTTTTCATTTGATATGTGATTGGGATGAATCAGTTACGTATTATTCTCTCTCTTCTGAAATGGGAACCGTACTTCCGAAGTCAACAAGGCTGTCATAGAATACTTCATATTAGTTACGTTCACCTTTAAACTAGTACAGACTTACATTTTGTTGAAGAAAAGTATTCCATGCCATTGAAAATCTTCCAAAGTTCTTTTTCATTTTGTTTCAGAACTTCAAAAAATCCGTCTAATTCACATTTTTTATTTATTATTATTTACAACAGGAAGTAGCTATAAAATATTTTTTCTTAAAAATTTATATGTTGTGGCTTCTAATATAAGTATTAAACATGTCAATAGCCAATCATCTGAATACCACCAAGCCGTTTTAGGACTGTTTTTAAAGTTGGAGACTTGTTTAATTTTTCTATTTCTAGTATTTTACTTTATAAAAGTTTTAAAATCTGTGTGGGTTACAGGGCCCCTTCAAGTTCAGAAATTCTTATTTATTTTTTCAATTTCCAATTTTTCATTGATATTTCTTAACTATCACATTCATTATAATATTGTTAATATCAAGGTTATACTGTAATTTACTGTACCTGAAAACATTGAAACAGCAAAATCGTGTGACTTTAAAGGGTGCATCTTGCTACGTTCCATATAATTTACTAATAGTATCAGGGACTACACTTTAAATGGAAAACAGGTCAAGGTGACCGGCACCTGAGCATTCAGTACATCATCCATTTTGTCCTAACTTTTCTTTTCTTTCATGTATGTTTGCATTTTATAATGAAAAATGACTCATATTGAACTTAAATATCAAGCAAAGAATGAATACTAGCTGCTTGCGTACAACCTGTAAACATGTGTAGTGATTACTTATAGCGCTTTCAATTGACTGCTCTGAAAGCAAATTACGTATTCGATTGGTTCAACTGACATTCCGGTAATCGAGATTTGCGTGTTCGATTTATTGATTTATCGACCTTTATTGATTTATCGATACCTTTATTGTCATTGTAATCTATTATCCACTATGAAATTAATAACACGATTGTGAAGATCTTTTTTACTACATCTAAAGGATGCACCTGAAGTGTTTATTTCTTTACTTTTACATCGTCTACATTGTTGCATCGTAACTTTCAGGGCGTCGAGAATTGGAAGTACAGTTATTAAAGCCACTTATAGCATTTCCGCAAAACTTACAATTTGTGGTCAATGAGCGATATTTAGCATAACATTTTTTTACCTGCATAAGAAACTGGCAATCGATAAAAAAAAATCAAATACAAATTAGACAACTTCATATAACATCTTTTAGATTTTCATAAGACTATTGAATATATATGTTTTTAACTTTTGGTATTCAATTAAAATCGGTATTAGTTTATTTAAAACCTATATTTCGACCCATTTTGGGTCTTCGTCAGGGTACACTAACATTATGGTGGAACTTAATAATAATACGTTTATTGAAAGTATATTTTTCCACCACACTTTTCTTTTTTTTCTAGCAACAGCTGCCATGTCATTTATGCTTTCTCAAGTTTGCGTTACAGGAACATAAAAGATCACAAACAAGAAACTAAACATATAGTTTCATCGGTTTCGACCGCCTACTATATACATAATAATAATAAGATCGCTAGAATTGAAATCAGTTAGTTCACACTCCGAAATAATTTTTTGTGTTCTCATATTCAAATTTCAACAACTTGGGATTTTTAAAAACAGAGTTTACTGCCTCCAGCTTTACTTTGTGGAACTCCATAATCATAATTTTTATTATATTTTATTTTTAAAAACGTCTACTTACCATTTGAACACAAGATTTTACTATGTAACAGTCGGGAGTCATGACGTAGTTACAACTATAAATATGCATTTTATAATAGAGTAGACATAAAGTAGCCTTTAAATCTGTTGTATCCTAAATTCGTTTGATTTTGTTTTGCCTTTCTAAATTATCTCATTTACACTTCCTTTTGTCAGAGTACTGAATTAAAGTTGTCAACTCCTAGTGGTTACGCGTAACGGTCCTTAGTCTTAGCATCTTTAAATCAATATAAAAATACAAATAATAGTTTTTTACTTGAACTTCATCGACAATTATCGGAACTATCGAAATATAACAAAATTTATATATTTTAGCAAGTCTGTCTGGATACCAAAAATGCACGGTTTCGGGATAATGGCCCAAAGAGCTATACTCATCTATCAACCTGAGAAGCGACTTGCTGGCTATATGATCCAGACAAGATCCCCGATCTCTTAGACTTTTACATTTGCAAAGGAGTTTTACATAACTATGTAGCAGTTAAATCAAATTATGATCTCTCCTCTGACCACACACCTATGATTGCTACTATTAGTACAACAATAATTAGAAAATCGCCAAAGCCAAGACTAACCAACCATAGGAAAACAAATTGGGACAAATTCAGGGATTAAATAAATGAAAACCTAACACTTGATTTAAGAATAAAGAATCCAGAAAAGCTCGAAACAGCAACAAATTATCTTACATGCACAATCCAAGAAGCGGCCTCCAAGCGACAATCTGCCCAAGGCAGTCATAAAACTCCTGTCAGAATAGAAAATCAAATCCGAATATTACCTTAGAAGTAAAGAAACTGGTTGCACAGAAACGAAGAGCGAGGAAACAATTGCAAGGTTCTCGCAACACGGAAGATCGAGCAAATTATAATAGGTTAGCAAGTCAACTAAAATCAAAAAACAAGGAACGAGTATTTTACAGTATATGCAAAAAACCTTAATATGGTCATTCCATTGGAAAGCCACAAGGGGTATTGATCGTTCACAAGCTTATATACCACCACTACATAATCAAGCAGGGGTATGGGCAAAAACCAACCACGAAAAAGCAGAACTGTTCGCAAGACACTTATCTCAAGTATTCCAACAAGATGATAGCATTGAAAACTTTCTACAAGCTCCTTAACAACTGTGACTACCCATAACTGCATTTTCTCCTGGTGAAATACGTCAAGAACTAAAACGCCTACGTAACAAAACAGCTTCGGGATACAACTTGATAACAGCTGAGGTCCTAAAGGAATTACCAAGAAAGGGAATAACACTTCCGACTGTTATATTCAACTCAGTTCTACAGCTAACATACCTGCCCACACAATTGAAGTTTGCACAAATAATCCTTATTCCCAAGAATGGTAAACCCTCTACCCAAGTAACTTCTTATCGACCTATTAGCCTCCTCTCTGTGAAGCTGGTGTACAAAAGAATAAAGGATAATGATTTTCTGAGCAAATGATTACCTTCGCATCAATTTGAGTTTCGGGAACAACATTCCACCATACAGCAATGTCATTGGCTAGTAGACATTATATGATCGGCCTTAGAATAAAAAAATATATTATACTGCATGCGTTTCTTGATGTTAGCCAAGCCTTTGACAAAGTCTGGCACAGAGGTCTACTTTAGGAAATCAAAGAGAATCTACCACACCAATACTTTCAACCCTATCTATCAGACTGTTACTTCCAAGTCAAGCATACTGATGAGACATCACAAATTTACCCCATAGCATCTTCTGGAGTACCACAAGGAAGTAGTAGTAGTAGTACCCAAGAATGGATTTGAAAATGAAAAAAGAAATGCAATGGCTCATAGAAAGAAGGTCACCATTGACCTTAGAAAATAAAGTTCTAATTTATAAAACGATTATCAAGCCAATTTGGACATATGGCATTGAGTTGTGGGGATGTTCGTGTAGATCCAATGTTGATATTTTACAGAAATTCCAATCAAAGACACTTAGGTTATCGCCGATGCCCCTTGCTATGTGTTGAACCTAACACTACACAATGATTTTAAAATCCCATGCATAAGTTATCGCTGAAAGATCAATAAACCAACAAGAATAACAGCCCATCGAAACGAGCTCTTAGAGCCTATAACCAGAGAGCCACAACAAAGACATCTCAAACGCAAATGGCCACAAATTTGGCGACATAACAACTGTGTTGGTGTGTGTCATTGTGTTAGTTCTGTTCATTTAAGTATGTTTAGTGTTGATTAAATACTATTAGTGCCCACAGTTTCTAGTTAAAGGGAAGTAACTACGGTAGCTTCGTTGGAGGCTCCCATAACAAGTCATTTATAGATACAAGATTAGCTCATATAATTGTGTGTTCTGATTACTAATTTAAACTAGAAAAAAAATCTTTTCAATAGTTAAAAAAGGAATAAAATTATGATTTTTTTTCCAGTAAACAATTCTGTACCTGAGAGTCGTAACTCCATTTTTGTCATTTTTACAGTCGACGCGAAAAACGATAAATGACATAGTTTTTTGATGCTTATGTCGGCATAAGTTAACTAACATTACTATAAGGAGCTATTTTTAAGAAAATAGTCGTACAGATTAATAATAATTATTATTAATAATAAAATAAGTAGTAAAACATACTTAACTCATTTTATGCCAATTTGGAGTTACGACTGTTTACCTCTCAGGTACAGAATTATTTTGATTACGATTTTTCAGTAATCATAATTACACCTTCTGGTTACTGAAAAATCGTAGTCATATGTAAAGCACTTATGAAGAGTACTGGTGAGAACTCTAGTTCCAGTACACCTTTTCTTCCTTTTGAAAGTTATGGGATATTTGGGTGTGCTCCATTTTGTTTTCTCGCCTTCAACTGTGATTTCCTTCTAGACCTTACGGAAATTCCAGTGTTATCAGAATCGAATATCTTTGAATTTCCCATTAAAGAAATAATGCCAAAAAGCATAAATATGCCTTATAAACAATTGATGCGTCTCGTATTAAATTCTTATTGGTTTTACATAATAAAATAATATTAAGCAACGATTTTAAATGATATCATAAATTAATTTGACAATACTGCTATTAAGGAATGACTAATAAAAATCTGCATTAATTATATAAGTTGTTTTTCCACAATGAATATTTTTGTTTAATATTCGTTCAATTTTCAGCTTTCGCATTTTTCTTTCAAATTGATGATGTCACAAGCTTCAGAAAATATTTGCAAGTTTAAGGTTATGTCTAAAAAAGATTTTAGTTGATAAGACAAATACCTCAAAGATTTGTATGCACCTAAAATAGGTTAAGTATTAGATGAAAGTATATTTGAAAATAATATTAAACGTGAAAAACAATTAAAAACTGTCAAATCCTGTAGGGGCGTCTATAATTATTTATTTTTCTAGCAAATAGGTGCACTTCAAAGCATATCTAATCTAACCTCAATATTTCATGTCAAATATGTGTA
Organism: Agrypnus murinus; assembly: GCA_929113105.1. NCBI lineage: Eukaryota > Metazoa > Arthropoda > Insecta > Coleoptera > Elateridae > Agrypnus > Agrypnus murinus. The sequence goes on from OV816027.1 coordinate 153,352,644, forward strand.
TATATAAATGACCAACCCGAAAACTTTTTAATCAAAGCAATTAATGTTTAATAAAAATATAGTGATAAGCATATAAATAACCTCCAATATTTCACAAGTTATTTAGATAATAATTTAAATAGTTCACGATTGCTTTAAATTTTTGTTGTAGGTACTATCATTAAATAATTTAACAAAATTAAGTTTTTTTCAGTGTAAACTGTGTTCCATTCTAAATCAATCTTTTACTGTTAAACTGATCCGAATGAATACATAAAATAAAGAAAACACATTTTAATGGAAAATTTGTAATTTTAGCACTGTAACGAAATAAAAAACTTAAAATAAAAAATGTGTAACACAAGATTTATCAAAAAAAAAAAACTATTCAAGAGAATACAACAAAAAAATACATACAGTTTAAAAATGAAGCTTTATTAAATATTCAAATACTTATTATATAAATTAAACACCGTCGTATGGTGCATGAGTTGTAGTAGACAATACAGTACATTGGAGAGCAAGTAAATGTGGCTACTGACGATCGGTTGCTCGTAGCTTTTCTTCTACTGCTTCTTGGCTTGCTTCGGACAAGTCTGTGGCTTGAATGTACTTCTGTACACCTACCAGTGATTTCTTTAATGCATCAAATGAACTGCAAAAAAATTAATAGATAGATAAAATTAATTATAAAAGACGGTTAAAAATTAAATTACCTAGAATACAACATCTTCTTTTTAACTTTGGCAGTATCGGGACACCAGGACATTAGGAAAAGCTTTTGTTTCTTAGATGATTCTGAAGTGCCTTGGCACTGGTGCATATATTCAAAATCATATAGACCATAACGGCATTCACCGGCTCCACCTGCTTGCAAATTGGCCAAGAATTGTTCATATTCTTCGTCTCTTGCTCCGATTACTTCTACATCAATTTGCTTTTCATCTTTTATAAAGAAAATTACGTAGCGGTGTTTCTTATCTTTTTTGATCTCTTCATATGTGGTTTTACATGCGTCAGATACAGTTACTCCTGACGCCTGTTGAAGAAAAAAAACAAAAATAAAAAATCGATACATTTAGGGAAAAATTCAAAACATCATAAAGATGTTCTGAAAAGAATGATCACGGTAAGCTATGAAATGAAAAGTGACATCTTATAGTACTTTCGATAATTGAATTAAATGATTAATCAATCTTTTGTTCGAAAGTTTCAATTAAAAAACACGACATAACCTCAAAATGCAACTTTTTGTTAGCTCTAGCTTATTGAAGAAAAACGTTTTATTTTGAAGTGCTAGATATGAATCACTATTAATTAGTCATTGGAAATTATGATTTGCAAAAACAAGGTTTTTGTATGATAAGAGATAACTTTAAAATTGAGTTGGCTAAATCGTTGCTTTTAAAGGCTGCTTGACGATAGAAGGGCACATCATACTTTCACTAAATAATCAAAATAATTACAAAAAAAAACTACAATTTAAAAGTGGTAGGTAAATGTGGGGTGATTTATAGTAACATGAATGAATTATGAATAAAAATTGCCTACATGAATCTAGTGCTCTTTTGTTTTGTACTTTTTCTTCAATGAAAGCACAGCCTACTAGATTAATAATGCAGAGACACACTTAAAATGCTTTCCATTCTCTTGCTTCCCTAGGAATACATTTATTCACATCATTTCAAAATTATTTGCAATTTGATGACTCTCAACATCTAATAAATAATTCATTTGGGCTCCATATAATAATATGAATTTTTTTAATTAATACTTTTCGCCACTAATTATTACTGTTATCGCTATTTTTAGAACTGGTTAAACATGAATTTGTATTATTTGAAAATCAACGAACTGACAAATACATCGGCATTCAAATTTATCTATCAAGAAGTCACCATTTGAAAGAATTTGTTATTAATAAAAAAAATAACGTATCTTATTAACCAAATTTGGTAGTAATAAAATTGTGTGTAAAGTGCACTCTATTTTTAGATGATAACCACATGCCGCGTATTTCAACGGACCCTACACACATCATTCGGCTAAATCCAAAAACGCCCAATACCATCAGCCGTTTTAAATAAATTTCCCGAAATTAAAATAAAACGGATCAAGTGTCATCTATCCATATAAGTGTTTAAAAATCAAAGATTACGAATTTTCACTTACAAATGCTGACGGGGCTCTTCTCTATTCAACCTTGACAATACAAGCATGAATCATAATACAAACGGTACTTTGTAAATCATAAAAAAAGGCACTTTAAGCGAAAAAAACCGTCTCCAACGTATGCACTTCCACCCTAGCCCCATGGGCGAGGCTGTAGTGAGTCATCCTCGTATTACAGATTTTCACTTTTCTACTGAAAGGGCGTTTAAGGAATTTCCATGTTAGGATAAACCACGGTAAGAAAATTGCTCGTTAATGATGGATTTGCCGCAAAAGCTAGAATTTATACACGAAAACTTAACGAAATGGCGGCCGGCTAGTGCTAATCCCGCAAACTTTATAACAACTTAACAACTCACAAAACATCCAAATAATGTAACTGTCAAAACTCGTTAAATGCAACTGACTGCACTTACCATTATGAACTAATCCAAACAGTATATAATAAACACAATATTGAACTGCCAGATGCACCGGGAATTAAACGACTGCTCGATTTTGGAGGTCTGAAGCGGACGTTGATCTACCGGCAGTTGACAGCAGCGAGCATGCGCTACTCCCCTAAATATTCCTACGCCACTGAGCGATACTAGATAGTAACGCAAAAATCGCCACTAAATTAAAACAAATTATCATCACTTGAACCAGACTCAAAGTTATCACTCGAACAAATCTTATCATTAACGCAACTCAATTCAGAAAATTCCTTTTATAGTAAAAATAACAAACGCTTATGGGTACTAAATATTAAGGCGTATGCATCGCGGGAATTTTTAAATTTCGTATAATTACGAGGAAAGACTTAAAAATGATTCCAGGAAAATTCTATAACGCGTACCAATAAAATGAAAGTAAATTATCTATTATTAATCACAAATCGCTTTGGTCTTGTAGAAATTTTATAGAAAAGTTGAGTCACTATTTCCGACCAATGTCAAAGCAAGTTTCTTCAAATGCCCATAAATGGTCAAACAAATCATATCAAAATGGCGGCAATAATTCAAAATATTCCCGCCACGTAGCTTACATGAAAATCTTCAAAATACTAAAAATGTTTGTAAATAATGTAAGTTCGCTAATTAATTTTGACTCCGCGTGGTTAAAAATTGAACTTACATAATGACTTATTCTATTTTTACAGTTGCTGTCATTTTAACGTCTACGTTTCACTAATAAATAGAATAAAACAAACAAATTGTTGGCAACAATGATTTTATTCAATGAATATAATTTATTACTCTAATAAGTTTCACTGCACATCATGTTTACTGTAGAATTACTTTACAGTCATTATTACAAATTTCTTTTATTTTTTTTTGAATAAAAATAAATACTAAAGTATATATACAAAGGAAAGATTGAAACTTAATTAAAAACTTACGTAGTATGCAAAAATATATGATAAAATAAATAGTGAGCCGTTCTGCATTAAACGAACTATTAACTAGAGTTGATCATTTTACAATAAATTGGACTCGTTCAGTTGAATTTTTCAAATTAAAATTAATAAATACCTACATTTATCAACTACATTGCTAAAAACTATAAGAGATACATCATATTATAAAAAAAGGGTCCGGATTTGTTCCATGTCCGTCTTATTAAAGCATCACTATTAAAATCATCTCACACATATTTATAAGCTATGTGTCGACATTTACAAAATGCATTCTAGCACAATTTCAAAAATACAACAGATACTAAATCAAGCCACGCTTTTTCTTATAATCTTGAAGATTCAAACTCCTTTTTGGGCCAATGCTATTTGTTGTTGCCTTGGGTGTAACGCTCACTGGTGCACCTAAAAGAGAAGAGAAACGGTAATGTTAATGTTATATTCTACTTAGGTACGTGTGTTAGGATGACCCTTATACTTGAAATTGGGGATTTTGATGCAGCACCCCTGTAACCTGTTTTCTTTGATTTAGAGTTTTACTAATAATATGAATTCTCAAGTCAATAAAAGTAGCGGTTCTTAAACTTTTCTTTGTCATGGCCCTTTATTTAAGTATCTTTGGTTGTCGCAGATTTTCTGTGATTTAAATGTCTGAAAAAATCAAATGTCTGGGAAATTAAGAACAGATATAATGATAAAATGTTAATCAACCTAAGAGATTAAAACAACATTAAAAAGAAGAATTAGAAAAACAGATCAAATGAAACAAGAGAAATATTTTTAACATTAACTGTGAAGCTTATCCTTGTGTTGCAGATTGTTCTGAGTAAGTTCACTTTTTCGGAGTTAATCACGGTATTTTAGAGGAGCTGAAACTCATTTCAATCAATTTCAGTCATGGAGTTCTACTGCTGGAACAAGTGCGTGCATGTATAAAGACTGTATCTTGAAGGCGATCCCTTCAATTTAATTGTTAAAACTAATACACATGAAGAAATTTTTGATTATAACTTCAGATTTAATGTATATATAAAATTTTAAAACAAGGTCATTTCTAAATGATTATGCAGTTTAATATAGTAATTTTTTTAATTTGGGGCTTTCTGGCAACTTTTCATATGTGGCTTTTCAAGGCTTTTTTTTGTTCAAACGTAAACATTGTTCAGAACACTATCTATAGACTATTTCAGATGTTTTGACTGACACTATTGTATTATACACTGGACCACATTATATTATTTGACGTTTCAATTCTAGTGAAATGAGTTTTGACATTACAAACATCTTTTACTAAATACTTATAGAGAATTTATCGCAGATTAAAATTTGACATTTTGGTAATGATTACTTGATATTAATATTTGTTTAGTTACATTAGTTAGAGTTACTAAATATAAACTCAGCACTGCATTATTTTAGAGTTAAGTCACGTATGTCAAATTTTCCTAGTGACATTTCATATTTTGAAACTATTTATTAGAAGGTTGGTAGGTAATCATGAAAATGATAAACAAATGATAATGTGCACATTAAAAATTTTTACATGCATAAAAATAAACATGACAGCATAACCTAAAATTTATAACTGACAGCTGCTGAATTTTGTCACGACAATAAAAAGAGAGAAAAAAGTATCTATGTTGCAGACAGCTTAAATTTGGCCTAGAAAGAGATAGATTTTGACATCCGTGTCCTAACTCTAAAATAACACAGTTAAAGTTTTCATTTAGGAACTCTAACATTAGTAATATACAATTAATGGATCAAATATCAATGTTACTGTGATGTACTGACTTTCAATATAAAATTCAAATTGTAGTCAAATGATGGGTTCGGTATTTCAACTATTTTTGCTCTAAAAGCTCTATTGCTATAGTTACAATTATTTACAACAATGGATACTATAGGAACGGAGCTCTGCAAGTAAACAGATCTGAAATACCAAATGCGGCTAAAATATTCTCACTTACGTTAGAAATGTGAAAAATAAGTGATTTTAGCCAGTAATTCTTCAAGAAATTCTGTGTTATTGCTGTTCCGGGGTTTTTGCTTTCTTTTTGTAGCTTGAACAGTACGAAATGAAAAAAAAAAAAAGAAAGGGAGAGAGAAAAGGGAGAGGACATGAAGCCTAAATCCAGGGAAGATTCTCGTAAATGTGACATATTATGTTTTTAGGAAGTAATGTAAGATCTTCATCAAGAAAGAAGATAAAAATGAGAAGATATTGCCAAAAAAAAAACTGTGAGTGTAAATGCATTCATTCATTTAGTTGAGGAGTGTAACCAATGTGTTTTAGTTTACCTTTTAATGACAAACCTCGTAATGACATGATGTCAAAAGGAAGATAGAAAACTTCATCTCTTCCAGAACAACACATCAGCATTTGCAGAATGACCCATCAGTAGTGAGGTTTAGACACGCCATAATTAATGGTGTACAGGCATCAGATTTTGAACTGTTCTCCTGGCCTGTACCTTTTGAATGTTGTCATGGACATGGTAGGTAACAATAATGTGCTCAAGGCACAAGCCCCATGGTGGATACAGATGGGCTCGGCCTTCAACCAGGAAACCTGTTTTAGGAAAGTTTTAAATTTTTTTTGATGGCACTATATGTTTGCTTTACATCAGTATTTCCTTATTACTATTGAAGAGGTTTTGATCGAGTTTAGCATAAAAAAGTACTACAATATCTAAAAAACATAGGAGCAAACCAAGATAACTTAAAGCAATCAAGGAAGTTACGATAACTGGATATGGTTAAACAATATCCGAAATATACGACTGATTGGAGCACTTGCAACAATTAGTAAATCGTGTTGATGAAGATAGTAACACTCGTAACATCACCACCCTGGATGAAAAATTACTAGGCCAAGTATATTGCTTTAAACATAATGTGTTCTGGGTAAAAAGGCACTTATGAAAATGAAAAATCTTCTTTGCAACAAAAGATATTAACTACAGTTAGATGGAGAACTATTTATAGTTTATGGGGTCGAAGGCTGGACACGCAAAAATTCTATTAACCATCTTGAAGTAAGATATGGTAACCCTGCAGAATGCAAAATGAGCAGGGATAAAAACAAATACAAAGAAGTAATGGCACAGCTTCAATTTGAACGACAGATTGTAGGCATTTTGTAGTCTGTACAATTAATTGCATCAAATGCTAATCAAACAATTAGTAAACTTACTCAATCTTCTAAAAGGTTTAACTAGCAACAAACACTTAGTTATTATGAAACAACTGTTAATGTGTACAAAATATTAAAAATAACTTAATTGCATGTTTTACTTTCGTATATCAAAAGCAGAAGATCGACCACTTTGGAAGAAACTAATGGAGGTCTTTGCTCATCAGTGGGATATAGAATAGGCTATTATTATTATTATTATTACTAAGTAAATAATGTACCTCCGTGAACCATCACCACAAAAAATGAATAGTTGTAACTGAATCAAAAAATTCCATACAGTAGTACCTAAAATTGGACATGAAATATGTGTTTACAAGAGGGCTCATAACTCGTTTTCTACTAAATAAAAAGATCAAATTACTAATACCATTAGCAATTGAAAACATCTTCAGCTGCAACATGTAAACTTCAGAAAATAAAATTATCTGGTAAATGATAGTTACCTGATTTGATTGTCTTGAGACACATATAGTCGACGTTAATGCATACTGACATAACTGTTTTTTTAGCAACTTTACAGGAGTGCTGTTTAAATGCTTTTATTTCATTTGTCAATGACACCGGAGTTCAAGACGTTCTTGATCTCCGTTGTTGTTGGCAACGTAAAAATCATTTGATGTTGCTTAACAGCCACACGTGACATGCTGCTTTTTATCTCCTTGGTTACGCATATGATGACACAGACAAGATAACTTGCTTCATTATACAATAAATTCGGATGAATTTTAAAAGGGAGAAATTAGGATTGAAATACGAAATAAAATAAAACAACTTATGCAATACGGAGATGAAGCTTCTTTAAATCCTCGAAGATGTTATAACGCCTCGGCTGGCGCCTCAGCGTTATAATACATCTTCTCGGATTTAAAGTATCGCTTGATCTCCTAATTACATAATATATAATAAAAACTTTATTACAGATGATATAAACTTAATTCTCTCAGATGTTGTAGCTAGTAATGTTGCTAGTTACAATATTTCAGAGAATTCATCATGCCATCTGGAAGAAAGTTTTTATAAGCATTTAAATAGCGCTCCTATAAAATTGATAAAAAGTATTTATGCCAGTATGCATTAACAGCAACGATATGAGAAAAGTGACATATACCAGGTGTTTTTGAAAGTGGTGCTACTCTGCCAAATCTTTATCTTTTCAGATAGAAACGTCACAACTGGAGAGCACGAATAAGATGTCCACTTGCATTTTTTGACTTAAAAAAAACAATTTTCTATCATTTTCGGTTTCACCAGAAGTGAACTAAACTTTCGATTTTTAAATGGTACACCCTGTATATTTTTAGCGATTTCGATTCAGAATTAAACTCTGAGTCCAACAATGCTCCCAATTGTAACTTTTTGACAGGCTGAATAATCTTTTTTTTCAATTTTATGCATCTAGTGTACCATGAATCAGTTAAAACGCTTCCTTTCGGTCCCAAAACAAAAGAAAAATACTGTTTTATAGTTTCGTTTAACAGATTAATTTTTGTACATCCTTAAACATTCAGAAATCAGTTTTTCCGAATTGTCATTTCAAATGGCGCAACTTTGGCTTTTGCCATTTGAAAATGAAAATGACTTAGATCGGAAAAACTGATTTTTGCATGTTTAAGAACGTACTAATAATTACCTGTTGAATTAAACTGTAGAACAGTATTTCTCCTTTGTTTTGGAACCGAAAAAGAAGCATTTTTAGTGATTCACGGCACACTAGATGCAGAAATAAGATTTAAAAAAAATCCTTGACCTGTCAAAAAGTGACAACTGGGGCATTGTTAAGACTCGAAAACTGTTCAATCGAAGTGACTCAAATTATACAGGGTGTCCCATTTAAAAATCAATAGTTGAGGTAACCTCCAGTGAAACCATAAATGATAAGTTATGTCAAAAAATCAAATTGGACATCCTATATGTGCTCTCTAAATTTGGGATTTCTATCCGAAAAGACAAAGATTTGGTAGGAGTGAAGATCTCTTTAAAAAAACACCCAGTATACAGCATTTATACAGGCTGTTTATTAAAAAATGCTGCAAGCCATAGCTCCACTATTTATGGTCTGATTCCGATAAACCAAAAACCAGATAAAATGGTTCTATATAACATAACATTAAGTTAAAATTAAGTTGGCTTAGAAAAAATTACACTTAGACTATTTTGTAGTACTAATAGAATCATTGGGTCTGGTTTCATCTGGTTTTTGGTTTATCAAAATCAGACCATAAATAATATCTTTAGTTCAAATGCACATGTGCAAATGTACATTTTAGGTCAAATACACTTTACAGTTAAAATGTACCTTCTAATTCAAATGTAGTATTTAAATCAAATGTAGTATTTAATTTAGTTTATGTTATGTTAGATTAGGTTAGGTTAGGTTATGTTATAGCATAAAAATGCACATGTAAGGTGTGTTAAAGGTTAGGTTAGAGATTAAATTAAAGGTTAGGTTGGAGTATAAGTAAGAGGTTAGGTTAAAGAATGGGTAAGGGGGGTTAGATGACAGTTAAGAGACTCAAATAAACAAACAAGATGAACAGAGCACTGTCTATTTGTGAGTATTCGATATAACTTCAAGTTGACAAGAAAACATTTATATTTCGTCAAGTACAGTGGCATACTGTTAACAAAAAGAGATGTAAATTATTTGCCAAATCCAACATCCATTATAACCTTCAATTCTAAAAACTGTAAAAAACTTTATGCAGTGTCACATCATTTTTGCGATCAATAATCACAATCATTAAAGAAACAAAACTAGTGTCAAACAATTTGAAATTTGAACAGACAACTAAACATAAGCCAAGACGGAATGTTCGCTTCGCGGTAAGCAAACTGCTCTGATGAAATTCAACTATCTTCCGGTCACGCATATCGTATCGTGATCTGGGTAAACAAATTATACAGGTTGCAAAAAAAAATGTAAATAACTCTATCCATCTTGTTTGTTTGTCTGAGGCAAGAGGTTAGGTTAGAGGTTGGAATTTTTATGCAAATGGTTTTATACAAACCAATCTTATATGAGTCGGGAAAAGGGATAAGTTAGGGGTTTTAGTCAGACAATGCTAGGCTTTACATTTTCAAATGGTTCTCTCCATCCATTAACAAGTAAGTGACAATCTATAAATTTGAAGATTAATGTCACCAACTGCCGCCCTTAATCCATTATATTACTACATAATTTGTTTAAAAGAAATGAAAAGGTTTTTGATATTTTTCCAGCTTCGAAAGTTCATGATTTCAAAAGCAGACGATACAGGTTACTTTATACAACAAAAACGAATCGGCATCCTACGTCATTACATTGATTTTAGTTGGACATGATGTTTAAATTCATAAATAAGCAAATTTTGGAAAATCTGACTTATTTATTATTTTAAGCACATTTTCTGTAAATTAAAGAAACAAAATGAAAGAAAGAGAAGAAATTGTCATATTTCTAAAAAAGTGTAAAAAATGGCTTTTCATTAAAAATAATGTCCTGCTATGAGGATTGTAGTTATTTTTATATAATAGCTCTCATTGAGCCTCGGAGGCCACACGTCTGGAATTTAGGTTAGAGATTTCAAAGACGCTTCTCTTGTTAATTCCTACAGAAATACTAAATTATTATTGGATTCATCACACAGATTCCCCCACTACTTGATTAGGGCAGTATAGACAACAATATACAGTGTACTTCACTTCACAGCTTGACACTCCTCTGTATTTGTTGTTTGTAATCAAATCAATTTCAAATTCTTATCAGGTATAAAACCACTTAAACGAGATTTGTGTGTAATTAGAAATTCCATTTATTATAATGCACCAGCCTACGATAAAAAAAATGTAAATAATCAAAAAAGCATGGTAGGCCTTTTTAATCGGAAAAGTCCTCGTCAATTTCCATGGCACTCTTTTACACCAAAATAGAATAATTTTAATGCAATTCTAATAATGGATTTAAATCGATTATTATTCAAAAACTTTTTAAGCAAAATTTGGTTTTAAGATTTTGAGGTGGTCAGGTATTTGCATTTATCTTTGATCGTTAGTAGGTTGATGACTTTTTGGCTGACAAAAATTTGCAATTGATTCGATTATAAATAATAAACATATAGGGGTGTCAAAGTGTAAAGTGAAACACACTGTAGATAAAGTCTATTATTACAAACTTTTTCTTTGGCCATTAACATCAAAACATATCACATCTTTATATATTAAGGTGCATACTGACGAGCAAGGTGATGTGCACACTCATACATTCATGAGAGTGATTTGTTCTTACCCTCTTTGAAGCAAGTTTTGTTCATATGTAAACGTGTGTTCTCGCTGTTTGCTTGGTTTTTAGGTGTAATGTATTAACAATTAAATGTAGGACTCTTTCGTTACTCCACTCCATAGTGTATATTTTTATAAAAATTAAAAAATTATTAGGGGTTTTCAAAAATTGAATCGGGTTAACCAGGTTACTATTTCTGTCGTTGTTATTGTCATTAAAAGTAAAATGACAGAAATAGTGATCTGACTGACCCGGTCTAACTTTCAGAAACGCCTATTATTATTTAAATACATGAGTAATTTACGCACATAACCCTTCTTTGTTGAAAACGCTGTTCAAACTCAGCGAATAATTCATCAGGCATTTCTTTAAAAACCGACAAGTAACAGATCATGTTCGTGCATGCATAGACTTGCACGCACATTAGCACTGATTAGAAGAAATTTACACACACATTGTTCGTGTAATTTGCCCAAGCCAGTAGCACCATTATACAGCAAAAACATATCAATTACATAACCAAAATAACACACAGTACAGGTAATTGAATTTCCCTAGCTTCGGCTAAATAGTCTTTTAATGAAATATAAAAAAATAAAAAGACTAAAAGTTTCACAACTTTTACGAAAAATTTTTGAAAATTTTAACTAATCTTTTTATTTTTATTATATGTTATAACTATGGAGTTTTACAGTAAGGCTAGAGACAGTAAACTCAAATCTTCTTAAGGTTGATCATATGATCTAGATGGCTTAGCATTGTGCAAAGCAATCCCAAGGCGTTCTACATTTAAAGCCTAAACATTACATTACGTAGAAGTTCTTTTTTGTACTTCTGTAACGTAAACATGTTACAACACTTTATTTTAAGAAACCAAGAGATTTTCAGATTTGTGGTTATGCTTGAAATGTCATAGGGCTCCCATATAAACTGTCTACAGTGAAATTTCCCATAACCACACTTTTTGTGCATTTGTTAGCGACCTCCACATGAAAGAAATGACTATTATGTCCAGTTATAGAAAGTGTCCACTTAAGAGAGTCAATAATTATTTCGATTAGGGATCGAACGTATTAGAATTATGCCGATGTTTGTACTTAAACATGTTTAAAATTAGTTGAAGTAAAACAAAATAATTCAGAGAACAAATGAAATAAAGAGACTTAAAGTTGCTTTTTGTTGTTATTACCCAAAAAATATGCGACATGGAACTTTACGCGACATGCAAATGAGAAATGGAATGATTAATAAGTTGCCAGAAAAGATTGATTTTTTTTTACTTCAAGATAATGTTTGAATGTCTTTTTCGTGTGAGAAAATAAATCAGCTTCATCAGTGTACATTTTGCTAATTGCCTATGCCAATGTTTCAATTTTTGGACAATCGGTCAAGCCCTAATTTTTTGGTCAGCCAGAAAAAATAAAGTGGGTAAACCATGCCCTACCCCCAAACAGTTATTGTCTTTTTTCTCAGAAACTATTAGGTTTATTGAGATGAAGGCGCTTAGGTAAAATAAAGCTTATATAATTCCCTGCAAAAGACATCCGAATATCTTTTATGTACCTCGTCTTCTTTTTGTTTATCAAAGAAAGAAAATATGTTATATATACATATACAGACTATACATATACAAATGCCCTTTGCATGCAATATCTCCCTTATTTGAAAAAATAAAGAAATCAACCAAAATTGATTATGAACGACTCAAAATGGTCCTTAAGAAAACACCCTTAAACACTGGTTGCATAGCAACGTTTAAGAGATCGTGCCAAGTTGATTAATTTTTCAAATTGCACTCTGTGTTTTTTTCATGAAAATTTATTCTTCATTTCATACCTGTACTAATCGTCAATTTGTTTATGGAATCCAAAACATAAAAAGTGTTTTGTGATTTATGAGACCACAAAAAGTTATGTCCAAAAGTTTCTTGATCAAATTTGTTGATCTATGTATGACATATCTTCTCTTCAATAACACGAAAACAAGACGAGGTACGAAAAAGGTATTGGGATATTTCTTGCACAGAATTAAATAAATTTTATTTTCTTCCGCCTTCATCTTAATAAACCTAATAGTTTCCGAGAAAAAAGACAAAAACCGTGTGGGGGCATGGCTTACCCCCATTATCTTGTCCGACTCTATGAAAATTCTATAGCTACCACTAATTTTGGAATAGATTATACTTTCTTCATATTTTTAGTATTTAAGATGAAACTAAAATAAGAACAACTGTGTCATTCTGAGGTAAAAGGCCCCACTTCGTTGATATAGCGTTAAGGGCGATTTATAAACTTGTTGTCGGTGCCAATGCTGTTTTAACTTAAATCATAGCAGTTCCCTACTTCCATTCATAAACAATTTATAGAAACCGTTGACATCGTAGTTGCTACTGCGTGCTACACACGTGCTAACTTCAAACATTATAGTATATTAAGTATCAAGAACAGTAAGGACAGTTTACCGATCGACGACAATGTTTGGCGACTGAGCGAAGCGAAGTCGCCAATATTGGAGGAGACCGGTAAACTCCTTACTGTTTGAGATGCTTATACTATTTTTTGTACGACCATTATGAATACAAAGGTATTAACTAAGGAAATATCCCCGAAAAAAATAGATTTAAGATAATTTATTTTTGCCCTGTATATCCACCAAACATTAAGTAGGTTTTGTCGTTACCATGGATACGTTTGTAATTACTATTATTTTTGAATGTCACGATATTTGTCAAACTCGTGAGAATGAGTGAATCTGAAAACGAATATAATTGGGATATTGAAGAGGCCTGAGCAAATTTAAATAAACAACATACATTTTTTTAAATAGTCCAATCATTTAGAAAATAAATGATTTCTCGCGAAAGAGACATCTAAAGATCATGCATTTATTTTATAAATTACATATAATTTACTTACCGTTCTGTTTTTGACAGAACTGAACGGTAAGTAATTACTTACCGACGCGTTTTTGCTTAGCAACCAGTAAATATAACCTACTGTTCTAAAACCAAGTATGGTAAACAATCCGAAATAGCATGGTCGTACAAAAAAGAGTTTATAAATTGAAAAACTAGTTGTTTGACTAGTTTGGGGAGTGCTGGATATAAATTAAAAAGAGATATATCGTTAGTATAAGGGCCATCCTGATGTGCTTTATACACTGTGTCAATAAAGTATGGAACACCTTAAATATTCCCTTAAGTTATTTCATTTCTCACAAAAAAATTGTGCAAAGTAAAACTACTGAAGATTTTAATTATTTAAAATGTTTCAGACTTTATTGACACACTGTATAAATACTCACCAGGTAATGGAACTTCTAAATCAATAGTAATATCAAAATCATGTGCAGAAAACAAATCGTCTTGAGTAACTTGTGTCTGAGGTTGAGGTACAACAAGAGCTTCAGGTTTCTCAGCAACAGGAGCTTCGATCGGCCTGGCAATAGGCTGTGACTCCTGTTCCTGTTCTGGACCGCCAGCTTTGAAGTTCATGCGAGGTTTAGTCGATCTTCTTGTGAACGGATCTGAGATCTATTTTAAAAATTACGATTAACCTTTATTTAAAAAAGCAGAAAAACAAATTTATGTTGTTACCTTTTTGCCTTTGTTAGCTTTAACTTCTTCCATGATGGCCTTCTCGGCTTCTTCCACATTCCTCTTCCGATTACGGTCGTTAATGTATGATATGCTAGAGATGGTCGACGTTCTCAATTTATCCAGCTCTGAAGCACGCTCCTCTAGTTCATGCAGTTTCTGATTTAGTACGCGTGACGTTTCTTCATCACCCCTCGTTACTGCGGCATCTCGTTCTTTCATTAACTGGGTCTTTTTCATTGCGTAATTGTAAGGATTTTGCTTGAAACGTTCTTTTTCTCTTACCTAAAATGAAATTATTTTAATAATGACACTTCATAAATTTTTTGTTTTACATAGCAGACGTCGATTTTTAATTCATTTTAGTGGAGTAACGCTAAGCAAAAAAAGAGCATTATCTCAGAACAGGTTCAAACTACTTCGATTTGAATAATTTTTTTTATAAAGTCTTGTACATATAAAATACTAAAACCCCCAAAATAGAAATTGACGGCTCAGAACGGGAAATGTGGTGAAACTCGAATAACCAAAAAATTTTCCAAGTGGTCCCGCGCCGGTTGCTCGACTATCTCACAACAGGATAATTTTTGGTGTGTTATCACATCTATGTATTGGTAGTTCGAAGCCATTATTAATTTATTTTTATTCCTTTTGGTTTAAATATGGCAGCCATATTTGTTTCGTGGTGCACGACGTTTCTTACAGTTTTCTATGTAAACGAAAATCTTGATATCTCAAGAACAGTTGGTCGTAAAAAGTCGCGGTAAAAACCATTGCATTGTTCACATTTCGAACTACATTTGTTGTTCTAAATATAAATTTTGTAAGATGCTTTCTTATGGGCGCAAATTAAGTCCGAAGTTTAACGCTTTTTTTTGCAGAATTTCGGCTTTTTAGTGTCATATTTCCAGACAATGATGAAGTACCAGCGCTCGTTCTTTTTAAAAATGTATACAGTTAAGGATAGTTTATGTGTAAAGTATTCCAAATCTGAAACTTCATTATTTTGGTATTTATGGGCTTTTGAAATTCTAGTTTCTTCATTTTTGAGCAACATCTCTTATGGTCATGGATAGATTTTTTTTATATTACGTGCATATGTAGCAGCATATGATGACAAACTGTGGTAAAAATTTTAACTTTGTTATTATCGTGAGGACAGAGTTATGCTCAGTTGAAAACTGTAAATGTATACCATTTCCATTAGTATTACTGAGTAAATGTACTTTATTCTGGTGCTAATATTGGTTTGGGAAAGTAAAATTATTATTATTACTATTATTATATATAGTTATATGCTATTGCTAAAAGTCCTTGCAGTGATAAAGTTATTAATATAACAAGGGTGCTTTTTCTTCAGTGGCCGATTTCCCTCTCAATCAGTGTAAATTGAATGCCAGCTAACATGGGTATAACTCTGTTCTCAAGATAATATCAAAGTTACTATTTTCATGATAGTTTACCATCAAATACTGCTACATATCCACATAATATAAAAAAATTCATTTATGCCCATCAGAAATATTGAGGTCCAAAGTTGCTCAAAAATGAAGAAAACGAGAATTTCAGAAAGCCCATAAATACCAAAATACTAAAGTTTCAGATTTGAAATATTTTAAACATAAACTAGCCTTAACTGTGTACTTTTTTAAAAAGAATGAGTGCTGATACTTCGCCACTTGTCTGGAAATATGACACTCTAAAAAACCGAAATTTTGCAAAAAAAAGCTTTAAACTTCGGACTTAATTTGCGCCCATAAGGAAGCATCTTATACAATTTATGTTTAGAACAACAAATGTAGTTCGAAATGTGAACAATGCAATGGTTTGTACCATGACTTTCTACGACCAACTGTTCTTGAGATATCAAGAGTTTACATAGAAAATTGCAAGAAACGCCGAATACATAGATGTGATAACACACCAAAAATTATCCTGTTCTGAGATGGTCGAGTAACCGGTACAGGACCACTTGGAAAATTTTTAGGTTATTCGAGTTTCATCACATTTTACGTTCTGAGCGTCAGTTTCTAATTTGTAAAGGTTTTAGTATTTTATATTTACAAGACTTTAAAAAAAAATTATTCAAATCGAAGTAGTTTGGACCGGTTCCGAGATAAAAACGTAAGGTTACTCCACTATTTATATTATAACTTATTCAAGATAAAACTTTTTTCGATTAAAATTTGAATTTGAACTACAATCTGTGATTCTAGGCAACTTTTTTAAATAAATTTTCTTCGATAGGCCTACTATGATTTTTGAATTTTGTGGAGGATTTACTCCTTTAAAGGGTGGTATAGTTGACCAAAATTCAAGATCTATCATAAAATAAATAAGGAAGATCTAAGGGTGTGAAGATGAGAAGTGAAACACACTGTACAGTGTGGAAAAAAGTATGGATTACCCCTAATAATTTGGTAGTCTTCAGGTTTTATGGAAAACGCTCAAATACGTCAATTTAGTTTTTCAGTTTCCCACATTCTGATAGAATTCATTTGTTTTTTTATTGACATCTATCAAAAATATGACGTCATCGACATTTTTCTTAAATGACAATATATGGCATGTGATACATCATTTGAAAGTTCTTGTTTCACTCAGTATGTTCCTAGATTTTTGTGCGATTCTGTCCTGCAGTTTCAAAATGGCGACCGTTGAATTGTGAAAATTATCTTAGCGTTTACTGTCTCCAGCCTTACTTTGTGGAACTCCATAATCATGAAATATAATATAAATACAAAGATTAGTTAAAGTTTCACAAGTTTTATTAAATGTTATTATATTACAAATGCTTTCGAGAGATCACCATAAATTGAATCCACTTGATAACCTTGTTCTAACGTTCTTGATATATGGTTCTCATATAGAAGTAAATTGGTATTTGTAGATCTCCCACAATAGAAGCCATGTTGTTCACTGATTATAACACTTTTCAGTAAAGGACTTAACTTGGCAGTAATTATACTTTCAAATAACTTCGGTATGCAACTTTAGATCGGTATCACATGCCATATATTGTCATTTAAGAAAAATGTCCATGACGTCATATTTTTGACAAATGTCAATAAAAAAAAAAAAATGAATTCTATCAGAATGTGGAAAAAAATGTTTTCCATAAAACCTAAAGACTACCAAATTATTAGGGGTAGTCCATACTTTTTTCCCACACTGTATAAGGGTGTGAAGACGAGAAGTTAAACATACTGCATATGTCTGTGTTATAGATGCGATCAGCAGTTGGAACGCAAAAAGGGTATGTATGTAACAAGATGGTGAAAATGCAGAAACCCACAACTGAAACTGAACCTTAAAGTTACTTAATCTTGGCAATATTGTTTCGAAGGGTATCATGATGTCAATATTAATGGTCATATTACCTTTGATAAGGACCGAAACAATTGTCAGGTAGATTAAAATAAGTTTGTAAAACTTTTTAATAAACTGATTTATATTATATCACCTAACCTCACAAATTTGTAAACATTGCCTACATTTCCGTTTTCAGTTGTTTCTCATCGCAAACTCTGGATGGAAAATTACAGAATAACTGGTAAACGTGAGTAGTGATGTGATTGCATAATTTTCAAGCGAATTTTGAACATTGAATAAAAAACACTATTAAACTTACTATTCTTTCAATATCTTGTTCATTGAATTCATAATTGATAGCTTCCTTAATATCATTTTGTTTATCTTTTACATGTTCCTGTGTCGGCATTGTATTACTGGCAGCAGTTGTAGCTTCAACCCATTTTTGATATTCTCCTTCAGAGAATTCCTGATTTGATACAAATTCTAACCTAAAAACTCGCTCTTGCATTCCATGCTTCACTCGTAAGCCCTAAAAATATCTCATTCAATTATCTTAAATTAATTGTTGTGTAAAATCATACTTTATTTGTTCTAGTATTTCCTAATTGATAAATTTTTGCAGTTTCATAAACTCCTGTAACTTCAGCCACACGATAAACTGGCTGACTATTATTTTGACCGATTCCTACTTTTATAAAGCAACCTTTAGCGATACGATCGAAAAACGGCAAATGTACAAATCGCTCCAATTTATGTCTTGAGAGACGTATCATATTGAGATCAGCTCTGGATGGTACATATGCAGGTTTCTTTTCTTCCTCTTCTTCTTGGTCGCTCGAACTGGAGCTAGATGATGAACGCGAACGTGAACGAGATCTTGTGGACGATACTGTTGTGGTTGCAGGCCTAGTTGGTTGTGGCGAACTTTTACCGCCTACAAAACGAAATGCATTAATCAGTTAAAAATTTATAAAAGAATATATTTGTTTACCTTCACTTTCACTATCGTCTGAATAAATATCAGAAGCTTTTAATTTCACTGAGTTTTTATTTGACGAATGTACTGCTTCCTCTTCATCTTTTTTCCTTTGTTCTTCTTTACGCATTAGTTCTTGCTCTTCCCTCTTTGCCTTACCTTCTCTGCGAGCCTTCAGTTCAGCCATAGCATTAACTCGCTTATCAACTTTACCCCTATTTTCTTCTATATTTTTCTTACGTTCTTTACTTCTTTCCTTGTGATCTATAGAGCTATACGTTATTTTGTCGGATTTCAATTGATCTTCCTTGCGGTTAGCAGGTTTCTCCTTAGCCCTTTCTGCCCTCTTTGCAAGCCTTAATTTTTTTTCTATTTCAAACCTATAAATTATGAATAAAATTGTATAATAAAACCAATTTTTATTGTTACAACAATGATTTAATGAAAATTTGTTAAGTAATATGTCAAATTTCATAATATTGTTATTAAAGCAAAAACAAAAAAATCAAACACCTTTGATTATTTTTCTTAAAACTTTCAAATTATTTCTAACCTAAATTTTTTTTAAAAAATATGTAAACAACCTTGTTTTCATAAGTTCCCGCTGTTCTATTCGCTTGAATATCTCGGTTTCACGTTCTTTTTCTGTTAAGCTTGCTAATCGCGCCCTATCTTCCTCATCACCCATTAATTGATCGTCGTAGCCGTCATTGAATTCTTCTTCCGAACTACTACTATCTGATACTTCACCTTCTTCAGGTTCAGAATTATTCTTATTAGTTTCTTCTTTACCATCGTCATCAGAAGATGCTGAAGCAGCTCGTTTGGTACGTTTTTTATTCTTACGATTATCATTGTCATCACTTTCATTAGCACTTGAATCGGAATCTTCTTTACTGTCATCTGGTTTAGGGGACCTTTTCTTTTTGCTCTTTTTCTTGGCAAGGCTTAGGAATTCCTATAATAGAAACTCATATACGTTAATTGAATAAAACTTTACAAATCATGTTTACATGGTTCATACTTTAAATAAATCTACTGACATTACTCTAGCTGAATACAAATTAGATATAAACTTCGAAAATGCACTAAATCATAAAACAAAAAGGGCAAAATCTATAGTTTAAACAGTAAGCTTTGCAATAATGTCAAATTAAGTGTTGTCTTTTACATAAACATAGTTTATTTAATAATCATTTGCTCAACTAAGAATTTAAACCTACAATTTCATAATCTAGACGTTTCTAAGGGATTTCATAAACGATTTCAGAGAAAATTTATATTCCCGCGTAATTCTAACCTACAATTATAAAACATTTAAGAAAAATAAGCAATGTACTTACAGAATCCAGGTCACTGTTGGAATCATTACTGGAATCGGAATCGATCAAGGCTTGCGTTTTACGTTTCACCATTGTTGACTTTCTTTTACAAATTTAATTATAACAAAGCAATGCCTGTATTATGTTAAAGAAAGCCATAAACTGGATAAACTGGGCTGTCAAACTGAATAACTTATCGTCAAGAGTCAATACTACTTTTTTAACCTAAGAATATCAATAATTGTTTCCCAAGCTGTCAGATGCTTTGCATTCTTTAACATAGGTGGCCAGAGGCCAGTCCGCAAGCAGTGTCGTAGAGAGCAGAGCTTTTATTGGGGGTTTATGCTTTTCTTTCTCTGATAAATTACTTTTTTTCACTACTAGCTTTAAAACATACTATTATCTAGTCTGTTGTCACCTTGTGAAGTTAGCCTTCTTGCCTAGTGGTAAATAATTTTTTATTATTGACTACTAGTCAATAATCCAGATTTTAGTGTAACACGGGGCAAAAATTCATCCCATTATACACTGGCATCCAGGAAAAAATCCGTGATCGCGATAGTACGTTTTTTATGTGAGAAGAATAAAAGGAATAAAAGTACTAGTAGTGAAAAAAATAATATATACACCACGGTTGTGAAGTGTTTTCTAGAGCCTCTCATCTTATATCCCTCGATGCTGCGCATCTCGGGATCTAATAATGCTCGGCTCTAGAAAAAACTCTTCACAACCTTGGTATATAATATACTATTATGTCCGATTGCATTATAAAGTACTGTTTATTGTATTGTTTTGCGGCAGTGAACTGGCTTATTATTGTACTTGTAAAATAAAGTAGTAGTAGTAAAATAAAGTATATAGTAGTAAAATAAAGTATGACAACTGTATATTACATGTCAAATTTTCTTCTGTCAAGAATAGATGTCAAATTTATAAACTGATTTTTTTTTTGATAATTAGCCAATTTTAGGAATCGAACATAAAGCTTTGTATGCAACTCTTACATAATCGGACCTTATAGACTCGCCCTTTTTATCGGCCTTGCTCGCTTCGCTCGCTCGGCCATAAACTGGGCTTGTCTATAATGTCCTACATTATGTACTTGTTACATAAATAGCTATTATGTCCAATTGCATTATAAAGTATTATTTATTGTATTCTTTTGCGGCAGTGAACTGGCTTATTATTGTACTCGTAAAATAAAGTGGTAGTAGTAAAATAAAGTATATAGTAGTAAAATAAAGTATGACAACTGTATATTACATGTCAAATTTTCTTCTGTCAAGAATAGATGTCAAATTTATAGACTGATTTTTTTTGATAATTACCCAATTTTAGGAATCGAACATAAAGCTTTGTATGCAACTCTTACATAATCGGACCTTATAGACTCGCCTTTTTTTATAGGCCTTGCTCGCTTCGCTCGCTCGGCCATAAACTGGGCTTGTCGATAAAGTCCTACATTATGTACTTGTTACATAATAGTTATTTATGTATTAAGGGCATAAAGAAGCTTTTATGGCCAGAAGCGTTATTTCTAGCCCGAGGCGTCAGCCGAGGGCTAGGAAAAGGCTGTAGGGCCATAAAAGCAAGTTATGCCCGAAATGCATACACTATTTTATGCACAGATTGTTTTTATCTCAAATCTATTATTGTGTAAAAAATATAATTAAATGAGTACGTAGGTTACATCAAGCCGCTGTACGTATACTTATGTGCTTATATACGAAGTACGTTACTATAGTTACTATCTAAAATACTTAATTTCAGCTTATTTTCATTGGTGATAAGTTTACAAATTATATTAAGAACCAATCAAGTTCTACAAATACAGCTCTGACATTTAATTGACGTTTCATTATTGCCCGTCGGATCATAAAGAGGCCCTTGGGGCATAAAGAGACAGTTATGTTTAGATAGATCTATCAATAATAGTCTAATTATAATGCATCTGTGCATAAATAGCTATTATGCACAGATACATTATAATTAGCCTATTATTGCTAGACTCATCTAAACATAACAGTCTATTTATGGCCCAAGGGCCTTTTTAAAGTCCGTCGGGCAATTAAGGAACGTTAATTAAATGTCAGAGCTGTTTTTTGTAGAACTTGATTGGTTCTTAATATAATTTGTAAACTTATCACCAATGAAAATAAGCTGAAATTAAATATTTTGGAATAGTAACGTACTTAGTATAAGCACATAAGTATACACAGTGTTTTGATGTACCTACGTACTCTTCTAATTATATTTTTTACACAATAATAGATTTGATAAAAACTTAGTCTGTGCATAAAATAGTGTATGTATAGCGGGCATAACTTGCTTTTATGGCCCTAAAGCCTTTTCCTAGCGCTTAAATAACGCTTCTGGCCATTAAAGCTTCTTTATGCCCTTAATACAGAAATAACTGTTACGTCGGTCTGGTGATTATGACCTATTTAACGGCCTGTTTTTAGAACGTAAATTGCTAGATTAGAGCACCCCCTTAGCAGCCCGTAGAGTAAAACGACAAAGGGTTCTAAAACACTAATTAAGCCCGAAATGCATACACTAGTTTATTTAGTCCGGTCTAAGTTTAAATTAATATTTAATTTAAAATAAAAATAGTTTGAAGAGTGCAAAACTTCAAGTAGGTAGGTGCAGTGGTCTATAATTACTCTTATTACTATAGAGACGGCGTAAACAAGGGTAGTACAAAGGGGTGCTCTGATGTAGCAATTTACGCCCTAAAAACAGGTCATAATCGCCCTGCCGGACATAATAGATATTTATGCATTAAGGGAGATATGAATGTTTTTCCCCCGAGGTTGACGTGTTACAGACCAAGGGCCGAAGGCCCGCGGTCTGTAAGTCTACCGAGGGCAAAAAACAGAATATCTCCCGTAGTGCATTAAATATTTTATTTTTTAGTAACATCATATTCTTTATTTTCAACTTAAAACGTAAAAAAACATTCAAAATTAAAATAAATTGTGAATATCAAAGGTGGTTTGACTGTGCCGTTGTTACGATGGTTGCTACAGTTGCATGAATTTGTTTTTCAATCAACAAAAAAAAATGTCTGAAAGCAGCAGCGTTATTCCTCACAGTGTGATTATAAAAGCGGAAAAAGCCAGTGAGTTATTGGTTTCGAAGAAGTCTGAACATTTGTACATCAAAGAATATGACCGATTTCATGTATGGATGGTGTTAAAACTCCCTTGGGAGATATGAGTTGCTTTTCATAGTTGGTATCTAGGACGAAAATAATCCATATCATGTTACTAAAAAATAAAGTATTTTTACATGCCGCCGATGTTGAGTTATATCAAAACAAAAAAATTCATTTTGTCAAAATCTTATTTTTCTCAAACTTCAAAAACATGATATTTTCGACAGTTTTGTCTACCTCACTAACGTCTGCTAGCCAAATCTCAGTCTCAGCACATAAAACTTCATTTTTGCTCCTAATAACATAATCTGCTATTATCCACAATCAACTCATAATTGGCTCACAATTATACTCATTGCAAGTATATATTCTATCTTAGAATATAAAACTGTATAAAGGAACTACGGGGGACTCAACTGAGGAGACGAATCGGCAATGGGCGTTCCAAACATTTGCGTACCCAATGGCCTGTATTTTAAAAAATTTTCCTTAGAGGGCGCTTCGGTCCTTGACAACGCTCAGACCACGCTGGCCATTGTTGACAGTTCGCTGGAGTGCCATATGGGTCGCAATGTTTCATAAAAATTAGCCAGATTTGCGATAAATCGCATAATCTGTCAACACTGTCAGCGTTGTCCAGAATCGTAGCGCCATCTAGAAGTAACGTTCAAACTTGAATTAACGTTCAAGGTCGGGGACGCTTTATTTGACTCGTTTCGTCTCCTCAGTTGAGTCCCCCGTAAAAGGAACATAATCATCTACCACATACGATCGGGTGGGGTCTCGATATGGCGTAGTAGATGTTTCCGGTTTTGGAATGAGATATTTCCATTGGCGGTTCTCACTATCACGAAATGCGCACATAAACTACATAACCTCAATTTTAAAACATAGTATTTTGAAATTAACCTTAGAATATAAATTTTATATTTAATATTTTAAACAAACGAATGCTTACTTACGCAATGTAACACACTTCTTCGTATTTGTCGGAGTTTGTGAGTAAAGCAGATTTAGGAGGTGTCTAATGGCGGTAACTGTGACGTTATATCCGTCGCTTTTAAAGTTCATTGCGCCTGGTAGAGTTACGCTCTTTCCTACAGTTTTATATTCTAAGTAGTGTATATTGGGACCTATTATTCACTAGTGGAATAAAGTTACCTTATTGCACTGTCAGAAGAATGAACACAAAATTACTTATTAATAATAACATTTACTAGTTTCTTCTATTTTTCAGCAAACACAAATGTTTCTTCAATGTAACAATTGAATTTATAAAATTTATTTAGTTATATACTTATTAATATTAACATATACCTTTAAATACAAAGGGCTCTCTCTTGATGTTTTAAACTTACTAGAGAATAGAAAAAATATTTTAGCTATTATAGATGAATGGTCATTGGCTGCTATTGTAGCGAGCAACCAATCTTAAATTTTCAAAAATTCCTAGACACTAGAAAAATCATAAAGTGTCTTTTTTCTTCCTTCGTGTATTTCATGGTCAAATTCACCCCCGGTGAAGGGGAGTCTACAAATAGTTATTAGTTTGGTTATTACTATAAGCGAAGGTACTTTTACTGCCGGAAGTCAGCGGCAGCAATATATATTATGTAATTAGGAGATCAAGCGATACTTTAAATCCGAGAAGATATGTATTATAACATCTTCGAGGATTTAAAGAAGCTTGATCTCCGTATTGCATAAGTTGTTTTATTTCATTTCGTATTTCAATCCTAATTTCTCCCTTTTAAAATCCATCCGAATCTATTGCATAAAGAAGCAAGTTGCCTTGTCTGTGTCATCATACGCGTAACCAAGGAGATAAAAACCAGCATGCCATGCATGCATGTGGCTATAATGCAACATCAAATTATTTACGTTGCCAACAACAACGGAGATCAAGAACGTCTTGAACTCCGGTGTCATTCACAACGGAGATCAAGATATACTTGATATTACTAATTGTGATATATAAACAATTGTTTGAAATACGAAATGAAATAAAAGTAGTTTAATGGCGACAAGATTTTAAATCTTTAATCTTGTGTATTTATACACAAAAGGTCATGTTTTTCTGACATTTAAAGAAGATAAACAGTGTATTTATTAGATTAACGCTTTTAATTACTTGGAAAATTAAATAAACGTTGCAAGAGAGTTAATAGTTATTTTACGAATTGAGTGCGCGAAGCCTTTATTGCACATGCGTGCATTTCTTGAAGCACAAGCAACGACGAACAAGAAGCAAAGGATTCATTTATATCAGGGACTGGAACACTTTACAAATATCGGTTCCGGTTCCAGTTGCGGTTCTTGGAAATTCAAAATAAGGGTTTCGGTTCCGGTTCCAATTTTAATTTTCTAAACATTAAGGTTCCGGTTCCGGTTCCAGAACTTTTTAGGTTCCATAAGGGTTCTGGAAGCAACAACAACAACTGGTCCCAAACAAATATGACATTGATAACTGACAGTCGATGCATGTTAGGTTAAAGTATTGATTATAACATAGGTGATAGATTTGCCGGGTTCGGTATTTCAACTCTTTTTACTCTGAAAACTCTATTCCTATATAGTTACAATTATTTACAACAATGGATACCATAGAAACTGAGTTAAAAATGAAATTTGTTTGAAAATATTCAGGGTTACCAATATAAAATGTGACGTACTACTTTTCTAATCGATTCACAGACTATTGGTCAATTAGTAGTGGAAGTGGATCTAGTATCATCAACTCAGTAAGAAATTGTTATGGTAGCGCTATGAGAATGCCTAGAGAATGTTGAACTATTTTTTTTATTTACCAGTAGAACCGAAATGGGGAAACTAAAAATACCGGATCCTTCGAAAATTTATAACGGTTCAGGTTCTTATATTAACATTAACACGGATTTTAGTAAGGGTTCCGATTCCGGTTTCGGTTCCATAAAAGTAATGGGTTCTGGTTCCAATTCCGGTTCTTTTGGGTTCCTGTTCCAGTCTCTGATTTATATACGTTGAAGATAACTTTGCGCATCGAATATTTTTAAAACTAACATTAACAATCAAAAAAATAAAATAAAGTCTTTCTACTGTCCTATAAAATTATTATTTTCATAAATAATTTATAAAAATTAGATACATAGTTTTAGTAATACATAATATTTAATTTTTTTTCAAATTTCTCAAAAGCAGTAGAAAAAAATCGTATGTGCAATTCACGAGAAAAGCGTTTTTTATTTCCTAGTTTCATTTCCAAAGGTACAATTTTCCTCCACTGAAGTACAAATAGCGATTATATGTTTATGATATATTTTTCATTTAGTAACAAATTGTTTGTCGGCCTTTTAAAATATGCAGCTAATTGTAGCCCCAGTAGCGCCGACCCTGGACAAGAATAGCTTCCTGAATCGAGTTACTTTTCAACGCAAATTAGAATTATTATTAATAAAAAGTCTCTAAAAAAATGTATTCTAAGTAAATTATAAGTGAGATTCTATTATCACGAAAAGATAATCATTCAAGATTAGAAATTCGCGCCTAGCTGTAATTTGAAAACAATTTGGAGGGAGTGATTATCAATGAACTGTTTAATTTCATTAATAAGGAAATATTTTAATACATTAAAAAATAATAAAACGTGGGTAATTGAAAGTTAGGTAATCATAGACGTACTGCTGTATTATAACAGTAAAACGAGGAAACAAATAATATTTAATTAAATTATTTAATAATGCAAGTTTAATAATGACATACGTCAAAATTAGAAAGCAGATCTTACTTTTTATTAGTGTTGTGTAAATCCCAAGTGTATTTGTGATATTAATGTAACAAAATTTAAAGCATTTTATAAAATAAAATGCGTACTTAAATAAGTAGGAGAATTTAGATTGAAAAAATTAAATTGGCGCCTAAATTTTCCAGTCTGTCGCTGACAGTTGATAAAACAGTTCTCGTTTGAAGCACAGCGTGATGGCCGTCAGGGAGTGAGTAAAACAGTTCAAAAAATTATTGAGTAATGGCAATGATTTCGAAAACTGTGCTTGGAATCGCAGCAGGAGTATGCGGGACGATATTCTTGGGGTATTGCATATACTTTGACCATAAGAGGCACAAAGATCCAGATTTTAAAAGGAAATTACGAGAACGTAAGTGTGTGTATGTGAGCAAGCACACCTCCATGTAATAAATTTAAAAAACGTTTTAACTTATTTTACTTCGCATTTTAGGGCGACGTGCCAAAAAAGAAAGCGCCACCTCAGGTCGTCGTGCGGCTGCTAATTTCCCTGATATGAAAGATCATGAGGCTGTACAACGATTCTTCTTACAAGAGGTACAGCTCGGTGAGGAACTTTTGGCTGCTGGTGATCTCGAGAATGGAGTTGATCATTTAGCAAATGCCGTTGCCGTATGCGGACAGCCAAACGAATTGCTTCAAGTTCTGCAACAAACGTTGCAACCACAAGTGTTCCATTTATTAGTACAGCGTTTACCTGCCATTGCCCCTCGTGTGCTTAGGCAAGAGAGGCAAATGCAAGAAGATGATGTAGAATAACGCCTGTGAGGTTCATACTAGTCGTGAAGTCCTTAGATCGTTTCACATGTACATTGCGTCTGTTATTAAAGAATAATAATAATAATAATCTACCTATTATAGCAATATGTTATATTAATGAAGTTGCCATCAATTTATTTGTGCTACGTTTCTAAAATACATTGATGTGTTTTGCCCTAGTTTTGTTACCTAAAAGGGATCATATTTACCAATGAAATCTTAAAAAAATGAATTAGAAAAATATTAGAATGTGTCTTTCTGACACATAGAAATAAATTCAGAGTGTATTAATCTTTTCAAAATTTATTGTGATTAATTTCTTTAAATATGAACAAATACATCTATCCGATAATAACACTTGGACTCGCTAGTTTTGTGACGTATTCTGGTTATTGTGTATATAAACATTCCAAGCAGAAAGTTCAAAATAGATGCACTTGTAATTTCTTCGAATGTAAAATGTTTATAAAAGATTGATATAGATATATTTTTTAAGAAAGGTATTTTTTTAGCTCATTTGACTGAAATTGTACATAAAGAGGCGAGTAAAAGTAAAAGTTACCTCGAATTATGTGAATTATCTACTCCAACGAGTCGCAGGGAATATTTTATGAAAAAAGTACAGGCAGCGAATGGTTGCATTAATTCCGGTGATCATGACAAAAGCATAGAACTACTAATTAGAGCCATGGCAGTTTGTTCTAGGCCTGCAACACTCTTGCAATGCATGTCAACCACTCTGCCAGTGAAAGTTTATAGAAAACTAATTAAGAGATTATCGGATTTGAATTAATGTTTTGTGATCATTTTGCTTTAAAAAATGTGTTATATGTGTAGTCTAATAACCAGAAACGTTTAATCAAAAAATAATGTAAACTGTGCATTAAATTACACAAAAGAGATATAAATTAATTTATTTGAAAAATGCATAAATTATAATGGTAGAGAGGTTTGTTGACGTTGAAATGTATGGTAGCATTAAATTAAATTAGAATTGTTAATTCTTTAGTTGTACATTTATTGGTGTTCGTTATCATGTCTGTGTGTACATTATTTACAACATAAACAAACAAGATTTCTTATTTTTAACATTTCTTTTTATAAAAATTTGTTTTCTGAATAGCTTTTAAAGAAAGAAGAAAAAATTCACTCCCGATTTTGAAAATGGTAAGTATTAAAGCAGTTTTATGAAAAGCATTAAAGCAACAAAACTATGTATATTTGAGTTGCTGACTATACACTAATGCTCTATATTTTTTAAAAGTTCATCTCGGGGTGGGGTTTTTCAGTATAGCAAGCATAGGTCCACGTCAATAAAGCTAGCACCCCCACTTCAAGCAAATTTTAACAAAATTATCCTATCATTTAGTACTAATTAAAGACAAATTTGTACCAAAAATGATTAAATTTGTACCAAGAACCATTTAGCCAGAAATAGCATTTGAAAAGTGGGGGTGCTGGCTTGAGCTATTCACATATCAAGACTGGCAGTGGGAACTGGCAATCAAGCTAGCACCTCCATTTTAATAAAAATGAAAATTTTCTACACCATTTAGTACTAAAAAACACCTAAATATGCACTTTCAAATTGACATATGTGGCTTAAACATGTAGAAATATAACTCTGCATATGTTTGCTATAAGCAGAAAAAACATGCAAATGCATAGAAATCCTATACCTAGTAATTAGTGTTGGTGTAAATATCTTCTCTTGATAATAGACAATTAAAACAGCACCTTTAGTATTGTTTAAAGAGAACGTTACAATAGATATTATCTTAAACAACTGCGATAAAATTTTTGTAATAGCTACTAAAATTAGTATTAAATGTTTTAATGAACATTACCTATCCTATGAAGTAGGATCACCATCAAATAATATAAATATTATTATAATAGAATCATTAACTTCTTTCACGGCCTTCGATGCATATCTATAATGCATTCAATAATAAAAGATTTTTACCATTTATTTTTGTACTAGGTTTGGTGTGATGTCAATAAAGCATTAATAACATGTTTTTTACTGAAAGAATACAATACATTCAATTCAACAGTGTTCTGCATTTAACGTCATTAATTTAAAATAAGGTTGCATTTAAAAGAGAAAAATAGCATATTATTAAATTAAAAACAACCTAACATTCATTTAAAAATAACTTGGATTTAAAAGTAAATATTGGTACTATATTTTTTAAATTAATTGCAATCTACCAGTCAAATAACGTTTATCTTACTTTTAAATAATTAATAAAACTATTTAAATCAACCCTCGAAATAAGTTTTTGATTTAAATGCACACTACATTCAATTAAAAATTAAAAACTCCAAAAGTAGAGCTACTTCTAAATTTAAAAAATACTTTGTTGGCGCATTTTTGAAAGTAAAAAATTTTGATGTTGCCTGCATTTTTTTTAATTTTGTAACATTACGTTTTTCTCAACATAATAATACCCCGCGACTGGGCGCCAATTGTAACACCTTTTTTCTGCACGGTAAGACAACAGTAAAACATCAAAATATATCAAGATATTTATACTTACTTTACTGTGATGCTCAAGATTGCCTCGGCTTGAGATCTTACTCTTTATTACAAATTTGAATATCAGGTCGTAGGTATTGGTTCTACAGTTGTCTAATTATTAAAAGGAATAGATAAAAGTTTCAAAACTCAATAAAATACAATAATAGGGCGCCATCTGATTATGAAACTTGATAACATTAATTAAACAAAAAAACACTGAGGTCACACTAATCAGAAAATGAACTCGGATCCAATAAATTTTGATCAAATACTTTACTATACTCGATAGTATCAAAGTTAGGCTGTAGAGAAATATAAATAAAACGTTCATAATTATATGGGTCTATGTTGGTCACTTTAGTTAAACTTGAAAACATATTTATTATAAGAATATAAAAATAAGACATAAAAATACATTTATTGAACTTAAAAATTCTGATATTAATACCAGGCATAAGAGCTCTTAGCGGTAGGGAACGTTTAAATACAAAAATATATAAGTAATCAACATTTAAAAAATGAAATAACTACAAAAAATGTTACACGATAAACAAAGAAATCATATTTCACAATACCTTAATCATCTTGATAAGTTTCAAACAAAACCAGTACTAAATTGCACGAAATTGCTTTTTATAACACCAGGAACCATTACTGCTGAATAGTAAAAACTGGAACGGGTTCTTGTAGGACGGCAGTTACTTAATTTGGAGCCACGATGAATTAACCTTCCAGCATTATGTCGAGAAACTATTGGTGATTCAATTCACCCTAACCAAAACTTCTAGTACAACCATATAACTCAAATAACTTTAGTTATTAGATTATTATTAAAAGCAATCCAGTTCTTTTTATTATTATATTTTAATATAATCCGTATGCCACTTAAATCCAGACTGAATTTTATCAAGCACTAGAACTTTAATAAAAATTTTAACTTTCATACGATGGTTAATTATAATTTTAACCTTTTATGCGATCCGAAATTCTTTATCATTCAATAGTTCGATCACTTAAGGTAAAATCTATAGTTATTTATTATTATCGAGGTGTTAGACGGGAATTAACTTTGTTGTTAAGCTGTATAAGAATAGACGATACTTTCAGTAAGGAAATGAATTTCCCACAATTTAATAGCACGGAAGTCCGGAAAATTATAAACACAACGAGACTTTTACTAAACGTAAGTTCACAACTAATACAACGGGAACGAAATTTTTCTTCTTCAAAACTATACGTCAACTATCCAAGGCTTGGCGTTAACTTGAATCGACGTCAACTATCTAACTTAACTCGACGTCGACTGCCTACTCGGTAGCTCAACTTAAGTGAGACCGAACTAAAAACTCGGGGTTATTTTCTAAATACGGAATATTTTTTTAGCGGGGTGCGCTTTTGCAGAGGCCAATAAAAGAGTCGCATGATTTCGGTTTGACGAATCAAAATTAGTCCGACACAAAGGAAATTTGGAACGCAATATTCTTTATAACAAAAAATTGCAGACGGGATGTATTCCGAGACACAGATGGCCTCTTTAAAAAATACCATTTAGCACGTACAAACTAGCAAAATAGATTTTGACAATATTTTCGGAGAATAAGTGTTTATGAGAAAGCTTAAAAGCATGGTTTCACACAAACCAAAATTGTTTATCTTGTAAATTTTAACACCGGAATCACATGATACTGCAAACACGTGTCTTGGCCTTACCTTTTAGTTATAATAGAAGCTATAATTTTGTTATTTTATTATACAGAACGGCTCCACTAGTCTGGAAAGATGACCTTTAATACATTTTTATGAGGTTTATTTGTACCACAAGCCAATATATTTTAAATTACAAGAAAGATGCAGACTTACAGGACCGCATTTAAGATTTTTTTAGCAACTTCGCCCCAAAATTTCATTAATTCAAGATTGGTAAAAAATACCGTTACAATTTAAAAGCAAAAAAATTTTTAGTGTAGATTTAAAAGAAACTTTCAACGATTACAATGGTATGCATTTTTTTATTCGCGTGATGAATGTTGTAGCATCCCCTTGTTAGCATCTCTATTATACCAGAATGCTTTGGTAACTTAATGCTTATTCTTTATACCATAAAATGCTTTTGACTATGTCATGTCAGGAGTAATTAAAATTAAGAAAGAAGTTCATTGCTGCATTCGATATCGTAAAAAAAATGTTTTTGTTCTTCTCATAGCTATATTCAGATAAGAAATTTCAGAGAACTCTTAACACACATTGTGACTAGGTACAGGTGGTTTCTGAAATTTAAAGCATTGCAGGCTGTACAGTAAAAATATTAAAAGCAATTTATTTACTACTTAAATATTGGCTTATTAAATAATAGCCTAGGGCACTTACCATAGTAGCAGATATATATTATATAAATATTCGTTTTCAAATATTTATAATATATCTTTTTGACATCCGCCTAAATATTTAGCTAATATATTATTTAAAATATTTCTTTAATATTTTTTTAATAACATTTATTTAACATTCCAGTTAGGATATCTTATGAATGTTTACATTAGTCTTAATATATTAGAATAAAATATCAAATGCTATTATAAGAAAATATTTATTATAGATACTACAGCTGTAATAGATATTACATAGTATCTACCTACACTAAATCTAAATAGATGTCAAAATATGAACATTTTGAACAAATCATTAAATAAACAAATTTAACGAAGAACACACAAGGACAAATTGTCCTAAAATAAATTAAATTTCAATAAAGTCAATATAGACGTTCATACATACTGTTGTGATAATGTTGGGTCAAAAAAAATTATTAAAAGAGATTAATTGAGATCAAACCCTCCAACACTTGATGAAATATGAAAGGTTATAAATTGCAAAATAAACCTGTTATTGTTCAAATTCACAAACACAAATAAATTTCTTTTCAAACATTTAAATGGATAATTTTATAGTAGATAGGCTACCTGCGTTCTGGGACAATCCTTATGGAAATTAACATGGAAAATCGCCAAGGTCCGATTTAGCAAAAAGATCACAAATCCAAGATGGCGTCGGCTCGCGACTCGAGGTCATCCGCGACTCGGTCCGGCGCGCGACGGCGCACACCTGTGTAAGATCTTGATATCTACACGATTTTATGTTAAAACAAGCTTGTAGAGCTATTATAAATACATATTATTTTAAACTTCAAACGTGTTTAAATGGTATTGAAATTGTTTATATTATTAACAAAAGTGTATATATTCTTTCTAAGTGTTAACAACAAATCAAGGTAACCTTTATCATTAGTTTTATAACTTTCTTTTAAATACCGTTGCATAACTATTATAAATATTATAAACATTATTAGAAACATAGATCCGAAATATCAAACTAGAGAATTATATTAGTTGAAGCCTCCATAATATCACGTTTTCAATAAATACTAGATATAATTAATCAGCTTCATTATAAATTTAATAGAAAGCATTATATTTTTTTCAAGTCAATTCTTTTTATGAAAAACAGTTCGTATTAGAGTTTACTTTAAGGATACCTTATACCTACGCTTATTGAAAACCAATAATAGGCAAGCAGATAACATTTTAATAATTTTGATCTAATAAGGTACTAAACTGATTAGGACTCCTTTGCAAATTTATCAGGCTGAATGTAATTAGAAAATATACTTTATCGCTTACTAATTAGATTATTATATATGATGTTAACATATAATAAAGACACTAAAGTACTTTTAATAGTAGGTATTTGCCTATCAGAACAAGATATCATTAGGTAGGTCATTAACGCATTTGTGTATCTAGCAGCTTATCATTATAAATTATATACCTCCTGTTCCGACACAGCCAACAAAAAAATAATCAAGATTGAACTTGTATGTATTACGTCATTACCGTCTGGAACCAGTAACATCTATCCTGTTTATCGCGGTTTTGTCTAGAAAAAGACATTAACCTCATATCATATAATCCAACGAAATCATCAAACATGAAAAATCATAATGGGACAATTCATGCTATACATATTTTATAGTTTTAAAACGAAACGCATTTTTCATATTTCTACGAAATATTAACCCGTATATCATAATCTGTTTATCTCAACTGTTAAAAACAAATAAATACCATCCCTTAAGAAGTTGACTTGTTTAGTTTTACCATGATCCTACCTACGCAGAAATGAGGTTTTCTAATAACTGTAATAAAAATTTAACGAAGCTGAAAGCATCATAACAAACAGCACGATTGAAACCTTATAGTAAAATGATCTGTATTACCTGTATGTACTGATGCTATTAGAGGTCGCATTAAAGAATCTCCTCTCTCGACATGAAGAAATCTGTATTATCGACGACCTAGGTAATGCTAATAGAGGGCGTAATGAAGAAATCTGTATTATCGACGACGACGACAGCTCGATAAAACGTTTAAAATTTTGAATTTGTCATTCTTGAAGTCACCATAATGGATTTCACGCCCTTGAATTTTATATTTCACATCTGACTAACCACGTGATCAAGACCGCTGTATTCTAATGAAACTTTCTACCCAAAGAGATCATGAAATTTAAAGAAACAAACAATCGTCAATGATATCAACGAGTTTTGCAAGCTCGACTAACCGATATATCTATGTCAGTTGCTACCCTTCGTGAAGGGCTTTCAGATCTCCATGTTAAGAAAATTACGTTAATAAATACACAAACTCTTGAATCACGTTCAGGGATCGGAATGGTTTCTAACACTAATATGTATTAGTATCAACGGCTGAATTAACTATTTAAAAAGAGAAAAACTAGTTCTAATGCAGAAAAATAACTTACCATTTGCGCTTTGTAATACCAGATATCACTTTAAATTAAAACATCTTAACCACCGCACCTCATCAAGAAGGAATATTACACTAATCATTTTTTTAAATTTAAAACCGCTCCTTATTAACACAGCTATACAGTACAAGGTACCGCGATAAAATGAACTCAAATATCCGGGTCTCGATGACAAAAGGGAAACAAACACCCTGAGGCTATGTCTGCATTCTTTTAAAAAGGCCCGATTTGATCTCCAAATCACTAGAAATATGTGGAATTCTACCTGCTTAAAACTCAAAACAGGTAAAGATTCTCCCTTTCTTAACGTAATTGTTCCAATGCTTTGCCGTCGTCAATATAATCTTTTTCAAGCTTCCTTAAAAATAGCTTTTTTGTGGACTTGAAATCGAGATAATTATCAGATTAAAATGCATCACTATACCCCAAAAAGGTCGGATTGGCTACCTGAGGCACGATAGCAGGTACTAATCCTTGAACATTTTTAAAATCCTTGTACAGTAAAAACAAAAGAGTATGGTTGATGGTTAGGTTTTAACTTATTTCCTTTCCGAATCAAAATACTTAGATTTTCACATAAAGTCTTTAGGGCGATCTGTCACATTTCTTTTTAATAAACAAAAATTTGTTCCGACACGAAATTGCTTGATAGATGATATCAGAGATTTACGAGAACTGAAGTAACTTTGAACGTAGTATACTATCCCTCTCTCTAACACTTATGCTTAAATAATACTATCTTTGTCAGTATCATATTACTCATAAACGTGTAAAGTGGATCTTAGCAGGCGTTTAGTATTTTAACAATTTTATGCACCATCACATATAGGTTAGAACAAAAACAGAATTAAAAATAACATCCATTTATTAGAATAAAAAAGGTATTACATTTAGGGATGCATACGTGATTAGTAATTTAAATTAGATATATTGGCCTGCTATAGAATCAACTTAATTATTATTTTGTTTGTTAAAATGCGTCCTGTGTAAAGCTTTATAAACCTAATCCATGCGTTCGTTTTCAATCCATGATTGCTAATAACACGTATACAATCAACACCGGCTTAAGTCAACTTGATCAGAATAATAATTTTGATATTAAAAGAAAATTCAACGTGATCAGTTTATATATATAAGGGATATAATTAAGTTAATTAAAAGAGAACCCTTCTTTTACAAAAGGTTTTACCTGTGTTCTTTTTACCTGCCTGGTATTCTACGATCAGATAACACTTGAACGTCCGAAATCGGAATAATAAACATGTTTTTATTTTACGTTACTGGCATAACTTACCTTCTTCCGTAAGTTACTTGTAAATAATTATTTTTAAAAATTCAATTCAACTTTCCAACACAATGACTCGTGTATATAATTTAAAATTTAATCATTACTTTAAAAACAAATGACGTAACAGGTTGAAAATGGTACAGTATAGTTTCAAGTAATTAAAATCGCTATACCCCTTCGAGATTTTTCCAAAAAAAAATTAATGTTAAAGAGGTTATCGAATTTACCCGCTACTTTATCACCTTATCACCAAATAACGTTCAAATACAGAAGCTAATTCGGAATGAACCTAATAAACATGTACTTTACCTCAGTTTAATCAAGGGATTTCTTCATTTCAAAATCTTTCTTTTGAAATATTTCAAATATGTTAAAATGAACTTACAACAAGTATAGATAATTACATACCATCATTTTTATAATTTCATATACTTGAAAATTGAATGTATATATATATATATATATATATATATATATATATATATATATATATATATATATATATATATATATATATATTGCTGTGGATGGTAGTTTCAAAATTTTGGAAAATTTTGAAAATTTTGTGAAAATCTAAAATCTTTGTTAAATACTAACACTTTTGGAATATTTTTATCAACTTTTCCAGTTAAAAATAAATTTGAGGTATTTTATGGTGTGTCATTGATTTTGAAATCAATGTGTATACTTTTTAATAAGGTTAAATAATACATGTTTCATTATTTATTATCAAATAGCTTACTCACCGATTACTTAAGTATACGTAACATCCAGTTGTGCGCAAGTTTTTGTTATGATGTAATTCAATTATGTATAATTTCAAATGAGCATTATCGACGGGTTATGTGATTCTTTTAAGGTTTTGTTTATGTAAATAGTTCGTTATTATTGCGTAAAAGTATTGTGTAATAATCTGTAATAGATGTGTCACTTTTATAAAGAGTAATAATCTGCATATTATGTATTATATGTTGTAAATAGTGTAGTGATTGTATTAGATCATAAGGTGACGTCAAATTATGTAAATAGGAAATAGTATTTAAGCTTAGAAAATCATAATTTTAAGGAGTTCCTGATAGAAAGCGACGCAGTAAAGTCGTGTAAGAAATATAGTAAATATGTAAATAATCACTTACTGTTAAACGACGAAAGAGTAAAGATATTATAGTAAATCCAGTAAAGTCGTGGCTGATAATATTGTAAATAAATAGTTAAGTTGGTTGATGTATGGAATACGGCGAAAGTATTAAAAGGTTGTAAATTGTAAAAGTGTATAAAGAACCACCTTTTAAAGTTAATTTACTTGCTAAATAAGCAAGATAATAAATCTTCGATTAAAACCATCAATCGGTGTTTTATTTAATTAAACACAAAAAGCAAATACAAGTTCTTCGAAAAAGGGATATATACCCGCAGTTAATAAACAAAAGTGAGTTCCAAAATCAAGTGTGTGGATGATATTATATGGAAAATCCATGTAAAAGGAAGAAAGTCAACCCTGAATTGGAAACCAGCCCTGGGTCAACATAAAGTGATCTACTCTGCCAATGGTTTGGGAAAGAGGACATCTATAGTAAAGGGAAAGAAGAAATATATAAAAAAAAAGGTAGGAAGTTATTTCCTTTTTTGTATTGGCATTTGCTGAAGAAAAGACTATCGTTTGTAAAGTGTAGTAAAGTGATATGAACAATTTAGTAATAGTTAAAAAATTAATTAAGATTTCAATTTTAAAAGTGTTTTTAAATTTCAATTTGTATAATTTTTTTAATACCACAAGAATCCACATTCACCCTGAGATGAGTCTTTATTAAATATAATTCTGTTAATTTAAGTTATTTAACTGGCGCCCAACTCTCTTACGTAAACTTGAGTTAGTCAAGAACTAACGTAACATTAATATTATATAACCATTGCATTATTAAATCTATTAAAAGGTATTTTCAAATCATATTAGAATTTATAAAAGAGGGAAGTTAAAAAGCATTTCCAAAGTTCACAGTTAAATTAAAAATCAATTTACTTATAAAATAATTATCTACGATCGAACGGCAATTATTCACAGTTTCAAAATATATAATAAAATTTTTAAAATAATTTATTATTGTTAATTATCCAATATCACTGCTTTAATATATGGCGACCGACAACGTGGGATATTTGTGGTAGATATAGCCTTTTGTGGTTTATATAATCTTTTGAAAAATAGTAGGTTATAGTAGCTTTTAATAGATTATTTGGCTTTTGAGATTATTTAATTTTGTAGGTTATTTTGCGTATAGTAATAGTTAGCTTGTTAGGATTATATTAGCTTGTTTAGATTATAATAGCATAATTAAGAGATATAGAAAAGATTTTTAGTGGTTAATGTATGACGTCAGTTAAAAATATATATTCTGCCGCGGAAAGTAATTTAGTATTAAAAAAGAAGTATACAGATAAAGAATTAGTTGTGTCTGAGAAGCAGAAAGCTTTAACCAGTTCAGTAATGGAGGGGAACGGCGAAGAAGGCAAGCCAGCGCAATCTGAACTTTCGCAAATGTTGGCACAAATGCAGGAACTGATGAACAAACAATCTGAAGAAAGAAAAAAAGAAAGGGAACAAAAGAAACAAGATCAAGAGAAACGTGATAAAGAAATGAAACAAGATCAAGAGAAACGTGATAAAGAAATGAAACAAGATCAAGAGAAACGTGATAAAGAAATGAAGGAATTTAGTGCTAAATTAGACAAACAATCAAAAGAATTAAGAAAATTAGATGTAGAGAACAGTGATGATAAAACTATAGAAGATGAGTTAGGACAGGTAGATGTAAATTGTAATATTAATAAAAATGAAATGTTAAAGGAAGGAAGAATTAACAAAATGGAAGGTAGTGAAAAATATAAGAAAGAGGACGGTAATTTGTTACAGGATGATGAAAATATAATTAATGAACCATTTAGTGTAGTGGAGGAAGATGAGGAAAAATTTAAAATATTAAAAGATAAACAATTTTTAGAATTAGGAAAGTCAGGTGTAGGGAATGATATTAATAATGATGAAAATTTGAAGGAGAAAATAATTGATGAGTTTCAATATAGTAAAAGATATAAGAAAAAGGCTAATAAACAAATTAGGAGTAAAAGGGTAAATTTAAAATACAAAGAAAAGAAAAATAAACATAATAAAATCATGATTAGTAATTTTAAAATTATGAAGAAAAATAAAGAGTTTGATAGAGGAAGAGGGAAAAATAGTAGGATTGTAAATAAACTCTGGAAAAGACAAATTTTACCAATTAGTAATTTTCATCTAACGAATTATAAAAGCAGAAGAAAGAAATAAAGATCTTTGTAGAATATTATTGTAATTAGAATTTACATAACCATTTGTGACAAGAAACCCAGATATGACGTAATTTAAAATGATTCAGACTTAATAACTGATTTGACTTTATATAATAAACAGGCTTATGGAATTTTATACTCAATTAGGACTTATGTATTATGTTATTAAAAATGAAAGAGGGAAAGTGTATGAATAAAATGAAAATTAAAATTTAGATGAAAAATGTTTATGAAATGTTTATAGGAGAAAATGGGGATTAGGAAATGATATTAAAATAAAATTATAAATGAAAGATTAATGAATAATAAGAAGATATAAGTTTATAAGGTGAATAGTGATGAATTTGATTATGATAAGTATAAATCTTATGAAAAAGAAAATAAAAGTAGGATTGTCTAGATGAAATGGAAACTATGATTGAAATATATTATTATATGATAAGCAAAAAGATTAGTAAATTTATAAAGAGCGATTAATAATAAAAATGACGTAGGAAATAGAATGATTATGATACATTGAAAAAGGATTATGAAATAATTAGATGAATAGGATGAAGATGAGATTGGGATGGATTGATAAGATGTAATTATTGTAAATATTGTAGATAGTTTAGTTAGCAGATTTAGAATAGGGCAAGTTTATTGGGATAAAAGATTAAAATACAAAAAAATATTGGTGTTTAAAAATAAAACTAGTTTAACATTTGTTATTTAACATTTTTTGTGTTTAAAAGTAAAATTGCATTTTTCAATTTTATTTGAAACAGGAGGGGATAAATGCTGTGGATGGTAGTTTCAAAATTTTGGAAAATTTTGAAAATTTTGTGAAAATCTAAAATCTTTGTTAAATACTAACACTTTTGGAATATTTTTATCAA
The DNA here is from genome assembly GCA_929113105.1 of Agrypnus murinus. Lineage (NCBI taxonomy): Eukaryota > Metazoa > Arthropoda > Insecta > Coleoptera > Elateridae > Agrypnus > Agrypnus murinus. The sequence goes on from OV816027.1 coordinate 153,393,391, forward strand.
CTTTTCCAGTTAAAAATAAATTTGAGGTATTTTATGGTGTGTCATTGATTTTGAAATCAATGTGTATACTTTTTAATAAGGTTAAATAATACATGTTTCATTATTTATTATCAAATAGCTTACTCACCGATTACTTAAGTATACGTAACATCCAGTTGTGCGCAAGTTTTTGTTATGATGTAATTCAATTATGTATAATTTCAAATGAGCATTATCGACGGGTTATGTGATTCTTTTAAGGTTTTGTTTATGTAAATAGTTCGTTATTATTGCGTAAAAGTATTGTGTAATAATCTGTAATAGATGTGTCACTTTTATAAAGAGTAATAATCTGCATATTATGTATTATATGTTGTAAATAGTGTAGTCATTGTATTAGATCATAAGGTGACGTCAAATTATGTAAATAGGAAATAGTATTTAAGCTTAGAAAATCATAATTTTAAGGAGTTCCTGATAGAAAGCGACGCAGTAAAGTCGTGTAAGAAATATAGTAAATATGTAAATAATCACTTACTGTTAAACGACGAAAGAGTAAAGATATTATAGTAAATCCAGTAAAGTCGTGGCTGATAATATTGTAAATAAATAGTTAAGTTGGTTGATGTATGGAATACGGCGAAAGTATTAAAAGGTTGTAAATTGTAAAAGTGTATAAAGAACCACCTTTTAAAGTTAATTTACTTGCTAAATAAGCAAGATAATAAATCTTCGATTAAAACCATCAATCGGTGTTTTATTTAATTAAACACAAAAAGCAAATACAAGTTCTTCGAAAAAGGGATATATACCCGCAGTTAATAAACAAAAGTGAGTTCCAAAATCAAGTGTGTGGATGATATTATATGGAAAATCCATGTAAAAGGAAGAAAGTCAACCCTGAATTGGAAACCAGCCCTGGGTCAACATAAAGTGATCTACTCTGCCAATGGTTTGGGAAAGAGGACATCTATAGTAAAGGGAAAGAAGAAATATATAAAAAAAAGGTAGGAAGTTATTTCCTTTTTTGTATTGGCATTTGCTGAAGAAAAGACTATCGTTTGTAAAGTGTAGTAAAGTGATATGAACAATTTAGTAATAGTTAAAAAATTAATTAAGATTTCAATTTTAAAAGTGTTTTTAAATTTCAATTTGTATAATTTTTTTAATACCACAAGAATCCACATTCACCCTGAGATGAGTCTTTATTAAATATAATTCTGTTAATTTAAGTTATTTAACTGGCGCCCAACTCTCTTACGTAAACTTGAGTTAGTCAAGAACTAACGTAACATTAATATTATATAACCATTGCATTATTAAATCTATTAAAAGGTATTTTCAAATCATATTAGAATTTATAAAAGAGGGAAGTTAAAAAGCATTTCCAAAGTTCACAGTTAAATTAAAAATCAATTTACTTATAAAATAATTATCTACGATCGAACGGCAATTATTCACAGTTTCAAAATATATAATAAAATTTTTAAAATAATTTATTATTGTTAATTATCCAATATCACTGCAATATATATATATATATATATATATATATATATATATATATATATATATAATGATTTAGAAATATCGTATCCTGGTATACGGGTTCGAATCCTGGCCAGAGATAATAATTTTTCATAATTCAAATTATGTCTTCATTATATATATATATATATATATATATATATATATATATATATATATATATATATATATATATATATATATATATATGTATATATATATATATATATATATATATATATATATATATATATATGATACTTCACTACTGGAAGATGGCAAGTGTGATCTTGCCGAAACGTCGTCAACCATTGTCTGGTTCCTCTAGAAGCCGAATAGTGAATACGCGGAGTGAAACCCGGAAAAGTAGTGAAGTATCATATATATATATATATATATATATATATATATATATATATATATATATATATATATATATATATATATATATATATATATATATAAATAATGGATTGTTTTCGACCGTACAGTATATATATATATATAATAGAATTGGAAATATCGGGTATGCGGTCTGTAGTAAAATCTTTTTATTTTTTACTCAATATTTCGTCGCTTTTTTGCAACTTCTTCAGGAGTAAAAAAATTAGATTAACTAGTCTTTATAAAAACAGATTCAAAATAGCATAAAAATAATTTTTATGCTATTGACTCTCTACACAGTCTACATCGTGTAACCACGCGAAGCAGAAGGAAGTTAGAAGTGACCTGAAGATGGCAAGTGTGATCTTGCCGAAACGTCGTCAACCATTGTCTGGTTCCTCTAGGAGCCGAATAGTGAATACGCGGAGTGAAACCCGGAAAAGTAGTGAAGTATATATATATATATATATATATATATATATATATATATATATATATACATTCAATTTTCAAGTATATGAAATTATAAAAATGATGGTATGTAATTATCTATACTTGTTGTAAGTTCATTTTAACATATTTGAAATATTTCAAAAGAAAGATTTTGAAATGAAGAAATCCCTTGATTAAACTGAGGTAAAGTACATGTTTATTAGGTTCATTCCGAATTAGCTTCTGTATTTGAACGTTATTTGGTGATAAGGTGATAAAGTAGCGGGTAAATTCGATAACCTCTTTAACATTAATTTTTTTTTTGGAAAAATCTCGAAGGGGTATAGCGATTTTAATTACTTGAAACTATACTGTACCATTTTCAACCTGTTACGTCATTTGTTTTTAAAGTAATGATTAAATTTTAAATTATATACACGAGTCATTGTGTTGGAAAGTTGAATTGAATTTTTAAAAATAATTATTTACAAGTAACTTACGGAAGAAGGTAAGTTATGCCAGTAACGTAAAATAAAAACATGTTTATTATTCCGATTTCGGACGTTCAAGTGTTATCTGATCGTAGAATACCAGGCAGGTAAAAAGAACACAGGTAAAACCTTTTGTAAAAGAAGGGTTCTCTTTTAATTAACTTAATTATATCCCTTATATATATAAACTGATCACGTTGAATTTTCTTTTAATATCAAAATTATTATTCTGATCAAGTTGACTTAAGCCGGTGTTGATTGTATACGTGTTATTAGCAATCATGGATTGAAAACGAACGCATGGATTAGGTTTATAAAGCTTTACACAGGACGCATTTTAACAAACAAAATAATAATTAAGTTGATTCTATAGCAGGCCAATATATCTAATTTAAATTACTAATCACGTATGCATCCCTAAATGTAATACCTTTTTTATTCTAATAAATGGATGTTATTTTTAATTCTGTTTTTGTTCTAACCTATATGTGATGGTGCATAAAATTGTTAAAATACTAAACGCCTGCTAAGATCCACTTTACACGTTTATGAGTAATATGATACTGACAAAGATAGTATTATTTAAGCATAAGTGTTAGAGAGAGGGATAGTATACTACGTTCAAAGTTACTTCAGTTCTCGTAAATCTCTGATATCATCTATCAAGCAATTTCGTGTCGGAACAAATTTTTGTTTATTAAAAAGAAATGTGACAGATCGCCCTAAAGACTTTATGTGAAAATCTAAGTATTTTGATTCGGAAAGGAAATAAGTTAAAACCTAACCATCAACCATACTCTTTTGTTTTTACTGTACAAGGATTTTAAAAATGTTCAAGGATTAGTACCTGCTATCGTGCCTCAGGTAGCCAATCCGACCTTTTTGGGGTATAGTGATGCATTTTAATCTGATAATTATCTCGATTTCAAGTCCACAAAAAAGCTATTTTTAAGGAAGCTTGAAAAAGATTATATTGACGACGGCAAAGCATTGGAACAATTACGTTAAGAAAGGGAGAATCTTTACCTGTTTTGAGTTTTAAGCAGGTAGAATTCCACATATTTCTAGTGATTTGGAGATCAAATCGGGCCTTTTTAAAAGAATGCAGACATAGCCTCAGGGTGTTTGTTTCCCTTTTGTCATCGAGACCCGGATATTTGAGTTCATTTTATCGCGGTACCTTGTACTGTATAGCTGTGTTAATAAGGAGCGGTTTTAAATTTAAAAAAATGATTAGTGTAATATTCCTTCTTGATGAGGTGCGGTGGTTAAGATGTTTTAATTTAAAGTGATATCTGGTATTACAAAGCGCAAATGGTAAGTTATTTTTCTGCATTAGAACTAGTTTTTCTCTTTTTAAATAGTTAATTCAGCCGTTGATACTAATACATATTAGTGTTAGAAACCATTCCGATCCCTGAACGTGATTCAAGAGTTTGTGTATTTATTAACGTAATTTTCTTAACATGGAGATCTGAAAGCCCTTCACGAAGGGTAGCAACTGACATAGATATATCGGTTAGTCGAGCTTGCAAAACTCGTTGATATCATTGACGATTGTTTGTTTCTTTAAATTTCATGATCTCTTTGGGTAGAAAGTTTCATTAGAATACAGCGGTCTTGATCACGTGGTTAGTCAGATGTGAAATATAAAATTCAAGGGCGTGAAATCCATTATGGTGACTTCAAGAATGACAAATTCAAAATTTTAAACGTTTTATCGAGCTGTCGTCGTCGTCGATAATACAGATTTCTTCATTACGCCCTCTATTAGCATTACCTAGGTCGTCGATAATACAGATTTCTTCATGTCGAGAGAGGAGATTCTTTAATGCGACCTCTAATAGCATCAGTACATACAGGTAATACAGATCATTTTACTATAAGGTTTCAATCGTGCTGTTTGTTATGATGCTTTCAGCTTCGTTAAATTTTTATTACAGTTATTAGAAAACCTCATTTCTGCGTAGGTAGGATCATGGTAAAACTAAACAAGTCAACTTCTTAAGGGATGGTATTTATTTGTTTTTAACAGTTGAGATAAACAGATTATGATATACGGGTTAATATTTCGTAGAAATATGAAAAATGCGTTTCGTTTTAAAACTATAAAATATGTATAGCATGAATTGTCCCATTATGATTTTTCATGTTTGATGATTTCGTTGGATTATATGATATGAGGTTAATGTCTTTTTCTAGACAAAACCGCGATAAACAGGATAGATGTTACTGGTTCCAGACGGTAATGACGTAATACATACAAGTTCAATCTTGATTATTTTTTTGTTGGCTGTGTCGGAACAGGAGGTATATAATTTATAATGATAAGCTGCTAGATACACAAATGCGTTAATGACCTACCTAATGATATCTTGTTCTGATAGGCAAATACCTACTATTAAAAGTACTTTAGTGTCTTTATTATATGTTAACATCATATATAATAATCTAATTAGTAAGCGATAAAGTATATTTTCTAATTACATTCAGCCTGATAAATTTGCAAAGGAGTCCTAATCAGTTTAGTACCTTATTAGATCAAAATTATTAAAATGTTATCTGCTTGCCTATTATTGGTTTTCAATAAGCGTAGGTATAAGGTATCCTTAAAGTAAACTCTAATACGAACTGTTTTTCATAAAAAGAATTGACTTGAAAAAAATATAATGCTTTCCATTAAATTTATAATGAAGCTGATTAATTATATCTAGTATTTATTGAAAACGTGATATTATGGAGGCTTCAACTAATATAATTCTCTAGTTTGATATTTCGGATCTATGTTTCTAATAATGTTTATAATATTTATAATAGTTATGCAACGGTATTTAAAAGAAAGTTATAAAACTACTGATAAAGGTTACCTTGATTTGTTGTTAACACTTAGAAAGAATATATACACTTTTGTTAATAATATAAACAATTTCAATACAATTTAAACACGTTTGAAGTTTAAAATAATATGTATTTATAATAGCTCTACAAGCTTGTCTTAACATGAAATCGTGTAGATATCAAGATCTTACACAGGTGTGCGCCGTCGCGCGCCGGACCGAGTCGCGGATGACCTCGAGTCGCGAGCCGATGCCATCTTGGATTTGTGATCTTTTCGCTAAATCGGACCTTGGCGATCTCCCATGTTAATTTCCATAAGGATTGTCCCAGAACGCAGGTAGCCTATCTACTTTTTATTTAGTAACACAGAAAAGAAATAAAAATTTAAAATTCCATGAAAAGAAAAGAAAACAACTATTAAAAATTAAAATTAAAGAAAATCAAATTAAATCTTGGTGTCAAATAGATTTAACAAAATAAGAATTAAGAGACATTCTAATTCTCTTTGTCCTTTTTAATTCTTATCTGACCAATCCAACAATCTTAAATTACTATTAATAAATTAAAAATTGAAAATTATTTTAAATTTTAAAATTATTTGGCGCGACACAAACAAGTTAATCGCTCTAACTTGAAAGTTAGCAGATTCCTGTTATAGTTGGTAAAATTACCTGCTTATTTGTTGATGAGATGTTCACATTCCATGTCATCCTTCAAATGGATTTTATTTGTGATTGTTGAAGATAAATATAATTATTAAAGTTTCAACACGTATCTTCCAGGGCGTGAGTACATAAAATAATTCGGTTATTTGTAACAAGATTCCATCACCTTCCTTTAATTCGTTCCATACAAAATAAATTTCCAAATTTTCTCCAAATAATAATAACAGTCTGAACATCAAATTAAAAAAACTGCACTTTCGTTTATTTCACTTTAAGTTCACTTTGATTGTTCATTTTAATTATTATTAATTAAATTATTAAGAACTTATAAAAAAAATTAAAACAAGATGAGATTTGTCATAACCTCACTTTGTTGACATTTAAGTGACTTTTTATCATAGTGATAAAATTCACCAACATAACCTCGAAATTTTATCAAAATAACGTACAAACTGACATGACTTTTGCTCTGTATGAAAATTCAAGAGAGAGTAACCAAATTTTCGAGCAGTTTTTATAATAATTGGAAAACAATTGCGAATTGCTAGTGATTTTCCTAGTTAGGAACTAGAAACAAAACAACATCTTTCCCACCAAAAACCTTTCTAACAAAATTGTTGATAAAAAATTAAATTAATTGTTTAAATAAATGAAAGAGGAGAATTCTTCCTTCATTTTGGTACCTAAAAATGCAAAATGCAAGTTTATAGTTAGTATTCATTGACAACCATCTTGAATTTTCTATCAAACATAACTTCACAAAAATTCAAATAAAACATTTTAACATTTTGCTTCATCCTTTTCTTATCAAAAAATTAATCCTAAGATCCTATCAAACAAAAATTACAGAAATTCTGATACCAAAATTATGAATATAAACTAAATTTTAACATTCTAGCAGACAGACCCTGCTGAAACGTTACAATTTTGGGATTTTAAAGGCCTAAACCTTCTCTATAAAAAGTTCCCCACTTTAACATTCTAGTGTCAAATGCACCCTAGAACTTGGTTAACAACAATGCAGTAAAATATTTTACTTAGAAATTCAAATAACATTGAAAAATATCCATTAACTATGGAAAATTATGAATCGTCGAAGAAATAGAACATTTTCTTGAAATTCATTAATAAAAACTGTAAGTAAAGTAATAAATACTTGTGAATACCCTCTCACCTACGCCTTTAATAATTTTCAGGTGAAAACATGCCATAAAATGGCTTCAAAATATATAAGTGTGAAAAAATCAACCAACGACAGAAAATCGTTCGTCTTAAAATTGAGTTTGTGAAATTCAAGTGAAGAATCTGTTTAAAATTTATCCCTTATCACCTTACAGTGGTCTAGTGTGGGTCTTCAGCACAATTAATTCAAAATTTTATTATTTTTAAAATAAAAAAAATAGTGAAATCCTTACGCCTGGAAGATAGGCAACACATGGTGCATACATGTTATACAATACCTTACCAATATATAGTAATAAGTAATTGGCCCAAACGATAGAAAAAGATTACGTATTTCCGTAAAAATATAAATAGTGTATAGAATTAAGATAATAAACAAGACGAATTTATCTAGTAATAAATAACTAACAATATCATATAAACCAGTTTAAAATTTTTCATAATACACACCTGATTAATATAACAAAATATTCTTACATGCACTCTAAAAAATTACCGGTGAATTATACCCTAAAAAATGGAGGCAACTATGTTACCTCCATTTTTTGGGGTAAATTTACTTCAAAGTGTAATTTTCATAGGAAGTGAAAAATTTCAACATTAGGTTAAGTTTGCATTGTAATGTTTCCTTTTTAAGTAAATTTACAGGTTAAAATTACAATCTCAATGTAATTTTACATTTTAACATTAAAACACCTGTGTAAAGTTACATGACAAAGTTAATATTTCATGGCAATATTACTTTTCAGGGTTAAAATACAAATGTGAAAATACTTCTTGAATGTAACGATGACTTGCGAAAGTACTTGCAAATTCAATCGTTCCTCTGGGAATTGTATGAAACAAAATAAAATCAAAGTAATTTTTATTGAACGTATGTACTTATATAAAATATAAGACATTAACAGAACTTCTTTTCAGGGGCTTTCGGAAATATTTGGTCTCTCAAAGACATTCAGATAAAGTTTCGATTCCACCTAGAAAATTAAAAAATTATAAATTATATAAACAATTATACACGAGTACCTTTCTCAATTACAGTTATGCTAGTTTATTTCGAATTCTTCAATTTTTGATTCATCCTAGAAAAACATTAAATTAAATATTTTTATTTTATTGGTTTAAATTTGTAATTTTAACATATAGGTACTTACCGATTATTATTTTTTAACTTCTACTATAAAATAAAATTCTTCCCATCTTCGGTCATACGTGTAAATATTTGCCTTTAATAAATCCGCACTACACTACAACGAAAAACAAAATATTAATGAGCAATGAACACTTCGTTCGGTATCGATAGAGTACGCCTCGCCGAAATCATAAAAGAATGGTACACACCATTCCGACCATTCCCCAAAAAGCCTATTTGGACTGTTCATAATGGATTCCTGAATTCTTTCACGAAACGAAGGTCACAAACAAGTGCGATCAGCGAAATAGCATCTCAACGGTTAAAAACATATTAAGGGTAAAATTACACTATTCTTGTTCAAGTTCATCTTATCTTTAATATTACACTAAAAATGAATAGGGAAGACGCACGTATTTTTTTTAATTTTTGTATTCGTTCATTTTAGTTAGAAAAATATTTCCAGATAAGCGGAATTTCTAAAAACCCTCAATTTATTTGAAAAAATTAAATTTAAAAATTCTCCTCATTTAAAACCGAATTTGGCCTTGAGCAACTTCCCTCAAAGCTATTTGATGTAAAAAAGTAGGTACCGCTGTGAATGTGAAGAAGCAATATTGACGATCTAATCAACGTTAGATGGCGCTGATGAAAACCAATAAACTGAATTTTGAATTAATATTACCAGAAATATTTAACACCACTTTAATTATGGCAGTTAATTACACAACAGCATAACGTACATTATTATATTAATTACTCGTTAATAAGTAGACGATATTTCAACTTGAAAATAAAAAAATTTTCAAACTGACGGGTAATACAGGACTCTTAACTGTTTTATTAGCACCAACAGTGGGTCGTCTTTGGAACTGTAAGAGGTAACAAAGTTTTATCCATTAGAGGACACCAGTATTGCATTTTAAATTTATTTAAATTTTCAAGGTTTTCAAAAATTAATTACTTAAAATTGGTAATTGTTTAATGCATTTATAACTGATATTCTAACTAATTTAGTAATGACGTTTATGAAAATGCAAGAATCTCCTCAATTGACGACATATGCGTCTTCCCTATTAAGTTATTGAGCAATTATACATTTGTAAGGAAAAAATTGTCTGAGTTATGTAAATTTATATTATGGATAGTGATTTTAAACAGTTCAATGTAGTAGAATTACTTATATTTGTATAATTTTACATAATTACAGGGCATTTTACCACAAATAGTAAAACTACTAAATGTATAGGTAAAATTAATTTTAGGGTAAAAATACCGCAAATAATAGCGAAAAGTTACCTCTTTCCCAAGGTAATTTTACCTCATTTTTTACAGTGTGAGCAATTTGTAACTATAACCTCAGAATACTTTACTATTCTGTACTACATATAACTCTTTTAATAAAATAAAGAAATGATGAAAAGCACATAACATACGTAAAGGTAATAATGCCCACGAAGATACATAAACACAATGGTTATTTATTAGGTGGGTAAGCATTTTATTGTAATTTGAAAAGTATAGAGAGTGTGAATACCGCCAAGAATACTGTAAATAAATATACCCAATGGCCAATTTTAATATTTATAATATATTAGGATGTAGTAATAGATTTTGACCGATAGTGTGAAAGTGAGATATTTGCAATGCAATTCTGATTTGTCATTAAAAACAAATTAACTTAATATATCTAGTATAAAGCTTGTATTACATTAAACTTTTTTCGTCTAGAAAACTTTGACAAGTTCTTGTACTAGATGAACTTGTAGAAACTTTGATAGTGTAAATCAAAAACTTGGATGCATGTTTTCAAGTTTGAAACTAGTTTTAAAACTATATAGATACGAACCTATTCTCATCCAAGTTTTGATACTAGACCTGGGCACTGGAGCGAATTTCGGAGCTACCAACTATGTACAGTTTCTTGTTTGATTACAAACATTTATTTTCTGACCTAACAATATTTATTTTTACCTGCTGTTTCGTTCGTTCATGCGAATAGAAATATTTTTGATTGATAGATGAAAAATGCCTTTTAATAATACAAAATAGGGAAGTGAAATAACGAAAACATTAATATCGCTGTACGCTGTATATTTTACAAAATTGGTAGTCACGAATTGTCACTTTCGCCGAGTTTGCGCAAATAAACTGCAACTTGATAATCGCATAAACATGAACCGCGAAATTCAAATTTCTAGTTTAGTATTTCATCTAGTACAAGAACTTGTCAAAGTTTTCTAGACGAAAAAAGTTTAATGTAATACAAACTTTAGAATTTGTCATTAGGTTCATATATATTATAAATATTGCAATTGCAATCAAATATTAAACTTATATTTATCTACGACATTCTAGCTGTTAAAGGCTCGTCTTTATACATAATAATAATAAAATATTTGTTTGATATTCGTTTCAAAATAATAAAAATTACATACAAATAACATAATTTATTTAATATGTATATCAAATATATTTCTAAATATTTCATCTTCAATATTTCATAAATATTTTCTTAATCTTTTAAATATTTAAAAAACATAAAATATTATATTTATATTTTTTAAATATTAAAGAAATATTGTGTGCTACAAACTGACTGATTTTAACAACCAAAGATTGTATACCACAGTGGCCTAGCTGACTAGCAGTTACACAGTAAATATTTTATAAAAGTACTATTAAATACTGCTAATAATAAGAAAGTGAATCTTCTAAATATGGACTAGTTTTTCTTTCTGTAGAAATCTCACGTAAGATGTATAGGTATATGACATGTATGTATATATTCACACGCTTATTATGAAGTAAAACGAAAAATTAAACTGAAAGTTTTTATTGCTTTTTACCATCCGAACGGATACAGTTCATCTGATCCGGTTTTTCCAAAGTTAACAGCTATAATACGTGCAAACTCGCATACACACACTTATTTTTGCATTCGCATTCTTTTTAAATCGAACTCTGCCAAAGAATTACTTAACCGTAACGGATATGCTAATGAATAATTTCCACCAGATAAATACAGGTACCTAATAGCGTTACTAAAATGAATGCAGAAGAATTAAAGATAAGAACAAGTCTGTGGAGAATGCAATCAAGAAAAGAAGAAGATGACAGATTTGTGTCGTTTTCATACTTTAAATGCTAGAAGGCTTGGCATCTGCTTAAATACATACAGCAAAAGATACAACACGTCGCGTATATTCGTTTGTAAAACCATGTCAAGTCCCACTTTTAAACAAGCGACCATTGATATAGTTAAATAAATATTTTTTTAGAGCGATAACGCATGAAAAATTAATATAATAATGTAAATGAAAGTTATGCTATTAACGAGGAAACAATACAGTCTGGTAGCGCTTTCTTCAAAATAATTTTCGAATGCTCGGTTTCACTATTATTAGTTGAATTTGTACATTAACAGTTTAACACTGATTGCTGTTTAAAAATCTTTAAATGGGCAAGTATATTGAATGATTGAAAATATATACAGTCTGTCCCAACGAAAATTCATATAAAAAACGAAACAATTCAAAGAATAAGATTTGAATTCCCATCTCAATCTAAAGTTTACAATTAAAGTATAGATTTTAAAACTTTAAATTAAAATTGTAAACACAAAATTGAGAATTTAGTATTTAAACTCAATTCTGAAGTTAAAAAATAAGAATTTTCATAAAAAAATGTCTGTTGTTAATTTTCAAGTTTTATAACAACACCTTCAGTACTGTTACATTACTAGTAGGTATACTATAATAACTATATAGTGAACTAACAGTTCTGTAAAAATACCATATAGTGTTACTTAAATTTATATAAGATTACTGATATTACCTGGATGATATCAAGGTCCGTTGATGCATGCATAATTATATCCACTAGGTATACATACACATGAATGGACCTTGGATGATATTACCGTTTCCAGTATTTATAATAGTATGTATTGGCTTTTTCCATAACAGTATACGCTAAAATGGAAGAGAATCTTTGCATGGACATTATTTAAAATTGTTTACATACCGTAAAATCTTATTGTTACAGTCTCCACCTCTATTAGCTCTCCATGCTAATGCCGGAGCTACATGGATGCTCACCCGTAGAAGTCCGTCTCCTACCAAATTAAAAGCTTTGTGGGTCTTCGACAGAGCCCCGATCGACTACCCAAAGTAGACAACCGGTATATACCGCGTGGAGTTGTTTGGGGTGTGAGAGGCTGTATGTTTACGTTAATATCCCTTAAAAAGGATTCCCCCAGGGAGGGGGAATTAAACGAGCACGATAAAAAGTTAACTAAGAATTTTAGAGTGAAAGAAAGTTTTTGTTACTATTGTTTATAAACTCTGAAGTTATACACTGTTGCTAAACACAGATATTTAAAACTCTCATCAACTGCTCCATTTAGAGGTTTTATAAATGAATCAGAGATATTGTCGTTACATAAGTTATATTTAAACTTAGTAATCGTAAGTTTGTGGTTACTATTACATAAATAAAAAAATGTATTGAAGAGTCCTATTTTAGGCTTAGCAACACCGAGTGTCCAGCTTTTTGATATTTAAATTGTGACAATCCTACTCCGAACTCTATAGATCTTTTACTTGGTGAAGGTATTCCTGGAAGATTTTCTAATTCATCCAGCAAAATAATAATAACAAAAATAGGATTTTTCTATTATTTTAAAATTAGTAGGTACAACGGGCAGTGGCGGGTTAAGGTTTTACTGGTTCCTAGACAGATTTTGCTTATAGGGATCTCTTTTCCATGCGCTCTTACTAGTTAATATACTAAAGTGTTGTACAATTAAAAGGTTTTTAGTGAGGTAATTTGGTGGGCAATAATCTGTAGACAACGTAAGCCGACCATGCCGATCTACAGCATTTGCTTGTAGACAGTTGCTTGAAATCAGGTAGTTTGTGATGTCTGATGTGTTCTTTAATTATTATGGCTGTACCACCCCTCCCTTGTCTTCCAGCGTCTAGATGATTTGTGGAGTAAATGATATAGTTAGGTATCTTGACTGCTGACTTCTGCTGGAAGAATTCATGACTGGAGGAGACTACAATACGAAGCATACACACTGGGGTTGTCACCTTTCTTCTCCAAGCAGAGGTAGAGGTTTGTATAATAGAATATGAAAGAATGAATGACAGACGTATAAAGTACACAAGATGAAGAAGACCAATATCTTATTTTAGCTTTATTTACTAATTATAGAACGAAAAAGACTAATAAAACCAAATTAATGATTGGTTATTTACCAGATAACCAAACTGCCAAGATTTTACTACTTTTAGTATACTGCAACCGTAAATACAAGAAATGAGTCATATTCGTAATCACACATGAATAAAGAAATACGACCCGGGGTGAGATAAGATAAGAGTTCAAATTTCACGTTGCTAAGAATTTAGTGACGTACGCTAGAACTAACAGATTTTTATTGCTGATTATATATTTATTTCTAATTAAAAAGGAGTTTGTTCCGCTACTGAATCTTTCTAGCTCATTTATTGTTTATTTTATCATTTAGATTACAGCGTGGCCTTCGCGTAATTCTAGATGCTTTTTACATTTTCGACCACGTGTTTGTGATGACTCATTTCGTGTAGTTTTGGTTGAACTATAGTTCATCACAGACTTAAAAAAATTAGGAATTTTCTATCTCACTTGATTCATTAATAGCAGAAAGAGAAAAACTACTGACGTGGTCTAACATTTCAAGTATACATCACTATACTTCATGTATAACCAAGGTTGGGTGATTTTTGACAAGGATTAGGGATTGGGGATTAAGTTCTTTCCAAATATTTCTTGGGATTACGGAGTGAATTTTTTAAAAATATTATCTGAGATTAAGTTGAATTTTTCAAAATACTTTTTGGGACTAGGATTGGGGATTAAATTTTTAAAAATAAGTTTTGGAATTAGGTATCAATTTTTTTAAATATTCTTGGGATTAGAAAATGAATTTTTAAAAATGTTTTTGGGACTAGAAATAAAGGATTAGATTTTTTAATAAAAAATCTGAGACTATTTTTAAAAATACTTTCTGAGATTAGAGATAAAGAATTAAATTTTTTTAATATATCAATACGAGCCCTGTCTCACTGAAGTTCGCACACTCTATTTTTGTTATTTAAAGAACGCTCAGTATTTTTTCTTTGATATACGCATGAGTTGTTTCTTGTTGTTAGAGTGAAGTACTTTCGTCCCACTTATGCCATGTTGTTTCATGAAATTCAATCGAATGGTTTCCTCACGCCGCCCCTTCAACTCTGATCAATCTGCGCATGCAAAGAGGCGGTAAGAGGGATGAACACCTCAGTAAGATTTTATAAAACGTGCCTTGAAGTAGCTGCAGACGCAATGCCTTATTCTAACAATAAGGAACTGTCACCTTGAAGACCAAAGGAAATTTTGGGAAAATGATTGTGGAATGTACCTTGTTTTAAAATATAAAAGATAAATACACAACGAAATTTAACAATGAAACAACATCACTTATAACATAGGAAGTCAGTACTTTACTCTAGTAACAAGAAATGGCTACTTCGAAAAGCGGCGCCGTTTAACAGAATGAGAAGTGTGAGAACTTCAATGAGACAGGGCTAGTATATTAAGTTTTGTTTTGGGATCAGGTGATTTTCTTGAAATTAGGAAAATACTTTTTAGAATTTTCATAAGAGATTAGATTTTTCAAAATATTGCTAGGGATTAGAGATTGAAGTCTTAAAAGTATTTTTTAGATTAATTGGTGATTAGATTTATCAAAATACTTATGAAATTTAAATACTTTTAAGATAGCCTTGGTAGTGTAGAGACTACAGCGTGCTCGTCTCTCACCCAAGCGGCCCGGGGCCTACTAACTGTAACACAAATCTGGGATTTGTGCTACGCCATCTGTTAAGTCGGCTGCAGCCGCACGTTGGCTCTGCGTAATATGTAGCAATAATAGCCTTTCCCTCCCGCACAAGCGGCATAGTTTCTGGGGCCAGTTAATTGGTAGTGGCAATTATTATTATTAGGGATTGAGTTTTTAAAAATATTTCTTAAGGTTAGGGATTAAAGATTTGATTTTTTAAATATTTTATGATTAGGGATTAAGTACTAGATCGTTTCAAAATAGTTTTTGGAATTGGGGATTAGATTTTTAAAAATATTCGCTTATGATTGGTGATTACCCAACCCTGTTTGTAACAAAAGAATTTGAGAATGTATTTATGTATATCGAGATTTCTTTAAAGGATCGATTTTGACAATTTCAATATCATACAGTTGGTAATAGCTAACAAAACTCTCGAAGATGCAATGCGCATACGTTTTAGCTTAACCCTGATTTTATTTGTAGTAATAATTGTTTTAGAAGAAAAATTAAGTTTTCTACAACCATAACGAAAGCAACCACTTTCATGACTCTTAGTAGCTATAATATGTCTAATGAAGTATCAATAAAGATATCAAAGTTAGTCTTTACAACTTACAAGACTAGATTGGTAAACATTTTAGCTGACTAGTTCGGTAATGACTTACTTTCCTGTTTCAATAGAAAATGATGATCACCTTGGAAACACCAAGCAGGCCCGTATCCAGAATCTTCTTTCAGGGGGGGGAGGTTAACATATTAAAACAAATATAATTACTACAAAAAAATTCTTGTTAAAATAAAATAAACTTTAATGTGAAAAAAAATCGAAGTTGCATATATGCCTGAGGGGTGGGGGCTTCACACTTGCCTTTTTTGTCTTATTACGCAAATAACTATTTTATCCTATACAAACAAATTAGTAGTAAAATAAAGTAAAATGTGATTTTACTCATTTCACTGTGTCTAGGTACACAGGGTGAACGAATAAGTAGTCGCTGGAGGTGTCGGACTCCATTAGTATGCGAGACTAGCCCAGAAGACCGGGGTCGACGTAAGGTTTTGCGGGGCCGGGTTCAAAAATGCACTTGGTCTAAAACAACTTCTACATAAATTATTTATTATAAACACATTATTACATATTACAGTAGGATCATAGAGTATTAATACAGTTATTTACGAAGTACACGAAATCGTGCATGAGCGCATTTCTTGAAGCACGAGCAATAAAGGAGCGAGTAATTCATTTGCGAATGCTCGAAGATGACTTCGCGCATCGAGTATTGCACAAAACTTTTGAAAGCAACTTTAGCAATGAAAAAACATAATTAACCAAAATCTGTAATACTGTTTCGAATACAAAATAAACTAAAACCAAGCAGACAATAGCAGTCTCTTGTTGCCAATAGATGGTACTCGAACATTTGTCAGTGTAGAGTCACTACTCTAGTTACCTAGGTCGCGCTGTTCGATCAGAGTACCGCAAACCGCGGCCATATTGGGGCAGAAGAGGGTGGTTTTTAATAATGGACAAGTTAAAACCGCGTTTTACGTATTTGACATATTAGAGGTTTGATCTTTCAGAATAAGAAAAAACCTTTTAAAGTAATCGTGGATTTGACTAAATGCAATCAGATATAAATAATGAACACTTTTGTGCTTCTTTTGCTCCAATATGGCGGGGTTTTGCGGTACCCTGATCGATCAGTACGGACTAGGTAACTAGATGTAATCACTCTATGTCAGTGTAGAGTCACTACATCTAGTCACCTAGGCCGCGTTGGTCGATCGGAGTACTGCAAAACGCCGCCATAGTGGGACAGAAAAGGGTGATTTTTAATAACGGACAAGTTAAAACCACGTATTTACGTATTTGACATATTAGAGGTTTGATCTTTGGCGAACGCCCCAAAGGCCCCAAATTCGGGAATCAACATTAAAAAAATGCTTCATCTCCCTGGAAATGAACAATATTTATATTAAGTTTCTATGATTACCAAATAGTGTAATCTACAATTACACAATTTAGTTATGTTAGGTTTAGGTCAGGTTAGATTGATATAAATTCGAATTTGCTTTTGCATAGCGTTTTGGTTATGTGGTGGCGTTTTTGTGGAGGTTAGGTTTGTAGCAACCAATGGGAGGCTTAGGGGAGTTTGCTCATTTTTGGGGCTAACGTCCCTTTAGGGATCAAAAGTAAAAAATTCCTAATCTTCATGGAAATGAATAATAATTTATAATTAGTATGTAATTTACAATTACACAATTTAGTTAGGTTAGATTAGGCTTAGGTTAGGTTTAGGTTAGGTAAGGTTAAGTTAACTTATATTAGGTTGAGAAAAAATCGAATTTGCTATTGCATAACGTTTTGATTAGCTAGTGGCGTTTTTGTGGAGGGTAGGATAGTAGCAATCAATTTTAGTGATTTAGGGGAGTTTGTCCGAAAAAATGCTAATTCTAAATATGTAAATCATTTTTGCGGCGAACGCCCCAAATTTAGGGATCAAAAGTAAAAAAATTCTTAATCTCCATGGAAATGAATAATAATTATATTAAGTTTCTATGATTGCCAAATTGTGTAATTTACAATTACACAACTTAGTTAGGTGAGGTTAGATTTAGATGAGGTTAGGTTGGGTTTAGGTTAGGTTAGGTTAAGTTAGGTTAGGTTGAAAAAACTTTGCTTTTGCATAGCGTTTTGGTTAGGTAATGGCGTTTTTGTGGAGGTTAGGTTGGTATCAACCAATTTTATAACCGAGGCTTAGAGGCGCTTGCCCCAAAAATGAATTTACTTATTCGAAATCAGCATAAAATTTCCGTTAAAATGACCAATTTGGTCAAAAAATGTTTAGTAAGTAATTCTTTTTAATTGTTTCAAATTTTATTATTATCAAGTCAAATTATTTGTAAAGAGTCTAAAAGGGCTAGTGCTTTTTGCATCTTTTTGAAGCACGAGTGAGCGAACAATGAGTTTGCATTTAACTGTTACATTCGTAAAATGCCATTTTGAAAGTGGTGATCATTAAGATTTACATAAGTTGAATGGTAGAAGTTTGCTTTACAGTCGTTAAGTGTAACGCACCGCCTTATACAGTGCAGGACCGTTTAAAACGCGGGGCCTGGTTTCGGGGAACGCGTTGAACTCGCCTCGCGCCGGCCCTGCAGGAGACAGTGGATGGGAAGTCGTTAGAGGTATCGGGGAGCACTAGGATCCGAGACTAGCTTGTGGGCAGACCGAAGATGGTCCGGTGTGGGTGGTTTTATTCTTACCTGACGTCAGGGTCTGATAAGGAGCTAGTATCCCGCTGTCTGAGCTAGACGAATGGAGGAGAATCAAGTGAAGTTTATCTCCGCCAGGGAGTTCGCTCGCTGACTTATGAGAAACTGCATGCCACCAGGAAGAGTTTTGGAGACGACAGTATGAGGATCTTTGGCTGTGCAGTCCCAGTCGTCGGATTCTCAGAAATCGCCTAGAGACCTACATTTAAGGGACGTTGATGCGAAGATACATAGCCTCTCACGTTCAAGGCAACTTCACCCTAACGGGCACACACCGGGATGCTACTTTGATGGGCCCTATAAAATACCCTCGAAATGAAGCTCTCTCAGGAGCTCACAAGGTCTATAACTGGGAAATTGGGGTAGCAAGACCGTTTAAAAACCAAGTCCCGCCATATCTGAGGTGAGATTCGATCGGGCAGTGGACCCAACTAAGGCTTAGTGAAGGAACTTTGAAGGCATGAAAGAGGACTGGAGGGTTGCGATGCACCGAACCTAGGTTGGGGAATAGTCCGAATGCTGGACGAAGCACTTAGTCCCGTATGGAAGAGGACGTGGGGTGCCGGCGGGTGAGCACGTATTAAGTTAATCGCTCCGGTACTATCCTGGTTAGCTAATAGAGGGTGAATAGGCAACTCGTTCCGACCAGTGAACAACGAGGAGCATGTACTAAGCATATGCGCGCTGATTGAGGATATCACCATTGAGGGGATTAAGTCTAACGACAGGAGCTCCACGTAAAACATTCTTGGATTCTGTGTCTAGGGGCGCAAGAAGGAATTTTGTCATCCTTTTTGTGTGTTTTTGTTTTTCCATGATGTCATGTTTTTGAATATTCGGATTGTCGTTGTTGGTTAAAGGTAAATGGTACAATTTGGGAACACAACAAGTTGCAAAATACTTATGTTGACTGTAGTATTGTGTAACGTGAGCTATATACGTTAGATTTATTCAAAGTTTGTCTATTTTTCTATATCTTTGTTTTTTTTTAAATTATGTTATTCCAATCAAAATGAAACAAAAAATACGGACCCCTTCATACATTTGTCTGGTGGGCCTTAATGCTGCCAGTCCGACACTGCAAGTGTTGGATACGGTATTAAAAATTTTGGAGAGGTAGGAGAAGTTTAAAATTTATTTTCTGAGAATAATAATACTATCGGATGATATATAATTCTTTATACCATTATTCAAGGCAGTTTTTAAATCATTTCGATACGCTGTACACTTTCCGAGATATTCAGTCCGTGGAACTATTGATACGGACAGACTGTATAATACAAGAGCTAAATAGGACCCGAACGCTACTTCGCCTCTTTCGTTCGAGCACGAGTTTTCGTTCCGAACCGATCGTTGAAGTCACTGCATGTATATACGACCGACGGGCGCGACAGGTTGATAGCAAGCAGGTACCAAGGCAAAACCGCTGGTGTCGGTGCGGCGCCCGTTGACCTGCTGTGCGACGGAAAACCACCTTCGTAGTGTTTGCTGACCGTGAAGAACAAACGTGCAAAAAATCCGCGGCAATAATCATTTGTTGTTGTTTTGTTATTATAGTTGTGTTGTTTATTAAACCATTGAAAAGTGCATACCGCGCGGACGGGCAAAAATGCGTCAGAGAGCGATAGTTGTAACAATAACAAAAACAGGTTGAATATTTATGTAAATTAGTTAACATCAACAAATTTGTGAATTTTGTTACGGTTAATTAATCGATAATAGAAAATTTAAATTTGAAGAAATTTAAATTGAAAATTGCTCGCTCTACTGATCAGAAATCATGAAGAGTAACATGTGGAGGATTAGTATATTTATATTCTTGTTGTTATTGGTGGATGGGTGCAAGGGGCAAAATCTTGTTGATGAAGATTCCTCGTGTTATGGTGCTGGATCTATAGCTACTGCTGTGATTGTTACCCTTATTGTAACAGTATTGCTATTTTATGTTGGGTATGAAATCTGGAGGCGCTACTGGATTAAAAGGAAAAGTAAGTATTTGCGATGTATACCTATTTTTGCTACATCAATTTATTGTTAATTTAGCTCAATTCAATTTGAGCACAATTAATTGAGTTAAACCAGTAACATCAATTAAAGAGAAACGTTTATTACACAGGAAATACCTACACTCCTTCTCTTTTTAAAGCATTTTTTAAAACATAATTAATTGATTGTTATTGTCATTCATTATGAAATAGATAAAACAATGACACACTCTAAATACATTTTAGAAAGGGTGTGAACGTTTACAAAAGGAAAAGGAAGTGGGAAGATGCCTTTACGTACGTAAAGTACTTCTATGTGTGTATGTATATATTTTAGTTCCAAATTGGGCATGCCTTTATATATGCATAGTATTTCCTAATAATGCAAGTCTGAATATTTTATCATAGAAGGCTTAGTCCTAGCGGTTTACCGCTAATTACAATAGTGATAATTATCATTATCGCCCCGCAATTATTTATTTCTCTGTCATTATAATGGTATGCATTCATTCTGTTCTATAGTCAATGTAACGTAACGAACACACATCAACCATAACGAATGTTTTAATATCACTTAATTTGAAGGATACTGTATACTATTTTTCTGAAAAAAATGAATAACAATAATAAAAACAACAACCAGGGCCGGTTTAATACACGATAAGTAATAATCCTTGTGTCCCATCAGAGCAGGCTGAGCGAGAGGAAGGTCACTCAGGAAAATTTCTACACCTATTTATAATAATAATATGAGAGTGTTTACATCTATTTATCTTTTTTTTCAAGTGGTATACTTAACTAGCTCTGAAAGTGAGTAGTGTCGAAATATTGAAGCATTGCAACAATAAACACGCATTATTAATGGTACCTTTAAGACTCGAAATACATACAGGGTTGCGATTATGTATGGAACCGGGTTCGTTCTGCTAAAACGGTTTGAGCTAGAATCCTGAAACTTTAAAGAGACTTAGGACTCAATAAAAACTACTTATTAAAATTTAAAAAAAAATTTTTGATCCATAAGTTTTCAAAATGCAAAGCCAACTTGATTTTTTTTAAATGGGAACATGGGTTAAATGGGACATCGTTTTTTTTCATTTTTCATTTTTATTTTTTTTCTGAAATTCTGTCAAACAAATCATCAAACCTATTATACCATTCAATTCGGAAAAAAATAACCTTTTAAACGATGTCCCATTTAACCCATGTTCCCATTTAAAAAAAATCAAGTTGGCTTTGCATTTTGAAAACTTATGGATCAAAAATTTTTTTTTAAATTTTAATAAGTAGTTTTTATTGAGTCCTAAGTCTCTTTAAAGTTTCAGGATTCTAGCTCAAACCGTTTTAGCAGAACGAACCCGGTTCCATACATAATCGCAACCCTGTATAAATACTATAGGTATGTAATTGATAAAAAAAGCGTGTAACGGAAAAATGTATTTTCTGGTCTAGTCCTGTAAAAAGAAATTTTCCTGACTAGTCCCGTAAAGAAATACTTTCCGGCCTACTAAACTTATCCAACGTCAGTAAAGTTGGCACCCTCACTTTGTCGAATTTAAAAAAATTTAGTGCCATAATTTTGCACTAATTTTGGACCAACCCCTATTTATTGGAAATGAAAATTTATCGATGTCACGAAATTGAATACGTAAGAGTATGAGGAAACTGTGTTGTATAGGCATGCTTGAACTAATAAAAAAGAGTATTTATTGTCTCAAACACCATTTTTTAAATCATACCCTAAACTGACACTTTCCCATCAATAGTATCACGTTAAGTAAAAACCTGAATAACCGAGCCATAACTACGGAATAATTAAAGACTATTCACTGGCAGATAACTCATTTTTTAAATCATTCCCCAAATTGGTAAACCAACTCCCATGACTAATGTCACGGAATTACATTTAATTCCGATAAAAAATGACGATAAAACCGTGCTCAACTTTGGATTAGTTAAAGGTTATTCATTGACAATTAAGGGGAAAATCACACACCACCCCTCAGAAGTTACTACGTCACCAAGTTAAGTACTGAAAAAATGTAAACAACAGTGCATAAAAAATCTATTTAAACTAGTCCACATTTCTGGTCATTATTCTGTGACATTATTTATAAGGGTAGCGGCAGGCGCGTGCTGGGTCAATTCTAGGGCCCGGGAAAATATTTCCTTAGAGGGCCCCCACTTCGTTTAATTTTTTTGGGTTAATTTATTTATTTAGAATAATTATTAGATCATCTATTATATAGGATTCATTAATTACTGTCAAAACAAATTTACGTTCCTCTTACGGACAAAATTTGCAGAGAATGAAGGTTGTTGTGACCCCGAGTCTGGTATACGAGAGAGCCATGGAGGTCTCATCCACCGCAAACTATGATTTAGCAATTGCGTGGGTAAAAGTCTGCGTGAGGCACTATCAGCCGGATTATCTGCTTATACCATGACGAATGAAAAATACTCGGTTAGCCACAAATGTGTTGGAGTCTGGGAGTCTTCCAAGCGATCGTATCGTCAAACGTGATCTGCTTCTTCAAAGCATCAATGAGACTTTTCACCAATTCTGCTGCCAATACAGAACGCACAGTTCGTCAGAATATTGAACCCTTAAATAGGGTACAGCAGCGGACCGCAACTATAGGGTCGCGACCCAATTTTGGGTCGCAAAAGTTTAAAAATGGGTCGTATAAATATTTATTTTTATTATATCATTTAGGTTCATGTTAAGAATATATGCTATAAGGACCTGTAAATTTAAGTAACCCCCCTCTCCCTCCCGCCTTACCCATTTTATTGATATTTTTGGGTAGCTAGATAAAAAAGGTTGCGGAACGCTGCGCTACAGCACTGTAACCAATTTCAGATGCATCCGAGATTGCATGAAGTTCTTTTTTGATGGCCGAGTCTAAATTAGTAGGCCAGGCAAATTAGTATTGGTACTCAATCGACGCAGAATTTAATGCACTACATTTTTGGTTATAATGGACTTTTCGATTAAATGCTGAGAAAATCCGAAAATTTCGAGGTTTTTTAACATTACGGTTGAAACACCACTCGGAAATCGGCGGAAACTCAGATTATTCATATCAGAAACCTGCTTGAGTGATTAAAACAGTTTCCAGAACTGTTTTTGTAAAGCAGTCCTTTTTTGGACCTAATTTTACTGGTATATAATACATCTAGACAATTTTAAATTTGAAAGTTTAGGAAGTTCCAACTTGAATAAATTCAGTTATTGATCACTGCCTCAGGAACAGGGTAATCCCAATCTATTTTCACCATCCATAACTGCTGCATCAACCTTTTTGCAACGAGAACCACTGGGGTTCAAAATCATAAAGGATCGTAAATTCGATAAAATAACTTTTAACTTCCGATAAAATGTGCAAGGGCGATCTATAGGGTGACACAAGTAGAAAAAACGTTGGCCATGGGGTCCCAATAAAGACCTAATAAAGATAGAATTGAAGTTTTTGGGCAAAACCTACAAAATCATATCCCCAAATTACGTTATTAATATAAATATGATTACGCAACGTATCCGCAACATCAGGACACTTCGATTCTTCTAAATTAGCAAGTTCTTAAATGGTTCGCAAGGTTAAAAAACCGAGGAAGAAGATTTTATTAAATCGTCGCTATTCGTCAGGTATGGTCGAGTTGAATAGCGGCGAGATATATTGTTTCTACTTAAATATGTATAATTTAATTGTTGATAACCTAAATTCAGCCGTGTCGTAGGGCCCTTCGAGGCAACTTTATAAAGGCCCACCAGGAAACTCCCGGTATCCCGGTGGGCCAGCACGCGCCTGGGTAGCGGGGATTTACCGGGTTAGGGGATGATTTCAAAAATGAGTTAGATACCAATGAATGGTCTTTAATTAGCTCAAAATGCCAATCAATAGTCATTAATCAATCTGAAGTTTCGGTTTTATCAGCACGGTTTGTTATTTAATTTCTTGGTTTTACTCAGAAGAGGTGATTTACCAATTTAGGGGACCATTCCAAAAGTGGGCTATGCGATAATGAATAGTCCTTAATTAGACCAAATTTATGATATGGTGTTTTCCTGAATCTATTTTTAATTTTGTGGTATGCATATGGGGCAGTTTTCTATTTAGGGGTTGATTTTGAAAATGTATTATATGCTAGTGAATAGTCTTTAATTAGACTATTAATTATAGCCTAAATAGTTTAAATTGATTTATTATTTGTATTTATATTGTGGGGGTGCTAGCTTGAGCTCAAGTCAGCACCCCCACTTTAACATTTTAATTTCTAATGAATAAGCGTTGGTCCAAAAAATTTTGAGTTGGTCTGAAATTAGTTCAAAATTATGGGACTAAAATTTTTGAACTTCGACAAAGTGGGGGGTGCTAACTTTACTGACGTCTACTATCTTCTAAAAATAAAGCGTAGCAACAAGCTACGAAAGGGCAATTCCATGCCAAACGATTGTAACTTACCAAGTAGTAGTTGACATCATCGATTTTTCAAATTAACGCCAACATGGTCAGAATCATTTATTTTGGTACACTATAAAAGGGTCAAGAATCACTTGACTAAAAAATATATTTTAGGATTTTACTTATCTTTAGGAGTGTAACAGAGGGTGATGTTCAAAAACTCCGAAAAATTGGATTCCTTGACATGGAATTACCTGAAAGCATTTTTTAAGTAATAAAGTATCTATTGATAGTCCTGGTATTCTTTATGCCTGATTCAGGGTCGGAGAAGGCTGTAGCGAGCTTTGGGGGCGTTTAAGATTTCTGCCCCCCTCCATAACTAAGCATAATAAAAAAAAACGATGTGCCTACAATTTTGCACGACCGCATTAAAAGTTGACACTTTACAAATCGTGTCAACCAAAATAATGTCAAAATGTGAATGTGCATTGTAGACTTAATGACAGTATCGATCGCACAATGAACTTTCATGATACTCACCTTCAGTCATGATAACTTCGATATCGTAACATGTCAAAAATATTGTGTTGTGAGCCATTTTATTATTAAAATACGTACATAATAATTTGTAATTGTTGCAACACGTGCGTCAAAGAACTTTTTTGACATTCGTTCGATATTTTCGTCACGAAGCGATAGCCGAGAACATCAAATTCATGCCCTAAAACTTATTACATAAATAACTAATTTGTATACTAGTAGAACCATTACAGCAGAAACGGTTCTAACTATATTCATAATTAAAGGCTATTTAAATACCCAAAAATTACTTTTTATGCTCTATTATTTTTTTTTATTTTTACGGGTTCTGTCAGCTTTAGAAAAGTTAGCAGACCCATTAAAGACAATAGAGCTTAACGGCCTTGAAATGAAATGTTTAATACAGAACGATTAAAGGCCCTATAAAGACTATTTAAATACCCAAAAATTAATTTCTGGCCTCTATTATTTGTTTTAAATTGTGGGTTCTGTTAGATTTAAAAAAGCTAGCAGCAGCACCCACTAAAGAAAGCAGCCTTGAAACGAAATATTTATTACAAAACAATAAAATTAAAGGCTCTTTAAAGGTTATGTAACGGCCTAACAATTAATTTTTAGGCTCTATTTTTTTAATTACGATCTAACTTCAAAAAGTTAGCAGCACCCACTTACGAAAACGGAGTTTGACAGCCTTGAAACGAAATATTTATTACAAAACCATTAAAGGCTCTTTAAAGGTTTTTAAATTCCTAAAAATTAATTTTTGGCAATTTTTTTAATTAAGAGCTAACTTAAAAAATATCACTCACGAACACGAAGTTTAACAGCCTTGAAACGAAATGTTTAATACAGAACGATTAAAGGCTGCTTAAAAGCTATTTAAATACTCAAAGATTAATTTCTCGCCTTTATTATTTTTTTAAATTACGGGTGCTGCTAGTTTTAGAAAGCTAGCACGAGCTAGATAGCAGCATCCACTAAAGAAAACGGCCTTGAAACAAAATATTTATTACAGAACAATTAAAGGCTCGGTATTTAAAGGCTTTATTAAAGGTTTTTTTTGCACGCCTACACTACGGGGGAACCAACAGCTAAGGTCATCTGTCCTCCATCTAACATGCAACACGAATACACACACCCATAGTTGAGGTGGCGGAATTTTCCAATTAGAAAAGTCCCGTCGCCTCCAGTGGGATACGAACCCACGACCCTTGGAACACGAGTGATGCACTGACATCACTCGTCCACCGCCGGCCCTGATTAAAGGTATTAAAAGGTCTTTAAAGGTTATTTAAATGCCTAAAAATTAATTTGTACCTACGTTTTTTTTAATTACGGACCAACAAAAAACATTTCAGCCATTCACGAAAACGGAGTTTAATAGTCTTGAATCGAAATGTTTAATACAGAACGATTAAAGGCTGTTTACAGGCTATTTAAATATCCAAAAATTAATTTATGGGCTTTATTACTTTTTAGATTACGGATTCTGCTAGCTTTAAAAAAGCTAGCGACAGCACCCACTAAAGAAAGCAGCCTTGAAACGAAATATTTATTACAGACCAATAAAATTAAAGGCTCTTTAAAGGTTATTTCAATCCTTACAATTAATTTTTAGCATTTTTTTTAATTACGGACTAACTTAAAAAAAGTTAGCAGCACCCACTCACGAAAACGGAGTTTAACAGCCTTGAAACGAAAGTTTAATACAGAACGATTAAAGGCTATTTTAATACAATACCCAAAAATTAATTTCTGGGCTCTTATTATTTTTATAATTGTCGGTTCTGCTAGCTTTAAAAAGTTAGCAGCACCTATTAAAATATTTATTACAGAACAATTAAAGGCTCTTTAATAGTATATTACATGTTGAGTTGGTGAAGGATATCTTTACAAGCCAAGCGATAATTGTTTGACCGAGACGGTACGTCGAGGCGTGGAAACTTTACCAACGAAACATGTATACTATTTTATTCACAATAATTAGACTTAAGACGTAATCAAAATAAAAAGTAATTTTAAATTTTAAAATAAATTTTTTATAAACTGTCATAATTTCAATCAGAGCCATCTATCGACCAAAAGAAATTTTAAGTAAAGTTTCATTCTTCGCCGCTAGATGGCGATGTATGCGCTCAGTATTTTAAAATTAGAAATTAATTAATTCCATTGTAATTATTAAATATAAAATACGGAAAAATAAAAATAAAACTAATATTAAATAAAAAATATGTTTATTCACAATCATATTGCAATATGTACATTTCATATGTTGTAAAAACCTTGGAAAGTAAGCTATTGCTATAGTAACACCAAAGTGGTTAACAATTTCCTTTACATGTCTGTAAAACTGACATGTAAAGTTATGGCCAACTTCTTTTTCTGAATAATTTAAAACAGAACGTTTTATCCGATTTAAATTTAAGTTTTTATAAATATATTTAACGCTAAAAACATATTTTTTATTTAATATTAGTTTTATTTTTATTTTTCCGTATTTTATATTTAATAATTACAATGGAATTAATTAATTTCTAATTTTAAAATACTGAGCGCATACATCGCCATCTAGCGGCGAAGAATGAAACCTTACTTAAAATTTCTTTTGGTCGATAGATGGCTCTGATTGAAATTATGACAGTTTATAAAAAATTTATTTTAAAATTTAAAATTACTTTTTATTTTGATTATCTTAAGTCTAATTATTGCGAATAAAATAGTATACATGTTTCGTTGGTAAAGTTTCCACGCCTCGCGATATTGTTTGACCTCGACGTACCGTCTCGGTCAAACAATTATCGCTTGGCTTGTAAAGATATCCTTTACCAACTCAACATGTAATATACTATTTTAGCGTTAAATATATTTATAAAAACTTAAATTCAAATCGGATAAAACGTCCTGTTTTAAATTATTCAGAAAAAAAAGTTGGCCATAACTTTACATGTCAGTTTTACAGACATGTAAAGGAAATTGTTAACCACTTTGGTGTTGCTATAGCAATAGCTTACTTTCCAAGGTTTTTACAACATATGAAATGTACATATTGCAATATGATTGTGAATAAAAGTTATTTAAATGCTTAAAATTTAATTTTTGCACTCTAGTTTTTTTAATTACCGGCTAACTAAAAGAAAGTTAGCAGCACCCACTCACGAAAACGAAGTTTAACAGCCTTGAAACGAAACGTTGAATACAGTACGATAAAAGGTTCTTTGAAGGCTATTCAAATACCCAAAAAATAATTTCTGGGCTCTATTATTTTTTTAAATTACGGGTTCTGCTAGCTTAAAAAAAGCTAAGCAGCACTTATCGAGTCGCAGGTCCGCTTAGGTAAGCTGGGCTCCGGCTGACCCCCCTCCTCCTCTCAGCTGGCCTAGTTCGAATAAGATTTGATTGATCTTTTTAAGAAAAACTGCATTCTTCGAGCTGACGATGTTTTCAATTTAATACCAACTCACTGCATCCCCTCCCAACTCCACCTTCCAGCACATTAACGACACGCTTATACGAGCCATAAAATATAAACTGTGTAACGTAGTTTAGAGATAATTTATCGATTTTATGAAAACCAGGTGAATCGATTCGAACCAGGACCGATCGATTCACAAGCCTTTTGTCACTGTTTTTAGGGTTCCGTAATGCTACGAACATGAACACTATTAAAAGCGTCCAATCTTTCGTCTGTCTTATAACAGCAGAATATCTCGTAAGCTACGAACATGGAATTCGGATCAAATAAATTTTTACAATTTTCTCAACCAAAGACTAATCTCCAGAAGGGCCTTAAAATACTCATTTCTGTCTCTTCCCCCTTCTCTCGGATAGTACTGATTCGAAAGCTATGAAAAATTCATAGTAACAGCGCTTTGGTGATACCATCATCGATAAATGCTAAGATCAGCCATATTTCTTTTAATTTCTGATAAATAGAGAATAAATGAACCCATGACTCTTCATACGAAAATCTAAATCCGCGCTTGATGTCAAAAATGTCGATTTTTACAGATCAATATATCAAAAACAATTGAATTTAGTGATAAGGTGTATGATATGATATATTTGCTATACGAGTGTTTTTTGAAAGTTTTTCCCCTCTGCCAAATCTTTATTCGTTGAGATTTGAGATAGTAGTACCAAATTCGAAGAACGCATATAAAACGTTCATTTGCAGTTTTTGATATAAGAAACAACTTTTTATTATTTCCGGTTTTACCGGAAGTGAGATCAGATTTTTAAACGGGACACCCAGTATATTTTTAAGATTTCGATTCAGGGTTATTGATAGAAAGTTGTTTCTTATGTCAGAAATTGTAAATGGACGTTTTATATGTGTTCTTTGAATTTGGCGCTTACTTAAGTACAGGGTGGTTCACGTCAGATACAGGGTCATCTTATCTTGGAAACTGTAGGGGTTACCAAAAAAGTTGAATAGGTACCAAATTTGGTTGGTATAAAGCAAGTTTTTATTTTATAATATTTTTGTACATACAGGGTGAATTTTTTCACTACGGCTAGTATCAACTTTTTTATTTCTAATTGAACATCTTGTATATTTCCACGATTTTCGATTCTACACTTTATTATAAGTATTTTTGGACAATACATATATCCTGAAATTCCGCACAGTACACAATACAATTATTCAATACAGCATTGAATAATTTTTTGCTTCGTTTAACAAAATAATTAAGTAAAGTCATTGGTGGGATAGTACGGAGTTATTATAATCTTTTATTTAATTATACTAATGAACTTGAACGTGCCTTTTGGAATATACAAACAGAGGATTTAAGACAATTCATAAATTATGCAATAGGGCCATCTGAGACCGCTGAAATATTAAAAGAGATAATAATTAAAACCAGATGTAAGGGCGTTAAACATTATCTTTTAAAAATGCTTAAGGTTAGTGATGGATGGTGGATAATAAAGAAAACTTCGATCGTAAAATTAGTCAGATGCTCTTACATAACTAAGCTGAAGGTGGCGATTGTACATTTATGTTAAGAATCTTCTTAATCATTCTTGTAACTTTTTTGTTACAATTTACGATTTGCTGATATGATTATGTGTATGACACGTATATAGTTAGCATGTATTTCCTTTATCGCGTTCTATTAGAACAGAGAAATTTTAAATTTGGAACGAAATTAGCACATAATTACCACAAAATTATGTTATATATTGTTCCCATTTTCGTCAAGGTGTGGGTGCTAACTATACAACTTACCTATGTTAAAGGGCTCTTCCAGGCGCTCTCCGAAGACCCAATGATTCTCTTAGATCTTGAAGGTGATTTTCTAGAAATAAAATCTGGCCAGGGTTTCGACGCCTAAACTTGGATTTTCTCAATTTGGGTTTTTAGAAACTTACTAAATCGTCTATTCGCTGACAGTAATTCTTAATGCTGAGGTTAGCGTCGAATTGCGAAACTAGTAACTGCAATTCGGTTGAAAGTTTAGAAAGAATTAATTCTTTTTTTGAATTGGTCTGAAAGTTGTAAACGAACCACCTACTTTTAAAACTGCTTGATGGAGATGAAGAGCTGATTCCTCTAGAGTCAGTTCTGATAGTAAAATGTGTACACTTGAAAGTGGTTTTATCGGCGTAGCGTTTTATAAATACAGAAAATGCATTGTCAGAAAGTTGCATGATTATAGATCTGCATTTGGTTAAGACATTCTCTGGAAGATGACATAGTAACAGATTGAATTTATCAATTTGAGCCACTACGTGGTTAAGCAGATAATAGCGTTTTACCAGATTAGAGAACAATTCTACGTTAATCGCTGCAACTTTTAACTTTTGGAATATGCTGCATGTTTGGTAAATTCTAAGCGACAGGTTGTACTAATTATCTTGTTGATGATCTAGAGCGACCACTACGTAAGCTCATTATACAGAAATGAACGGAGTTAAGTGTTACTTATCATTTATAATAGTAATGGATTTGGGAAGTCCAAAAATGGCGAGGTAGTTTGAAGTAGGGGTAAATTTTTCGGCAGGAAGTTACGAGTTGTGTCACATCGGCAGGTGACCACATGTAGTATTGGTTTATTACTTTAATACGAGGGTGGTTTGATAAGTCAGTGACTTTTTGAATCTCCCACGCAGTAACTTTAAATGCAACACTGCTCCCGTCAACTTCCATCTATGAATAGACTACTGTAAAATTTTGAGAAGGCTGCGCCGTTTAGTTTGTGTTTGACAGCCATTGAAAGCAAACAACCACGTGAATTTTAACGAAAATGGAAAAAAGTGAACTTCGTGTGCTGATTAAGCATTATTTTTTGCGTAAAAAACCATCACCGAAACCAAGGAAAGACTTGATAAATATTATAGGGACTCTGCACCATCAATTCAATAGTTAAGAAGTAGTTTACTTAGTTCCGTTGTGGTCGTACTAGCACAAGTGACGCCGAACGTTCAGGTCGCCCAAAAGAGGTCGCCACGCCAGAAATCGTCGCTAAAATCAATGGAATGATATTGGACGATCGGAGAATGAAAGTGCGTGAGGTGGCTGAGGCTGTAGGCCTCTCAACTGAGCGCGGTACATCACATTTTACATGAATATTTGGACATGAAAAAGCTATCCGCGCGATGGGTGCCGCGATTGCTCACACTCGACCATTAGCGCAACCGTTTGACCACTTCAAAGTAGTGTTTGGCGATGTTCAGCCGCAATCCAAACGAGTTTTCGCGGCGTTTCGTTACCGTAGACGAAACATGAATCCATCACACTAAGACACCAAGGAACAATCAAGACAGTGGGTTTCTCCGGATGAACGTGCACCAAAGAAGGCCAAGGTGGATCTGTCTGCCAACAAGGTCATGGCCATAGTTTTTTGGGATGCACGCGGTGTCATTCACATCGATTACCTTGAAAAGGGTAAAACGATCACCGGCGAATATTACTCAGAGCTTTTGGACAGATTCGATATTGATTTGAAGCAGAAACGATCGCATTTGGCGAAGAAAGAAGTGCTGTACCATCAAGACAATGCACGGGTGCACACGTGTGTAGTCACCATGGCAAAAATCCATAAATTGGACTACGAACTGCTACCCCATCCAGCATATTCTCCAGATTTAGCCCCCTGTGACTATTTCCTGTTTCCAAACCTGAAGAAATGGCTGGGCAGTAAGAGATTTGGGTCGAATGAAGAGGTCATCACTGAAACAAACGCCTATTTTGAGGGCCTTGAGAAAACCTATTATTTGGAAGGAATAAAAAATTGGAAAAACACTGGACTAAATGTATCGAGCTAAAAGGAGACTATGTTGAGAAATAAAACGCTTATTTGCTGAAATAAATATCTTTTATTTAAAAAGTCACTGACTTATCAAATCACCCTCGTAAAAAGCTGTTCGTATATTTATGGGAGCTTTATTTTCTTATAGTTTGTGGATTAGAAATCAATGTGATGCTGATTATCAAAATTATTTCATGTTGTTTACTTATTGTTGCTTTCGATACTAACCGCTAGCCAAGGCATGCTAATCACCACAGTACCTCCGGTCAAAGCAACACAACATTTAAATGCTTTTTTATATCTGCGTGTCCTAATGGCTTCATTAGGACATTGCGTGTCCTAATGAAATTTTTTAGAATACTGTAAACAGTAACATTTTATTTTTTAAAGTTGATATCACTGTTAGACAGCTGTTCTTAGAATGTCAAACTTATCTTATTTACGCAGTGAACTCTTATAACGGAATGCAACGCTTGCAAAACTAATCTAGCAGGCCACATAAATGCGCCGAATAATAAATAGCCCTGTTAAGGGCGTAACGGTTTTTACTTTATTATTAACGAACCTAATGTAATAAAATTCAGTTTTATAAAATTATATATCTTTACCTTATAAGTTATAATATCCAAAAGATCCAATGAATAATTATTTTTGTCAACAAAAATCATTCTTTGCTGAAAATACTATTGAATTTATACCTTATTAATTTCATTGACAAATAAGGTATTTATTCTATGAAATGAAATATAATTATTCTTATTTCATGCAAGTTTTTAATTCATTAAGTAGCAATTATTTATGTCACAAATATATTGGCATACATTCTACTTTGAATTTATAATAATTTTCAACAATACGTATAATACACCTGGCAAATTTGAACGAGGTCCTGCTGCTTAGTAGCGGTTCGCTACTAGCGGACTTTGTGTATATGAGATAAGAATGAGAATTTCTACGTTGCGCGGATTAAGCGAGGTTATGTAAAAAACAATTCAATAATTTCTAGTGTTGCCAACTGATATGCTACTTACCAAAATATCCCTAACAAATTTTATTTAAAACTAAGTAATTTTTTTAATCATTTAATAATGAAATAACGCAAATAGAAAAAATAGTATAAAGTATTCGTTTCATAAGACGTTTTAGCGCACTTGTCCTCTTTAGAAAACTCCTTGCTACGCGGGTCGTTTTCTAAACTCGGACGCGTGCGCTAAAAACGTGTCTTATGAAACTAATACTTTAATATACTATTGTATAACTATGAGTCGTAATACAGCTACCATACTATTGACGGCTATAGACAAGCAACAAATGCGAAAGCCTAAACAAGGTGTTTGGGAAATCCCCCATTCTTTAAGATTGATTCGTATAGGAAAAGGAGTGCCCAAAATGTAAATGTGGAACATATCACAAAGTGTAGTCTTTAGGCATCTAAGCAATGTTTTATCCTCCTGTTTATCCGGTTTTCCGGGTTTCACCCTAGGCATGATGGTACCAACTTGGCTATTAAATATTAGAATCTGCAAAAAGTCCAGTCTTTCATAATGTGTATTGCGAAAGTTTTGTCATTGTGACCGCTTATGCTGCGGTCTATCGGTTTTTTAATAAATTTCGACATTTCTAAGATAAAATCGACATTTGTTTAAAATCTGGTTTTTATACTATGATGCTTTGACTTTTAAACATGCATATATTCAAAAGTCACGGTATTATAGCATCAAATCGAAAAACAAAACCGCCTGAAGCCGTTTCTGTCATCCATGTAATAAACTAAAACGATCTTTTTGGAATTCCTATAATAAAAAATAAACAACGTAATAACAAATACTCATAATAGTCATAATACATATCAAATTATGTCTACTACCCACATCTTTACATTTATGTATTTCCAAACACCACAAGCCGTACGTAGGTGCGGCAGACAACACAATTTAAATAACAACAATAACCAATTCATTAATAAATATTACAAATATCAAAATAAACATAATCGATCGTTTACAAGTGGCCTTGCTAAAAAATAACACAATGTAACCATTCCTTCTGTAAAAAAAATCTCCCAAAAATAATCGATCTTATCGATTTTTACGAAAATTCGTCTCTATCGAATCGATTACTTCACAAAACACATTTATATTTATTAATTGAATCGTTAAAAGAGCCCCAGTGAATGATACAAATTTGTACCAGTGGTATCTCAAAAAAGACACGAAAACCAAACACAACCGATTAAATACTATAGTGTGATGATGAGAAACTCGATATATCGGGCAAATCAAATATTAGGTCAGGCCATCTCGCCGGTTGCAAGTGCTGCTGCTTCCACATGTACACACATACACAGAGAAACAACACCACTCAACCAAATCATCGGCAAAACCTGAAAGAGAGAAAGAGAGAATGATAGATAACGAGAGGAGGACCAACTCGGGTACACCTCGGCGGGCGGGCGACTCGGCCATATCTCCTCGGGCAATTAACATTCCACAGGTACGACACACACACATACACAGGTGGAACCGATGGTTCCGACAAACGACCTACGATATTTTTTTAAATCGACCGTTCCGTGAAGGTGCTCGGACATAGCGGACGTACGTTCGTGATTGGAGACGCGCGCTCGCGAACACACGGTAACAAAACCGTATATAATACACGTTTGTCGAATTGTAAAAGGGAATGAAATTTTAATAACATAAACATGGAAGAATGTACCCATAATGTATGCGCAACGCGATCAGCGGGCATGTACGGAAATTTAAAGAGTTTTGGTGCTGTCTAAAATTTCTTCGTTTGTCTTTTACATAACAAAAGTAATCGCTAAGAATAAAAAAAGGAAAAGAAAACTGTAAGTCAAGAGGACAATATCATAATATACCTACCTCTAAGAGACATGATCGCCTGTACTATGCCTTATTTTTAGAAGACAAAATTATACAACTGGTTTTAAATTCTCATAGGCGTGTTATTTAGCATAATAACGTTTTTGTTTGAGAAGGCAAAACGCGAAGAAGTTCGTTGGAATTTCTAAGTTAAAACATGAGTTTTGAAAAATACTTCTCAACCTAGCCACCAGAGGAAGCACTTTTTTCCCATCAACTTATTGCTCTTATTTCTATTGCACGTACATAGATTGCATAATCCACGTACAATAATGATGTAATAAAAACTGGAGAAAAATGGAAGTGTTTCAAATTATTTTAGATCTGGTTTGACCTCGACCTTCTTTTTCTTACGTTGGTAACAACATTTGGATACTATAGGTACATGGGAATTAATTTTCTTATTTCAAATTGGATTATATTACCGTGTAAGCAGTCCAGTAAAAATAGTTAGCAAAGTACCCACATGTGTTAGATTCCCCATGAGCTAAAAAGTTCAAAAATACCAACCAAAACAACCACCAACCATGGGAATGTATTTTCTTATTCAAATTGGGTTATAGCATGTAAGTAGCTCTGTAAAAAAAATACTGGCAAAATACTCATATGTGTTTTACCGTTAGATACCCCATGACACGACGTAGGACGTTCAAAAACACCAATCAAAACAGGCACTCCCCGTACCCTCCACCCCTATGTTGATAATACTAATACTATTTGACTTGTGACATCGAGGATAGTTATTTGATGTATCACATGTATGGTCTTCTGCGGTATTAGAAATCGGGACAATACAGTGGTATAAGCACCTTGCGACGCTTAGAGGCGACTGTAAAATACATATACGTAAAGAGATGTATGTAATGGCGCAGGAGTATTATCATTCGACTTGTGACAGAAGAGACTCGTCTCTTCAGCATTATACGAGGATGAATTGATAAATCTCCGGCCTAACCCATATGGGATACAAATTTTTGCAATGTTTTTACGGCATTTTATTTTTTCATAATTTATCAGTATGGCTGTGAAATAACAAAAATTTCTGTCAAACAATAATTGTTTGGCAAGTTGTTAAAGTCGATAAAGTTTTGTGTGGTGTTAAAATGGAAAAAGCTGAAATTCGTGCGGTTATTAAATATTTTCACATTAAGGGTTTATCCCCAAAAGAAATCAAAGCTGAGCTAGACGGGACATTAGGCGAATCTTCTCCTTCCTATAGCACAGTTAAAACCTGGGTTGCGGACTTTAAACGGGGTCCCAAAAGCACAGATGACGCACCGCGTTCAGGAAGACCGAAAACTGCCACCACAACGGAAATTGTCGAAAAAGTCCATAGAGTTGTGTTGAATGATCGGCGATTGAAGTTGGCTGAAATAGCAGATACCCTGGGCATTTCAACGGAACGAACATATCATATCCTAATCGAAATTTTGGGAATGAGAAAGTTATCGGCACGTTGGGTGCCGCGGCTGCTCACAGTGGAACAAAAGCTGACTCGCAAAACAGTTTCAAGTGAGTGTTTAGACTTGTTTAATCGAAATTCAGTGGACTTTCTGCGACGGTTTGTAACAATGGATGAGACGTGGATTCATCACTACACACCCGAAACAAAGCAGCAATCAAAACAGTGGACTGCCAAAGGAGAACCTGCTCCGAAGAAAGACAAAACAGTTCCGTCAGCCGGAAAAGTTTTGGCTTCAGTCTTTTGGGACGCCAAGGGAGTACTTTTTGTTGATTATCTTCAAAAAGGTAAAACAATCAACGGAGTATACTATGCTACCTTACTGGATGAATTAAAAAAAATATTGAAGAAAAACGACCTGGATTAGCAAAGAAAAAAATTCTGTTTCACCAGGACAATGCACCTTGTCACAAGTCGGCAATTGCCATGGCAAAAATCAATGAATTGCAATTTGAATTGTTACCCCATGCCCCTTATTCACCAGACTTAGCCCCATCGGATTTTTATTTATTTCCAAACCTAAAAAAATTTCACGCTGGAAAGAAATACGAGTCCGATGAAGAAGTGATTGCTGCCACAAACGCCTATTTTGACGAGTTAGAAGAAAAGGCTTATAGGGACGGTATAAGAGCACTTGAACAAAGGTGGACCAAGTGCATTGAACTCGATGGGGACTACGTAGAAAAATAAAATTTTTGTTAACCTGATATTCTTTTGTTTTATTGCCTAGGCCGGAGACTTTTCAATTTATCCTCGTAAGTTACTGTGACAGTACCGCGGTAGCGGCGATTGAAGGCCGTATGTAGAGGTATAATAGTCCAGCAATGTTGCCATTCGACTTGTAGCATTTAAGGGAGTCGTTGTTGTGTCTAATGTATGATCTTCTGCAGTATAACAAATCGGGCTAACATCGTGATATACCAACCGTGAACCTTAGAGGAAACTGTAAAATATACAGAGACATAATGGCGCAGGAGTATTATCATTCGGCTTGTAACAGAAGCGACTTATCTCTTATAAGTTAGTGGGACAGTTAACGCGGCACAGGCTCCTTGCTTTTAGAGGCGATTGAAGGCGGTATGGAGAGGCGTAATAGTTCAGCAGTGTTGCCATTCGCCTTGTGACATTGTAGGGTGTCGCTGTTGTGTATAATGTATGATCTTCTGCAGTATAAGAAATCGGGCCAACATCGTGGTATACAAACCTTGCACCTTACATTAAGGAAACTGTAAAATATACAGAGACTTATTGGCGCAGGAGTATTATCATTCGACTTGTAACAGAAGAGACTTATCTCTTATAAGTTAATGGGACAGTTAACGCGGCACAGGCTCCTTGCTTTTAGAGGCGATTGAAGGCGGTATGGAGAGGCGTAATAGTTCAGCAGTGTTGCCATTCGCCTTGTGACATTTTAGGGTGTCGCTGTTGTGTTTAATTTATGATCTTCTGCAGTAAAAGAAATCGGGCCAACATCGTGGTATACAAACCTTGCACCTTACATTAGAGGAAACTGTAAAGTATACAGAGACTTATTGGCGCAGGAGTATTATCATTCGACTTGTAACAGAAGAGACTTATCTCTTATAAGTTAGTGGGACAGTTAACGCGGCACAGGCTCCTTGCTTTTAGAGGCGATTGAAGGCGGTATGGAGAGGCGTAATAGTCCAGCAGTGTTACCATTCGATTTGTGACATTTAAGGGAGTCGTTGTTGTGTCTAATGTATGATCTTCTGCAGTATAAGAAATCGGGCCAACATCGTGGTATACAAACCTTGAACCTTACATTAGAGGAAACTGTAAAATATACAGAGACTTATTGGCGCAGGAGTATTATCATTCGACTTGTAACAGAAGAGACTTATCTCTTATAAGTAGTGGGACAGTTAACGCGGCACAGGCTCCTTGCTTTTAGAGGCGATTGAAGGCGGTATGGAGAGGCGTAATAGTTCAGCAGTGTTGCCATTCGCTTTGTGACATTTAAGGGTGTCGTTGTTGTGTCTAATGTATGATCTTCTGCAGTATAAGAAATCGGGCCAACATCGTGGTATACAAACCTTGAACCTTACATTAGAGGAAACTGTAAAATATACAGAGACTTATTGGCGCAGGAGTATTATCATTCGACTTGTAACAGAAGCGACTTATCTCTTATAAGTTAGTGGGACAGTTAACGCGGCACAGGCTCCTTGCTTTTAGAGGCAATTGAAGGCGGTATGGAGAGGCGTAATAGTTCAGCAGTGTTGCCATTCGCTTTGTGACATTTCAGGGTGTCGCTGTTGTGTCTAATGTATGATCTTCTGCAGTATAAGAAATCGGGCCAACATCGTGGTATACAAACCTTGAACCTTACATTAGAGGAAACTGTAAAATATACAGAGACTTATTGGCGCAGGAGTATTATCATTCGACTTGTAACAGAAGCGACTTATCTCTTATAAGTTAGTGGGACAGTTAACGCGGCACAGGCTCCTTGCTTTTAGAGGCAATTGAAGGCGGTATGGAGAGGCGTAATAGTTCAGCAGTGTTGCCATTCGCTTTGTGACATTTCAGGGTGTCGCTGTTGTGTCTAATGTATGATCTTCTGCAGTAAAAGAAATCGGGCCAACATCGTGGTATACAAACCTTGAACCTTACATTAGAGGAAACTGTAAAATATACAGAGACTTATTGGCGCAGGAGTATTATCATTCGACTTGTAACAGAAGCGACTTATCTCTTATAAGTTAGTGGGACAGTTAACGCGGCACAGGCTCCTTGCTTTTAGAGGCAATTGAAGGCGGTATGGAGAGGCGTAATAGTTCAGCAGTGTTGCCATTCGCTTTGTGACATTTCAGGGTGTCGCTGTTGTGTCTAATGTATGATCTTCTGCAGTAAAAGAAATCGGGCCAACATCGTGGTATACAAACCTTGAACCTTACATTAGAGGAAACTGTAAAATATACAGAGACTTATTGGCGCAGGAGTATTATCATTCGACTTGTAACAGAAGAGACTTATCTCTTATAAGTAGTGGGACAGTTAACGCGGCACAGGCTCCTTGCTTTTAGAGGCGATTGAAGGCGGTATGGAGAGGCGTAATAGTTCAGCAGTGTTGCCATTCGCTTTGTGACATTTAAGGGTGTCGTTGTTGTGTCTAATGTATGATCTTCTGCAGTATAAGAAATCGGGCCAACATCGTGGTATACAAACCTTGAACCTTACATTAGAGGAAACTGTAAAATATACAGAGACTTATTGGCGCAGGAGTATTATCATTCGACTTGTAACAGAAGAGACTTATCTCTTATAAGTAGTGGGACAGTTAACGCGGCACAGGCTCCTTGCTTTTAGAGGCGATTGAAGGCGGTATGGAGAGGCGTAATAGTTCAGCAGTGTTGCCATTCGCTTTGTGACATTTAAGGGTGTCGTTGTTGTGTCTAATGTATGATCTTCTGCAGTATAAGAAATCGGGCCAACATCGTGGTATACAAACCTTGAACCTTACATTAGAGGAAACTGTAAAATATACAGAGACTTATTGGCGCAGGAGTATTATCATTCGACTTGTAACAGAAGCGACTTATCTCTTATAAGTTAGTGGGACAGTTAACGCGGCACAGGCTCCTTGCTTTTAGAGGCAATTGAAGGCGGTATGGAGAGGCGTAATAGTTCAGCAGTGTTGCCATTCGCTTTGTGACATTTCAGGGTGTCGCTGTTGTGTCTAATGTATGATCTTCTGCAGTAAAAGAAATCGGGCCAACATCGTGGTATACAAACCTTGAACCTTACATTAGAGGAAACTGTAAAATATACAGAGACTTATTGGCGCAGGAGTATTATCATTCGACTTGTAACAGAAGAGATTTATTTCTTATAAGTTAGTGTGACAGTTAACGCTGCACAGGCTCCTTGCTTTTAGAGGCGATTGAAGGCGGTATGGAGAGGCGTAATAGTTCAGCAGTGTTGCCATTCGCCTTGTGACATTGTAGGGTGTCGCTGTTGTGTATAATGTATTATCATCTGCAGTATAAGAAATCGGACCAACATCGTGGTATACAAACACTGAACCTTACATTAGAGGAAACTGTAAAATACACAGAGACTTATTGGCGCATATTATCATTCGACTTGTAACAGAAGAGATTTATCTCTTATAAGTTAGTGTGACAGTTAACGCGGCACAGGCTCCTTGCTTTTAGAGGCGGTTGAAGGCGGTATGGAGAGACGTAATAGTTCAGCAGTGTTGCCATTCGCCTTGTGACATTGTAGGGTGTCGCTGTTGTGTATAATGTATGATCTTCTGCAGTATAAGAAATCGGACCAACATCGTGGTATACAAACCTTGAACCTTACATTAGAGGAAACTGTAAAATACACAGAGACTTATTGGCGCAGGAGTATTATCATTCGACTTGTAACAGAAGAGACTTATCTCTTATAAGTTAGTGGGACAGTTAACGCGGCACAGGCTCCTTGCTTTTAGAGGCGATTGAAGGCGGTATGGAGAGGCGTAAAAGTTCAGCAGTGTTGCCATTCGCCTTGTGACATTTTAGGGTGTAGCTGTTGTGTCTAATGTATGATCTTCTGGAGTATAAGAAATCGGGCCAACATCGTGGTATACGAAACTTGAACCTTAGAGGAAACTGTAAAATATACAGAAACGCAATGGCGCAGGAGTATTATCATTCGACTTGTAACAGAAGAGACTTATCTCTTATAAGTTACTGGGACAGTGACCGCGGTACAGGCTCCTTGCTTTTAGAGGCGATTGGAGGCGGTATAGAGAGGTGTAATAGTCCAGCAGTACTGCCATTCGCCTTGTGACATTTAAGGATGTCGCTGTTGTGTCTAATGTAGGTAAGTATAAGAAATCGAGACAACATCGTGGTATACGAACCTTGAACCTAGAGGAAACTGTAAAATATACAGAGCTGTAATGGCACAGGAGTATTATCATTCGACTTGTGACAGAAGAGACTCATCTCTTATAAGTTACTGGGACAGTTACCGCGGCACATGTTCCTTGCTTTTAGAGGCGATTGAAGGCGGTTTAGAGAGGTGTAATAGTCCAGCAGTGTTGCCATTCGCCTTGTGACATTTAAGGGAGTCGCTGTTGTGTCTAATGTTTGATCTTCTGCAGTATAAGAAATCGGGCCAACATAATCGCCCCCATAAAAACACGCCTTATCTTTTTAAGCTCAATATCAATGACCAGTTATTCACTATCATTTTGAATAGTCAAAGGAAATGTAGGCCCTGCGATAATTAAATTTATAAACTAAACCTAGTTACTAGCAAATCAAGTCAACTAGCGCCTAAACCCAAAACGAAACAGTACACAAAATCAAACAGAAAAACTGTTAGCGGCTCACCAAGGTAGATTCTGTTCGGGTCAGTTAGAATCACAGAAATAACGGCGACATGTTTTTTAAAAATAATTGCCAAATCTGCACATAGTACTTTAGTACCCGCAGGTGGCACTCCTATATGAATAAAATAGCAAGACACCATGCAACTGGACATTGTATGATACACCAAAAATATAAGAATCAGACGAGGAATCAGACAGGGCGATAATATGTCGCCGAAACTGTTCACTACAGTTCTTGAACACGCATTTTAAATGTTAACATTTGAAAACAACAAGCTAATACAAGTTGAAAACACACGTGTGTAGTTGGACGAGTATATCCAGTATGGATAAGTCTGGCTCATGAGATAAGAATTGATAGAAATAATCAAACATGCGAATTGGATAGAAGAATTATTCTAGGGTATGCAGGATATGGAGAAATGAGAGACGTATTCAGACTAGACATTCCGATGTGTTTGTAGCGAAACGTGTTTAATCAATGTATCCTGCCAGTGTTAACATACAGCTTAGAAACCTTAACTCTCACTAAAGCATCTGCAAGAAAGTTGAGTGTCACACAGAGGAAAATGGAATGATCGATGCTGGATCTAAGTCTTAGAGACCCTGACAAGAACTGAAGTGGACGACATCATAAAGTGTATCACAAGATCATAATAACGTTGGGCTGGACACGTCGCTAGAATGATGACCTGAATAGAATCTGGGCAAATTGGATTGCAGCTGCTCAAAATAGGGAGAACCTGAAACGTCACGATAGGACATATGTCCAGCAGTAGACCCAATAGACTGTGTGATGATGATGATTGTATAACGCAGTATATATTAAAAGTATAAGGTTAAAAACTTATACGTTAGTAGAAACCAACTTCCTATGAAGTTCTTTCACTGTGGCTTGTATACAATACTGAGATGTATAATTAATGTATAGAACAGTCAATTATAAATAAATCCGAAGTGATGTTTTGTCTAAATGCAAAACGTCACGTAAATTACTGGGTATAATGTGTCTTATTTCTGGTACTGGTAGTGGATGATAAATCAAATCCAACGCTATTTCATCCTGTGATTTTGTGCAAATATTCCCATTTTGATGTTGTTCTTTTGAAAAAGTCCATACATTTAGAAAATTTACATATTTCTTGTGTGAGTAAATTTCTGTGCGGTTTTTCGGATTTCCACGTTTGTTTTAAGTGTTGCGATGACGAAATTCCCTATTTGCACGAGGATGTTCAATACGACCACAAAATGTCATAACCTTAATTAATGTTGGTGGGTTTTGTAGGATTGTTGTTTACAAAGTCAGTAAAGGTAAGATAAAAAAACTTGTTCGTTTTTACTTTGACATATTTAATTTAAGTTTTAAGATATACAAAAATGAATTTAAACTACGTACTTTATAAATGATTTTAAGCAGGTTAATGGATTATTACTATTTATTAATAGTAGCAAAATTTACATATAATTATTGAAAATTAGAAGAAAATCCTCATCTTTAAAATAACGAGTAATCTTTCTTTAACAACTTAATATTACACTACACAGGCTAAAGTATTTTATCTAATTACGAAAACTTCTCATTTACATAACAAAATTACATACCTGTTCAAAGCAGTTAATATTTTTTATTTTTTTAATAGTTCCCATAAACTAGTTTCTAGATTCCCTAATCTAATTACCTTAATCAATATCCGCCCATCAAGACCTAA
Source organism: Agrypnus murinus (assembly GCA_929113105.1). Taxonomy (NCBI): domain Eukaryota; kingdom Metazoa; phylum Arthropoda; class Insecta; order Coleoptera; family Elateridae; genus Agrypnus; species Agrypnus murinus. The sequence goes on from OV816027.1 coordinate 153,437,761, forward strand.
TCATCTTTAAACAGGCAAAAATCATTAATCAGTTGAAATTCGAATATGTAGCCATATAATGCTTACTACACAAAGTTAACTACTAGAAAAAAGCTTTTCTTGATATCTTTGGACTTTTCGCTAGAAATCCAAACCCATAACGCTTGTAAATTGCTAAGTAAACATTTTTTTCGTAAATTTACTGTTGAATACTATACAGGGTATTAAATCCGCTAGACCAAAGATACAAATCTTCATACGTAAAAATATCATAATTTTCAACACACTTCTCTGGGACACCTTGTATATTTATATTTTATATGATTCAGCTTTTTATACTGACTTGCTGTATTCTAATAATTATTTACGTGGCAAGCTTTGTAAATGAATCTTTACGGGCGAGCTGGAAAATTTGTGCGGCGACCGGCGAAGGAGCAAGCCTCCACAATCCAGTGAGCTCAGTAAAGATTAATTGCAAAGCCTGCAGCGTACAAAGTGTTATTTCCATCTTCACCAGCGTTTTTTTATGAATTTATCGTATATTTTGTAGAAAATATTTTATAATCAAAGGCGGTAGGACAACTTATAGCTAGATGTTGTCACGGTGTTGTCATTAAGCAACAAATAAGTTTTCATTAGCTTTTTGATGATGATGAGCATTGTAGAACTTTACAAGTTTCTTTTAGGACCCGTAAAATTTTACAGAGCTGTAGCTGCTCATTTACTTAGTTACCATAATAGTATATTATGTATTAAGGGCTTAATTGAGCGTCTTAAAGCCCGTATTCTCAAAGCCTGGAAAACTGAATTTACTCATAATCTGTACAGAATCTCAGGCTATATATACACATATCTTAACCAAAAAAACACTTAAAATAAAGTCTAGAATCGAGAGCTTTAAAGATATACAGGATGTTCCATTTAAATTATAAAAGTTGATAGTAGCCCTAGCAAAATTACTCACCCTGTATATACCAAAATATTAAAAACCTTTAATTTGTCGTATACAAACCAACTTTGATATTTAACTTTTTTCGTAACTCTTACAGTTTCCAAGATAAGTTACACAGCCATCTTACGAGAGTCACCCTGTAAGTGTACACGGCTCTTAATAAATATTGTTACTTACGACTCTGATTAGATACCTAAGAAGTCTACAAATCTGAGACTGAGAATCCCTCCACTAACAGAAGCTTCACTTAGAGAAATAAGTGATCGCTGCAATGGAGACATTTCTTGACCTCCCTCTTCTTCACATAGTGATACAGGGAGCGCCAAGATTAGGTCTACAGAACATACAAGAATAACTTAGTCGCGTAAGGGGTCCCTTACTAGAGGTGAGGACGGACCACATGAGGCCTAGAATTCTTGAGAACCCACTTTTTGAGGTAAGTATTCAGAATCGCCGGGAATGGTTAACATCCAGGCAGAACATTCCTTCTGGAAGCCTATTCTGGTACACTGACGGCTCTACAACCGAGGCGGGTACTGGATCAGGCCTGTATGCCGAAATCCTCTTGAACAGTTCGCCTCCGTCTTTCCAACAATCCCAGAAACATCAATCATCTCCAAATGGCAAACTGGAATGCCAATGGTATCTTACACCAACAAGGGATACTTCTTGAATTCTTGGCTAGGAATAAAATTGACATAATATGTATAAGCGAAACACATCTACTACCGGAAATGAAATGCGCGTTCCCCGGGTACTGTATTTATCGATACAGAATAAGAGCACAAACTGCGTCTGGCGGTGCTGCAGTACTCATCAAAAGAAATATAAACCACCGTGAAATATATCTTCCAGACTTGCAACATCTTGAGGCTGCTGCAATCAAAATAGTTCTAACAGATAACACCGAAATAATAATAGCAGTCGCTTATCAAACACCTAATAAACGCCTGATGCTTCAAAACGTGCAATTAATAATTGACTTAAGTAGGCTTTCTAAGACTAATACTTGGCGATTTTAACAGCAAGCACAAATCCTAGTGTTGCTAAACAACAAATCCAAATGGCAATAGATTATATACTGCAACAGCTGACCCCCCTATCCAAATCACTTGCCCAAAGGAGCCAACGTATTACCCATACAGATTTGATCACCAGCCAGACATTCTCGACATCTGCCTGCAGGATCGAATCGCGCAGCCCATCTATCACCAAGTTCTAACTGAACTAGATTCTGACCACCTACCTGTCATTATCACGTTCAAAAATCAACCATCGTTAACGGTCAACGCACCAAGACTAACATCAGACTCTAGCGACACTGAAAAATGCGAGGCTTTGAGCAATCACCTAGAAAAGGTATTTACTCTTAAAAACAGCAATGCAAATATTGCCTTCACTAACTTCATCGGCCAAAGCGTGCCACAACAACTCCCCTTTAAAACAGCTACCGTCCAAACTACAACACCGGAAGAAATAGCATCAATAATTCAGCACCTACCTAATAAGAAAGCTCCTGGACCTGATATGATAACCAAAGCAATTCTTAGAAATCTCCCACCTAAATGTTTATCTTACCTCTTACCTCTTGCCTCTCTATTGGATATTTCCCTAAGAGCTGGAAACACGCACATGTACTGCACTTCCACAAACCCGGTAAATTTAAAAGCAACTCAACTTCGTATCGTCCTATAAGCCTCCTTTGTACTCTATCGAAACTACTCGAGAAAATCATCTATAGCCGCCTTAATGACCATATATCCCAGCACACCCTTCTTCCACCATTCTAGTTTGGCTTCAGACCCAAATACTCAACAGTAAATCAGCTCATCAGAATCAACGAAACTCTTGCCAAAGGCTTTGAAGACAAAAAATACACTACTATACTATTCCACGACGTTGCCCAGGCCTTTGATCGGGTCTGGCACAATGGCCTATTACATAAAATGATCCAACTGAAAATCCCGGAGTACAGCATCAACATAACTTCGAACTTCCTTACTGGAAGAACGTTTTCAAGTAAAATAAACACAGCCCTCTCAAACCCAAAGGACATTAGGGCAGGAGTTCTCCAAGGATCTGTCCTTGGCTCCTTGCTATTTAACATTTACGACATTCCACTCCCCCCAGTTTGCACGTTGGTAATATTTGCTGACGATACGGCAATTATCACCCAAGATCATGAACTGGATACTGCAGTATCAACACTCCAAAGCGCTACAGACACACTTCAACACTGGTTTGACAGTTGGAACGTCAGTCTAAACCCCATGAAATGCACTGCAAAAATATTCACCCTCAGAAGATACAACAATCCAACATTGATCGCTGTCAATGGAACTCCAATTCCATGGAACCCTAAAGACAGAGCAGCGAAATACCTAGGAGTAAACTTGGACCAAAGGCTGACATGGGGAATTCATATCAATACCAAAATCAACGACTGCCATAGTAAGCTGAGACTTCTCTATCCAATACTGAACAGGAATACCCCATTAAAAATTGAATGCACCATACTAATCTACAAATCCATACTAAGAGCGTCCTTCATCTACGCCTGTGCAGTGTGGGACACTGCGTCGAACACTCATATTAACAAATTTAAAGTACTCCAAATTAAAGTCCTCAGGATGGCAACAAACGCACCTTGGTTCATACGCAACGACCAACTACATCACGAATTGAGCATGCCACACATCCTGGATTTCCTAAAAGCCACCACAAAAAAGTTCCTTGATAACCTAGCGACCTGCCCAGCTACCGACCACTACATGCTTGGTCAGCGGTCCACCAACCTTCGCTTAAAACCAAGGCTACTCAAGACGTATTTCTAAGGGATAGTGATTAATTCATAGACAAACTCAAATTATCCACATAGTTTCTGTTAACTTTGTTCCTTATTGTTATTGTGCTATATAGTTGTATAATGAAAATTAATTTAAACTCGACTGTGTATGGCCCTAGTGTGCCGATGTATTTAATATAAAAAAAATATTTGGGGCGAAATCTAGGGATCTTCAACGTTCTTGTAGTATACAGACTTGAATTACTTGTTAATCGTGTAATTAGTGCTTTTATAGCTATGATGCAGTTATACAATGCATGAAGTTAGGTAATATTTAAATATTACAAGATTTAAAAAATTTTCCATACTACAAACAATTAACTAATAATATTCATGATTCATCTATGTACTTCCGAACGATTTGCCCTCGGGGCTTCAGTAAGCGGTTCATTATCTATTAACTTTAAATAGTTAAGTAAAATTACAAAATTCCTTTCTCTAAGAATATCAAGAGTCATTAGAAAGCGGCTTAGACAATTTGAAATAAATGAAACCTAAGATATTTCTAATTTACTCAATAACTGATTAAGTGTTCATTAATTTTTCAACATTTTTATGATTCTGAAATATTTTCGATTAAGGCCGCGTTATTGGCGCAAAATATTAGCGTCAAAATATAGCTCACATTTTGCATTCAGTTTTCTTTTAATAATCGTTTTTTTAGGAAGATAACGTTTGATGTCGATTGCTAAACTGTTAAGGTAGTGTGGATCATAGTTTGTAAGGAGTAGATATCTAAAATAAATTTTATAATCGTAGTCGAACATCGCCAATCTTGTAGAATTAACGTTTTCTAAAAAATAACCAAACTAAACATAATACAGTCATTATAACACTGTTTAATAGCAAAATCTATGACAATGGATACATGTTTTTGCTTACTTATTTAGTATTGATTGAAATAAAATAGATGTACACGGCGCGGAAATTTAGATATGGCAGCACGAAAATCAGTCATTTTTAGTTGAACGGTTTCTGCACCAGGAAAGTTGGGTGGTAATATTCGCGGGACATTTAAAAGTAATTTAACTTTCCTAATCTTTTAATATTATTTAATAAATTCCCGAAGTAAATGTTGTTTTTCTTTACTTAAGAGTATGTGACGGTTAATTTTTGAATAAACTATTTCACTCTTAATTAGTCCTGATTAATTCCCCTTGTTTTTATTAGTTTTATATTCCTCTTTGATTTCAAGTACCTTAAATTATTCCTTGGCATTTAAAAATTAAAAATTTCAGTTAAACTTAAAATATTTTGACAGTTCACGCATGTCTGTCAACACTGTGAGCAGAGAACTGCGATGCGATCAAATAATGTTTCTATTTACATTTTCAAATTTTAGTTTTAAAGTAATTAATTCCGTTTTGCGGACCGTAGCGCCATCTTTAAGTGTTTATAGTTTCTGAAGCTTCCTATTATTAACACTGGCAGCGATAACAGGCCCTTAAATTAGAGTCACTGCATCTAGTTACCTAGGCCAGCTGGTCTTGCGTTACTCTGATCGACCAGCTGGCCTCGGTGATTAGATGCAGTGACTCTACCTTAAATTACATAATACATTAATCTACATGTCGCAGTCATAGATGTCTAGGGTGCGCGGTGCAGACCACACGGCGCTCACCCGAAAAAACTGGCTGGACTCTACCCAATCCCAGATATCCTGGGTAAAGGGCGATATAGTCAGAATAAAATGTGTGGTAGAGTGTCACGTAAGTGCTCTCGACGGGGACTCATAAACGTTGAGGAGGAAGCTCTTCTAACATGAGTACCGGTGTGGGTGGATTGGAAACTCACCTGAAGGGGAAGCCATTTATGGTGCACCGCTGATCACCCGCTGTTTGGACAAGCCTGATGGACGGGAATTCAAGTGAGGTTTATCCTGGTTGAAGGGGGAATTCTTCGGCCGATAGGAAACTGCATGCCACCAGCCAGAAGGATTCAGAGACGAAAGTAAGTAGATCACGCTATGACTGTCAGTTCCAGTCCAGTGATCCAAAGAAATTGTCTCGAGCCGCTGGACTTAAGGAGTATTGAAGCGAATACATAGCTTCTCAATGCTCAAGACAACTTCACCTTCCAAAAAGGTACACACCGGGGTTGGATATAGTTAGTTTGCTAGAGGAACCAAATGAAGCTCTGACGAGGGCATACCAGGCCTATAACTGGTAGACCGGGGTGGCATAACCGTTCCAAGCCCGCCACATTGGGGTTGGTTTCGGTCGGGCAGTGGTCCCATAAAAGTATGGGGAAAGTCCGAAGCTGGACTAGAGACCGTCTCCTATGCCGGGAGAAGGGGTCTCGACGAGTGAGTACGTTTATAACTCCGGCACTAGCTTGGAGAGCTAGTAGAGGTCTGGATAGGTATACCTCGCTCCCACCAGTGTGTACTGGTAGCTTCTGCAATAGCATTAACGCGCTAATTGAAGCGTATCTCAATTCGTGTCTCCGAAAGGGGGACCGTGGTTTTTAGCTTCTAGGTGAGCCACGTTAAAATAACGCTGCCCGCTATTCTATTTATTTAGAGGCACAGTTGCAGTTAATCTCAAAAATGTCGCAGTCATAGTTAGTTTATCTCATTGTAAAAATCTCCACCAATTTACAGATTCAGTTATAGTTCAGTATTATCATACAGTTTTTTCTCGGAATTCTTGTTAATGCACGTTTAAGTCAATCATCTGATTTGATTGAAACTTACAGTTGTTCGAAGTTTAATGCAACTATTCGGATCTTACCAGTTGTTTTTCTTATTTCAGTGAGGAAAGGTGTAGGGTAGGTGTTATAAAAGAGTATCTAGCTATCTGAGCTGCTGAAGACGATTGGCGCCCTTATGTTTATAGATTATTTTGAATTTACTCATTATACAGGCGTTTGTTGCTTTTTTAATTTGTAGTTGAACTTTATATTTTATATAATTTTGCTATTGTTTCATTTGGTTATAATTTAATCTCAAATATAAAATGTTTCTGTAAAAAATGGAAGGTTTCATGCTGTCCTACCAATTTAAAAGGACGAATTGTAGTTCTAATCAAATTTATTAAAATTTTCTATGTAAATAACTATTTGCCATAAAAAATACAATGTTGCATTGAAGTAAAATAATAGTCATGCCGATGAATGACAATTAACCGTTCTACTCCCAAATAAGTACTTCCTATTCTTCACCGTTGTATTGCTTTCATAATTACTTTGACGTCCGAGTAATCGGTAGCTACAGCTGTTTAAAATAAATATATAGAAGCTTATTATAATCTATTTGGAACTGAGAGCAATTGAATAACTTCTAAAAAAACTGTAGACAGGCTGTGACTACAGTGAATACTAACGTTTATGATATTTATTAAGCTAAGTGTCGACAATAAAATAATTATATTTTGCTAATTTATTACGATGCATGTATGTATAACAGGTTTGTTGATCTGCTTCTCATAGATCGAGTTTTGTAAGTAACTATACAAAAGCAAGAAAATATAATGTAATTTATTATGTAACAGTACGTTGTTTCTTATCCATAACCACAATTTTCTTATTTAAAACCACACAAGTAGAAATTTACACAGCAGAATTTATAGATGGGTACATCAACAGTCATCTTCATCATAATTGCAATCAGATAAGGTGCACTAAATATATTCCGTTTTATCAAATTTGATGGATCGGCAGTTCGTCGATCCATTTTGATGGTTGGATGTGTTGTCGACGAACTGCCGATCCATCAAACTTGATAAAGCAAAATGTATCTACGAGCCTTGTCTCACGTGAATTGAACCTCTGTATGTTTCTGTAATTAATATTTATCATTCAGCAACTAATTATCAGTGATCAACCAATTAATAATAATGAAACGATTCATTTGTTGATTGTGAGTGATATTAGCAGCAAATATATCACTTTAATTCGTGATGGAATATAAAATGTCAAACACAAATTAAAAACAAAATTTATGGCTTAGTCCAATACATGTGAGACAGCTTTCGTCAGCTTAGATTTTATTGCGGCAGCACCGTACAGTCAAAGTGAAGTAATCAGTTGTTAAATTTTACTGGGAATCGATAATTTCGCCATTATAATTAATTCACAACCAGTAAAGAGGCAAAATTAATACATAACTTATACAATTTTTCAAATATGACTCCGTTAGCTTAGATTTTATTGCGGTAGAACAGCACAGTTAAAGTAAAGTAATAAATAATTGTTAAATTTTACTGGGAATCGATAATTTCGCGATTGTAACTATTAATTAACAATCAGTAATATGGCAAAATTTATGCATAACTTATACAATTTTTCAAATACGATTCCGTCAGCTTAGATTTTTTTGTGACAGAACCGCACAGTCAAAGATAAGTAATAAGTTGTTAAGTTTTACTAGGAATTGACAATTTCGCCATTACAATTAATTCACAACCAGTAAAGAGGCAAAATTAATACATAACTTATACAATTTTTCAAATATGACTCCGTTAGCTTAGATTTTATTGCGGTAGAACAGCACAGTTAAAGTAAAGTAATAAATAATTGTTAAATTTTACTGGGAATCGATAATTTCGCGATTGTAACTATTAATTAACAATCAGTAATATGGCAAAATTTATGCATAACTTATACAATTTTTCAAATACGATTCCGTCAGCTTAGATTTTTTTGTGACAGAACCGCACAGTCAAAGATAAGTAATAAGTTGTTAAGTTTTACTAGGAATTGACAATTTCGCCATTATAATTAATTCACAACCAGTAAAGAGGCAAAATTAATACATAACTTATACAATTTCTCAAATATGACTCCGTTAGCTTAGATTTTATTGCGGTAGAACAGCACAGTTAAAGTAAAGTAATAAATAATTGTTAAATTTTACTGGGAATCGATAATTTCGCGATTGTAACTATTAATTAACAATCAGTAATATGGCAAAATTTATGCATAACTTATACAATTTTTCAAATACGATTCCGTCAGCTTAGATTTTTTTGTGACAGAACCGCACAGTCAAAGATAAGTAATAAGTTGTTAAGTTTTACTAGGAATTGACAATTTCGCCATTATAATTAATTCACAACCAGTAAAGAGGCAAAATTAATACATAACTTATACAATTTCTCAAATATGACTCCGTTAGCTTAGATTTTATTGCGGTAGAACAGCACAGTTAAAGTAAAGTAATAAATAATTGTTAAATTTTACTGGGAATCGATAATTTCGCGATTGTAACTATTAATTAACAATCAGTAATATGGCAAAATTTATGCATAACTTATACAATTTTTCAAATACGATTCCGTCAGCTTAGATTTTTTTGTGACAGAACCGCACAGTCAAAGATAAGTAATAAGTTGTTAAGTTTTACTAGGAATTGACAATTTCGCCATTACAATTAATTCACAACCAGTAAAGAGGCAAAATTAATACATAACTTATACAATTTTTCAAATATGACTCCGTTAGCTTAGATTTTATTGCGGTAGAACAGCACAGTTAAAGTAAAGTAATAAATAATTGTTAAATTTTACTGGGAATCGATAATTTCGCAATTATAATTATTAATTAACAATCAGTAATATGGCAAAATTTATGCATAACTTATACAATCTTTCAAATACGATTCCGTCAGCTTAGATTTTTTTTGTGACAGAACCGCACAGTCAAAGATAAGTAATAAGTTGTTAAGTTTTACTAGGAATTGATAATTTCGCAATTATAATTATTAATTAACAATCAGTAATGTGGCAAAATTTATATATAACTTATGCAATTTCTCAAATACGATTCCGTCAGCTTAGATTTTATTGTGACAGAACCGCATAGCCAAAGATAAGTAATAAGTTGTTCAATTTTACTAGAAATTGATAATTTCGCAATTATAATTATTAATTAACAATCAGTAATGTGGCAAAATTTATGTATAACTTATACAATTTTTCAAATACGATTCCGTCAGCTTAGATTTTTTTGTGACAGAACCGCACACTCAAAGATAAGTAATAAGTTGTTAAGCTTTACTAGGAATTGATAATTTCGCCATTACAATTAATTTATAACCAGTAAAGAGGCAAAATTAATACATAACATACAATTTTTTAAATATGACTCCGTTAGCTTAGATTTTATTGCGGTAGAACAGCACAGTTAAAGTAAAGTAATAAATAATTGTTAAATTTTACTGGGAATCGATAATTTCGCGATTGTAACTATTAATTAACAATCAGTAATATGGCAAAATTTATGCATAACTTATACAATTTTTCAAATACGATTCCGTCAGCTTAGTTTTTTTTGTGTCAGAACCGCACAGTCAAAGATAAGTAATAAGTTGTTAAGTTTTACTAGGAATTGATAATTTCGCAATTATAATTATTAATTAACCATCAGTAATGTGGCAAAATTTATATATAACTTATGCAATTTCTCAAATACGATTCCGTCAGCTTAGATTTTATTGTGACAGAACCGCACAGTCAAAGATAAGTAATAAGTTGTTAAGTTTTACTAGGAATTGATAATTTCGCAATTATAATTATTAATTAACAATCAGTAATGTGGCAAAATTTATGCATAACTTATACAATTTTTCAAATACGATTCCGTCAGCTTAGATTTTTTTGTGACAGAACCGCACAGTCAAAGATAAGTAATAAGTTGTTAAGTTTTACTAGGAATTGATAATTTCGCAATTATAATTATTAATTAACAATCAGTAATGTGGCAAAATTTATGTATAACTTATACAATTTTTCAAATACGATTCCGTCAGCTTAGATTTTATTGTGACAGAACCGCATAGCCAAAGATAAGTAATAAGTTGTTCAATTTTACTAGAAATTGATAATTTCGCAATTATAATTATTAATTAACAATCAGTAATATGGCAAAATTTATGCATAACTTATACAATTTTTCAAATACGATTCCGTCAGCTTAGATTTTTTTGTGACATAACCGCACAGTCAAAGATAAGTAATAAGTTGTTAAGTTTTACTAGGAATTGATAATTTCGCAATTATAATTATTAATTAACAATCAGTAATGTGGCAAAATTTATGTATAACTTATACAATTTTTCAAATACGATTCCGTCAGCTTAGATTTTATTGTGACAGAACAGCATAGCCAAAGATAAGTAATAAGTTGTTCAATTTTACTAGAAATTGATAATTTCGCAATTATAATTATTAATTAACAATCAGTAATATGGCAAAATTTATGCATAACTTATACAATTTTTCAAATACGATTCCGTCAGCTTAGATTTTTTTGTGACAGAACCGCACAGTCAAAGATAAGTAATAAGTTGTTAAGTTTTACTAGGAATTGATAATTTCGCAATTATAATTATTAATTAACAATCAGTAATGTGGCAAAATTTATATATAACTTATGCAATTTCTCAAATACGATTCCGTCAGCTTAGATTTTATTGTGACAGAACCGCATAGCCAAAGATAAGTAATAAGTTGTTCAATTTTACTAGAAATTGATAATTTCGCAATTATAATTATTAATTAACAATCAGTAATGTGGCAAAATTTATATATAACTTATGCAATTTCTCAAATACGATTCCGTCAGCTTAGATTTTATTGTGACAGAACCGCATAGCCAAAGATAAGAAATAAGTTGTTCAATTTTACTAGAAATTGATAATTTCGCAATTATAATTATTAATTAACAATCAGTAATGTGGCAAAATTTATGTATAACTTATACAATTTTTCAAATACGATTCCCTCAGCTTAGATTTTTTTGTGACAGAACCGCACAGTCAAAGATAAGTAATAAGTTGTTAAGTTTTACTACGAATTGATAATTACAGAATTATAATTAATTATCAATCAATAATGTATAATTCTTTAAATATGTTTACTTCAGCTTAAATTTTATTCCGGCAGAACCGCATAGTCGAAGTCAGGTAATGAAACTCGATTAAATAATCGAGTATCATTTACTTATTAATTCCAGCTTTATTTGTCGAAGCTTCATAATCATGAAATAAATGAAAAACGTTATAATAGGTTTCACAAATTTATTTTATTCAACCTCCTAATTGTTTCGACCCCTAAGCTGTCATTATCAAAGGTAATATAAACACTTGCTACTTGCTAAATGCAATAAATAGACAACTAGATAAAAATAATAGAAATTAAATATCTAGTTGATAATTACTGAACTAAATATGTTAGTTCATTAAAGGTACCCTGAGTTTGGGTTTATATATCTCGAAAACTTCTAGTATCTCTAATTTGCGTTTATTATTACAAAAGTGTAGGAATTTGATGTTATTTTGGGGTGTCATTGTGTGATCTTGTTCTAAATGGTGTTTGTTGTAATTAGATTTTTCTGGATGTTTATTTCTGTAATAGCGCAGGTATTCTTTATATCCTATGAACAAAAAGAACAATTCAAACGGTAAATGCTCGATTTCATGATATCGTGTGTTTTATCTTCAACATTAAATAAACATGAAAAAGTTAGTTGACCGGTTTCACAAAGCTTGATAAGTTTTTATTAACTTAATTGGCATTAAATTCGAAATTCAGAAATTTCGTTGGCTGAGATTTAACAGACCTTGAATTTTATCCAATTATATTTCTAGATTTCAAATTTAATTACAATTAAGTAAATCAGAGTCTAATCAAGCTTTGTGAAACTGGCCAAGTGTTACTTAAAGGTTATTTTGTAATTGTTGCTTTTTCGTATAATAATGTGTATTTTTCCTGATATTTTGCCAAAATATGATGCAGTATGTAATGTGTAGTAACATTTGGTTGATTGTCAATGGGATATATTCTTTAGTGAAGGCGCGTTCAAAAAACATTCTGAATACGCGAACAGCGCTCACAGGAAATATTTAGGAAGAAATTAAAAATTCAGGGAAATCTTGGGAGTAGAAATATAAAGAAAATCCGAAAACGAAAGAAAGATAAAAGAAAGGGAATATAACGATAACGACAATAACTAAGATTACATACATACAACACCATTAGCTACTTGCATATAAAATTACATTCATTTCTGTCGAGTAGTTATTGAAAGATTAATTATTAAAGACCACCCTAAACAATGTGCAAATACACTACTAACATATAAAAAAGGAGTTATAGTAGCCGGGGATCTAAACGCTAAGTCAAACTATTGGGGAAGTAATAAACCAAATTACAGAGGGCAACGAATAGTCGAATGGACGTTGGAAAAGGACTTCGTAATCCTAAACAAAGGACGTACTCCAACATTCGAAAGAGGGGAACAGAAATCTCATATCGATGTCACAATCGCTAGCAAGAGTATTGCAACAAAATGCAAAGAATGGAAAGTAGAGGAAGAGGAAGAAAACTTTAGCCTCCACAAAAACATAACCTTTACTATCGAAAATAAAGAAGCGGAAATAGGACACACTAGAAAAAAGGGGTGGAGAATAAATAATAGAAACATACACGACTTTGAAGGAGAACTGAAGGAGAGTCTCGACCAACTAGGGGAACAAGTGACACCTGAATTATATGTTAGTACAATACAACAATGCTGCGATAAATATCTAAGTCTACCAAAATGGTTACAAAACAAAAGACACGTATACTGGTGGAACCCGGAGCTATCGGAAAAAAGAAAAATATGCTTACAAAACAAAAGAAAGATGACCAGGCTGAAAAGTAAATCCACAATATCACAAGCGGAAAAAGAACAAGCACAAGCACAGTACAAAGAGGCAAGAAATGAATACCGTAATGCAATAATCAAAGCTAAACAAACCAAATGGAAACTACTTATAAATGAAGTGGACAATAACCCGTGGGGACTGGGATATAAAATAGTTACAAGCAAACTACCAAAGAAGCCTAGAACCTCTCTGAACAACGTAGAAATGGACGAAATCGTTAACGAACTATTTCCTACACGCCCAAGAACAGATTGGACTTACACAGAAGATACGTTTGAGGTGACGAGAATATCAAGAGAGGAGCTTAAGCATGCAATACAGAGGATGAAAGCAAAAAAAAGCACCTGGCCCTGATGGTCTAACAACTGAAATAGTAATGGCAGCATGGAGAGTGAGTGAAACAATCATGCTAAAGGTTATGAACCAAACCCTTGAGAGAGGAATATTTCCAGATATATGGAAGAAGGCTAAGCTCTGTCTTATCGAAAAAAGCGTAGAAGGTAACAAGAAGAAATTTAGACCCATCTGTCTACTGGATACCCTAGGAAAGATATTAGAAAGAATCCTACATAACAGGTTAACAGAGGAACTAAGGGATAAAGGAAACATCTCCGACAAGCAATACGGTTTCAGAGCTGGAAGATCTACTCTCGATCCTATGCTGGCAATAAAACAAAAAGTTGATGAAATACAAGAAAAGGCATACCACAAGAGGGAATACTGCATACTCATAACCATAGATATTAAAAACGCCTTTAACACCGCAAGATGGGAACCCATAGTAGAAGAACTAAAAAATAGAAATATTAGTCAATGCCTACTAAAAATTCTCTGTAGCTACCTGGAAAACCGCAAATTGATTACCGAGAGCGGTGCTGAATATGAAATAAGCTGCGGAGTCCCACAGGGATCCATCCTGGGCCCACTACTCTGGAATATGTACTTCGATAAGGTAGTGAATACAAAACTGCCAGAAGGGTCAGAAATATATTGCTATGCTGATGACACAGCATTGTTAATTAGAGCTAAAACAGTATCACAACTGCATAGTAAAGCTGCTATTGCCTTCCATCAAGTCAAAACAGCAATAGAAGAAAGACACCTGCAGATAGCTCCGGAAAAGACAGAGATAGTGATACTTAACGGAGGAAACAAATTACAACAAATAGAAATTGACACGGGCGAACAAATTATCAAGACCAAGGATCAGCTGAAATATCTAGGCGTTGTATTCGACAGAAACTGTCGGATGAAAAAGCATATACTCTATATAATAAACAGGGTAGGGAAGAGTATCTCCACATTGATGAGACTGATGCCGAGGATAAACGGGCCCAGCCAAAGCAAAAGAAAACTTTACTGTGCTGTTGCAAATTCCATTATTTTATACGGAGCACCAATCTGGGAAAGGGCGACCACAACCGCCAAATATAGATATTTGCTCGTCAAAGAACAAAGAAAACTCGCTATAGGTATAACAAGCGCGTATAAGACGGTCTCAAACGATGCAGTTCTTGCAATAGCATCCATTTTACCGATTGACCTAATGGTACAAGAAAGAACCAAGACCTATAAAGCCAATAAGCAACGCAAACAGGAAGTTAGAGCTGAAATAATGAACACATGGAAAATCAGATGGGACACAAATATGGAAAAGGGGTTGTGGACTAAAAGATTAATAAAAAACTTATATACGTGGTACACACGGGAGTTTGACAACGTAAATTTTTATTTAACACAACTGATAAGCGGGCACGGTAGCTTTCAAGCCTACCTTAAGAAGATGGGTAAAGTAGACGACGAAGGCTGCAGATATTGCAACTGTCGCAAAAACGACGCAGAGCATACTTTCTTTATATGCGAAAAATGGAGAAACATACGGGAAGAAACCAACCATAGAGTCGGAAGAGAAATAAATAAAAATAATATCATTGAGATCATGTTAGAAAAGGCAGACCACTGGAACGAAATAGAAAGATTTGCGAGAACAATTCTGAGTGAAAAAATAAACGATGGTGCGTAAAATGTACTAGTCACCAAAGAATCCGTACTATATATGTTCGTATATGTATGTTCGTTTATACATGTATATACCTGTGTTTTATATCCTGTATATTTATATTTATCTACCGAACTGTGTATAACGAAAAAGTATTTTATTGTAGTATATACATATACTATACCGGAACTGTATTAAAAATAATATATATATATATAGCTGAACCTGAGCCTAGACCCCCCTTCCTGAAGTAATGCCAAAGCGGTTCCAGGAAGGTCCTATAGTCGATGAGGGTGTCATAGAAAAAAAAAAAAAAAAAAAGACCACCCTTTACGTCAAAACTCTCAAAAAACGGACTCTTTGTAACATAATTCGCAAAAATCCAAAAACTTAAAATCAGACGATTTTACAAATTTATTATTTTATACGAAAATAAGTTGTCTATCGAAATGTTTTTGTTTGAATTAATTTGGGAGGTTAGTTTTTTTGCTATGCGCATTCAAACTCAGGGCTCAGAACTTTTGCATTCGGTAGTATAGTAAGGAATAATTATAATTTGAAGAGAAGCGCACACTTTATAGATCTGTGATTATTTCCACATACTTTATGTTTTTCTAAAGACCATTTTGTGGCACTTTAGAAACTTATTAATTAAAGATCTTTAATATGATTCTTTTTTGATGAAATGAATTGTGTCAATTCCGTAATGGATCATATAATTAGTACTAATGAATAACAATTTAATCCTAATAATTGCAAAATATTTACTTATTAGATTATTTAGTATTAAAGCTTAATCTTCTTCGAAATTTATGTGTATTATTAGAAGTGCTAATAGCCTTCACTGTTCATTAAGACAACATAATTACACACTTTTTCGTGTTTTATCCATTTTCACTTTTATCACTTTGCTACTAGTTTTCTTAAGTAGGTACGAATCGATCACGCACATGCAATTTTAATTTACCTACATATTTCAATGTTGTAAGTTGAGCTGCAGAACCGATTAACTGCGTTTAATTGCTTATTTATTTAGTATTTCTCCCCTTTTCTTTCCAATTTTACCGCACGCACGCAGTGTTTGTACTTTCACATTAATTTTCCGTTTCTATTACTAACAACCATAAATGCATTTTAATATAGCTATATGTGTTAATTGATTTAAAATAGAAAATTGCATGTTAGCAGGTATGCCTGTTCACGAATATATCAGATATTCAAGATATTCGAGCAGGCTATGATTTATTTAAATATTAAGTAAGGAGACATTACGAAAATTTAATTTGTGTCTAGAATTTCGAATTTTATAATTCGTGCTGTCAATTAGAAAATCAAACAGAAAGAATATTGAGAAATTAAATTTTTATTTTATTCAATTTTCACAAACGCGATACAACAAGGGTCAAAAGGCCTGGGTTTCGCGATCTCTACTCAGGGCAATAATCTTCCTATGCGAATTTGCATTTATAATATGATTTAATATAAAACATTAATGAATAGTATTTAATATTTACTGTTATTGTTACTTAAATTTCTTATTCAAAATAATATTAGAGCAAAATTTAAATTAAATTTACATGAAATCTCTAACTCAAGCTGATGTGAGGTTCTCAAAAGGCGATTAGGTGCTTCAAATCAAATACTTTAATATTTTTCTGACTTCTTTGGGAAGTTTAGCCAACAGGTAAAAAATACACAAAGATTTAGTATTCACGTTTCAGGACAAAGATTTGTTCTTTCTTCAGAATTTATTTGCATTCGTTAAAATTTTATTATTTAAAACTGGAAAGAGAGTAAAATGTTTGCATTTGGAAATACATGTCAAAGTTTATTTTTAATAGAAAACAAATTTGCAGGTTCATATACCAATTCCAAACTTTCCATATGAATATAAACTCACTTGAGCACTTAATTGTATAAACGGCTAAATTGAATCGTAATTATTAAATGTGGCGTTTATTACACACTTTTATTTCGAAAAATAGTTTTCTAAATGAAACACAATTTAAATTGTACTCACGTTTATTATAATGAAATAAACTAGACACGAACTTAGTTTAACACTTTTAATATAATCCACTGTCACACCTTTTAATTAAACTTGTTTTACAACTTAAATATGACTCATCTTAAACTTTACAATACAACCTGTACTATTTGGAGTTTCGATCAGTAACAAAAGATCTATTTGGCTAAGTGATTAAAACTGACCGCTTCTTCAGCGGTTTTAACAAGATTCACCAATAAACTAAAAATCGACACTTTATATACAAAATATTTACATTATATCACAATATATAAGTACAATATATCTTGTACGTATAATACGTACAAAAATGACTAATATAGATGACAACAAATTTGTTTAATACTATTATTCATAGTTTTATGTAATTGTTTCGATAATAATAACTTATTTCACATAAAATGATAAAACATTAAAGCAGTTTTGTTACGATTAGACTAGGTAAGATTGTAACTTGAAAACTAAAACCTTTAAGTTTCTTACATCACCAGATTTGTGCTATTAAAAAGGATTTATCTTACAAAATTTTAAAGCCTTTTCAAAAGTAAAAATTAACGTTCAATCAACTATTAGGCATTTTTAAGGCTTTATGACTAACTGTAAGTAATTACTACATAATACATTATTTAGCGTTTATAAAGATTACGATGAAACAATAAGATATAACCAGCAAAGTTACATAAATTATATTTAACTTTAAAAGTTAAGATTTACTTTAAAAGGAACATGTTCCACTCAAACAATTGAACTTATTAACCTTTAATGATACGTAGAAGTTGAATGTTATTTCTTTTAAATTAGTTAATTTAATCGTAATATTTTTTATTGAATTATTTAAAAGTATAAGCAAACCCCAACTACAAACAGGGATGCATTTTTACTAAAAAAACTAATTAAAAAAAAGTAACGCAGTTTGTGGGAATTGAACGTAGGCCAACAGTTTATAAAGTCTCTACTTTAACACGCGACCACCATATCTGTTGCGAGTAACCTTATTATTCGAAGTAAATACGTTGCGTCTTGTTTGTGTTAATTTGTTATTTTTTTTAAATAAGTCGCATTAGGTTAAATGCAGATACACGTATTTCCTTATTTTGGATTTACTTTACTTAGATTACTAAGGTACCCTTCTAAGTGGAAATACCGTTCCACATACTTTAAAAGTTACTCAGAAGTAATGGAACTACATAGTCCCAACAAATACTAGAAACAACTACATAATTACTAAAATATTCCGAACTGAAGTAATTAAACTTATTATAAAGTCATAAATTTAGTTGTAGTTACGTAACAGCTACTCAATCAAAGTTCCGATCTCAGTTACCGCTACTTAGATGCTGCTTGGATAGTCTGTGAGATATCGACGATCAAGGAAGTCAATCCGGAAGAAAGCATCGAAAATGAAGAAAAGCCGATACCACGCCGTCATATAAAGTTTCGGAGTAAGCAAGGAAAGCCTGTTCTAACCATTTTGGAGAAGATGTCTTTAGTTTACGCGGTCTCTTGCCCTGGCAACACCATGGTTTACAAGTCTCTTTAAATAAACAGATAATAAATTGTGTCTCTGGCGGCCGGGAAACTCATGACTGCTGTTTTTTGGGACGCAAGAGGGACTCCTGCTTATTGATTACAAGGAAAAGGGTGTTTACATAACGGGAAGATACTACGCTACAATTCTCGAGCGCTTGAGGAATTCATCCAAAAAAAGGGGGAAGAGGAGAATTAGCACAAGAATCAAGTTTCACTGGCTGCCCTGCAGCGAGCTCATATCTGAAGTTAGGTAGTTGATTTCGCTTAAATCTTCAACCACCGGTATAAAAATGAATTACTTCGCTTTGCCTAGAATTTAAGTTTGTGCATAAAACAAAAGGTTGTATTTTTGGGTGTGAAAGGCAGCTGCATTTAAACAAATATTTAAGAATTCGGAGAGTCTCGCTTAATATATAAATTTCGTGATATTCACTTGGAACCAAGTTAAAACTTGCATAAATGAAATATAATTCTCACGGTTGAAATTTTGCTTTAGACACATATTCTTCAAAATTCTCCTTAAATCTATTTTTATTATTTTATTTTGTATATATAATCCGTTATACTGCAATCAGTTTCGTAAAATTCCAAAAGAAGTAAGTGCTCTAAAGTAATAATTCTTATTTGGCTGACAGTTTTTATCGCTACGAATACTGAATTTATTACCCTGTGCATCTTTTGAAATAATAAAAGAAAAATTTGTTTAATTTTGTTATTGGCTAGACCTGTTGTCATATGAATTCAAGTTTGCATATGAAAGTAGTAATCATTTATTAATGTAACATTGTCAGAAAAGAAACAAATACAAATAAATAGATATTTACAAATTCATTTATACAATTCAGTAATAAGTTAAGAATGTAAAGTATTAATTCAGAAATTACCAACCGAGACGAGCACCGTAACCACCATAACCGGCGTATCCAAGGGCTGGTGCAGCTAGAGCAAGACCAGCAAAGGCAACACGGGCAATTGGAGCAGCTGCAATAGCTGGGGCCGCATAAGTCCTGAGAGTGCTAGCATATGCAACTGGAGCAGCAGTGATAGTTCTATAGTTAAATTCATACAACCTCTAAACCCCCCGAAATTCTAAGAATCCAGTAAATCGTTCGGAATTCAGCTATAGTTTTTTCAGCTGCAACGTTTTTTTTGATAAGTGTTAGTGGTTTTTGTTTGTGTGATCAAGCTTTTGTTTTAGTGAATTAACTTGTTTTAGTGTTTAGTGAAATAAAGAATTGGTAGAAAGAGTGCTTTTATAAAAGAATTAATGTCACACATATTTTATGTAAGTTGTTTATAACTGTTCTTGTCGAAACTTTATTTGTTGATAGCCAAAGTTTGGATTGGTCTTTTGGATCCAAAGGAAAAATGTATTTAGAACGGGATCCTAAAATAAGGTATAATGTAGGAAATACTAATAACGCAATTGTTGTGTCTATTTTTGTATTGCGTAAACAATTTATGTTTCAATTAATTAATGGGAAATTTTCCCGAATTGTAGATTTCTCAACTTTTGCTATTACTTAATAACATCAAACGATCTGGGTGGTGCCCTCTATCTTGTTACATAATTGTTTATCCATTCTATTCCTAATCAGTATGCCTTTACAATTAACACCCACGACACCTGAGCATAATTTGAATTAATAAGATGTCTCTGCCGAGAGATAAGGTAACGTAAGTATAAGTGACTTCTTGTGCTTACTTGTTTATTGATATTAAGGCTGTTTCAATTGAAGCCTAAAGTGTGGGTATCTGATTACTGAAAATTACGCCCTGTGCTGTCCTGCCACAAGGTGAACTTCGATGCTTTAAACCACGCGCTTTACAGTCGGGATTACCCTGTCTCTGGTGATTATTACCTGTTTCCGAAAATGAAACAAGAACAGTGAAGGGTGGAATTTCAGGGTATTTTGAGGACAATGAGAAATCCTAAGGACATTGGACATTGAAGGATCCTAAAAATGTGTTAGGGTAAATATATTGAAAAAGATAAAATAGTTCTGTAGTTTTATTTACTTTCCTTATCCCCCCCCCATTCCGCGAGTTTAATGACGCACCCTCGTGTGTAAAATGGGCACACATTTATTATAATTATAAACGTTGTAGGTAATAAAAGATATATCTGTGGTAGTAAATGCATTTCACGTTTTAATAAAAAAAAGCACACCTAGCTAACAAACTATTCTAACAATTTAGAAAACAACATTAAGCGACCTTCGAATAAGAATTTACCGACTGTTTCTTATTAAAGATTATGACGCAACCTCGACACTTTTAAAATTGTACCTATACATATAGTAGATGTATCTTAACAGTAATAAAATATAGAGAGGATCTTATTTTATAGTGTTATTAATTATAAAATCAAATAATGTAATTTTTTTTCTTTTTTTTATATTGCAGGAAAACATTTGGTGTTGGAGACCGACCCGGAAAGAGGGAAGGCAGATTATGCATACGACAATGCGGCATTCGGAGGTGAGTGGTTTTTCTTTTGTATTTAATAATAATTGTGGATGGACGTTCTTAGAATAAATTTTATGCAATTTCCGTTGTGGTGTGCAATAAAAGTTTGATGCATACCTAAATGGTTAATGTGTAATGATTTTGTTAATTACACTCACGTCTGTATGAGACAAAACTACAAAGCAGTTATTTCTACCGCCTTTACTTTTAATATGCTGTCAGAATTAATGAGGAAAGATAATGACAAAATGTTGTTTCTACTAAATATTAATCCTTTTTTTAACTATATTTGGTTATTATACATTGACTGATCAAGAATAATTGACTAAGAAAATGGATTTTGAATTACTAGAAATTTCATTAACGGAATTTGTTACCTCTGTTAATTTATTTATTGCGTTTTGAATATTGTTTAGAGTAGCTTGGTTTATGTGACTTGTGCGCTATTAATTAGTGACACACTAACCGAATGATTCGATCTCGAAAAGTTTCATAATACAGTAAAACCTCACTATTAGAGATACCATTGGAACCGGTCTATGGTGTCTCTTATATCGAGATGTCTATAAAACCAGCTTTTACCTCCAACTGAACAATTTATTTCGAAGAGTTTTGAGACGATTTCTTTTTATTTCAAATTGACACATACCATTCTTAGCGATTTTTCTTACACCGTACTTTTCTTACACTTGTACTTTTTTACATTCGCTTTCTGTCGCACATAAATTAATTTCGATGTGATGGCATCGTAAGTTTTGACTACAAAGATTGTGACAAACTAAAGACTTGCGATATTATCTCCGTTTATAGAAATATCCTAAACACCTAATCCACCCTTTATATAGGATGTTTCCTAAGAAACGCCGAAAGCCATAGATCCATTATTTATGGTCCGATTTCGATAAACCATGATGATAATCAACTGTTTTCATCAGTAAAAAACGTCAAATCCAACAGATGGTCGTGATTTAAATTACAGTAAAACCTCACCTTAAAGTCACTTTAGTCTTGGAGACACCTCTGTATTACAGACAGTTTGGACCGGTCTTGACTTATTGCATTCAGAATGTATTTATAGACACCTCGATACTAAAGACTTAAAGAGTTGGGCTTTACACGTAATTTTCTTTACGACATTTCTTATACAGACTGTTTCCTAAAAAATGCCGCAAGCCATAACTATTATTTATGGTTTGATTTTGATAAGCCAAAAACCATATAAAATGGTTCTATAAATACTACAAAACAGCCTAATAAAGTGTAATTTTCAACGCTAACGTTAATGTCAGTGGTAGTCAATTTTTTTTAATAGAAACATAATTTTTATTATAATTTATTTAGTTTGGTAGACAGTGTTTTTCCAAATTCAGTCGTGTTTTGCAAGTTATGGTTACTATAATATTTTTTCTGAACAAAAATAAAAACACTTGTATCAGCATTTATTTAGATTTTTCGCGAAATCTTCAAGTGTGCCATGCAATAAAGGATTTTTAACAAAACTAAAAAATTGTTTAGAGAGATATTTAAACAAAATTTAAAAAACTTAAATTATCTACAAAAACATTTCAATAAAATTAACAATAATATAATCTAAAAATTGAAACTAGGAAACTATATAAGAATGTACTCTACAAGTATTGTTCGAACTGACCGCTACTTTGTTTAATACACAATTGGTACCTTTTGGTTACTCCATAGGTCACATTCAAGATAAAGTCAGGAGGTATTTCGCGACAAGTGTTGATAATTTTTTGTCTTAAGATTTCTTTATTTTCCAGTCGAGCTTAATAAACGCTGTCTTGAAGGTATTTGCAAAACCAAAAATCAAGTGGCGTAAGATCGGGCGAACGCGCAGGCCACGGAACTGGTCCAAAGATTTCGTTCCACTTTTCGCCAAATGTGATGTTTAACCAATTGACATATGTTCTGGCATTATGTGGAGTAGCTCCATGTTTCTGGAAATAAAACGCTAATGAGCTCTGCAGGATAACTTTTTTAGAAAAAAAAAACGGCAAAATTGCTTTCTTCGACCCCGATCATTTTCTTTTAATGTTTGTATTTTTTTGTGGAAAAAATCTCACTTTTTTCAAATGGGACACTCTGTGTATTTAAATTTTATGTGATTTAGTTGTTGATGCCCTACCAACTCATGTATATATGTTCTATCTAAAAGTGATAATAATAAGTTGTAATGTCTCGAAAACTGTCTCGAAATGCGTACATAAACAACATAACCTCAATTTTAAAACATAGTATTTTGAAATTAATCTTAGAATATAAATTTTATATTTAATATGTTAAAACGCGAATACGAATGACAAACGAATATTTACTCATGAAATGTAATTCCCTTCTTCGTATTTGTTGAGAGGAAAGAAGAGTTAGGTGGTGTCTAATGGCGGCCAGTGTGACGTCATGTCCGTCGCTTTTAAAACTCATTGCGCCGGGTAGTTACACTCCTTCCTACAGTTTTATATTCTAAGGTGTTAAGTATTCGATTCGAAAAATGGATAGGCATATAGTACCTTCTCCTATCTTCCGTTTTAAATCTTTCACGTTACTAGACCTTTTTTATATTCTTGTTGTTTCAGTTACATTTTATATTTTGAAACTTTATTAGAAGGTTGGTAATCATTGGTTTAATAAATTAAACTGTCAATATGACAATTATATAAATCTGAAATTGGGTACAGTTCCAATAAAAAACTCCAAAGTTGTGCTTTAAAATTGATGTGCTATAGTAGTTTTAAAAATTATTTATAAACAGTAAATAAATAATAATGTGCACATTAAAAACTTTTACATGCATAAAAATAAACATGACATAAGGCATAATCTAAAAGTTATAAGTGGCAGCTGTTGAATTTTGTCAATAAAGTAAAAAGAAACAAAAAAGTACCTCTGTTTAGACAGCTTAGTTTTGCCCTAGAAAAAGATAGATTTTGACATCCGTGTTCTAACTCTAAAAAACACAAATAAAGTTTTCATTCAGGAACTCTACGTGTTTATAAGTACCTTATGTTGTAGTTATTCAATGTTGTAACTTGTAATCATCAACAATGTACTTTATGTGCAATTGGGACGCGCCAAAGACTGACCTACATTCCATATTTTATAATTTTATAATTCCAGTTTTATAAAAACTGTTTATGCGGTAGGATAATCAATTGTCAATTACGTTGCGAACGAGGTGAGCTAAGTTATTGTAAAACACCGTCCCGATGTATTTAAACTGTAGGCGTTGTCAGAAAATAATGGAAGCCACAAGTCTTTGATACTGACAGTAGTTTTTTATAATTGTAATTGAAGGTAAGGCGCGGGTAAATTATTAGAGCCATCCTAAAAAGCAAGAATCGAAGCAATTGGTTCACAAAACCTCTCTTTCGCCACCGAAAGCGGCCAGAACGCAATTGTGTTAAGGAAAGCTGATGGCTACAGTGTTTTGATGTAGTTCTTCAGCTTAGGTTCTCCATCCGCGTCACGCATACTATATACCATTCCATGCCTCTAATCGAATTGAACAATAGTGTCCATAGTGAAACTTGGTGGGGGGAGGGGCAGTAGTTTTCGAGATAATCGCCAAAAACGTTTTTTGATAGGAAGCCATAAACTTCCATGTTAATTAACCTAAATAAACCAAAATTAAATTAAAACCGTATGAATCGATGAACAACGCAAACCCAAATTAAACCTTAAACCTAAGTTAGGTTATGTTAGAATAGGTTAGGTTAGGTTCTAGGTTAGGTTGTGGGTTATAGGATAGGTTCGTTATAGGTAGAGATCGGCTATCTCGTTGACATGACGTAAATAAAAGGGTCGGAATCGCTTTATATTGTAAACAGAACACTTTTTTTAATTTGTCGTACGTATTATTGTTCAGTATTATATCCGATGTCTAACAGTATCGTAATATTTTCGTAGCAAATCCAAATGTCCGGCCTCTGGTTATAAGTTAGGTTATAGGTTCAGTTATAGGTTAGATCATAGGTTAAGTTATAGGTTAGGTTTTAGCTTAGATTTTAGGTTAGCTTATAAGTTAGGTTATATATTAGGTCATAGGTTTAGGTTATAGTACATTGTTCAGCTCGATGAGATGCATCGAATGGTATATATAGAACAGAAGAATTTAAAACCCGATATAGAAAAGAAGAGGCTCGAATAACCTCGTTTAAAAGAATTTGTTGCTTTACGGCAATCACAGGGTACACACAGCTCATAAAGTTATTGTTGACTGCTTTTTCGTAGAATTTAAGGCATTCCCATACAGTCACTTAAAACAGCTACAGGAAGGCTTTTTTCTTCTGATGTTTGTTTTCGGGGAGAGGGCTGCTGAAGCCGTAATGGTTAAGATGTTGGTGGCCGTAATGAAATTAAAGAAAAATTACAATTGCATCTTTAATTCTCTCCACAAGAAACTGTGGTTACTTTTCGACTTTTTACCTTTACTACGAAAAAGAAAAAGATTAAAAAAGTTTTGAACCTGTGTATGAAAGCATGCGACTTATGCTCCTACCCCGATCCTGAGAGGGATGCATTTCTCCTAGCTTTTTTGTGACGAAGTGCCGATTTTCAAACTGTAATAATGTTTGATAAAGGTTCGAGTTGACTTTTTTATGGATTTTGTCAACTTGATGACGCACCAGATCTATGTGCATGTGTTATAATTGACTTGGACAGTATTGTTTTGTCTAGTAAAATCTGCTGTTTACCTCTACAATATTATTTTCGTGTAGGTTGGGTTGCATATATCTTTTCAAATGTTGTTACAGCTGTAACAATAATTTTTAACGGTTGTTACAAAATTGATATACTATTTATCCACGTATTGTTTTTTTTGGGAAATCTTTCTTCTGGACATGTTCTTGTTAAAGTGGAGGCTAGATTTTTCTTAATCTCATCAAACCGTTTTAATCGCAGATTTTTTTCCGTATAAACATTAGTCGTATATAATCTTAGTTATCTGGCTGCTGATTTATTCATCGTTAATTATTACTGTTTATTTTGAAACACCTCTTCAACCAGTCATGGAGATTGGAATCTGGAGGTAAGTTCATCCTTCAGTGCACTGACAAAAGCACGTAAATGCTCTATCTATACTAAGAGTAATCATGGCGACTATCTTCACTATTACTACCTTTTCTTATGTATTAACCAGTGGCGTGCGGTGAGAATTATGCTAGGGAAGCAACCACGATTTTTAATTATAATACACCTAGGTACAGGCGCGAATTAACGGGGAGGGAATAACCCCCCCCCCAATTTAGAAATAAGTATACATAGAATAGAAACAAATAATGTTTGTTTAATTATTATTTATTAAAATAATTATTTTTCCAAAGATTCTCCCTCAAAATACTTCTCTGGATCCGCCCCTGCTAGGTACAATAAAAAACAGTGTTATAATTATTAAGCTTAAAAGTTTTTCAAAGAAGAACTTTTACACTTTATACTTATGGAATTTGTTGACTATTCTATATTTAAAAAAAACTACTACTATGTATTTATACTGCAACTCAATTTTCCGGTCTTAGCAAAATACCGGTGCAGGTTTTAATATTTGTTGTTAAATTTGAAAGTTCTGGTTTTGATCTGCCTTTCTTAATAATTTGTAATTTCTCTCCAAAACTGTATGCGGAAAATTCGTTATTAATAATTTACAAACTGCACAACAAAATTGTACCGATTCGGACGTATCGAAAGTACTCGAGCCTTTCACCGAAGCAGTTGAATTTGCAGTCGTGACGATAATGCAATTTTAAATTTGCATACAGGCAAACTAAATAGAATTATTTGTCTTTAAAAAAATTCCAACGTATATAAATTGAAATAATAAAATGCGACAAAATACAGTCTCATTCGCCGATTTACATTACTTAAGTAACATTAAATTTAACAAACACTAAATCGAACAAATAACCAAATTATAATAAATAAACATTTGGGCATTAAGCACACTAAAAATAGCGGCCTAGCAATGCTAACAGCATCGTCTACTATATAACCACGACCTCTGATTCACGCCAGGGCTAAGAGAAGAGCAGTTATAAGCAGTGCTTATATGCAGTGTATGTATTACATTCGAATCGGTATTTCCTTTCCATGCAAGTTTAATGAGCCTAATTTAAAATAGTACGCTGAATAGTTATACTTTTTGCTGTACGAAATTGATATTGAGCTTTAAGTTGATTAAATATCACAAATTTAAATAAACGATAACCATAATTTTGTAAAAATATTTTGTTAACATTGGTTTTTATTTTTAATAAATTCTCAAGGGAAGCATTGCTTCCCTTGCTTCCATGGACGGCACGCCACTGGTATTAACATGTATTAGTATGTATTAACTTGCCTTTTCAAAAGCGAATTAGAAAAAGAGGAGAAGAACCAAGAGTTTTATAAAAAAATAGTTGAGTTACTGTTTGAAGTTTTTACACACTTTTCGCTGCTATTCTTTAATACTTTGTTTTTCTTCTTTTCAGATGTTAACTCTACACCTACAGAAAAGCCGATTGAAAAGAATGGTAAACTGGATTCCACCAAATCCAAATGGAGTCAATGGTCACCATTGGGGGCTTTAATAATAAAACATGAAAAGACGAAAGCGTCAGATGACACTGCTTTGCAGGTTGGTAATTATCATAGGGTTGGTTATTGCCTGGGCTCATACCTACCTACTGATAAATTCTATTAGTACAGTTGATACAGCTTTAATATTTAATTATTATCTTAGTAATGTATGGTATCCAGGAGCAAATTATGTATTTTTGAGCAAAATTTTTCCTGATTATTTGACCTCCCAGAAAGAAGTGTTTAGCAGAAGTAAGATTTGGCACAAGCCATTTTTGTAGTTCTACATTTAGTTACTACAATAAGGTTTCTGAGTAACAAAAACTACTAATTGTAGACCTTCGAGAACGTATGTATTTCTTAATATCATAAGGTTCTGAATTTCTGATCCATCAATAGTTACTTCAAGACGTCGAAATTCTTTTGGGAATCAAATTTTTAAATGTGGAACACTGCAACACTGAAACTTTGGGATCCTGAAGCTCTGAATCTCTAAACCTGAAAATTCGAAATCTTGAATGTCTTACCTATGAACTTTTATTATTTGGAAGTTCTACAATATAAAAAGTAGATAACTGTGATGCACATCTTGCTATACTTAAAAGACCAGCATCATAAAGATAAACACATTACATCCTTATCATTCCCTTTAATATTCTGTCACCACTTCA
This sequence comes from Agrypnus murinus, assembly GCA_929113105.1. Classification (NCBI taxonomy): domain Eukaryota; kingdom Metazoa; phylum Arthropoda; class Insecta; order Coleoptera; family Elateridae; genus Agrypnus; species Agrypnus murinus. The sequence goes on from OV816027.1 coordinate 153,466,448, forward strand.
CCAGGTAACTCATTTCACGACATGCCATTCGATTTATGGCTGAAAATGATATGCAGTGGCTGACAATGCAGAACATAGAGCCTCAACAAAATGCCTCCATCTGACCGACCATCTGTAGGTGACTTCTGTCCAGGACTTGTCCATTTCTGACAAGATTTTTCGTTTCCAAGTGATTTTATGACGTAGCTCGCAGGTTGCATTTTAGAGCCTTTCGAGCATATCCTACTCTGATCTTCTAATTATGTTAGCTTTTGTTTCGTGAAGGTAGTTAAGCAAATACGACAACAGGCAAATATCGTTCGCATAGTGCAGATCTTTGAGCTTCTTAGTAAACCCTTATTCCAAGCAGAGTTGTTTGCTTTGCTGGGCCTAATACGATATTGAATAACAGTGGAGAAAGAACCAGACCTTGTTTTACACCATTTCTTATGGCTATAGGTCTAACAACATTACCTTTGTGGATAACATAATTGGTCGAGTCCTTGTAAAAGTTTTATTACTCAAATAATTTTGCCAGGGGCATCTTTTTATTGAATGCATGCTCAAAGCCTACAAATACGAGATAAACCCTTCAGACTCTTCTTCTATTGCATGAAGTGTGCTTATTTGGTCTATGTATGATTTTTGTCTTCTAAATCTTGTTACGCCCCACAATGTCCTAATTTGGTCATAGATGATTATAAGCTTAGCATTTAATAGTATAATTTCCCCACCAATAACTTTGGATCTTGTTTTTTGAAACTTAGTAATGAGACTGGTTTTCTATTCTGCAGGGATTTGTTTTTGATTCCATGTTTCCACAATCAAGGGATGCAGATATTTAGTTAGTGTTTTCTTAGTTATCATTTAGTGTCTATTTGATGCTATTAACTCTATATTTGTTCGTTTTGTTAAATTTAACATGCTCTTGGTGTTTTTCTTTTGATTCGCTGAGAGTTTCACTCTTATTTGGCCAACCATAAGATGGTAATATGAGGCAACAACTCACTGTAGCTTCTTCTAACGTCACGTAATGAGTTAATACTTCTTTTTCGGTTAATAGATATGTGACCGATTGGTTTTCGGTTGTGTGATCAAGTAGTACCCAAGTTACTTTGTGTACATCTTTTTGGGGGAACGGTTCTACAAAGAGTTTTCTATTATTGAAAATTTCTTCCAACCGTGTCTTGCCAATGTTTGCTCCATGTTGACATTATGAGCTTATGACTTAATATAATTTAGATTATATTAAGTGCTTCATAAAAGTTATCTTTGTGATTATATGCTGCTCTTCTATTCCCAGTGGATTTAGTGAGCAGAATTTCTACTCCGTTTTCATGCTCTTCTTGTGTTAGTTTTCCTGATTATAGGAGTACTTCTCCAAAGTTGTTGTGTGTTCTCTGCTACCATTCATGCGTGTAGGTTCAATCATGGTCCATATGTCCAGCATCCAAATTGTGTGATCACAGAATCCTTCGGGCGTGCTCTTGTTAAGGTTTCAGAAATAATTAATTTTAAACTGCCTGAATGATTACTCCACAACACCTATAGTCCATAGACTAACCTTAAAGCATAACATAGTCTTTTCTTGGCTGACAAAGTTTGATCAGTAGAACAGAGTGCACCGCAAGAAAGTGCTCTTTTCTTAGTCCAAGAACATCTGTGTACACTTCATAGCATCTGTGATAAATCCATAAGTCACACACTTTATAATGTTAACAACTCTAATATTAAATTCTTCCTAATATGAACGATACTAATTTAATCAATTTTTCAGAATGACGAGATTAAAATTGTTTCGTTGAAAAGTCACGATTTTACCGGTTTGGGTTTTAACATATATGGAAACATGCGTAACGGCATATTTATAAAAGACATCTTACACAGAGGTCCTGCTTCCGAATCGGGCAAACTCAATCCAGGTCAGTTTAAAAATAATATAAACCTATACGCATCTTCATATTCTTGTATGAAAACATTATTTTATAGGTGATCGCATAAAAAGTGTAACGATAAATTTCGAACATGTAGTATACGAAGATGCCTTGACTATATTGAGTTATGCAAGCCCCTATGAACTTACATTAGAGGCCCAAAGTGGAAAGATCAGTAACATTAATAACCATCAAATGGCATCAATGACGAAAACTGTACATCTTGGACATCCCTTGTATAAAAGTTCATCAATGACTGATTTATTGCAGGTAAGTAACAATCTTTCAAAGATCTCTTTACATTATTGACTTTTACTATTTGTAGATTCAGAAGACATCGAAGAGACGCCTGTTCCCAGTTGATGAATCTTCTAATGTAGTCACAAACCTGCAAAAATCCCGTAGCAATATGACTACATTAGAAAGGAAACATTCGGGATCGCCTAAGACTCAACCATCGCCCAAGATTCAAGCATCGCCGTCGAGTCCGCAACAATTAAAAACACAATTAGAACAAAAAATTTTCCATAATCACAAACATCAGCTCAAAGCAAAAGATGAAAAACCCAAACAGGAAATTGAAACGGTGATGCCAGTCAAAACTGAGAATAAATATCAGAAATTTGGCATTAAGGTTTTGCCCATGACTCCACTTAATAATGATAATCAACCAAAAGAACAAACTAGCCCAAAAAGTGCAGAACTCTCCCAAAACGATAACAATATAAATCTAGAAAGGCACATGGATAAACAAAAAGTCGTTGTAACTCAAGAAAATACTTCAATTGATGAAGTGGATGTCGTTAGAAAAGTTGTGCCACCGCCAATTAAAAAGCGCGATAAAGGAAACAATAACACTCATGAGGATGAGATTAACACAAGTCAAACGAGTATAGCTAGCGATGAAATAATTACGAAAACCGAATCATCTTTTATTCGACTGAATGGTTCTGGTATCAAACGCGATAAGGATGGAATACCTCAAGAGATTCCTAGTCATATGTTAAATGCGGCAGTTGCAGCCAAAAGAAACCGCAAAGGCTCTATTGAAAATGTAGCAGAAGATATAAAGTCGCCCAAAAAGCAAAAAGGACGTGCCCCTGCACCCCCAAATAGAACCAATAGTATTTCTCAAGAGGATATTAAAATTGAAAGTGTTCAGGATGAGTCTTCACAAGTGACTATTAATAAAGTGGATGAAAAAGGTGGTTCATCTCCTCAGAAAAAGGCTGCCGATTACGTTTCCGATTCCGATGCCGAAACTGATAGCAGGTTCTCTGTGAACACAATAGAATTGAATGCTAGTGATATTACTATACATCAAACTGAAGATTCTGAAGATATGCAGAATCGCAGAACAGCAAGTACTGGTGATCTAACTAAAATTCATAAAACGTACAGGTCAAATACTGGTACATTAGAACGGGCACAAAGTTTAGATATAACTGACACTGGTGTGCCACCTATAGGTAAAAAACGTAAAGGTGGGAGTATTGAAGAGAATTTAGAATCAAAATCTGGCTCAGATGATAGTTTATATGGAAAGGCTCTTGTACATAAAGAACCAAGATTGTCTTTGGCTTTAGATGGATTAAACACATTCCAAAGGAATCGCTTGAAAAAATCTACAGAATGGGGTAATTTAGAAGATGCCATATTAAATTTAGATACTACGGATCACTCAATCTTAGAAGTACACAATGTTGGTGTCTCTGAGGATAATGATGAAAAAATGAATAACTCCATTACTTTAAGTTTGAATTCTCCTGAATTTAATTCAATATCGTACCAAATCAACAATCAATCTACAACGATTGTTTGTGATACACCTAATGATAAAAATAATCAAGATCAAAAAATCAGAATTTTGTTAGATAACCAGGAACGACCATCCTCACAAAACAGTTTTGCATCTTCAAATAAAGATAAAAGCATAACTGATACTCCCGAACAATCTATTACAGACAATTCACTAACACAAGAAGTTAATGTGACGCAAGAAAAAGTTGCATATGTGCCACAACTAATAAAGATTTTCGCAAATTCAGTTGAAGCAACGCAGCATTTTATAGACTCGGAAAGAGATATGTGTAGCAGTATTGACCCCTACTATAAAGTATCTAAAATGTATGATACAAATGTATCGGATGACATAAAAGTGTCTCGGCATTCGTTACAGAGTAGCACTTTGGAAATTCCAGAAAATCCCAGACCTATTAATACGTACAATGGAAATGTGAGTAACATTACCATAAATGATGAAAATGGTGAAAGTCAATATTTTGTTGAGAAACCTTCCCTTTTGGAAAACAGTGCTCAAAATGATGATCTGTACATTACTGCTTTAGACACTACCATAATCCAAGAAAATATCAAGAATGATGATTCTGCAATAGACAACTCACTGAGTTACGAAAGGGCCTCTATTTCACTACCAAGTCTAACAGATTCCAATACAACAATCACTGTGGAAGGGCCTACATCATTAACACTCGAAATATACAATGACAAAATCGAATCTCCAATTAAATCACAAATTTCTAATAGAGATTTCCAAATATCTCCTGTTCCACCAAATTCACCTAAATCTAAATCATTCACTTACATAACAGAAATCCAAGTGACTCCGACTAATATGAAAGATACATCTGATCCCATAGTACTTGACGTAAACAATGATAAAAAGGCTGAAACTTCTTTAAAAAACTTTAAAGCTAATATCAAACACTTTGAATCACAAATTCAATCCAATAATAACACAAAGGACCCTTCAACAAATGAAAAAATAGATCCTCAAAAAGAGTTACACAAAATACAAGAACTTGCTGAAGAACAACTTAAAAAGCTTCCAGAAATGAGGTTTTCAACCTCCAGCTACGAATCGTCAAAACCAACCGAAAGTTCGCAAGTGGATCAGCTACGTTCAAATTTCGAAAAGAGTAGTCCGCCAAAACAAACATCCAAACCAGAAACTCCAAGCAAATCACGAATACCGGTAGCCACTTCAAAAACGCCACCAACGTCGCCCGAACGAAGAGATTCACGCAACTTCGATCTAGAAGTTGATAAAGATATTGTTGCGATAATGTCTTCGCCTGTGCATTCGACACCAATATCTTCGAATATAAAATACCAACCAAAAGTTACAAGCAAGAATGTGAGTGTCACATCTATACGTAGCAGTTCGAAGATACCCTCTGGTTTTCCAAATCGTCCGCCCGTGCCACCGAGAAGATACGAAAACAACGAATACGAAAGCAGTACGAATCGTTTATCGACTAATGGAAATATTGACAGCTCATTTAAGCAGTGGGTGTTTAGTCCTAACGATAGTTCTACTAATGTGACAGTTGCTGAAAATAAGCCAGACCACAAATAATTATCTTGTGTAGGTATATTTTAAAGAGATAATATAATAATTCTATTTTCAGATGATTCAGAGTTTTTTTTCTTTAACTTTGCTTGTTTAATATTCACATTTATACACTGTTTCAGTTTTTTTGACATTGTTGTAGCCGTGAAATTTTTTTCACTAAGTTGGCATTAGGCTGCAGTCTCACTGAGCCACCGTGAATCATCCACAGCTATCAACTAAAATTTAAATGCGTTACTCAATGACTCTGTTCCAACTAAGCCACTGTTAGCCACCTACTGCAGTAGGTGCCAACAGTGTGCCAATTTCTAAACTTTTTGAATTTTGGTGGTTGGTGGTTGGCGGTGGTTAATAATGGGTATGTGTTAGTTGACTTTAATAATAACTAAAAATTTGGATTTCTTGTCCACGGGCTCATTGCTTTTGATAATTGGTAGTGAAAAATTTTAAAACAAAATTTCTATTTGTTGTTTATAAGCTGGGACACTAATTGATGAATCTCCCAACTGCTCTCATTAAGAAAAATCTTCTATACCCACATGTTTTGTGATTTTCTTATACTTTATTAATGAAGTACAAGTATTACTACAATTTTGAGGAATCACAATCGTCGGGTTAAATTTTAATACAGTGATATAAATTCTTCGTGTCATTTCATAGTTTCAAAACTTTTTTTACTGGAAATGAAAACATTAAATAATTAATTATTATTTGTAAAAGTCATCTGAGCAGTAATCTATAAGTTTTAATGGCATCATGATCTTATAACCTAACAAAAAAAAAAGATTCATTACTGTCAATCAGAATCATAACCTGCAAACAAAAGACATTGTCAAACCAGCTATTGGGACGTGCTAAAGGTTGATTTGCACTCTCGAGGCATTTTGTTAAAAGAAATTATGTGGTAGCTCTTATTTTACAATTTACTGACATTTCAAAAATTATAAAATTTAAATGTTCTACTAAAATTATCATAAATTTTAACACGAATAGTAAATTTAATCTGTCAAAATTTCTATAATTTCTATCAGAAAATTGAACGACCATGAATATTAAAATACATCCCAGCCAGCACACTGAGGTTATAATGACGTTATTCTTAGGACATTATTGGTCGACGACGTCATATGACTAATAAATGATGTCCATAAGACGTCATATAATGGGACGTACGTAGCCATCTTTAAAACGACGTCTCTTGGACATACAATACAATACGTACAAGTTTCATTAAAAAGATATTATTTTAGCAGGGGCCAAGGAATACTGGTCATATTAAGCAGGTGGTCACAATATAGAGATGTTTTGACTGTAGTATGTATATAATAAATGTTATTTCCAATATTCAACTACTTATTTATAAATCCTGTCTTAGTCCTCGTATAGGACGTTTTAATGACGTCTTATGTTGACGTCTTTGGGCTGTGACATAATGATGTCAGTTTTACGACAATTTGACGTTGTTACTGCCGAAAAAACGGCGACATTATTATGACGTCAGTGTGCTGGCTGGGATGTCTTAACCTCCAAGCATCACAGAAAATGTGAATTTTAGTATAAAAAGAAAAACGCTGATAATTGCAAACAGGTCTGTTAGAATCAATAAAACAGATGTTTTAGATTCTTATATAGACATTGCATGAAAATCCAAGAGAATAACGACAAGAAGAAAATGTGCGATATTTATAAATTTTAATTCTACAAATTAACCATAGATAACACAAAAAGTACTGACAAAATGACAAGCCACAAGAGAGAGCACTGTTGAGAGTGCTCAACAATGGTTTTCTGCTAGCACTCTTTATTGTGATTTATCGCTACTGCAAGAGTTGAATCCGTTTTACCACAGGTCGTAGTTGTCGTAGTACTAAGATGTACTATAAGCTAAGACAAAGTGAGAGTAACTAAGACCATTGAACAGTAAAAAGAACGTAAACAAGCAGAAACGTACAACATAACCACAACGTGTACTGTCTCCAGCCTTACTTTGTGGAACTCCATAATCATGAAATATAATATAAATACTATATTTCAGTTCAAGTTTCACAAGTTTTATTAATATCTTAACCTGACAATATTGTTTCGACATTTTGTGTCATTATCAAAGGTAGATAAGATTGATAAACAAACACGTTGCTAAGGATAAATACATACAGAAAATAGGTAACTAGATACAATACATAACAAAAACTAAATATCTAACACTTCTAATAAAGGAGAATTACTAAGCTCAGTTTCTTCATTCATTAAAGGTACTGTGCTTTATGTCTGTATATTTCAAAAGCTTCTAAAATGTCTAATTTGTGTTTGTTGTTGCAAAAATGTAAGAATTTAATGTTGTTTTGAGGTGTCATTGGGTGGTTCTGTTCCAAAATGTGTTTGGCATAATTCGATTTTTCTGGATGTTTAAGTCTATAAGAGCGTACGTGTTCTTTGTATCTTATGTCGAAATTTCTAAGTGTTTGGCCAATATAAACCGAGTTACAAAAAGAACAATTCAAACGGTAAATGCCGGATTTCATGATATCTTGTGTTTTGTCTTTAGCATTGAATAAAAATGAAAAGTTGTTGGTGTTAGTTTTATAGGTTATTTTGTAACTGGTGGTTTTTCTTAGTATAGTTGCAATTTGTTCAGATATCTTGCCAAAGTATGGTATTGATATGTAGTTTGTGTCTTGTATTTTAGTGTCAATTGGAAATATTCTTTTGATAGCTAACCTATAATCTTTTTGTTGAATTAAAGTGTCAATCATGTTATGGTTATAATGGTGTGCATATGCTAATTGTTTGATGATTGAAATTTCTTTATCAAAATGTGATCGTTTCATTGGAGTAGTTAAAGATCTATAAGCCGCTAGTTTATGCATTTTATGATGACATGAATCGTTAGGTATAGTGACGTCTGTGCTTGTGGGTTTTCTGTATATGGAAAAATCGAATTATGCCAAACACATTTTGGAACAGAACCACCCAATGACACCTCAAAACAACATTAAATTCTTACATTTTTGCAACAACAAACACAAATTAGACATTTTAGAAGCTTTTGAAATATACTGACATAAACGCACAGTACCTTTAATGAATGAACAAACTGAGCTTAGTAATTCTCCTTTATTAGAAGTGTTAGATATTTAGTTTTTGTTATGTATTGTATCTAGTTACCTATTTTCTGTATGTATTTATCCTTAGCAACGTGTTTGTTTATCAATCTTATCTACCTTTGATAATGACACAAAGTGTCGAAACAATATTGTCAGGTTAAGATATTAATAAAACTTGTGAAACTTGAACTAATCTTTGTATTTATATTATATTTCAACATAACCACAAATTTGTGTTTTCACAAGGATGACGGAAAATTAAATAATGTAATCATTATTTTCCAACAATATAATATAATTGCTACAGTTACTAATCGAAGTATTCATTTTCAATACTCTACGTTTTTACATACAGGGTGTATTATCGGTTTTGTAACATAGGGAAATAGCATGTAAAAACATAATTTCTCAAATATTGGCTCCCCTAATTATTTTGGAGAAAAAGTTACTGTAGCAAAGTTGTAGACCTTATGGAATACTGTTCAAAACACCTTCATTTTATCATCTGTGTTAAGTAGTTTCCAAGATATAAGTGATTTTCTGGCATAGGAAATTAACATTGTAAATGGGAAATTCGCTAATAGCAACTGCCGCATTATATTTAGACCTTAAGTGTAAATGCAAGAATTATTAAACAGAGTTTCATGGAGCAAAATCACTCATCAGAATGTTACAATTGCTACCGGTGTGGAAGAAATACATGAGAATTCTCCAAGAAATCTATTTTTATAAAATCTTATTAGCCATGACAATAACTGTCAGATTAATCTCAAAAATCACATAGAGGTTATGTTATACTTTTGTATTATGAACATATTTTATAAATTGGTTCTCGTTTTTAATCTTTTTATTGTTTGTTCTTTAATTTTGTTAAATTACTATAATCGTTAAATAATATAAATGATGTAACCCCATAATAAGATTAAAGTGTTTTTTCTTATATTAGTATCATTCTTATAATATGGTTTAAATTTATAATACAAAAGCATGACATACTCTCTCAGTGATTCTTGAGATTAATTTGACAACTATTGTCATGGCTAATAAGATTTTATAAAAATAAATTCCTTTGAGAAATCTTATCTATTTCTTCCACACCGGTAGCAATTGTAACATTCTGATGAGTGATTTTGCCCCATGAAACTGTACTAAATAATTCTTGCATTTACACCTAATGTCTAAATCTAAAGCGGTAATTGCTATTAGTGAATTTCCGATTTACAATGTTAATTTCCTATACCAGAAAATCACTTATATCTTGGAAACTATTTAACACAGATGCTAAAGTGAAGGTGTTTTGAACAGTATTCAATAAGGTCTACAACTTTGCTATAGTGCCTTTTCCTCTAAAGTAATTAGAGGAGCCAATATTTGACAAATTGTGTTTTTACATGCTATTCCCCTATGTTACAAAATCAATAATACACCCTGTATATAATTTCGATGACTAAACATTTGAAGGATTGGTCGTAACAACGTTGTATGTAACAAAGAGATTGAACAGCAACACAAACTGATGATAGACGTACAGTGTTGTTAAACGGCATACTAGAAATTCACGCTTTGAAAACTAGCATTCCAGGAATCGATTTAAGAATATTTTATATCACTATGATGCCAACACCGTCAACATGTGCAATAGGGATATACTAATGTTGCTTTTATGGAAATACCTCATTTTAGCAAAATGTTGCATACAGCATTGTTACGGTCGACCCTTCATTTGTTTACATTTGACATAATAACCTCAAAAAAACTCCATCTCACTTCATACTTTGTAGTAAGCTAAATAACAAGCAGGCTCGGTTGCGACAAGAAGGGAACAAGTTATCACCGTAAACACCATTATCGCGAACTCTGTCCACCATATTCCAGAATTGATGACGTGCCTGTCACTTATTATATATTAATAAATTAAAATGCCATTCAAGTCAAGTTTTGACTGACCTGGTGGTTTTTATTAGTTTTATTTTGACAACTAGATGACTACTACGTTAATGGTGACATTGTCGTTTGTATAGTGTCATTTTCATATGTATAATTTGAGGTTAATAAAATATTACTATTGTTACAAGGTCAGATGGTTCTAACATTGGTATTTTATCAAATTTGCAGGAAATTCAAATAGGGATCACTTATATAGCTCGTATGGTACATAGATATATTGATGGTAAGGTAAACTCCAGCCCAGCTTAGGCTCTAAACAAATTTAACTAATTAAGTCTTATAAGTCTGTTTAAGGCTTGTTATTGAATCATTTTTAATTTATTATGAGAAGACATATTGTCCTAAAAAATAGGTTAAACTATAAGTAGATCTTATCATTGTTACTGCTCACTCTTTTAACCCATCGTGTAGCTTAGATGAACAATGAGTATCAATAATTAGTTGTGATATTAGGATATCAGGCAACTTTATAAGCATTCTTACCTGTGCAATGAGATAAAAATTTAATCGGTGTAACTATAAAAATCAGTTTGTCTTTGATATCTACACAACATAATCTATTAAATAAATGTCAAATAGCTACGATTGATTTTTCAGATCTGTATCTATTAGAGAAGCTATATTTACTATATTTATATATTGTGATGTTCACATATATGTGAAGTGGAAAAATTAATATGAGCATGTACATAAGATAAAGAAAAATTTAAAGAATCATTATTGCACCGATGTGGTTATTAAGGATCAATAAATAAAAACATAAAACATATAAACTTACATACATAATGATATCCCAAGAATACAAAAATTTAGTATATAATTATAAAAAAATAAAACAGAATGGAATAGCATATATTTATTATAGTATTTTGATACAATATTAAAATTAACAAGGATAATAAAAGGAAAGGATATCCTAGCCATAAGTCAACCTGAAAATTAAAAATCATGTAAATAATTTAAAGGTATATTGATTTTCTATAGCATATTTAAAATTCTCTCTGTACTTCAATAATAATGTATAAATCACTTCTATGGTTATAGACATTGTTAGTAAGGAAACAGAAAGAATTACCAAAGATAGGGAGTATTTTGATAAAAGTAAAACATAACATACAAAATAGTTGAAAAGAGGGGTATCTCGGGGAGATAAAAATAATAAGAAAAATTTTTTTGAGTTAGTTGAGAAAATATAAAGAAATTTTTTTACTAAAGAAAAATTTGTATAAATAATAGAAAATAAAATAAATGTGTAAATAGAATTTGTAAAATGATAAAGCTCAAGAAGTAAAATTGTTAAATTAATAAACATAAAAAGAAAGTCCAGTGTTTTATTGAATAAAGGAAGAGTTTCAGTGTATTAATTACAGAAAGCAAAATTAAAGGGTATTATGATACAGTAAGAGTAATGGAGGGAAGAAAATAAAATTAAAAACCGTCTTAGAGCTGGGTTTGTGACTCATCAAGGTGTGGAAGATTTGAATTGTTCATTATATTCCTGTAAAAGAAAAGAATCATTAAGGTAACTTAATCATAAGAAAAAGATTTTGAAGATACTTATTGAGGTGTTGGGGAGCTGGCAGTCATCATTCGAGCCATAGATAAGAAGAAAACCATGAAAGCAGTTTTGAGGCAGTCCAGTAGTCCGGTGATGCGGTCTTAGGTGGTGTGAGGTCTGCAGATTCGACAGCTGTGATCACGGTTCCTGGCGGAAAGTGCATATTGTGGAAATTGTAAGTTTTGTGAAAGTGGAGGTAATTGTTGAAAAAGGAGTAAAAGATACATATGTCAAAATTTTAAGAAACTATTGGAGAGACATACAAGGAAGACTTACCTGAAGGAAAAATTGATATGTAAGATGACAGGGTAAGATTTCTTTCCATTTAGCATCCTAAAATAAAGAACTAATAAAAATATATGCTATACTTACTTATTTATTCTTGGGAAATATTTTAATTGATAAATGTCAGATTTGACATTCCAGATATATGTGTCAATAATTATTAGTAATAACCAAACTTTATTTATTGAGAAATACTAACCACTGTATGAGTGTGGAAAATTTTAAATGATTTATTTATAAAGTTTAATCTTTCAATAATTGAACCCAATATTGAAAGATAATCATTAGAGTCTCATATTAAGGTAAATAATAACAAATTTATAGGTAACCTTTACTATTGAATATTGAGTATTAATTCGACCCAGAAATATATAAGATTTATTGACAATTTGCTAGCTAAAAAAAAACTTCACAATATATAAACTGTATTTACTAAATTACGTCTGAAATATGCTGTCGCAAGACATAAGCAAACCATAGCGATGCTATTGGTCGGCAAGCACGTGGTCTTATTAACGCTTAAGCTACTTTACCTACATGCAGAAACACATATATGCAATCAGTTCTCGTTAACGTTTATACTGTGCAGTTGCATTTGTTTCGTAAGAGTGTTGTGTTTGCATAAGCGTTCAAGAATGGCGGAAAATCATGACCTATTTAATAATTATTATTGACAGAACAGAGGGGCCTCAAGAAATATTAGCTTGGAGTCCGAATGTTTAATTAGTTGACAGGAGCATAAACAAGCACCTAGATCACTTTACTTGGTATCGATATTTTTTATTTGATATATATCGAATTATTATATCGATATATTGTTGCAGTCCCCAGTTGTAATATAAGTATTACCTATATACAGTGGGTTTTTTGTAAACGATAATATGGGAATTCCAATAGTATCATTTTCCTCCTAAATTTGTATCTTTGCAAATGTAAGTAGAAATTCTAGGATTCGTTTTAAGTCAAAAACATATTAAACTTTATGAAAAAAAAAACTACTTGTAAGAATACGTGAACAGCTTATTGGTTTATTGCTTTTGGTAATAAGCTATAAGGAAAATACTTGAAGCTGTACGCTGATTGGTCTAGCGGTTAATACATCAGATTCATAATCAGAAATCGGGGATTCAAATCCCATCCCATCCTTGTGTATTTTTTTTAATTGTATTGCTCACTAATTATTATTTTTTGAACTTTATTATGATTATTATTACAATTATTATTAGCTTTATGCCCTTTTTCAATTTGTTTTTCTCATAGTTAAAATTGTACAAAAACTAACAGTAAACCACCCTAACAAAAATATCTAATAATAATTGCAGTAATGTTCTAAAAATAATAATTAGTAAGCAATACAATTTAAAAAACAGTGTGCGAGAATGGGATTTCTACCTATGATATCTGATTACGAATCTGATACATTAAATGTTATACCAATCGGTGTACAGCTTCAAGCTTTTCCTTATAGCTTATTACCATCAAAAGCAATAAACCAATAAGAAGTTTAAGTATTTTTGTGAATAGTTCTTGGTTTTCTTCATAAAGTTTAATATGTTTTTGACAAAAATGAATGAATTCTTCTGTCGATTGATCCCAAAATTTCTACTTACATTTGCAAGGGTACAAATTTAGGAGAAAGTGATAAAATTCTATTGGATTTCCTATATTATCATCTACAAAAAACAGACTGTAGACGATTGCTCTATTCTCTATCGATTCACTACAGAATTAACATTGAAAACAGGAAAGTTACAAAAGCGGAATTTTTGCTCTGGAGTGCTCCAACATTAGCAAGCAGGCATCGTTGGCATTGTAGGACATGACACAATATTTAAACATTTGAAGCTCGCTATAGAGTTACCAAAATGAAAAGTAACAAATGTGGCATTTTTGCACTTTCAAATTGGCCGTGTTCAATAAGACCTACCTTCTCACCTGTATTATATAAACATACAGTATTCACAGAAAAGACTAAAATTGTTATGGGGGAGTATAACTGATCTACCTACATCTGTGGCCTGGCTTATCATACTCTTAATGTGAATAGTCAGTTTATGTCAATAGTCACGTTTTATCTATTACACGCACCTAAGCTTACCTGCATATTTATTCAAGCAATTTTAAATTTTTTGTTTAATATGTGTGTGTGTGTGTGTGTGTGTGTGTGTGTGTGTGTGTATGTATGTATGTATGTCTGTATGTGTGTGTGTCTGTATGTGTGTGTGTGTGTGTATGTATGTGTGTATGTATGTGTGTATGTATGTGTGTATGTATGTGTGTATGTATGTGTGTATGTATGTGTGTGTGCCTGTGTGCGTTTCTGTGCGTGTGTCTGTGCCTGTGTGTGTATGTCTGTGTGTGTGTGTGCGCGCGCGTATGTGTGTATGTATGTATGTATGTATGTAGGTACGCACGTGTACGTACGTATGTATGTATATATATTTTTACATAATTATATTTACAGGTGTCTTTCAAGATGCTCAAATTACAACTTGAACCAGGACAATACGTACAAAACCGAAACAAGATTGCACCTCTAGGATTATATTAATAGTGTTTGTACAATAATACGTACCTGAAAGGAATGACTTCACTTTCACGAAGATAAAACATAACCAGTTTTTAACAGATTTAAATATAGTTAACGTTTTATTCTTGCTCAAATGTTAACTTACTAAGTCAATATTATATTGTTATCAGTGCAGTATCGTACTCTGTAATTTTGTAATATTTAATAATGGTACTGCGCTGAGTTAAGTTTTTAAGTAAATATCTTTACAATATTATGGTGGTATTATAAAGAAGAAAAAGAAGTATTGTAAATAAATATGTTTATTGTTATTTCATATAATTATATCAAAACAAAGATATTTTTATTATAATCGAAAGGTGTTGTTTTTTTAACTTGAATTATTTTATAATTATATTGTATATAAACACCTTGTAAGTATATCTAATAAATTTTACAAGATGCCATATCATTTAATAAAGATTATTAAACTATAAATGTCTTATTATTAATTTGTAATTCCTTATAAAAAAATAATACAATATTGTTATCACTAAAATTAATTTCTCATAGTTGTGATGTTTATACTAAAGGTTGATCCAAAATGATTGAGGACTATTTGAATTTACCATCGCGTTAAAAATTATTGATGATTTTAAAATTTTCAAAAACAATTGTGCAGTGGCAGCCATTGCAATCAAATTTCGATACTGTGTACCATTGGGGCCAGTGCAGTAAACTCGAATTTAATATCGCCAAGTGCTTTGTTCTGTCTTATTCTAGAAAAGCAGTTAGCATAAGAGGGGAGTATGAAATGAATTTATCAATACTAACTCGTAAAACTGAAATAAAGGATTTATATAAGAATAATCTTCGACTCTGGACTAAGTTTGAATCGCTATTTAGAGATTTTAATTAATCAATATTATACAAATCGGGTTCCTGCTACGAATGTCAAAACAGTTTAATAATATCATTGAAATATATACTAACTGGCAATGAATTTTGAGACTGCAATCATGGTAATGCATTGTGTTGCGCATAAGTGCAATAATGTTCACAATAGACGTAACAAAATTCAGTTTCATAGCTAAGATTTAATTTTTTTTTAGGTTAACGTCACTTCTTAAAAATTTAAATGTTTATTTGGAGTAATTTGCTTTTTTTGGGTACTGCTGTGGTACAACTATGGGTAAATGCTGTACGACGGGTAGGTTGAGATTTGGGAACTACAATACCTTGTAACGTATTCCATAAGTGTTCACAACATTATTTAGAGTAAATTTTTAGTTGCATAAGGGGTCAAGGAGATTGGAACAATAATCCAAACAGCTTACAATTTCAATGGGCATTATGCCAACAACTTTTTATGAACAAACTAACACCCAGTGTAGCAGACAGTATTTTTCAAAAAGTGATGGTGAGTGGCAAGTTAAAGTGATTTTACGAGTTCACTGAAGTTTATCAATTTAGTACATTGTGAAATATACTAATTATACTGTTATAGGTAAAAAAGAAGTGCACTCATAGTATTGTTATATTTAATACAGTGTTGAAATTTAGTTTTTGTGAATGAAAATGGCAGTGCAAGCACGAGTTCGGAAAGCGAGCTGGAATCAGCTATAAAACTTAAAAGAGGAAGTTAATAATTTGTTTAATATGTGAACAATCGACGGGTGTACAAGAGTTGCGCTGAAAATTATTAGTTATGAAAATAAGACCGTTGCATTTTTTAACAAAAAATCTTTATTGTTTTTCAAAATAATCTCCATTCACACTAATACACTTGTGCATTCTTTGAAACCACTTTTTAAAACATTCGGAAAATTCATTTTCTGAAAGGTCCTCAAAAATTCTTTGAAATTCTGTAACTGCCGCATCTGCGCTGGAAAATCTTTTACCGCGCATCATTTTTTTAACAGTTGGAAACAAAAAAAAGTCGCAAGGCGCCAGATCTGGGCTATACGGAGGATGAGTTACCAAGTGAACTCCCGTATCTTTCAAAAAATCCAATGTTCTGAGTAGGTATTGGGACCATTGGCCAGCCTCCCCTCCACTTTTCCCCAATCCTCTCCCTACTCCTACCCCCACTCGGAGGAGTACACCTAGGGTAGAAGAGGAAGTGGATAAGTAAGTATATTTTAAACGATGAAGAAATATGATAGCCATACAACGATCGTAGGGATGAACATTGAATTGTGCGATCACACACACACACTCTTGTACATCTTGAACTGAAGACAGCTGATATTCTCATAGTAAGGTGTCGATGATGAAATCAAGATTTTAGTAGCAACTGATGAAGTAGAAGTCAACCATGCTACTTTACTATAAAAGGTAAAAGAAACGAATGTCTTAGTAAACAATAATTATAAAACTTTATTAAACAAAATAGAATTTATCACTGATAAAATATAGTTATACGTGAAGCTCTCGATGTGTTAGCTGCTACTCAATCGTTGCAGCGAGTATTTTATCCTTCAATGAGTGACCTGTTAACATAGCGTATTTAATATGGTTGATAACATGATGAATATGGCTGATAGCGTAATTAATGTGGTTGATAGCGTAATTAATGTACAATTATATACAATACAAAACTTAAGTGTACCCAACTGCTTGTATCAATCACAGGTTCTTAACTAAGTGTACCTGAATGCTTGTAAATTTAACCCAGTCACTAGTACCTGTCTGATGCATATTTTCTATGGACAATACTAGAGTTAACACATGTGTATAATGTATATATTTGCTCTTAATATGCCGTCATCATGTGTTTTACCCTAGTTAATGGATATATTCAGTACCGGCAACTTTTAATAACTTATTGAATACACAATACGATTTTATTTCATTTTGTAATAAATGTAACGTCGATAATGATGTTAGGTAATATAGTTTTTATAAAATTCATGATTTAGTAGACTAACAATTCTCTATTTTACCTAATATTAAACTGTTAATAAAAATTATTCTGTGTAAGAATGTTTTATTTTTAGACAAAAACACATTTGAAGGTAGAATGTTCTTATATTTCAAATAAACACTCATTAGGGATTTTACTTTTTACTAATCATTAATTAGTTTCTATATGACTATATTTAAATTATTGTAATCATATTTTGAAAACATTTCAATTAAGAATTATTAGGTTTTTCTGAACAAGATACCTAATTAAAAAGATTGGGAAGTATAAATAGTAGGTAGAGTTTACAGTTGAACAACAATATAAATTTGTTTGTAGCAGAGGAATCATACAGGTGAGTAAGTTAGATATATTATTAATTATACTACTCTCTACTTATTCACTACTTTTCCGGGCTTCACTCCGCGTATTCACTATTCGGCTCCTAGAGGAACCAGACAATGGTTGACGACGTTTCGGCAAGATCACACTTGCCATCTTCAGGTCACTTCTAACTTCCTTCTGCTTCGCGTGGTTACACGATGTAGACTGACGTCTTGCTGTAGCGGTTGGTCTTTATATACGGTTACGGTGTTGCGCATGGTTGCGGTCGGCTGGTTTTTGGCGCGGCTGCGTGTCATTGGTCTCGCTTGATCCGGTGGCTTTCTCTCGCTTTCCCTTTTATCGTTCTGCTGTGCTGGTTTTCGCTTCTTGACGGTGATGCTGGTTATAGCTGGTTTCCAAGCTGATGGTAGTCGCTGTGTATCGTCCCTGGTATTAAGATTGTTCGGACGTTTCTCGATCTCAATGGCTTCTCTTATGGTTCGTCGGGTCTTATGTTGTATATTCGCTAAAACTTTTGTATTTTCGAAATCTATGTTATGAGATGTACCACTTACATGTTGTGCTAGTGAAGACGTTCTCTCATTTTTGTTGACTGCATTTCGGTGTTCTTCTCTTCTTACTTGGATTCTTCTGTTGGTCTGCCCTATGTAGGATTCCCCGCAGTCTTTACAAGGGATCTCGTATACTCCTTGGCTTTCTAGTGGTATTTTTGCTTTTGCGGATGGAAGCATGTTTCCAATCTTCTTGTCGGTGTTGAAGATGGTGTCGATGTTGTGTTTTCTCAGCACTCTACTTATTTTGTCCGTGGTCCCTTTGATGTACGGTAAGTGCGCTTTGGATACCGATGTTTCTTCTTCCTTTGGCTTTGGGTCCCTTGGTGTTAACGCGTTATATATATGGTTATATATATATATATATATACTACTTTTCCGGGTTTCACTCCGCGTATTCACTATTCGGCTCCTAGAGGAACCAGACAATGGTTGACGACGTTTCGGCAAGATCACACTTGCCATCTTCAGGTCACTTCTAACTTCCTTCTGCTTCGCGTGGTTACACGATGTAGACTGACGTCTTGCTGTAGCGGTTGGTCTTTATATACGGTTACGGTGTTGCGCATGGTTGCGGTCGGCTGGTTTTTGGCGCGGCTGCGTGTCATTGGTCTCGCTTGATCAGGTGGCTTTCTCTCGCTTTCCCTTTTATCGTTCTGCTGTGCTGGTTTTCGCTTCTTGACGGTGATGCTGGTTATAGCTGGTTTCCAAGCTGATGGTAGTCGCTGTGTATCGTCCCTGGTATTAAGATTGTTCGGACGTTTCTCGATCTCAATGGCTTCTCTTATGGTTCGTCGGGTCTTATGTTGTATATTCGCTAAAACTTTTGTATTTTCGAAATCTATGTTATGAGAAGTACCACTTACATGTTGTGCTAGTGAAGACGTTCTCTCATTTTTGTTGACTGCATTTCGGTGTTCTTCTCTTCTTACTTGAATTCTTCTGTTGGTCTGCCCTATGTAGGATTCCCCGCAGTTTTTACAAGGGATCTCGTATACTCCTTGGCTTTCTAGTGGTATTTTTGCTTTTGCGGATGGAAGCATGTTTCCAATCTTCTTGTCGGTGTTGAAGATGGTGTCGATGTTGTGTTTTCTCAGCACTCTACTTATTTTGTCTGTGGTCCCTTTGATGTACGGTAAGTGCGCTTTGGATACCGATGTTTCTTCTTCCTTTGGCTTTGGGTCCCTTGGTGTTAACGCTTTCTTGATATTTCTGGAAGAGAAACCATTTTGTTTTAATGCCAACTTCACCTGTTCTAGTTCTTGATGTTTATTATCGTCATCAGTCAATCGTTGTGATCTGGTTATTAATGTCTTGACTACTGACTGTAGTTGCGCTGGGTGGTGATGTGACTGCGCGTTCAGGTAGCGATTTGTGTGGGTTGATTTTCGGTATACTGTGTATCCCAGGCTGCCGTCTTCCTTCTTGATTATAGATACATCTAGGAAAGGTAGTTGATTGTCCTTTTCCACCTCCATTGTGAATTTGATCTTCTGGTGTATGTTGTTTAGATGCTGTAAGAAGGTCTGCAGCTTCTCTTCTCCATGGGTCCATATAATAAAAGTATCGTCTACATATCTTAGCCATAGTTTAGGTTTGTCACTTGCCGTTTCTATTGCTCGGACTTCTAATTCTTCCATGAATAGGTTCGCTATTACCGGCGATAAAGGTGATCCCATAGGTGCTCCTTCCACTTGTTTGTACCGTTGATCTTTGTAGATGAAGTAGGTGTTGTTTAGGCAGTGTCTTGTTAACTCGATGATTTCATTTGGGACTTGGTATTTCCGTTGTATCATATCTACTGCTTCTTTTACTGGAACATTCGTGAATAAAGAGGTTACATCAAAGCTTACCAGCAGATCTCCTGGTGCCACTGTTATGTCTTTTATACGCTCGATGAAGTGGCTTGCGTTCTTTACGTAAGATTCGGCTTCTTCGGCATAAGGTTGCAGTTGCTTGGCCAGGAATTTCGCTAGAGGTTGCAGTGGTGATCCAATGGAGCTTACGATGGGTCTTATATATATATATATATATATATATATATATATATATATATATATATATATATATATAATATCAATTATTAGAAGTAATAATGCGCGTAGAGATATACAAGAAAGAGTCATAATAATGGGATATCGATAATTCGATATCCCATTATTATGACTCTTTCTTGTATATCTCTACGCGCATTATTATATATATATATATATATATATATATATATATATATATATATATATATATATATATATATATATATTGTAATGATGTTCGTCGACTTAACCAAAAAAAAATCGACCAATTCTATAAAAACTAAAAGTTGGGCGCCAGCTCACTCAGATTGAGCATGATAAACATGTTACAAAATTCAAAAAGTTAATTGAAATTGTTGATCTCAGGTAGTGTCATGAAAAGTTCTCAAATTCCTTCTTTCCTAAGAAAAACCAATAAATTACTTTTATGATTCAAATAACGATCAGACTTTACATTCTGTCTAATAATAAAAAGAATAACTATTACGAGTATCATAAAACTGAGAATCTAGATTGTTGTCTTGTAGCTGAAAATTCTCTTGCACACACAAAACCAAAAGAAAAATGTTTCACCACACAATATTTTCCTACCTGGAGAAGCTCGCCGGAACGTCAGCAGCTGAAGAGCTCATAGTTGATGCAGGACGCATGATTGCCAGGAAGCTGCCATCCAGGATGCCTTGGAATAATATGGAACATGGATTCAGCTTACCGTTCTTGAAGATTTGTTGATTTATTTCTTTTATTTTATAGAGTAAGTCCTGTTTTGTTGTTTTGTTTACTAATCTTTTATTGCAGTATTGTATACGCAATTTATATCTAATGCTTTTTTATTTTTAATAAAATAAAAACACAATAACACTTTAGTATTTTTATTTCCCGCTATCCCAAACAAAAAATATTATTTCCACATAAACAAATTACAAACATTAGGCTATCACTGTGATGAACGTTATTTTTACATTAGTCTTTATTATTATTAATTTATTATATTTTTTTGTGAACTTTGCTGTTTACACTTTTGTTTTAAATATTTAAAATTACTATTGCGGTGAACTTTATTGTTTACACCTTTTATTCAAATATCTAGTAATACCACGGTGAACTTAACTGTTTACACCTCAAGCATCTCTAATCAAGTCAACTACATTTTAATCCTCTCCCAAAACCTGACACATAAAGTGCCCTCTAGTAGAATTTTCAAAATTCTTCAAAATATTCACAATTCTTAATATACAGTCTAATGCAATATTTTTGATTTACAAAATTAAATATAAAATAACGTATTAAATTAATAATGACACAATTTATAAATGTTTAACTAGTCTGATTGTTTCCAAAATAATAATTTGAAACTACAATTTCAAAATAATAAAAATTTGCGTACAATAAATCTCAAAACCATTAGCGTCTCATAAAATTGGGCTTAATCACAAAAAGAAAATTCATATTTCGTTCTTTCATAACGGAAACTCATTAATGATCACCTATCATCACGAAAATTGACCTTAGCCTAAAAAAAAATATTTTCCTTTTTAAATAAATATTTTAAAAGGGCAAAATCCACTACAATATATATATATATATATATATATATATATATATATATATATATATATATATATATATATTTACATATATATATATATATATATATATATATATATATATATATATATATATATATATATTTACGGCCACTTATCAAAGTGAGGACATATCATGAACCATAGTTAATGAGGACCACCCTTATAAATGGTCACAGCTTTGCAAATTTTTTTGTCATCACTTGTTTACTTGTTCTAGTTATGTATCTCGCAAATATACACAGATTTCTTTGAATTTAAAAAAGTTTTATTTGCTTTGCTGTGTATAATAATACCAAGTGAGGCTACACTATACTACTGACGACGTGAGGACCATATAATTAGATACGATTTAATCGCAAAGTGAGCCCCAATATCAAATTATACACAGGTTTTAAGTATAACATGAGGACCGGCGCTGTTGCCATCATTTGCTTTCATTATCATCAGCAAAAATGCATGTTATTCTATTATTGGAATTTGTTAGTTGGTCGGTCGTCAGTATAAAACTAATTTGATGTGGCGGAGACGGGTATGCTTCCGTAGCCATTTTAACAAACCCGTTTTTGAAAACATCTCGAGAACGGTTGGTTCTACGAAAAAAAATATAACAGACTTTTTTGTAGAAAAATAAATTATCTATCTTTTTTATTAAAACAATTTTTTAATTGCTTGCAAATTAATGTTTTAAGAGTTATTACACAGCAAAGTTTTCACTTTTTAGTTTTGCTAAATAATTCGCAAACGGCTAACATCTCACTGAAACAGGAAAACATTGCAGTGCAATAACTCTTAAAATATTAATTTAACAAAAAAATTGTTTAAATAAAATAGATAGATAATTAATTTTTCTATAAAAAATGTCTGTTCTGTTTTCTTCGTAAGACTATTTCTCCAGACTATTTGGATTATTTACTGGCTCCCTAACTTAACTATTTCCTGTTGGCTGTTCCATTGCCTTCTAGAATGTTTAAACGAATGCTTGACCGCTTAGATCAATTAAATTTAGACGAAAAATTAGATTTAACTATTGATTAAGATTCTGGTGTTTCTCATCATTTTAATGGTAATTGTGCTAGTAATATTAACAGCCTGCTATTAGTGGGACAGATTAGTGAATTGATAGCTAAGTACCACATACTTTACTTTAAAATCTAAATGTATTACTCCTAATAATTAATTATTATTAATAGTTAGATTAGTTTCACTAATAATTATAGATGTCAATCTGTATAATATGTTAATTATTCTGAAAATGCTAGTAAAATCAGTAAATATTGTCGCCTAATTTAAAATGCTGAGTTTGTTCCATCTCATTTTTAATTAAATTTAAAAATTTGTCTGTAATTTCCTTACGGTACGTGTTAAAAAGAATATATGTATTTATCTTCCTACCTAAACCGATCTTGGCTTGTAGCAAAGAAAAGTGGTTATTCTATATTTAGGGTATTTATTAGGCCAAAAGGAATGCATATAAAATCTATATTTCCGTGTAAAAAGATATAAGAAGGGGGATTAATATCGCTCTTGGTATTTTTAATATTTAATTCTAGTTATTTTTTAAATGCTTGTAATGAACCGTATGTGAATCTGCCATTTAAATTTAACCAACCAATAATTATTGTGAATGACTTTTCAGCATTAACTGTGCCGTCTATGAACTCAAATCTTACTAATCCTCCAGCTGACATATAGCTATAAATCATTACGCCTTGAGGAAACTTAACATTAGGTTTCAAGCAGTATTTATGGAATGCTTCTTGTTTAGCTCTGATTACTCTTTTGCGAGAGTAAAACTAGAACAAAACTGCTTAATGTTAAGTTTCCTCAAGACATAATGATTTGAGGCTGTATGTTATCTAGAGGATTAAGAAGATTTTAGTTCATAAACAGCATAGTTAACGCTGACAAGTATCTGCAAAACGACGAGTAGCATGGGCTAAAACTAAGTTGTCCTGGGCAGAAATGCTGGTCTAAGGTCATATTCATCAACTAGTTAAAGTCTGGTGTATCCGTTAGTTACTCTCGCAAAAGATTGATCAGAGCTAAACACGAAGCATTCCATAAAGACTGCTTGAAACGTACCGTTAATTCTCCTTTTAAGGCGTAATGATTAGTACCAAGAACTTATAAATAAAGGAAATTAGGATATCAAAAAAGGCGAAACACCTTGTGCATATTGGGTTAGATTCAAAAATTCAGTAGTGCAGGTACTCTTCTAAAATTAACTTGCCAATACGAATTTTTCAGCCGACTGCTATCAAGAATATCGATAATATCGCCTGATGGATTTTGCCGAAGAGATGCTAAGATAAAGGATGACTGTACCACGATCGCGTCCGGTTCTCAACGAATTTTTCTTAGCTACTTCATGGCAATAGGGGACCATAAAAAGTTACGCCAGAAAGTTCCTTGAGCAAATTTACTGGTGCAAATTGCTGATCCGTGTATGACATATCTCCTTTCTTCGATAACACAGAAAGAAGGCGAAGTACGAAAAAAAATTCGAACACTTTTGGTAGGGATTTAAATAAGCTTTATCTTACCTAACCTCCTTTATCTCGATAACCCTAATGGTTTCCGAGAAAAACGACAAAACCGGTAGGGGGCGTGGTTTATCCTCATTATTTCTTCGAGCTCACCACCTACAGGTGTTGACTTTTAAGGAGTTGTTTAATAACCCACAAGGAAACCGTATGCAAAAATCCATGAACTTACCTCAACTTTCCGCTATTTTTTCTAAATTGATTAGACTAATTATAGCAGTCCAACATAAAGCTTTGTATGCAACTCGTACCTTAATCTATCTATCTGAGAAATCGCCAACATAAAGTTTGACAAAGTGGTAGTATCGATTGGCTTTATGGTAAGGTCATTTCAACCGAGGATATTTTATTTAACTACAATAGAATTGGTATAGGCACAAGTGAAACATGTAGTTGCTAATAATACAACATATACATACACTTGCTGATCTGAAAGAGCTTCTATCAAGGAATTTCTACCGTCACAAATATCATAAATTTAGGATCGAAAAGTTCCAGCAAAGAATTAACAAACGCATCTGACATACGGATGTTGATACGAGGGATGCTCTGTTAATAGTTAGTAGCAGGCCATGGAAGCTCAATTGGCTAGAAACAATTGCAACAATTGAATGTCGCATTAGTTGGCATTCGTTACCCACAATTGTCAAACGTTTCGATTTCTTGTGAAACGTAGTTAATTTTGTAAGGTAAGTAGTTGTGCATTTTTAATTCAGTTAAGATGAGCATTCCGCGAACTGCCTTTAGAGCTATGATTTTCTACGACTATAAAAGACAGTTAGGATACCAGCAAAGCCATGAAAATTTGATAGCAGATTTTGGCGTTGCTGCCCCTCCATTATCCGCTGTTAGTCATTGGTTCCGCGAATTTCGACGAGGGCGAGAACTGCTAGAAGACGAAGCAAGACCTGCAGAAGCTGCCTGTTCAGAAAATGTTGATCGTGTGGCAAGCTTGATTCATTCCAATCGAAATATTACTTATAGGGAGATTCAGTAGGAAGTGAAGATTGAATCCTCGGCGGTGAATACCATTTGGCATAAACATCTTGAAGTAAGAAAGCCAGCAAGCCGTTGGATATCGCATTTGCTCTCAGAAAGTCAAAAACAGGCTCGAATAGACTGGTGTAAATTTATGTTGCAAAAATTTGACGGAGGAGCTTCCAGGCAAGTGGCATACATTGTAACTAGTGACGAATCTTGGGTATACAGTTACGACCCTGAAACTAAACAGCAGTCTAGTGTTTGGGTATTCGAAGATGAAGACTTGCCCACAAAAGTAATTCGTGGCAGAAGCTTCAAGAAGAAAATGATTGCTGTTTTTTCCGCCGATGTGGTCCTGTTGCTGTTATTCCACTTAAAGATCGCAGAACTGTTAATTCTGAATGGTACTGCGAAATGGCTTTACCACAGATGTTTGCAAAATTACAGGCAGGTCGACAAAGGACCGGTTTGCGTAACATCTTAGTCCATCATGACAACGCATCCTCCCACACTGCTGCCAGAACATTGGATTTTTTGAAAGATACGGAAGTTCAATTGGTAACTCATCCGCCGTATAGCCCAGATCTAGCGCCGTGCGACTTTTTTGTTTCCAACTGTTAAAAAAATGATGCGAAGTAAAAGATTTTCCAACGCAGATGCAGCAGTTACAGAATTTCAAAGAATTTTTGAGGACCTTTCAGAAAATGAATCTTCCGAATGTTTTAAAAAGTGGTTTCAAATAATGCACAAGTGTATTAGTCTGAATGGAGATTATTTTGAAAAACAATAAAGATTGTTTGTTAAAAAATGCAACGGTCTTTTTGCTAATAACAATTTTCAGCGCAACCCTCGCATTGTACCAATATAAAATACTTTTTAATGTTTTTAATGATAGTGTTGCATTATGTCATCAGTCATATTTATAAATTGTTCACAACATAATAATAAAATAATAAATAAGTACCTACTAAATAAACTATATTTAAAAATATATATGTATAAATATATATAAAATTTTGTATTTCTTAATTTTCTCATTGAATTCATAATCAGCAACCCCAAAAACCCTCCAACATGAATTTCGCTCAAGTTGATGTAAAACTTCCCGAGTTATTAAATTGGGAGTGTAAAATGGGGGTTTCAACCCCCCGAGGGGGCGTGCCCCCATTTTAAACAGATTACATTTTATATTGGTCCAGTACTGAAGGCATTACAAAAGATTTCAAGTCGCTATCTTTAGATAGTAAAAACTAAGAACGTAATGCAAAAATTTACTCTACTACTAGGGCAGAGAGAAAGGATTACATAATAAGGTAACCAAAATGGTGTATTACTTTGCAAAATCACATATTAAACACTTTTTGACTCTTTGAGCTTTTCTCTAAAATCAATAGAAACGGCGTAAATCGCATTCTCAATCTCAAATGCCGTTATTTTAGGACCGCCATTTTGGTGTCCGCCACTTTGAATTTTTCAATTTTCTCATTGGATTCATAATCAGCGACTCCAAGAACCCTCCCAACATAAATTTCACTCAATTTGGTTGCGTTATTAAATTAGGGGTACAAAATGGGGGTTTCAACCCCCCGAGGGGGCATGCCCCCATTTTAAACATATAACATTTTATATTGGTCCAGTACTGAAGGCATTACAAAAGATTTCAAGTCTCTATCTTTAGATAGTAAAAAATAAGAACTTAATGCAAAAATTGACTCTACTACTAGGGCAGAGAGAAAGGATTACATAATACGGTAACCAAAATGGTGTATTACTTTGCAAAATCACATTTTAAACACTTTTTGACGCTTTGAGCTTTTCTCTAAAATCAATAGAAACGGCGTAAATCGCATTCTCAATCTCAAATGCCGTTATTTAGGATCGCCATTTTGGTGTCCGCCACTTTGAATTTTTCAATTTTCTCATTGGATTCATAATCAGCGACTCCAAGAACCCTCCCAACATAAATTTCACTCAATTTGGTTGCGTTATTAAATTAGGGGTACAAAATGGGGGTTTCAACCCCCCGAGGGGGCGTGCCCCCATTTTAAACATATAACATTTTATATTGGTCCAGTACTGAAGGCATTACAAAATATTTCAAGTCTCTATCTTTAGATAGTAAAAAATAAGAACTTAATGCAAAAATTGACTCTACTATAAAGTTGGGAACGACCTCATCATCCATCATCACATAGTGAATAATAAATATAATTGATATTCTAAATCTGTTCTAATAAATTATTCTTATTGTTAGTTTTATTAAATATTAATTTAAAAAGAGACGTTTTGATTGTAATATTTGGTACTTATAGTTATCAATTTTTATAAGCCTGCCTTGAGAAGTAAGAATTAAATTCATTGCGAGCTTTTATAATACAATGAAAGTTGAGAACATTTAGTAGTTGTGTAGGAAAGCCCTCATCTGATCGTCACCCGGTGATCAGTTTGAGGTTACAACTTATAACAGAATTCCACTTAATATACTATTTTGGGTTACCTACCGTTATTTATTTGTTCATAATGATTACTATTTCCATTTAAAGATTAAATCTGAAATGAAATTTTTTTTCAATGAATTTAATAAATGACTTATTTAATTATTGGGTGTATTAAATGCAGAAAAATAGTCTGCAGAGTATGTTGCGTCTAACTTTTCTTTCTAAAAGCAATAATACAAACAAACTTGCCAGCCTCGGTGTGGTCATAACCACAACGGTCTCCGTGACCATAACGGCCAACAGCCACAACGGCCAATTTGACCATATCGCCCAACTCGAAACTTGACCATAACGGCCACCATGACCACAACGGCCAACTAGAAACTCCACCCCATCCGCCATTTTGACCACAACGGCCACCGACGCTTATGTATTGGCGTCGCTGGTGACGATGACCACAACGGCCAAAATGACCACAACGGCCAACTAGAGTGAGTGACCACAACGGCCAAAATGACCACAACGGCCAACTATGGAGCGTGACCACAACAGCCAAAATGACCATAACGGCCAACTGTGGCGAGTGACCACAACGGCCAAAATGACCACAACGGCCAACTAGGGTGAGTGACCACAACGGCCAAAATGACCACAACGGCCAACTATGGAGCGTGACCACAACAGCCAAAATGACCATAACGGCCCACTGTGGCGAGTGACCACAACGGCCAACTGTTTTTCATACTGTTACTTTGGTTTAGTTAAAGCTCATTTCTCTCTTTTAACTTAGCCTGTATTTCAATAAGGTACGTCCAGAATTTAACAGCGAGGTCTGATGTCAAAGTAGCGCCGATTTAACGTGACTTACCTATATTGAAAAATGCTTTTTCTATATATCGAATGTTTCGATGACCTTACTTACCTTACCTTACTTCGCGCTTGAAGGAAGTCCCGTATGAATTTTTCTTCTTCAATGGTAAGAGAGGCGTAAACACGATCTTTATGACGTTCTATAATGCAGCCAGTTGCTTTAGTTGATGTTAGGCAGTGGAAATAGTTCTGGAAATCTTGATTTCTCTGCTCATCTAATAATTTCTTAAACTCTTTGACGGCCCTATTAAACTACGTTTTATCGCCCGGTACGCGAGTAAGTAATCTGTCATTACTTTCTAAGAGCTCGTTTTCTTGTATTTTTTCTCGGATACGTATGGAGCAATACTGTTTTGGATTATTGCGGTTTGTTTCTGGGGTTACGTCCCATGCTGCTCCCTAGATTGATTTTATTAAGTACTGGGCAAATTCATAGATATCGTGTTTATTTTTTAGGAGAAGATTTACATTTAGTTTAAATTTTAAAACTGATAAAAACAGCTAATTACGTACTTCAAATTCAATGCAATGGAAATCTATAAATAAAACGTCAAACGTGTTGTTTTATAGTTCTATTTCGTACTTTTTTAAACGTCCCCAAAATGAAAAGATTGCTGTAGGTAAACAAGTAATAGAAAAAAAAAACTTCTTTTGACGTTAAAGATAAACTACCCTGTGAACTAAAGTTTCTGTAAATAGTTATAGTGTACCTGTATCAAATTTTCAGAATTTAATCTGCCTGGGATACTTGCCGAGAAACTAAGAAAGAAAAATGTCGTCAACTGCATAGGGCAGCAGTTGTATATAGAGAAAGCATTTTTCAATATATCGTTCAGTAACCTGAAATGGGGTATGAGGTATCAGTTGCATGATGCCAAATCCAATTTTTCGACCTCCGCGACCTTCCGGATCACCGCCAAAAAGAGGTAAAACCGCCGAAATTTTGCACTTTTTTTAGGTTTGGCCAATTTTGACCATGAAGGAGCACTTTTTCAAAGAAGACAATTCTATTCATTTCAAAAGTACATTAAGTTTGTTACAATCTAAGACCAAAATGATTACTATAGGGCTAATAGTTTCCGAGATATAGCTCCTCAGAGTTCATCGAAAAAGCGGTAAGACCCCCGAAAATATGCTTTTTTCTAGATTTGGCCAATTTTGACTATGAAGGAACACTTTTCCAAAAAAGATAATTATATTCATTTTGAAAGCACATTAAATTTGCTACAATTTAAGACCAAAATGGTTACTTAAGGTCTAATAGTTTCCGAAATATCGCTCCTCAGAATTAGTCTAAATTTACACCCATGCTATTTTTCAAGTATTAACCTATAGAACTGAGTTCAAAGGTTCAAAATAAGAATAGAATAGAATTGAATAGAATAGAAAACCTTTAGTCTTATTCAAACAAATTCATTTTTTACATTGGAATCTTAAAAATAATCCCTCGTAAATGGTTCATGTTGTCAAGTGGGTATTACCAGAAATATGAAAAGGCGACAGGGAAAACGCGTTTCAATTTTGTCTAAACCCCTTGGAAGGTCCAGGTACAAGATACTCTTCAGCCTCTGTGTCCATGTTCTTTTGTTCTTCTTCAGCCTGGTCAATTCATTTTAAGAGTACATTAAATTTGCTACAATTTAAGACCAAAATGGTTACCAATGGTCTAATAGTTTTCGAGATATCGCACCCCAAAGTTGGTCAAAACTTCAACCCATGCTATTTTTCAAGTATTAACTTATAGAATTGGCATCAAACCTTTAATAATACCTCTCAAATAGTTCAATAATGTATAAATTTAGTATATGAAACATTCGGTTCGGGTTACATTAACATGCAAACGCATTTTGCGACTGGTTGCTGCATCACCCTCCATTCCCTAATACGAATGTCGTCATGTCTATAAGCAGTGGACTTGTTGGAGTGGAAGAGGTCAACTGTCACATGGCTAGAGATATGGGTAAGGAAGCGATGTTGAAGGTTGTAGGGGAAAACTACGAAAATCTCAAATTCAAAAGGAAGAATAAAGTGGTATCACTTTCTTCTGTGAATACTGTGACTGTTGGCAAGAGACAGGTGACGGTTGACCCCCTAACACTGTGTCACAGCCGGATGAAGAACTGAAGAACTTCACACACGAGCTTTCACCATATCCTCTGTCCCTACTAACACAGTAACATCTACTTTCAGAAGTGCGGAAGAGGTAAAATACCAGATGTCCTCTATTCAACCACCTCGATATCTTC
Source organism: Agrypnus murinus (assembly GCA_929113105.1). Taxonomy (NCBI): domain Eukaryota; kingdom Metazoa; phylum Arthropoda; class Insecta; order Coleoptera; family Elateridae; genus Agrypnus; species Agrypnus murinus. Next base: position 153,497,641 of record OV816027.1, read on the forward strand.
TTACCGTCACCTCAAGCCCTTCACCCATGCCTTTAGTGGATGTGATTCTACGTCATGCTTCTTAGGTCAGGGATAAAACAAGTTGTTATCAGTAATTCAAAAGAATTCGGACCTCAAGGAGAAAGCAGCAGTTTTCCAACTCAGAAGCAACACCTGACGAAGTAGCTGAAGCAGGAGAGCAAATTATCATTGCGCTGTAGGGTGAAAACAACTCAACGAAAAGCCTCAATTATCTGAGCTATTAGCTCTTTACAAAGGCTGCAACCAAGACGAACTTTAACCTTGCCAGACTACCTCCCACTCAAGAAGCTGTGAATCGATCCGCTCGAATGGGGGTGGGTTCTTACAGCTCACGGCCTTTATGATATCGAGGGATGCGGCCCCTTCCCACCTCATGCAAATGATCTCCTGCAACTGCAAGAAAGGATGTGACAATGCATGCTGTTGCAGAAAAGCAGGCTTGAAGTGCTCTATTGTATGTAGCCAATGTAGTGAACAGTCCTGCGAGAATCGGCCAGATATCATCGTTGACATGGATACTGCCAAGCTCGATGACCTACTACATGACGATGAGCTAGATGGACTGCTTGTATATCCTAACAGCCCTCCAGATAAGGAAATTGACCAGGCTGAAGAAGTACAGGAGAACATGGACACAGAGGCTGAAGAGTATCTTGAACCTGGACCTTCCAAGAGGTTTAAACCAAATTGAAAGGCGTTTTCCCTGTCGCCTTTTCATATTTCTGGTAATACCCACGTAAAAAATGATTTTGTTTGAATAAGACTAAAGATTTTCTATTCTATTCAATTTTATTCTATTCTTATTTTGAACCTTTGAACTCAATTCTATAGGTTAATACTTGAAAAATAGCATGGGTGTAAATTTCAACCAATTCTGAGGAGCGATATTTCGGAAACTATTAGACCTTAAGGAACCATTTTAGTCTTAAATTGTAGCAAATTTAATGTGCTTTCAAAATGAATAGAATTGTCTTTTTCGGAAAAGTGTTCCTTCATGGTCAAAATTGGCCAAATCTAAAAAAAGTGCAAAATTTCGGCGGTTTTACCTCTTTTTGGCGGTGATCCGGAAGGTCGCGGAGGTCGAAAAATTGGATTTGGCATCTCGGTACTATCACATACAATATAAAAAAAGAAATCTACTACCCCATTTCATGCAAGGTAAAATGTACTAGGTTACTGGGCTAATAGGTAAGTCACGTTAAATCGGCGCTACTTTGACATCAGACCTCGCTGTTAAATTCTGGACGTACCTTATTGAAATACAGGCTAAGTTAAAAGAGAGAAATGAGCTTTAACAAAACCAAAATAACAGTATGAAAAAAGTTGGCAGTTGTGGTCGCTCGCCATAGTTGGCCGTTATGGTCATTTTGGCTGTTGTGGTCACACTCCATAGTTGGCCGTTGTGGTCATTTTGGCCGTTGTGGTCACTCACCCTAGTTGGCCGTTGTGGTCATTTTGGCCGTTGTGGTCACTCGCCACAGTTGGCCGTTATGGTCATTTTGGCTGTTGTGGTCACGCTCCATAGTTGGCCGTTGTGGTCATTTTGGCCGTTGTGGTCACTCACTCTAGTTGGCCGTTGTGGTCATTTTGGCCGTTGTGGTCATCGTCACCAGCGACGCCAATACATAAGCGTCGGTGGACGTTGTGGTCAAAACGGCGGATGGGGTGGAGTTTCTAGTTGGCCGTTGTGGTCATGGTGGCCGTTATGGTCAAGTTTCGAGTTGGGCGATATGGTCAAATTGGCCGTTGTGGCTGTTGGCCGTTATGGTCACGGAGACCGTTGTGGTTATGACCACAACGGCCAAAATAGCGATTGGCCGTTGTGGCCAGGCCCCGCAGATTCGATCCCCGGCTGAGCTGGTAATGTTTAATAGCGGAGAAAAATTAAAAACATGCCTTCTTCTCGGATAGGAAGTAAAACTGTAGGTCCCGTGTCAATGCGATGTTTGGCACGTTAAAAATCCCTACTTGGGGTGGAATTCCCTGAGGGAGTAAAGTGTTTCCTTGACAACAACAAGTAAACAACCAAAAAAAGTAATCGCGGTACATGTTAGGATTTATTATCCTGAAACTATGTGATTTTGGCAATTGTCCGAATGACATGTAACAAAATTTTGAATTTTTGCGATTAAGTCCTTTAGACGTGCAAAAAATAGCGTATATACCACTGGACTAAAAGTGTTTTTTAAGTGTTAATTAATAATTTAAAAAATGCATTTTAGTCCCTGAATATATAATATACATTATGTCCGCTCGGGTGATTATGACATGATTATGACCTATTTTGCGGACTGTTTCTAGAGCGTAAATCGCTAAATTAGAGCACCCCCTTTTACTACTCTTGTTTACGACGTCTCCATAGTAATAAGAATAATTATAGACCATAGCACCTACCTACTTGAAGTTTAGGACTTTTTAAATTATTTTTATTTTAAATTAAACTTAATTTAATCTTAGACCGCACATTTAAAGTACGCATTTCGGGCTTAATTAGTGTTTTAGAGCCCTTTATCGTCTTAGCGCCTTCGGTTTTCGCTTCAGGCGCTAACTGACTGCACGGGCTGTAAGACACTCAATTAAGCCCTTAATATACTATTAAAGACTAGAAAAAGCCTAATCTTGATTAGGCGAAATGTCATTCGAAAAAAAATTATTTTATTCTTAATTAATACAAAAAAATAAAAAGGCTGCAAGTCCTCGAAGATTTATTAATCTCTTTTACAATGTATTTTAGTTTTATTGCCTAATTACAAATAATCAGACGTCGATGAAATTAAATCTAAAAATTTCCCTATCGAAATTTTGTAACAGCACAATAATACAACTTTTCTAAACCGATTTCCGCTCGTAAGAAATAAAATCGGCTATTTAGGGTATTTCCGTTCTCTTCTGTAATAGAATTAAAATCAATATTGTATAACTTTCATTTCCATCGTTGCCACTTGTTCGGATCTCACTTTGCGCATCATTCATACAAGCTTCACACAAGAAATTATACGTCTGAAAAATATACATCTGGCGCAGCGACTCCAGGCGTCAACTCCTTGAACTAATCTGTATAATTCTAGCCGTTTTGGCAACATCTGAGGTCCAGCCCATTTTTTCAGTATCGCCAACTTATACCTTCGAAAAGCTCTACACGAAATATTATCGAATTTCAAAGTGAGGTCCGTATATTTGTCCTCACTTTGTTTGTGGACCTCACGTGAACTTTGTTCATACGGACCTCACTTTATACACTTATACACATGTTACATTTTAAGTTTCCGCGGATATTATATGATACTTCACTACTTTTCCGGGTTTCACTCCGCGTATTCACTATTCGGCTCCTAGAGGAACCAGACAATGGTTGACGACGTTTCGGCAAGATCACACTTGCCATCTTCAGGTCACTTCTAACTTCCTTCTGCTTCGCGTGGTTACAAGATGTAGACTGACGTCTTGCTGTAGCGGTTGGTCTTTATATACGGTTACGGTGTTGCGCATGGTTGCGGTCGGCTGGTTTTTGGCGCGGCTGCGTGTCATTGGTCTCGCTTGATCCGGTGGCTTTCTCTCGCTTTCACTTTTATCGTTCTGCTGTGCTGGTTTTCGCTTCTTGACGGTGATGCTGGTTATAGCTGGTTTCCAAGCTGATGGTAGTCGCTGTGTATCGTCCCTGGTATTAAGATTGTTCGGACGTTTCTCGATCTCAATGGCTTCTCTTATGGTTCGTCGGGTCTTATGTTGTATATTCGCTAAAACTTTCGTATTTTCGAAATCTATGTTATGAGAAGTACCACTTACATGTTGTGCTAGTGAAGACGTTCTCTCATTTTTGTTGACTGCATTTCGGTGTTCTTCTCTTCTTACTTGAATTCTTCTGTTGGTCTGCCCTATGTAGGATTCCCCACAGTCTTTACAAGGGATCTCGTATACTCCTTGGCTTTCTAGTGGTATTTTTGCTTTTGCGGATGGAAGCATGTTTCCAATCTTCTTGTCGGTGTTGAAGATGGTGTCGATGTTGTGTTTTCTCAGCACTCTACTTATTTTGTCTGTGGTCCCTTTGATGTACGGTAAGTGCGCTTTGGATACCGATGTTTCTTCTTCCTTTGGCTTTGGGTCCCTTGGTATTAACGCTTTCTTGATATTTCTGGAAGAGAAACCATTTTGTTTTAATGCCAACTTCACCTGTTCTAGTTCTTGATGTTTATTATCGTCATCAGTCAATCGTTGTGATCTGGTTATTAATGTCTTGACTACTGACTGTAGTTGCGCTGGGTGGTGATGTGACTGCGCGTTCAGGTAGCGATTTGTGTGGGTTGATTTTCGGTATACTGTGTATCCCAGGCTGCCGTCTTCCTTCTTGATTATAGATACATCTAGGAAAGGTAGTTGATTGTTCTTTTCCACCTCCATTGTGAATTTGATCTTCTGGTGTATGTTGTTTAGATGCTGTAAGAAGGTCTGCAGCTTCTCTTCTCCATGGGTCCATATAATAAAAGTATCGTCTACATATCTTAGCCATAGTTTAGGTTTGTCACTTGCCGTTTCTATTGCTCGGACTTCTAATTCTTCCATGAATAGGTTCGCTATTACCGGCGATAAAGGTGATCCCATAGGTGCTCCTTCCACTTGTTTGTACCGTTGATCTTTGTAGGACGATACACAGCGACTACCATCAGCTTGGAAACCAGCTATAACCAGCATCACCGTCAAGAAGCGAAAACCAGCACAGCAGAACGATAAAAGTGAAAGCGAGAGAAAGCCACCGGATCAAGCGAGACCAATGACACGCAGCCGCGCCAAAAACCAGCCGACCGCAACCATGCGCAACACCGTAACCGTATATAAAGACCAACCGCTACAGCAAGACGTCAGTCTACATCGTGTAACCACGCGAAGCAGAAGGAAGTTAGAAGTGACCTGAAGATGGCAAGTGTGATCTTGCCGAAACGTCGTCAACCATTGTCTGGTTCCTCTAGGAGCCGAATAGTGAATACGCGGAGTGAAACCCGGAAAAGTAGTGAAGTATCATATAATATCCGCGGAAACTTAAAATGTAACATTAATAACCTTTACGGGAGGGTTTTAGGAGAGGAGATTCTACGAGACGTCAAGAAGTTGGAGAAGCTACGATCCAAAAGAAACAAGCTGCTGTGCAACCTCGCATTCCTGGAACGCTGCCGGGACGAGAATATAATACCAAATTCCATGAAGCTGACGTTCCACAAAAAGAACAACCAAACGAGGAACATCTTGAGAAGAGCAAGCCTAGCATTGACAAGAGAAGCAATTCACGATACCAGAAGGGCGCTAAATAGCATCAACATCGATCTACTACAGTTACACCTACGTTTAAGTAACACAATTCATCCAGCTCTATGGTCCACACTAGATAACCTAACGGAGTTTCGCGCATAAACTGACGCTAATTTGACAACTTCTAACCAGAAGAAGAAATTTGAGAAGCTACAAGCCGAACAACAGCCCAGGAAGTACATCAACCACCAAGTTGAACCAAAGAAAGTAGTTTTCAATCTTTCAGATCTACCGCTGGATGAAGCGACACATAGCGTGCTATCGAAAGGATTTAACTATGCAGTAGCGCCAAACCGGATTCCAATAGAAAACATTATTTGCGGAGTCGAAGCATCAATAACAGGGATCCCAGGAAATACCGCCGAAATTATACGTCAAGACGTGTCACGTATACTGAGAACAGCCAAGCCACCGAAGAAGAACTTATCCCACGAAGAAATCCAAGCTTTACGCGACCTACGGGCGAATACCAGCGTAATCGTGTTACCAGCAGACAAAGGCAACGCAACCGTAGTCATGGATAAGGGTGAATATGAAAGAAAAATAGAAACCTTACTAAATGATCCTGGATACCAAACAATCTCAACGGATCCTACAACATACTTGGAAAAGACCACTAAAGCCAAAATAAAAGCCTGCAGTTTCAGTCAAGAACAACAGTTACAACTAATTCCGAGAGAGAAGTCGTCATCATGCCCTAAGCTGTACGGATTACCAAAAGTCCACAAGGAAGGTGTACCACTAAGACCCATCGTAAGCTCCATTGGATCACCACTGCAACCTCTAGCGAAATTCCTGGCCAAGCAACTGCAACCTTATGCCGAAGAAGCCGTATCTTACGTAAAGAACGCAAGCCACTTCATCGAGCGTATAAAAGACATAACAGTGGCACCAGGAGATCTGCTGGTAAGCTTTGATGTAACCTCTTTATTCACGAATGTTCCAGTAAAAGAAGCAGTAGATATGATACAACGGAAATACCAAGTCCCAAATGAAATCATCGAGTTAACAAGACACTGCCTAAACAACACCTACTTCATCTACAAAGATCAACGGTACAAACAAGTGGAAGGAGCACCTATGGGATCACCTTTATCGCCGGTAATAGCGAACCTATTCATGGAAGAATTAGAAGTCCGAGCAATAGAAACGGCAAGTGACAAACCTAAACTATGGCTAAGATATGTAGACGATACTTTTATTATATGGACCCATGGAGAAGAGAAGCTGCAGACCTTCTTACAGCATCTAAACAACATACACCAGAAGATCAAATTCACAATGGAGGTGGAAAAGAACAATCAACTACCTTTCCTAGATGTATCTATAATCAAGAAGGAAGACGGCAGCCTGGGATACACAGTATACCGAAAATCAACCCACACAAATCGCTACCTGAACGCGCAGTCACATCACCACCCAGCGCAACTACAGTCAGTAGTCAAGACATTAATAACCAGATCACAACGATTGACTGATGACGATAATAAACATCAAGAACTAGAACAGGTGAAGTTGGCATTAAAACAAAATGGTTTCTCTTCCAGAAATATCAAGAAAGCGTTAACACCAAGGGACCCAAAGCCAAAGGAAGAAGAAACATCGGTATCCAAAGCGCACTTACCGTACATCAAAGGGACCACAGACAAAATAAGTAGAGTGCTGAGAAAACACAACATCGACACCATCTTCAACACCGACAAGAAGATTGGAAACATGCTTCCATCCGCAAAAGCAAAAATACCACTAGAAAGCCAAGGAGTATACGAGATCCCTTGTAAAGACTGTGGGGAATCCTACATAGGGCAGACCAACAGAAGAATTCAAGTAAGAAGAGAAGAACACCGAAATGCAGTCAACAAAAATGAGAGAACGTCTTCACTAGCACAACATGTAAGTGGTACTTCTCATAACATAGATTTCGAAAATACGAAAGCTTTAGCGAATATACAACATAAGACCCGACGAACCATAAGAGAAGCCATTGAGATCGAGAAACGTCCGAACAATCTTAATACCAGGGACGATACACAGCGACTACCATCAGCTTGGAAACCAGCTATAACCAGCATCACCGTCAAGAAGCGAAAACCAGCACAGCAGAACGATAAAAGTGAAAGCGAGAGAAAGCCACCGGATCAAGCGAGACCAATGACACGCAGCCGCGCCAAAAACCAGCCGACCGCAACCATGCGCAACACCGTAACCGTATATAAAGACCAACCGCTACAGCAAGACGTCAGTCTACATCGTGTAACCACGCGAAGCAGAAGGAAGTTAGAAGTGACCTGAAGATGGCAAGTGTGATCTTGCCGAAACGTCGTCAACCATTGTCTGGTTCCTCTAGGAGCCGAATAGTGAATACGCGGAGTGAAACCCGGAAAAGTAGTGAAGTATCATATATATATATATATATATATATATATATATATATATATATATATATATATATATATATATATATATATATATATATATATATATATATATATATATATATATATATATATATATATATATATAATATTTAGAATGCAAATTCATATAGAAAAATTTATCATCGACTCTGCTGGGACTCGAACCCAGGACCCTCCACTGTCTAGGTGGTATCTCTACCAACTGAGCTACAGAGTACGACTACCAGCATAGCGAGAAATTTTCCATATGAATTAGATGTTTAAGCAGACATACAAAGTAACTAGATATTTTTTTTTTTTTAAAAAAAACCACCTAGACAGTGGAGGGTCCTGGGTTCGAGTCCCAGCAGAGTCGATGATAAATTTTTCTATATGAATTTGCATTCTAAATATTATTTAATGTAAAATCATTATTCAACTTAACAAAAATTAATTTCAACTAAAATATATATATATATATATATATATATATATATATATATATATATATATATATATATATATATATATATATATATATATATATATATATATATATATATATATATATTTCTATTCATGTATATATATATATATATATATATATTTCTATTCATGTATATATATATATATATATATATATATATATATATATATATATTGCAGTGATATTGGTTAATTAAAAATAATAAATTATTTTTAAAAATTTTATTATATATTTTGAAACTGTGAATAATTGCCGTTTGATCGTAGATAATTACTTTATAATTAAAGTGATTTTTTAAAATGACTGTGAACTTTGGAAATGCTTTTTAACTTCCTTCTTTATAATATCTAATATGATTTGAAAATACCTTTTAATAGATTTAATAATGCAATGGTTATATAAATTAGTGTTACGTTAGTTCTTGACTAACTCAAGTTTACGTAAAAGAGTTGGGCGCCAGTTAATAACTTAAATTAACAGAATTATATTTAATAAAGACTCATCTCAGGGTGAATGTGGTTTCTTGTGGTATTAAAATTATACAAATTGAAATTTAAAATCACTTTTAAATTGAAATCTTAATTAATTTTAACTATTACTAAATTGTTCAAATCACTTTACTACACTTTACAAACGATAGTCTTTTCTTCAGCAAATGCCAATACAAAAAGGAAATAACTTCCTACCTTTTTATAATACTTCTTTTTTCTTTTTAGTATAGATGTCCTCTTTCGCAAACCATTGGCAGAGTAGATCACTTTAAGTTGACCCAGGGCTGGTTTCCAATTCAGGGTTGACTTTCTTCCTTTTGCATGGATTTTCCATATAATTTCATCCACACACTTGATTTTGGAACTCACTTTTGTTTATTAACTGCGGGTACAATTTCCCTTTTTCGTAGAATACTTATAGTTGTTTTTTTTTGTGTTTAATTAAATAAAACACCCGTTTATGGTTTTAACGTAGATTTATTATCTTGCTTAACTTTAGCAAGTAATTTATCTTTATAATCATATACACTTTTACAATTTATACTTTTTACACCTTCGCCGTATTCAAATCACCAACTAACTTAACTTCTCTATTTAATTCTAGACTATTTAAATTTTATAATATTATCAACCACGACTTTACTCTGTCGCTTTATATTGGTAAGTGTCTATTTACATTTTACTATTGTCTTTTTACGACTTTACTCTGGCGCTTTCTATCAGTAAGTCTATTTACATATTTACTATATTCTCTTACACGACTTTACTGCGTCGCTTTATGTCAGGAAGTCCCCATAAAACTATGATTTCTAAGCTTATATACTATTTGCTATTTACATAATTATATTACACAATTTGACGTCACCTTACAAACTAATACAAACTGTACACTCATATGATACATAATAGCAGATTAATATTCTTATAAAAGTGACACATCTATTACACATTAATTACACAATACTTTTACGCAATAATAACGATCTATTTACATTAACAAAAACCTTAAAGAATCACATAACCCGTCGATATACACATTTGAAATTTTACATAATTGAATTACATCATAACAAAAACTTGCGAACAACTGGATGTTACGTACACTTAAGTAATCGGTGAGTAAGCTATTTGATAATAAATAAAGAAACATGTATTATTTAACCTTATTAAAAAGTATACACATTGATTGTATAATCAATGACACACCATAAAATAGCTCAAATTTATTTTTAACTGGAAAAGTTGATAAAAATATTCCAAAAGTGTTAGTATTTAACAAAGATTTTAGATTTTCACAAAATTTTCAAAATTTTTCAAAATTTTGAAACTACCATCCACAGCAATATATATATATATATATATATATATATATATATATATATATATATATATATATATATATATATATATATATATATATATATATATATATATATATATATATATAATGATTAGAAGTAATAATGCGCGTAGAGATATACAAGAAAGTGTTATAATAATGGGATATCGCGCAACAGAGACGAAAGAAATCATAAGTTGCAGCCGTCTACACGTGTTTCACACTTATTAGTGATCATCAGGACGGCATAGCAGATGGAATAAATATAAAAGCAACTAACTCAGAAAGATGTAACAACACAAGGTTTCACTGATAGCAGCCAACCGCACATTTGCAGTATCGGCCTGAAGACACTGAGTTTTCAACAACAAACGTCACTACGGAGGCAGCTAAAGCCACTACCGTTTGTTACTAGAGCATTATAGAGCTTTTATACTAGAGCATGCATGCATACTACATCTAGACAGATATTTATAAAATGATACATATCGTATTAATAATAATACTAATCTAAGCCTTAGGTACTAAATAAATAAAATAGAATTTCTCACAGATAAACTAAAAGTTATGCGAGGAAACGATTGATAATATAGCCATCTGCGTCCAATGGTTGTAGATTTAAACAGTAAAGTAATATCAAATCCTTACCTTTAAGCAGATCACGGATTACCTTGCTACAATCCTATCCCTTAAAGAGGTCATCTCGATATTAAATCCTTTAATCAGTTTAGCAGATAGGGGCAGATAGGTAATCAGAAATTAACTTACCCTAATCAGGTCGTAGGTTACTTCACCCTTCTAGTCATATCAAATACTCTAATCAATTCAGCAGTAGATGATGAATGATAGGTAATCGCTAATCAATGTTGTATCATCAACTTCATAATTATCGATATAGTCGCTAATCGTATTCGTAATCTAATGCTGTAAATTAACAGGGTTAATTCCACTGTCATTTAAATACGTATCTGTAAACACATCATTATCATCAAAATCCTTTAGTTGCAATTGGATAACCGCAGGCGATTATAATTACACTAACCCTTCAATCAATCAATCTTAAAATAGATGTGTAACCGTTTTTTATAAATACTACCTTTAGAACGCTTTAATGGACAAACTCCGTGGTCTCGGGACTTATAAACAGACGTACTTCACGAACCCTAGTTCGAAGCTAGTTGGATCCTTTGATTTTATAAAAAAAAGTGTAGCAGGTTGCCTATCTACAAGTGTATAGAACTCTACTATACCGATCACATGACGTCACCGATAGATGGCAGTAGCAGTACTAAAAATTCAAATCCAAGGGCGGGAAATCCAAGATGACAAATTGAAAATGACAGATACAAAAATGACAAATGCAAAAATGACAACTTCAAAAATGACACATTCTAAATTGACAAATTCAAAATGACAAATGCAAAAATGACAGATACAAAATGACAGACGTAAAATGACAAATACAAAATCGATTCAAAATGGCGGTTCAAAATGGTTATCCAAAATGGCTATTCAAAATGGCTATCGCCCTCTCTCTCGCTCTCCTATCCCCACTCCCCCCACTTAGGCCACCCCCACTTAAGCCCCCACTTAAGCCCCCCACTTAAGCCCTACTCCTCCGAGTGGGGGTAGGAGTGGGGAAAGGTGGAGGGGGGCTGGCCAATGGTCCCAATACCTACTGTTCTGGTAGCAGTGTGGGAGGATGCGTTGTCATGATGGACTAAGATGTTACGCAAATCGGTTCTTTGGCGACCTGTCTGTAATTTTGCAAACATCTGTGGTAAAGCCACTTCGCAGTAGCATTCAGAATTAACAGTTCTGCGATCTTCAAGTGGAATAACAGCAACAGGACCACTTCGGCGGAAAAAAACAGCAATCATTTTCTTATTGACGCTTCTGCCACGAATTACTTTTGTGGGCAAGTCTTCATCTTCGAATACCCAAACACTAGACTGCTGTTTAGTTTCAGGGTCGTAACTGTATATCCAAGATTCGTCACCAGTTACAATGTATGCCACTTGCTTGGAAGCTCATCCGTCAAATTTTTGCAACATAAATTTACAACAGTCTACTCGAGCCTGTTTTTGACTTTCTGAGAGCATATGCGGTATCCAACGGCTTGCTAGTTTTCTTACCCCAAGATGTTTATGCAAAATAGTATTCACCGCCGAGGATCCAATCTTCACTTCCTCCTGAATCTCCCTATTACTAATATTTCGATTGGACTGAATCAATCTTGCCACACGATCAACATTTTCTGAACAGGCAGCTTCCGTAGGTCTTCCAGGTCGTGCTTGGTCTTCTAGCAGCTTTCGCCCTCGTCGAAATTCGCGGAACCAATGACTAACAGCGGATAATGAAAAGGCAGCATCGCCAAAAGCTGCTATCAAATTTTCATGGCTTTGCTGGTATCCTAACTGTCTTTTATAGTCGTAGAAAATCATAGCTCTAAAGGCAGTTTGCGGAATGCTCATCTTAACTGAATTAAAAATGCACAACTACTTATCTTATAAAATTAACTACGTTTCACAAGGAAATCGGAACGTTTGACAATTGTGGGTAACGAATGTCAACTAATGCGACATTCAATTGTTGCAATTGTTTCTAGCCAATTGAGGTTCCATGCCCTGCTACTAACTATTAACAGAGCATCCCTCGTACTGAACAGTTCGTGCAGATGCAAGATGAAATTCTTCACTTATGCACATTTAGTGTATCAACAAATAAGCATACTTTACAATCAGCAATTAATCGGGGTACGCATCCACAATGGGCACTTCTTTGACGTTCTTTACTGTTTTTAATGGGATTTTGAGTCCTTGTTTAACTAAAAGGGTCGAGCAGCAGGCGTAGCAGCATGCACCAAAGAGTAAAGCTTTGCCTATTTTAAATCCCAATTCCCAATAGCCCATTACTTCTTCAATATGTTCGTCGGTGGCAGTGTGCGGAATATTTGGAAATTTGATGTTGCTTTTCGAGTTTCAAGCGTTCGTATTCCCTTATTATAGACTTGCTTGATTGTTTAGGATATCTTTCCTGAACCAATGTCACCAATATATTTTGAAAGTTTTATTTATTGATTTTTTTCCTGCATTCCATATTGCTTGCTTAACTGTAATTAACGTTTGCAATTTTCCTTTTTCCAAGTCGCAAGCATTTCTATACAATGTTGTTGATTAGATACTGCAATTGGGATAAAACCTTTGGAATACATATCTAAGTCTGACATCGATTTTTTCCCAGTCTTAATTTGCCTTGCTGTTTGGAAGCATTCTAATAGCTTCTTCTCTTTATCGACATCCCACGAAAACACGCTCTCGTCGTGTTCCTTATGTACAGGTACTTTATTTTCATCAGTTACAACTGACTCTGCCGCGTTTTCATCTTTTTTAACGTTTTTATTCGTATTTGCATCATCTACATTGTCATTCTTCCCTGCAGGTTTATTCTTCTCTTTCTCAAATTTCAATGCATAATTATACAACGTTGTTGGTTTCAAGTTGCATTGGGGATGCAATTTTAAAAATTCGGAATGAATGCTGTCCCTTAAACGATCATTTATCTTGGCCGTCCTACATTGCATTAAACAATCCAGCAATTGTTGTTTCTTGACGTCATCTAATACGAATGTAAGTTTCCGCGGCATCTTTGCTTTACTTTTACCGTAACCTAAATAGTAGAAAAAAAGAAACCTAATTGGTATTTTTACATGGTATTAAAACAGCAGTCATATAAAAATAGTATATTAAAGTATTAGTTTCATAAGACGCGTTTTTAGCGCACGCGTCCGAGTTTAGAAAACGACCCGCGAAGCGGGGAGTTTTCTAACGGACAAGTGCGCTAAAACGCCTTATGAAACGAATACTTTAATATACTATTTTTATATGACTGCTGTTTTAATACCATGTAAAAATACCAATTAGGTTTCTTTTTTTCTACTATTTAGGTTACGGTAAAAGTAAAGCAAAGATGCCGCGGAAACTTACATTCGTATTAGATGACGTCAAGAAACAACAATTGCTGGATTGTTTAATGCAATGTAGGACGGCCAAGATAAATGATCGTTTAAGGGACAGCATTCATTCCGAATTTTTAAAATTGCATCCCCAATGCAACTTGAAACCAACAACGTTGTATAATTATGCATTGAAATTTGAGAAAGAGAAGAATAAACCTGCAGGGAAGAATGACAATGTAGATGATGCAAATACGAATAAAAACGTTAAAAAAGATGAAAACGCGGCAGAGTCAGTTGTAACTGATGAAAATAAAGTACCTGTACATAAGGAACACGACGAGAGCGTGTTTTCGTGATAAGGCCAATACAAACTTCCTATCTCGATTCTAATCATTCGCTGTAATGAGGAGAAGTTTCCTATTTAAGATATATAGTTTTTTTTAATTATTATGTATACCATGTGTCAATTTGAAAACTTCCCACCCCTAGTATCGCTAAACTGGCAAATTATTTCAAAAATCGCTTAGACACGTCAAATTTGTTTTCAAGGGGGAAAAATCTTGACGTATAAATTATATCGCCCCCTTCACCCCTGCCCCCCAGAGCCACCCTCCCAAAGATCTTAAATGGGAAAGGCGGTCGAGTGAGACATCATTGGATGTCTCACAGTACACATGTACACAGTGTGTGGATGTCTTGTGTACACAGGTGCAGTAAACTGGAATTTAATATCAGCAAGTGTTTTGTTCTGTCTTATTCTAGAAAAGCAGTTATCATAAGAGGGGAGTATGAAACGAATTTATCAATACTAACTCGTAAAACTAAAATAAAGGATTTATATAAGAATAATCTTCGACTCTGGACTAAGTTTTAACCGGCAGATTTTAATTAATCAATATTATAAAAATCGGGTTTCTGTTACAAATGTCAAAACAGTTTAATAATAGCATTGAAATATATACTAACTGGCAATGAATTTTGAGACTGCAATCATGGTAAGGCGTTGTGTTGCGTATAAGCGCAATAATGTTGTAACGTTCTTTCTAAAAATAATAACACAAGTGCTGTTTAAATCGTCTATTCACAAACAAATATTTATTTCTATACACTAATGAATACACTATAAATTAACGCTATGATTATAAACCATTAAAAACTATTATTTATAGACTATGAATTTCTAATACAACATTTATATTCACTATTTATTTTGTAATACACAGTTAATGACTTGCTGTTGACTGACTCTCTTTTATCCGCAATCCGCTTTTATATCCTCATATAAACACACCAGAAGTCGCTGGAACCTTCTATGTATTCTAGAAAATGCTAGAATAAACCGCGTCTGATTTACATGCTTGTGCGATGCGTCATTCTCTCGAAGGCGGCAGAACACACCACCTGTCGCTCGAAAAGAGGTTCGTTCCTTTTCTCTCCCGTTACACTGCCCCCCTCTTCAAGTCTGTTCTGTCCCAGAACAGGTTTTATGCTCTGGTTCCTGTAGAACGGGTCATGACGATATCGACAGTCTTCACCTCGACTACACGTTCCATTACGGTAGAAGTAACAGTCTACACTCTTCGTTGGCCTTAATGCGGGCTGTGGGTCAAAACTGCAGACGAAGATCTTGACGTCAGTACCTCTAAAGACAACTTCCAGCATGTTTCTAACGATTCTCCAATCCAGCTGGTCCCGCCCACAGCCGAGTTTGGGAACTGCCAATTTGTTAATTCCCCTGGTAAGCAACTCGATCCTCAAATTCCATAGTGCCCTCCACAAGTCGGCGTAACTCGGTTTCTGGTAGTAAAACTGCTTGGTTACCAAGTAGTAAATAGATCGGTCATGATCAGACAAGCGTAAGGATTTACCAACAGAGGGATTTTGTTCTCGAAGTTCATTCAGCCGTCCAAATTTATTTCTAAACACTACTGCGATCCCCCTGGACATACGGAGATCCGCGGAGACACAGTGGGCAATGGAATAATTACCAGGGACCCGGAAGAGATCTTGTTGCATCTCAGTCGTGACTCCGAATCGCACTTTTCTAGTTCCAGAGAACGCAGCCATAAATTCTCTAAAGGTTGGCTGATCATCTTCAAGCCTTACGGTATTGATAGCCACCTCAGCCTCATCTTTCCGATCCGGGACTGCGTCATTATTTCCCTCATAGTGCGCCAGACGATTGGAGTGTACCACCTTTGGTTTTCCCCTTGGCAATTTCTGGATGCGATAAATCAAGTCATTTATTCGTTTCTTCACCTGGTATGGGCCCTCCCAATTTCGCTGTAACTTTGGAGAATAGCCACGACGTCTTTGCGGGTTGTATAACCAGACAAGCTCTCCAGGTTGAAACCCTCCTTCTTGGGCTGTCACATCGTACGTAGCCTTCATCCGGTCACTCGCGATTCGACTATTGTTTCGGGTTCGGTGGTGAATATCCTCCAACTTCTTCTTTAAGTTGATGACATAATCATTCCCGGCTACCTCCTGCTCTATAGGTGGGGATCCAAATTCCAGATCACACGGTAACCGTAACTCGCGTCCAAACATCACAGACGCTGGTGACTGACCGGTTGTTTCGTGGACCGATGCACGATAAGGCATCAGGAACAGATGCAGGTATTGGTCCCAGTCTCGCTGATGATCGGAGACGACCTTGGCCAAATATTTGCCCATTGTCCGATTCATGCGTTCTACCATTCCATCGGACTGCGGATGTAACGGTGTGGTCCGAGTCTTGCGAATGCCCAACAATCGACAGACTTCTTCAAAGAGTACAGACTCAAAATTGCGGCCTTGATCCGAATGCAGCTCCATGGGCACTCCGAAGCGACTGAAAAACTCTTTGACTAGTACGTCAGCAACAGTCGCAGCTTCCTGGTTTGGTAGGGCATATGCTTCTGGCCATTTGGTAAAATAGTCCATTGCCACTAATATGTATTTACTCCCATCGTCGGTTTCGGGAAATGGTCCGGCAATATCTATGGCTATTCTTTCCAGAGGACTACCCACATTGTACTGCCTCATAGGTGCTCTTCGTTTCCCCAAGGGTCCGTTACCAGTGGCACATAGTTCACATTTCCGGCACCACTCCTTCACGTCTTCTTTACAGTTGACCCAATAAAAACGCTCCCTAACTTTCTCCAAAGTCTTTTTCACACCGAAGTGTCCTCCTGAGGCACCGTCATGGAGATGTCGCAATACTGTAGCCACTCGGCTTCTTGGAACCACGAACTGAGACCTAATGGTGGTGCCATCTTCACTCTCCAGTACTCGCTTCAGGAGATCGTCTTCCACCTTCAAGGACTCCCATTGGGCCCAATATGCTTTGACCGTTCTGTTGAAAGGGCTGACGGCCTCCCAGGCAGGTCTTTCTCCCACGCGCTTCCATTCCAGTACCATTTTTAGTTCGGGATCAGCCTCCTGCTGTCGTTGCAATTCTTCCGGCAACCAATTGTCGTTGACGATGGTAGTCCTTAATACTTGGCAAACCCTCTCTTCCAAACGAGAGCAATGACGGCAATCCGTTGGACAGGGTCTTCTTGAAAGAGCATCGGCATTTCGATGACTAGTGCCCGCTCGATGTTCGGTGTCAAAGTCGTATCCTTGTAATCGTTCGATCCACCTTGCGACCTGGCCTTCAGGATTACGGAATTGTAGAAGCCATTTCAACGCTGCATGGTCCGTCCTCAATAAAAACTTCCGTCCGTACAAGTATTTGTAGAAGTGCTCAACGGACTTCACGACGGCCAATAGTTCTTTTCTGGTCACACAATAATTCCTTTCGGCTTTCGACAAAACCTTACTAAAATAGCCGATGACCTTTTCTTGTCCATCCTGTATCTGAGAAAGTACCCCCCCAATGGCCAAATTACTTGCATCTGTGTCAAGTATGAATTTCCCTTCTGTCCGTGGATAGCTCAATATTGGTGCTGTTGTCAGGGCACGCTTCAGCTGTTGGAAAGCTGTTTCACACTCTCCGCTCCAAACATACTCGCGCCCATCTTCAGTTAGCCTTGTCAGAGGCTTCGCTATATTGGCAAACCCAGGAACGAAACGCCTATAGTAGGTACATAACCCAAGAAAACTACGAACTTGGTGTTTATCTTTCGGTGTTGGCCACTCTTGAACTGCACGAATCTTATCGGGGTCGGCTGCCACTCCATTTTGTGATACGACGTGCCCGAGATATTTCACTTCCTTTCTGAATATGTGGCACTTTTTCGGACTCAGTTTCAGATTGGCTCCACGTAGTCTTCGGAACACTTCCTCTAGATTGTTCAAATGTTCGTTGAATGATTTTCCGACTACAATCACATCATCTAGGTATACCAGGCAGGTCTTCCACGACAACCCTCTCAGGATGGTCTCCATTAGACGCTCAAAGGTGGCCGGAGCGTTACATAGACCGAAAGGCATAACTGTAAACTGCCATAGTCCGGAACCAATAGTGAACGCGGTCTTCTCCCGGTCTTCAGGTTCCATTTCAACTTGCCAATAACCGCTCTTCAAGTCCAAAGTCGAAAACCATCGTGAACCAGACAGGGTATCTAACGTGTCGTCGATGCGTGGTAAGGGATAGCTGTCTTTCTTGGTCACGTCATTAAGCTGCCGATAGTCCACACAAAATCTCGTTGACCCGTCCTTCTTACTGACCAGGACCACCGGTGATGCCCATGGACTGCTGGATGGCTCGATGACCCCTTGTTCTTCCATATCAGTAATAATCTTTTCGGCTTCTGCTCGCCTTGCTAGAGGTAGACGCCTGGGCTGCTGACGGACAGGCATAGAGTTGCCTGTATTGATTTTATGTTTTACTATATTTGTTCGTCCCTTCTGGCTATCATCAAGAGCGAAGATATCTTGGTATCGGTGAACCAAACCCTGTACCTCTTTCACTTCCGTTCTGTTAAGGTCTTCGCACGAACTAGTAACCATACCCACTAATTTTCCACCATGGTCTTTGGGCACTGGTTTTGGAACATCAGCCATACACCTGGCTACTCGAAATACTGGCACACACTGTCCCACAAGGGTACTCTTCTTCAATGTCACCGGATCCACATTAACATTCATAATTCTCACCGGTACTCTCTTTCCAACCTTGATCAGCGCTTTTCCCACCAGTATGCCACTATGGATCTTCTTATCACAAACAGGCTCCATCATTCGCACACATCCTACCCGAAGATCTCCATCCAAACCCGCCTCGACAACCATCTCGCTTTGACCCGGCAATATCACATCTTCAGTCAGCAAAACCCTTACAACCGGATCTTCTCGTGGGTGCAAAGGAAGTTCTTCGTTACCGACCTTCAAAACACCCTCTTTCAAATCCAACGTAAAACCAAATTTTTTCAGGAGGTCCATTCCCAAGATGAAGTCATCAGTGATATCGGCTACCAGCACCTCATGATCACGTTCTTCACTTCCAATGCCAATCTTCATCTTCACCACTCCGCGTGTTGGTATCACTTCACCTGTTGCTGTACGGAGTTGAGTAGTTGTCGGTAACAATTTAATACTTGATTGTAGAACATCAGGGCGTACGATGGATTTTGTCGCCCCCGTATCAATAAGTAGTGGAACAGTTCGGTTAGCAATCTTTCCATCTACAAACAAACTGCCGTTACTATTCTTTGATGTTACGGCATGGATCGTGATCTCCGGGGCATCTTCACTCGCAGTCAACGTTCGCCCCCTCTTGTCAACCCCTTTTAACTTTTCCGACGGTTGTACTTTTCTTATTTTGGGACAACGGCGTTCTACATGTCCTTGTTCGCCGCAGTTCCAACAACGAAGCCCTCGAACTTCTTGATGATTCTTCTTACGGTTCTCTTCCTTCTGAAGAACTCTCATTAATAATTCTTCTAGGCGATCTTTAGAACCTTCATCTTCTTCCACAACGGTCCGAACACGCCCGTGACCTCGGGACGCTTGTTTTGCAGCTTCAAATTCTAAGGCGTGAGCAAGCGCATCATCAGTTGTTCTTGGTCGTGCTAGCCTCAATGATTGTTGTGTTTCCCCGTCTCTTAACCCATCAATGAAGGTCTGCACAGCCAGTTGTCCCAGAAATGAATCTGGTGCCGTAGGGTACGCCAATCGGACAAGCCGCGCAACATCGGCTTCAAACTCCTGCAGGCTTTCTCCATTCTTCTGGATACGATTCTTCACTTGCGCGTGATACACTTGTTGAAGATGCGCGTCTCCATATCTCATTTCCAATCTAGACACTAACAATTGGTAATCATTTTCCTGTCCTGCTGGGATTGTTTGCAGGACGTTCAACGCGTCTCCACGCAAAGCCACAGTTAAAGAAACGGCCTTTTCCTTGCCTGTCCATCCGTTGGCCCCAGCGGTCGCCTCAAATTGTTTGTAGTAGGTGGACCAAGGTATCTTTCCATCGAACGTGGGTGGTTTTACTTTTATCCCTACAGCAGGACCCTTTTCTTCTTTAATTTGCTTCTTTACTTCATTAAACTCAGAAGTTGAGGGAAACCGTAGTTGCCTCATTCTATCTTCCAACATATCGGTTATGTCGTATTTCTTAGCTGTTGATGGTAATTGCATTTGGGCTATTTTCTCTTCTACCATCTTTATTACCCTATCTTTTTCCGCCAATCTACCTTCCAACAGTCCTAACGCACTGGCATTCTCAAAAAATTCTTCGAAAACTTTATCTTCTAACGCTTTGACGTTGTCCTGCAATTCTTCTTTAAGCCTTCTGGAATTTTCTTCAGATCTCCTGGAATTCTCCAGTATTTCTTCCTTTAGCATTCTAACATTTTCTTCGGACTTTCTAGAATTTTCCAAAACTTTTTCTTCCAATGCTTTAGTGTTTTCCATTAGTTTTCTAGAATTCTCTTCGGCCTTCCTAGAACTTTCCAGTAATTCCTCTTTTAACATTCTAGAATTCTCTTCCGACTTTTCCAGTAATTCCTCTTTTAACATTCTAGAATTCTCTTCGGACTTTTGCAGTAATTCTTCTTTTAAAATTCTAGAATTCTCTTCGGACTTTCTAGAACTTTCTTCGGCTTTTCTAGAACTTTCTTCCATTTTACTTAACAACAAACTAGTATCAATTGCGGGTCCAGGAATTTCGAAGCGGTAATTTTCAGGATCTTCCTTCTGTTCTAAAAGCCATTCTCTTAGCCGATTTATCAAAACTTCTTTCTTTCCATTACTATCCAAGTCCCTCTCGTCCAATTCCCGTTTTAAATCTATTACTAAGAGATCTTTCAATAGTTTCATCACCATTTTAATCGTTTGTTGAAATTAATGTTAACACTAAAAATTTATTCTCACAGCACTTTATTTAATTATTACGCGATTTTATTTATTTTAAAACACCACACCTGACAACACTGTAACGTTCTTTCTAAAAATAATAACACAAGTGCTGTTTAAATCGTCTATTCACAAACAAATATTTATTTCTATACACTAATGAATACACTATAAATTAACGCTATGATTATAAACCATTAAAAACTATTATTTACAGACTATGAATTTCTAATACAACATTTATATTCACTATTTATTTTGTAATACACAGTTAATGACTTGCTGTTGACTGACTCTCTTTTATCCGCAATCCGCTTTTATATCCTCATATAAACACACCAGAAGTCGCTGGAACCTTCTATGTATTCTAGAAAATGCTAGAATAAACCGCGTCTGATTTACATGCTTGTGCGATGCGTCATTCTCTCGAAGGCGGCAGAACACACCACCTGTCGCTCGAAAAGAGGTTCGTTCCTTTTCTCTCCCGTTACAATGTTTACGATAGACGTAACAAAACTCAGTTTCATAGCTAAGATTTAATTTTTTTTAGGTTAATGTCAATTCTTAAAAATTTAAATGTTTATTCGCTCTTCAGGAATTGATACGCATCTCCGGTGAATCTATATTTTGCCATGTTTGACTTAATTTCGTCCGTCCAGTTGTCTAGAAAAACTCTTTGCTCTATTTTATTAAAATAATCTTTCGGATTCATACGACCATTATAACTTTCTACCGTATTTGCTATCATCCCCATTGTAATGACAGGCTGAAATTGTATACCTTGTTGCGGAGGACCTGGTGTTTGTCCCCCAGGCATGATTTAAAAGTATAACAAAATCTAATTCTAGATTTTTCTTATATTACCTTTCCACTAGTTTAGTGACAATTATCCTGGCTTAAGGGAATATTTCCTTATTTTATTTAACCTTAACGATATTTAATATACATGTTATTTAGCAATTAAAAAAAATTGTGAGTGTGCGCCCTTTTAAGTTATATTTACCTGTTAATTTATCCGCGTTGTCTTGATCCCTTCAGCAGATTCCGCTAAATGTTTACTGCTTAACACGACTCGTGGCGAATTCCGCGTCTCTTCGAATTTGGCTTTTCCTAGAAATTCCGGGTATTTCCCGCAACCGGCCTTGGCCACACCCATCTGCGAAGATGGCCCCACAAAAATGTCGCCTATTTTCATATGGTAAAGTATATGGAGTTTCCGGTATTAATAATATTAAAGTATTTGCTATCACTTCATAGGATTGAGAACGTAGGGTAACAGTATTGCTGCCTCGCTCTCCATTAAATACTCGGTTCCGACATAGTTTGCAGTCGGCAAAATTCCAGCCTTATCAAGAATTAATATGGGGTAGATTCTCTGTCTTATAATGCTCTATTGTAACATTTAACCTTATGGACTAAAATTGCCTCTAAATTTATTTTTAGTTTTCCTTTTTATATTGAATTATTTTACTTTCGACACATTAAAATCTTTTCTTTAAAATAAAACATTCAGATTTTAAATAATTTATAACAGTCATTTTATGAATTTTTATGAATGCAGATGTTGATTTTTCTGTTAGAATTTACTTCTCAGGATATTTAACATAATAAAGATAATATTACAGTATCCTATGTATCCTTATAGTTTATTATTATAATTTAAGTTTAAAAGTTTGAAATCTCATTCAGAGATGGCACTCAGCTTAAATTACAATTAGAGTCACTGCATCTAGTCACCTAGGCCAGTTAGTCGATCAGAGTAACGCAAACCACCGCCATATTGTGGCAGAGAAGGGTGATTTTTAATAATGGACAAATTAAAACCACGTTTTATGTGTTTCACATATTAGAGGTTTGATCTTTCAGAATAAGAAAAACCTTTTAAAGTAAAAGTGGATTTGATTAAATTCAATACAGAACAAATAATAAAGAATTTCGTGCTTCGTTTGCCCCAATATGGCGGCGGTTTGCGGTACTCTGGTCGACCAGCTGGCCTAGGTAACTAGATGCAGTGACTCTAATTATAATTAGAGTCTCTCCATCTAGTTACCTAGACCAGCTGGTCGTAATAAAATAGTAAATAATCGGGTCTGTATCCTTTGCTTTACACCCCAAACCCAGTTGCGCTCGTGGCGGGCGCCTTCTTCGCCACGCCATCGTTACGGCACTGCGGTCTGTCTCTCAAAATGTAAGAAGCTGTGTGGTTGTATTATATTATTATACATTATTAATATAATAGAATCCTTTCATAACAATATCGATCCAATAATAGCATCAACAAACTGTCACTAGCAGAATTTGTAATTTTTTCATTGAAAGGTTAGACATATTCTTTTAATTTACTTTTTCATTTATACCTATAATAAATTGTTTGTATAATAATATTTTACAAAACCTTCCAGCTCAGTGCAATCCTCATGTTCTATTGGTGCTCGAGATCTATCTAACAAATAATACTTGAAGTAGCAGTTTGAAATGATTTAAATAAATCCTTATGTTATGCCACAACCATCCGTCCATCCAACTATAATTTCTTACAGAATATAGCAAAAAGAGATAAAGACACAAGAAAAGATAATTGATATAGAAAACACATAAAATATGCTCATTACAAATCAACTATTTTTTTTGTAGTTGATGACCACCTTAACAAGCTGTAATTGTTAACAAAATAAAGGCTACTACACCAAAGATATAATAAAACATGTACTTGTAATTTTTCTTATAGTATAAAGCAAATGTTTATGTTGTATGTACTTTCATGCTATTAAACAATCATATATGTAATGTAAGCATTATAAAAACACAATGAACAAAAATGTACAGCAAGGCAAGCTTACCCATGGAAGTGAGAAAGCATTTAAGTGTAATATTTGTGGTAATAAATACTCAAGAAAACACAATTTAAAACAACATCTGCTCACTCATAGTGGTGATAAACCATTTGAATGTAATCTTTGCAATTATAAATGTTCACAGAAAGGACATTTGCAAACACACATGGTCACTCATAGTTATGATAAACCATTTGAATGTAATATTTGTAATTATAAATGCTCACTAAAACAAAATTTGAAACGGCACCTGCTCACTCATAGTGGTGATAAACCATTTGAATGTAATATTTGTAATTATAAATGCTCACAAAAAGCACATTTGAAACGGCACTTGATCACTCATAGTGGTGAGATACCATTTGGATGTAATATTTGTAATTATAAATGTTTGCGAAAGCACCTGCTCATTCATAGTGGTGATAAACCATTCCGATGTAATATTTGTAATTATAAATGCACACAAAAGGGAAGCTTGCAAACACACCTGGACACTCATAGTGATGATACACCATTTGGATGTAATATTTGTAATTATAAATGCTCACTAAAACAAGATTTAAAACAGCACATGCTCACTCATAGTGGTAATAAACCATTTGAATGTAATATTTGTAATTATAAATTCTTATTAAAACAAAGTTTGAAACGGCACCTGCTCACACATAGTGGTGATAAACCGTTTGGATGTAATATTTGTAATTATAAATGCTCACAAAAAGAACATTTAAAACAGCACCTGCTCACTCATAGTGGTGATAAACCATTTCAATGTAATATTTGTAATTATAAATGCTCATTAAAACAAAGTCTGAAACGGCACCTGCTCACACATAGTGGTGATAAACCGTTTGGATGTAATATTTGTAATTATAAATGCTCACTAAAACAAGATTTAAAACAGCACATGCCCACTCATAGTGGTAATAAACCATTTGAATGTAATATTTGTAATTATAAATTCTCACGCAAACAAAGTTTGAAACGACACCTGTTCACACATAGTGATGATAAACCATTTGGATGTAATATTTGTAATTATAAATGCTCACAAAAAGAACATTTAAAACAGCACCTGCTCACTCATAGTGGTGATAAACCATTTCAATGTAATATTTGTAATTATAAATGCTCACAAAAGAGAAGTTTGCAAAAGCACTTGCTCACTCATAGTGGTGATAAATAGTTTGGATGTATTGTTTGTAATTGAAAATCGTGTCTAAAAGGAAGTTTAAAACAGCACATGCTTTCTCATAGTAGTGATAAACTATTTGGGTGTAATATTTGTAATTCATTAAGAAAATGGGTTATCTACCATGTGCCGCCTAGTTGTGAGTAATACTTTTCCTTAGAAAATAATTCAAGTACTTAGGATAACCAACCAATTTATGTATAGAATGTACAAATATACAGCTTTATCTAATTATCTACAATAAGAACTAAAACACATTTGATGATAGTTTTAAATGTTGTACATCTAAGCCACGTTTGGTATTTAAGATCTATTTATTCAAAGAGCTTAGTTTCCATAGTATCCATTGTTGTAACTAATTGTAACTATAGCAATAGAGTTTTTAGAGCAAAAAGAGTTGAAATACCGAATGCAGCATTTGTAAGTAGCAACATGTTGTCTTAATCAGATGTAAAATACAATATACTAATATAAAATGATGGTAACATTCTCAATTAATTTTCATTTTTTCATTTGAAACTAGCGCCGACCTAAATTTTCTGACCGTGAGTATGGTCATGGAATGGTTATTATACATACATGAATATTATTATAATAATATAACAATTTTAATGTTAATCATTAAAATTGGGTATGTATATCCTATTAAAGCACATAACATACATATTAGTACATATTTAGTATACCATATGACTTAGATTTTTGTTTAACATCAAGTATCAATTTAGTAAGTGGTTATTTAAAAATGAAGTTCATACAAATGTTATAGCTATTTATTATACAAGTGTCTTATAAGGCAAATAAGTCACGAAAGAAATGTTTAGCCACGAGAGCTTGCTCGAGTGGCCTAATTTTTCTTGAGTGACTTATTTGCTGTTAAGACACGAGTACAATACATAGTTTTATCCAACACCTCTCTCTGTAAGAGTTCTTAAAAAATCATCAAAACCCAAAAATTTTATATCTACAAAGATTAGTAGTAGTAGTCTATGATTTGGTTGCCATGTTGTTGTTGACAACAAATTTATTATTTGAGAAAAATTTTGCAAACAGTTTCGGCGCTTGTAACATTGTTGGAAATGAAAAGAAATAGTTCTCTTCCTGAAAAAATTGCGAAAGATGTTGAAGAAGTCACATCTAGTTTGCTACCCAAGAAATCCAGGGACGCTTATTACAAAGAATTGAGTGAGTTCAATAACTGGAAACAGGAAAACGATGTTTGTGGGGTAAGCGAAGACGTGCTGTTGGGTTACTTCTTCAACGCCAAAAAAAGATTTGCGGCCTCTTCAATGTGGACGAAATACAGCATGCTAAGATCGACATTAAAGCTTCACGAAAATACAGATATTTCACAATATGGCAGGTTAATCGCTTTTTTGAAGAACGAATCAAAAAATTACAAGTGCAAGAAATCAAAAGTTCTTGAAAGAAAGCATATTCAACAGTTTCTAGCAGAAGCACCCAATAAAAAATATTTGATGTTGAAGGTAGGTCGATTTTGTTATTAGAGAATGAAATCTAATTTTTTTACATTACAGGTCGCACTAATTTTTGGTGTGTCAGGTGGGTGTCGATGTTGTGAATTATTGAACATGTCAATCGATAACGTAGAAGATAAAGGATCCTATATGTTGGTATATGTACCAGATACAAAAACATATGTTTCATGTAGCTTTACGATTATGGAAGAAGGATTTGCAGTTAATGTGCTGGATATTTGTAGAAAATATATGTCCCTCCGACCTAAGAATATTTCTCACAACAGGTTATTTTTGTGCTATAGAAATGAGAAATGCACAGTACAGCCAGTGGGAATAAATAGTCTATCCAAAATACCATCAGTAGTAGCTGATTTTTTGAAATTACCAGAATCAGAGTCTTACACAGGACACAGTATGAGACGCACATCAGCGAGTTTATTGTCCAACGCTGGAGCCGATCTTGGTATGGTCCAACGTCATGGCCGATGGAAGTCGACAACCGTGGCACAAGCGTATGTCGAAGAGTCAATTTCGAGCAAAATAGACATTGCTAAGAAGATACTGGGTGGAAATTCGGAAACAGAAGGCAATGTTATTGTGAATACTGAGAAGCAAAAATCGAATGAATGTGGAAACAACAGTGAAGTGACAAAAAATGAAGCAAATAAAGTTATATCTTTTAATATAAATGTTAACGTAAATCTCAACAAATGATTTCATCTGAGATTCCTGTTCCTTATAATTGTAATTTTATGTATTGTATTTTTTGATGTTCAATAAATTGTTCTATTTTCTGTAAACTGTTGAATTATATAAAAACAGTTTTATTATTGATTCATAAAACCACTTGTGTTTTATAGACCCCATAATTCAATCAAAAACATCATTTTTATAACGTCATAATAAAGAGGTGTTGGATAAATTTCTTTAAATTATTACTAGTCCAGTGAAACAAAACATTTGAAATGGAAAATGGAAGTACATGGGATTTTTTCAGGGGGCATGCATGCAGGGGGAGTATAGAAAAGCTTAATTTGAAGTTTTCGACCTCAAATTCATATGAGCTTTTTCCGCCATTTTGAAAATAAGAGATGAACTGTTGTTTTAAAATTATCTCTATAACCGTAGGTCTGACAAAAAATTTGTATAAAACAATTTTGTCGAAAATACGATTGTCTACAACTTTTATTACAAACTTTTTCACGTAATATAAAAAATGAAAAAGTTGGGAGGGAAAAACGTTGAAAATTGAGTGGGTGAAAATTGTTGCTTAATTTTGTTGATGCTATAACTATTTCATTATTAGTGGAGCTAAACATTATTCATTCGTTTTTTGTAGAGCATTTCATGACGTACATTTTTTTCTAATGACTTTTTTTATTCCATTTATTGGTATAGGTCAAGTCAAAGCTCGAAAGGAGGTTAGTGTACGTGAACTGCTTGGAACGCGTCGCCTACTATTACATATTGTGCATTAAATTTCATTTGTATTTTGTTTATCTCGCAAGCAGATACTCAAATTCGGCAAATTACTATCTGCCTAGTCATTTACTAAGTGACAGGGCAGATAGTAAAACGAAAATAAATCTTCTCGATTTTTCTATATACCTAGGCATTTACCAAATGCCGTTGTTTAGAGCACGCAGTTAGTGAATGACTTCATGCACTGTCGCAAATAAGCTAATAACATGCATATTTCTTTGCAGAACATTCTTTTTTACACGAGCGCATGTAGAAGCTTTGCCTATTGTAAAGAGATTACTTAGAAGTTGATGCTCCTCGCAAAGAAACCTGCTTATTTGTAGAATCACCTTGAATACTTATTTATGAACTGCCTGTTCTAAATAACGTCATTTAGGCAAACGCAAAGATTTTCCTAAAGTGCTCATGTAAAAAAGAATGTTCTACAAAGAAATGTGCATGTTATTACCTTATTTGCCGACAGCACATTAAGCCTTTTATGAACTGCCTGTTCTAAACAATGGCATTTAGTAAATCCCTAGGCATATAGCAAAATCGTGAAGATTCATTTTCGTTTTACTATCTGCCCCGTCACTTGGTAAATGACTAGGCAGATAGTAATTTACCAGATTTGACTATCTGCCTGCGACATATACAATATACAAATGAAATTGAATGCACAATATGTGATAGGAATGCGACGCATTCCAAGCAGTTCACGTACACTAACCTCCCTTCGAGCGTTGACTTGTTTTTCCCTCGCAACTTTTTCATTTTTTATATGACGCGAAAAAGTTTCAAATAAAAGTTGTAGACAATTGTATTGCCGACAAAAATGCTTTGTTCAAATTTTTTGTCGGACCTACGATTACAGAGATAATTTTAAAACAACACTTCATCTCTTATTTTCAAAATGGCAGAAAAAGCTCATATGAATTTGAGTTAAGCTTTTCTAGACCCCTCCTGCATGCTCGAAAGAAAAAATCTCATGTACTTCCATTTTCCAAGTTAAGCCTGTTTTTCGTACAGTTTGACTGGACTATGCTTTCACTGCCAATACTACTATTAAAAAAGTCAATTGAATCTGTTTTCTTCTTTCTTGGCTAAACGAGTTATTTTAATAATTGGCGAGTTGGACGTGTAATTGTTTTTTACAAGTTGTTCATTAAACAATTTCTTTGGTCTTATAGTCCTCGGTGGTACATACAGTTGAATTAATTCGAGTAGTTCTGCACATCTTATATAATTATTTAGAAGTTTATATAAGAACATCAAGTCATTATTTCATCTCTCATATAAATTATTTAAATTAATTACAAATGATATTAAGTTGTACAAAAATTCTTAGTTGTTAACACTTACATGCATACGATGCCATTTAAAGTCTACACCTAATCATTCGGACAAGGTTCTTGCTATAGTAATGGAATTGAAAGAACTTGTATAATTCAACCTCTAGTTTATGAAATAAGAATTAGAACTCATCTTAGAACTTGTGCTGGTTGGATGACGTCATTGGGCTTTTTTTAAATAGAACAATTAGGTTTGAAGTATGAAAATCAATAGCAAGTGTTATTTTGAATAAAAAAGTATTAACGTACTACAGGTCTAAAATGCATAATAAAAGGGCTAGAGCTACTTAATGGGTTCTTTCTCGTTTAACAGTCTATACTCAATCATTCAGACAAGCTTCTAATTTAATCTGTAGCTTAAGAAAACAGTGTTAAAAAGCATTTTAGTGCTTATGAGGTATCCCAAGTATTGTTATTTGGGCATTGATTAAATATCACCAAGTCGATATTTGTAGGTTGAGATCTGAATGGTAATAACCATTCTTGTTGCTGCTCACAGTACCGTGTTATAAAATTAGATAAGGAAAGGTTTTTTGGTATTCGTCTGCTGTTGCCTATTGAAGTACTATTTCTGTATTTAATACGGGTAAGTCGAACGTCTCTATTAGAAATCTAAAACCTAACATTAGGACATAAAAAGGGATTATGTTGTTTCATCATTATTGTGATTCTGGCATTAAAATGACATTAGTCTGATGAATGCTATATAACGTGAGTGATTGAGTTAAATGCTCACGGCAGACTTTATCTGCTGACATCGGGTGGAATCGTACATACGGTTAATAGAAGGTTCTATTTACTAAAAGTCGTTGTTTTTAGTGTTGTGTTGTTTCCATTCTCCTCTAATACTTATGTGAAATGCAGGTTAATGCTGTGAATTTTTATTCTCTAGATACCAAATATGTATAAAATTTTATCCTTTACTTTATGATGTCTGTTAATTATAGAGTGCAATATCTTAGCAGAAGTTGATCATCCAACAGTGGAATTATCCTGTGTTAGGCGTTTCATTTTTAAGAAGGGTGGCTTGTGCCGAAACTGATAATTAAATTCACTCATTATAAAGTTCTCAC
Source organism: Agrypnus murinus (assembly GCA_929113105.1). NCBI lineage: Eukaryota > Metazoa > Arthropoda > Insecta > Coleoptera > Elateridae > Agrypnus > Agrypnus murinus. The sequence continues at coordinate 153,528,314 of OV816027.1, forward strand.
GTTATACAGGTGAATCCAATTTTGAGCAATATTTATAATAATTAAGTACCTTGTATTTTGTTATATTGTTTTTTTGCAGTTTTTCCTTAACAGTAACACAAATGTGGGATATGCGCTGTTTCAACTGTAAGTCGACTGCAGCCGCACATTGGGCCTATGTAATAATAATAATAATCGCTCTCTCCCTCCCGCACCAGCTTCAGAGCTTCTGGGGCTTGGTTTCCAGGTTATGGGTTGTAGCAATTATTATTATTATAAGCATTCTACAATATCAAGTTACAATACACCATTTAATTCAGAAAAAAAACCTCCTACCAGAATCAGTAAAAACAGATATGTATTGCTGCTATTTGAAAAAAAAGTTGACTGTCATTTGTCAGAAATGTCATACCGAAAAAATATCTAGAATGAGGCTGTTTTGTAGCCATTAAAGCCCTATGTTAATGACAGTCATTAAATAATTTGTTATCGTTCTTTTGAAAAATTCATAGAATATTGTTTTAATAACTTTTTTTACTTCAGCACTAAAAGTTAAAATTATTTAGGTATTTTACATCATCGGATAGTTTCAGAGAGTGCTCCAGGTCCTCAAAGTTGCCTCAAAGTCTATAGATTGCATCCTAATAGAAGATACGATATTCTAACATTTTACTTTTTTTCGAAATGTGTATTTAATCGAAATTGAATGTGTATGTTACGGATAACGTAATAAAACGGGCAATGTGATTAATGGTTGTCCAGTCGTAAAACTTCAAACTAACAGTAACCTAACCTCATCTGTGGCTTGACCATTAATAATTATAAACTAAGCCACGGATGAGGTTAGGTTACTGTTAGTTTGAAGTTTTACGTTGTGACACTTGGCAATGATTAATCGCATTGCTGACAACATGTACCTTACATTTGTACATATTCATAGTTCATAATAAAAAAGTATCGACATAGTTACGTACATAATCTTTAATAATTTATTTAATTTTTAACATATTAAACAGTAATAAAACTTCCATAGGTAAAATTTCAGTTTGTATGTGTAAGTCCTTAAATACATACATTAGGAAAATATAACCCATTATAGTGTTAAATATTAATTATTATATAATACGTTTGTTTTGCATTTGTATGTTTTACATAATTAAGAAAAGCTCTAAGAATAAACACAAACTTTAGCTACGTTAATAGAATAATTTTATAGATTACAGTCAACATTAAATTCTTAGAAGTATCCGAGTTACATCTACAGACTCGAGTTTTTAACTATGTATTCTAAGTGTTTGTAACTCGTATGATTGTAGTAGATAATTAGTCGTGGAGCTCTGGTATTTGCTTGGAACACCGATTTCAATTTGTTTCTACTTATTACAGTTGCTCCTTCCTCGTCGACAATGTATGAGGAGCATTGAAACATCTGATCATTTAAAAGTAGAATCGAGCTAATCAATAGGTACATCAGATGCGGCTCAAAAAGAACCATTTTAGTATTAACCAAAGAAGTCTTCACGTTTGTTGTGTTGTATGCGGACAAACTCTGTAATTCAGTTCTTGATGTGTTCCACATCTTCGGGATTGGTTTTGTAGGCATAGTTTTTCATTGCACCCCATAAATAAATATCAAGTGGTGTAAGATTTGGAGAACGTGTGGCCACGGGAGGTTCCTCTATTTCCTATCCACGTAGCAAACCTTTCATTTAAGTAATTTACCACACGTCCATTGAGTGGAGGGGCACCATATTGTTGAAAAATTAAATCTCATCGAGAATCCACAGCAATAGGATGTAACAGCACGCCCAGATCGTTTGCAGGAATAAAACATTCCTGCCGACATTCAAGTACCGTCGTAGAAATGCGGGCCGACTATCCAAATGTCAATAATGCTGCAGCAGACATTGACGGAGCAGCGGCGTAGCCACGGGGGGGGATATGGGGGATATATCCCCTCCAAGGGTCAAAAACTTAAAAAAAGTAGATGAAATATTTGACGAATTGATCAAAAAACCATGGCACTAGATTTTGTTTTGTAATGTTTTTTGTTGAATAAAGACTAGTATTCTTAAAATATTGTTTTTATTATACCTGCATCAGAATCGCCGTTTAAAGCACGCCTGAGCGTGCGAAAACAGACGATTAAAGCACGCCGAGCTTTAAAGGTTGTCAAGGAAACGAGGTATATAGGTAACATTATAACTTCATCGCTCTCTTTATTAAAAATAAATTATTGAAATAACAACATAAACCTAATTAAGGTAGAAATTCAAGGTACAATTTGCATTGTTAGATATTTGAATCTGATTAGCTCCCGATTTTGTCTTCTGGTTTTCAGTAACATTATGTCGACCATTATGTGATGTAGATGATCTAAACTCGTAGTTTATTTCCTCATTAGCAGCAACTGAGACACTAGTACTTTCACCACTGACCATTCCAGCAATGAGTTTTGATACCTTCGTCCTGTTTGCAATGGATTCTTCAATATAACTCGCTGCAACTGTAGAAGACTTCCAACCAACTTGACGCTTAAGTTGATCTATGTCCATTCCGCCATTTGCCATAATTGTGGAGACGTTCGCCTGAAAAAATACCATTGTTAATCTTTAATTCATTTATAGAATGAGAGTAAACTACCTAAATGCATGACCAGTGTATTTGTCAGGGTCTGGTAGATTTAAGAAACGCGCTACCAGAGAGGGACATTTTCCGAAAGTATTAATTCCTACAACATGGCGAATACATCTGCCAGATTCATATTTTAAAAATACTCTGTCGGTGTTAACATTGCTTGGGCGAAGAGAAAGATACTTTTTAAACAACTGAACGTATGGTATGCCACCGTCACCATCTACAATAACGAATTTCCGGCCTTTGACCGTTTTTAACGGACGAATGTTGACCACCAACATAGAACCTTCTTCTTTAACATCAGACATCCTCAAATCACACATTTCTTGTCTCCTACACGAACCAAAAATTCCACAAATGGTGACAACCTGAAAATTGAAAGCATTATCTGACTTTTTTTTAGAGAAAATTCATACACACCTTTAAAAACAAGAAGCTAGCATCAGGAGCGTCGATGAAAAATTTTCGTAAATCTTCGTCTGTAAACACCCAAGACTTTTTTGCCTCGTGCCCCCTGTTCAAACTTTTCATAAATGCATGTAGCTTATTATATTTTGATATGTCTATCCCACTTTTTAATCTTAACATTGCCTGCAATTTTGAATGAACATTTATATGTCTTAGACTGAAAAAAAAAGTCTAATATAACATTCCCGATTTAATGTGTTTATCAACTTACCATTTCCAACATATAAGCAAGCATCAACGTTTCATCTACGTTTTATGGCTTTTTTCAGTTCCATCCACTTTACAAACTTTTCATATTCCTTTATGTATGCGTATTTTGACTTCGACGGTAGTATTTTCGATTCCGCTTGTTCGGCCAATGCTTTTATATCGGGTGAAATCTCGTTTTCACTCATTTTTCATCGATTTTTGCTGACACGACTTAATGCAACGACGGACGTGGACGCGAGAAAAACGTAAACAATTCTCGTAACTATAGTAGCAATATTATTATGCCCTCTCGATTTATCACGGCAAAAATGATTTCTAAGTTTTTAGTGCGTAATTTATTTCCAGTATTGCAGGTATAATAAAAAATAGCGTAAAGTATTCGTGGATAACTGGTCTTTAAAACACGTGCTCTATTTCGAGCACTCCGGCTACGCCGTCGTGCTCGAAAACTCGCGCGTGTTTTAAAGACCTTGTTATCCACTCATACTTTAATATACTATTTTTATTCAGTATTCTTTAATACTTGCACTTTTGTTCCATATAATCTATTAAAAAACCTAAATAAACAGTTACTATAGGCATATGTTGAGAGCCAAGCCCGCGGATTTTCTTTTATTATTGTATATCCCTCCCCAAGGGCCAACTCTGGCTACGCCACTGTAACGGAGAATCGCCTTTGTGATCTCACCTATACATCCAGTTGCATTGCCATCTAAATACTCCAGCAGGCCTTAAGGCAGCAATTGTTTTTTGCTGTGACGTCACAGTAAAGGGGTAACTGTCATGTAAAAATTTTTGAGAAATATTAAAATTTTAAGAACTTAAAGAAGCAAAAACTTAATAAAAAGTAAGCCCTTTTTTAATTAACTCTATATTTTTTATTAGAATTACGTGTTTGTTGTTTAAAAATATCTGGCGTTTTTAAATACCGTTAATATTCATTGAGTGAAAGTATTTATTGTTTGTTCATAATTGAGGTTATGTTCGTGTATTTACGCTTTTCTTTCTTAATTTTTATCTTGTAATTCGTTTAATCAAACATAAAATGCTTGTTACCTATTAATTATATAATTTTAATAAACTTCTTTTTAATGAAGTGTTTAAACAAGAATTTTAACAGGTTTTTAACATTACTCGAGTGTGACATGTAAAATAAAATGGATATAACTTAATAAATTGATTTTTAATTGTTAGAAAATGAAGTATTGCTGTATTCCTGGTTGTACATCAAATGCCCGAAGGGCGTTCCTTACATTCCTATATTTTCCTTTCCTGCCGATGACTTTATTAGAAATATGGAAGAAGAAAATTCCAGCAGAAAAATTGAAAATTACCAAAAATGTTGGAGTGCGTGTTAAACATTTTCATGAAACTTTTGTTTTAAAGGAACACAGAGTTAAAAGACCCGATGGTATGCCCTTTTAACTTTCTAAATTTAGTATCTAAACTCCTTTCTTAAAAATCTATAATAGGTACGGAATTAGTGATTCCTAGAGAAAAACTAGCGTTGGCAAATGATGCCTACCCATCCATCTTTCCTGGCCTTCCAGAGTATTTAACTTCCATTCCTCCTACCGCTGGAACAGATCCTGAAGAAAGGAGAGCAGCTTTCATTGAAAAAGAGAATTCGAAATATGAAGAATGGCTTTTAAACGATAACATCCAAAGTCTAAATGACATATTATACGTAAAAGGCATACAAGAAGGAAAAATTATGTGCAAGAATTGGCTAATTAATCAGCATGAAAATAATCTTTATTTCTTTCTAATAAATTATTTACAAACACTAAGTTTAGAATATACAGTAATCTTAGATGCTAATTTTACAACAAAAGTGTTTTACAATTCTATAGAAATTAACCTCCAAAGTTATGACTATATATTAGGTAAAGAATTAATTTGTAATACTTATAATAAGTAAAATAATAAAAGTTTGAAAATTTTCAAACGTTGGACGACTATGCTCACAACATTTCAATATGATGTGTATGTAAATCACAGACAGCACCCTAAGACAGACTGTTTCGGGCTATGGCTCTCATCAGTTAGGGGTCGCTGTCCATGATTCCCATACACATCATTCGAGCTTATATACCAGCTCGGAAATAACATTAACACCGACATATAATAGTGGTGCCTCCTGTAGGAATCAGACCGCACCAAGCGGTTTTCTTCTGATTACCCAATACAGGATATACAAAATATAACAATAAAACCGGTCAAGCGTCCGACCGTATAATTAATACACAAAAATGTAAAATATAAAAATTTTTAAAACACAAAGTGTTTTATTAATGTGAGTATTTACATATATAAAATAATAAAAGTTTGAAAATTTTCAAACGTTGGACGACTATGCTCAAAACATTTCAATATGATGTGTATGTAAATCACAGACAGCACCCTAAGACAGACAGACAGACTCGAATGATGTGTATGGGAATCATGGACAGCGACCCCTAACTGATGAGAGCCATAGCTCGAAACAGTCTGTCTTAGGGTGCTGTCTGTGATTTACATACACATCATATTGAAATGTTGTGAGCATAGTCGTCCAACGTTTGAAAATTTTCAAACTTTTATTATTTTATATATGTAAATACTCACATTAATAAAACACTTTGTGTTTTAAAAATTTTTATATTTTACATTTTTGTGTACTTATAATAAGCTTGAGAATTTCTTAAACGCTATTAACAACTCCTCAAAGGAACAGCCAGCAACTTTTAATGAAAAATTGCTACATGTCGTAACCTCCTAGAAGAATGTATTACAGAATGTGGTCAGAATAACATTTCTACACTAAGGTTTATTTCAGAGCAGTTACATCTTTTAATAAGCAAACAAATTAGATATAGTACTGATTTACTGCTATTTTGTTGTACATTTTTATTTACTTTTCCTGGTGCATATACATTTCTAAGGGAACTAAACATTTTAAAGTTGCCCAATCCATTTTATTTGAAAACATTTAATCTTCATAATATTAATGGCGAAATTAATGAGTCTTTAAAATTGTATTTAACACAAAAAGCAAATGCCATTCAAGATGATGAAAAGAAGGTTTGCTTATTACTAGACGAAATATATGTAAAGCATCAGCTGTGCTTTTAAAGGTAGTAGGCTATTTCTGAGCGGTAATGTTAAATATATCGAGAATTCTTATATTTCTGAAAGAAAGTATCGAGTATAGTATCGCCATGGCAGAGCTTATAATTTTACCCATATCTTCAAGGAGTATTAGACTATATTTGTTTAAAAAAATGCAAAACAAAATTTGTCAACCAATTCTTGGTTAGAATAATGTCAATATCTGTCTATTAATTTTTTCAAGGAGTACTTATTAAACCATAGATACCTGTGCAAATCTTACTGAACAATGTTCTATTGATGAATATAATTTTTTTCTTGTTGTAAGGGTTATTAATTATTCTCTAATAATTCATCCGTACCTTTAACAGAATTTGCATAAATAAAAAATAGAAATTTATATTGTTAATTTAATTAATAATTATCAATTAACAATGAAAACACATAAGGCCAACTAATTTACCCAGCAAACATGGAAGTAACGGCCGTCAGTCGGGCTATTGTCGGCGATGCTGGTCAGTTAACGGCCACGGCATGCTACTAAAGGGCCATCGTAAAAAGTTTGCAGGCAAAATTACGTCCGAAATTGTATGTCAATCCACAACTGGCCCGACGGTGGCCAAAACACTTTATTGAAGCCAACAAGTAATATAATTAATAAATATAAATTTCTCATTACAATCAAAATAATAATCACAGTTATCTGGCAAAAATAGTTGTTATGCAGTAGTGAAAATTGGCTAAAAAGTAAATAAATAATAAAACATTGGTATCTCTTAGTGTTTTGGTTTTCAGTTATTGGTATGTAGACATTCGTTCGAAGGTTGGTTGGTAATACAAGCGTTGTCGTCGGTTTGTTTGTGTTTGTGTTTATCGCGTTGAACTGTTTTTTTAAAAATTTGTAATATTGTGATTAAAATGGCAAGTTCTCAAAGCACTAACGCTTCAAAAAGGTGAGTACTGAGTTTTTTAATTTGATTTTAAAATTTCAACGTCTCACGTGTCTCAACTCATAACCTCACTTTTGGGGAAGTTTTCCCGCCGCTTGAAGTTTTCTTTTTTATTGCAATCGTATTCCTTTTTAAATTAAATTATTATTTATTATTGTTTGCAGGGGTAGTAAGAAAAAACAAATTCAGTAAGAGTGCTACCCAACAGGAAGTAGAAACGATTATCAAAAGCTGGCTAAGGACTGCAACAGACCGAAATGGCGGAAGGAACAGAAGACGTAGTGTTGTCAAAGGTGCCGAGAATCATTAGAAGTTTATTGCCTTGTCTTCTGATGTATTTAATGTTTAATGTTTTGAGTTTATGTTAATTTTGTGAATTGAAATATTGTTTTGTTAATTAAATTAAAATATTTATATTTTAATTTAATTAACAAAACATTTATTTTTATAAAAATAAATGTTTTTGAACAAAATTTTTGACTAGTTATGTGAGCGGCGATTGATCGGCAGAGTAGCGGGCATTGGTCGCATGAATTATGGGCCATCGCTGTAAAATGGCCTTACTCATACGGTGGCCCGGCTAGCGGCCGCAGTCTCCTATTGATGCCGGGCCAATATAGAATTCCGTTAGAGGCCCGCCGCTCGCATAATCGGCTGGAGGGCATTCGGCCATTGAAGGCCCATCATTAAAATGTTTGCTGGGTAAAGACGAGGGTTACAATTTACTTACTTAAAAAATTCACTAAATGTGATTTTTGTTCATTTAACAAGTACCTACCTGTAATTGATAATGCTTTATTATTTATAAGAAAATGAATTGCTAAATTGATAATATGCTATTCGGAGTGTTATTTTTCAATATTACAACTGCAGAAACACACAGTTGACATTATTCTAACCAAGATTTGGAAAGACAATTTTTGTTTTATATTTTCTGAAGTAAATATAATCTAGTACTCCTTGAAAATATGGGAAAAGTTACAGTGTTGCTTTTTTACATGGTATCTCGATACTTTTCAAAAAAGTATTGGTATCGCAATACTTCTGAAAGAAAATATCGAGTATAGTATCGCGATACTTTTAAAAAGTATCGTTCCGACCACTGATGTTTTCCAGTTTCAAAAATCTGGTCGCCTTAATTAAGACATGTTGCTACTTGCTATATGTGTACAACATTAATTAAACTGTCCTATCAAATGTTTTAGTTTTTATTGTAGAAAACTATAAATTAGCATATTTGTACAATTTTTACATAAATCTGTTGGTTAGCCTAAGTACTTCAACAACTTCTTATAAGTATTTATAATTACAAATATTGCATTCAAATAATTTCTCACCGCTATGAATGAGCACATGCTGTAAAATCGCTTAAATTTTTTAAATTTTGAGCACCAGGTTCTGTTCAAAGTTTTCTTTTCAAGGGCATTTATATTTACAAATATTACCATATCCAAATGGCTTCTCGCCACTATGAGTAATAAGTAGGTGCTATTTCAAAGTTTCAAATTTTTAATAGCAAATATAGTACATTCAAATAGTTTCTTACAACCATGAGAGAGCAGGTGCTGTTTCAACCTTACTTTTTATGAGCATTGATAATTACAAGCCGGCAGTACGGCACGGTGGTTATAGTGGATTTCTCCGGAAAGTACTCGGATGGGTGAACCACAAGCGCAGTGTACTTGCCTACATGGCTCCGCTGCCTCGTCTCACGCCCACATATCCACTCTGTGGTTCGGTGCGTCCGGCACCTCAACACCGAAAGGTATAAGGTGTTAAAGATTATGTATGTATGATAATCACAATATATTACTAAAATCACTATGAGTGACCAGGTGCTTTTTTAAATTTTGTTTTCGTGAGAATTTATAATTACAAATATTGCATTCAAATGGTTTATCACCAGTATGAATGAGCAGGTGCTTTTTTAAATTTTGTTTGTGTGAGAATTTATAATTACAAATATTGCATTCAAATGGTTTATCACCACTGTGAGTGAGCAGGTGCGATTTTAAATTTTGTTTTTGTGAGCATTTATAATTACAAATATTGCATCTAAATAGTTTATCACCACTGTGAGTGAGCAGGTGCGGTTTTAAATTTTGTATTTGTGAGCATTTATAATTACAAATATTGCATCCAAATGGTTTATCACCAGTATGAGTGAGCAGGTGCTTTTTTAAAGTTTGTTTGTGTGTGAATTTATGATTACAAATATTGCATTCAAATGGTTTATAACCAGTATGAGTGAGCATGTGACGTTTTAAATTTTGTTTTTGTGAGCATTTATAATTACAAATATTGCATTCAAATGGTTTATCACCAGTATGAATGAGCATGTGCTGCTTTAAATGTTTTGTGTATGAGCATTTATAATTACAAATATTGCATTCAAATGGTTTATCACCAGTATGAGTGAGCAGGTGCTTTTTTAAATTTTGTTTGTGCGAGGATTTATAATTACAAATATTGCATTCAAATGGTTTATCACCAGTATGAGTGAGCAGGTGCTTTTTTAAATTTTGTTTGTGTGAGGATTTATAATTACAAATATTGCATTTAAATGGTTTATCACCAGTATGAGTAATCATGTGGTGTTTTAAATTTTGTTTTAGTGAGCATTTATAATTACAAATATTGCATTCAAATGGTTTATCACCAGTATGAGTGATCATGTGGTGTTTTAAATCTTGTTTTAGTGAGCATTTATAATTACAAATATTACATCCAAACGGTTTATCACCACTATGTGTGAGCAGGTGCCGTTTCAAACTTTGTTTTAATGAGCATTTATAATTACAAATATTGCATTCAAACGGTTTATCACCAGTATGAGTAATCATGTGCTGTTTTAAATTTTGTTTGTGTGGGAATTTATAATTACAAATATTACATTCAAATGGTTTATCACCAGTATGAGTGATCATGTGGTGTTTTAAATCTTGTTTTAGTGAGCATTTATAATTACAAATATTACATCCAAACGGTTTATCACCACTATGTGTGAGCAGGTGCCGTTTCAAACTTTGTTTTAATGAGCATTTATAATTACAAATATTGCATTCAAACGGTTTATCACCAGTATGAGTGATCATGTGCTGTTTTAAATTTTGTTTGTGTGGGAATTTATAATTACAAATATTACATTCAAATGGTTTATCACCAGTATGAGTGATCATGTGGTGTTTTAAATTTTGTTTTCGTGAGCATTTATAATTACAAATATTACATTCAAATGCATTCTCATTTCCATGAGTAAGCTTACTTTGCTGTATATTTTTGTTCATTGCGCTTATATTACATACAATTGTTAAATTAAACAGTGCCTTATATAAAGTAATTTACATGTTTTACATCTTTGGTATAGTATCCATTATTTTGTTGACGATTACAGCTTGTTAAGTTGGTCATCAACTATTTGTAACGATGTGTATATTTGATGTGTTTTTTCTATAAAAATAAATTATTCCTTGTGATTTTATTGTCCGTTTGCTATAATTATTCTATCAGAAATTATAGTTGGATGGTTGTGGCATAACTCAAGGATTTATTTAAATCAGTTTAACCTTCTACTTCAGGTATTATTTGGTAGATGGATCTGGAGCACCAATAGAACATGACGGTTGCGCCGAGCTGTAAAGTTTTGTAAGATTAGTACAAACAATTTATATAAATGAAAAAGTAAATTAAAGACTGTTTTTAACCTTCCAATGAAAACACTATATTATAATGGTGTCTCCTAACCACACATTGTATTTTACTAATTGCCACTACATATTTGAGCAATGATGTTACCTTTTTGATGTATGGTTAGGAGACACCATTAAAATATAAGACGTGCTTTTTTTGGTTTGGTTCTGGTCCCGGTCGTTCAAACCAGTAACCAACCGTGTTCAATTGTAAAACAATGACGTCACTTACGACCTGGTTTCAAATTAATTGCTTTTGGTCTGTCAAATGCAGAACCTGCTCTGGGAGCAGGTTCTAAGACGTGTTTTTTTGGGTTTGGTTCTGGTCCCGGTCGGTCAAACCATTAACCAACCGTGTTCTATTGGAAAACAATGACGTCACATACGACCTGGTTTCAATTTTAATTGCTTTTGGTCTGTCAAATTCAGAACCTGCTCAGGGAGCAGGTTCTAAATGCAGGTAAGTTTTGGTTGTATTCTGGTTCTTAGCCAAGGTCATCTGCTCCATGGAACATAACCTCAACATGTAAACAAAGTACTAAAAACTCCTACTTTCTTATTAATAGCAGTCAAAACATTTTATATTAATATTATTATAACAAAATAAGCTGCTGGATGATATTTAAAAAACTACATCTTACGTACTAAATTAATCAAGTTTGCAAACACACACTATTTTTTGTTACACGTTTAATTGCTTGATATTGAATATTGTGGTGTACCTATCCAAATGCTTGAGTTAAAACTAAGTTCCAAGTGTTCTAATAGAGATCATTACGATGAACAATTATTATTTAAAGTGATTTAATTTTGTAAATTAGGTACTGACTAATCGATGAAATACGAACTTAATTGGTAATTATTTTAGTTATTATATTACCAAAAGAGGTTTTCATCTTGTATTTATTATTACTAGCATGTTTTAATTACAGCATAATAAACTGTTCAAACCACCTGGCAGAATTTATACCATGAGATTAAATAAAAATGGGACAATGTAACTTTGGAATATGCGTTTTTCAATGAATGTTATATCGTAGAAATGGAAATCAACATCATTCGATACAGATGCTGAACTTTGCTTACTGAACATTCTAACTGAATGAAATGGCAGGTGCTCCATGACTGGATCAAGAGATTCTCACCATTTAAATTAGTGAAATACACAATTCTAAGATATCCTGCTGATTCACCAGTGCATTTTATGATTTGAAATATGTGGAACGCTGCCAAAAGGCTTGGTTGTAAAATGTTATATCATGCATGTGTACCAAACTTTCTTTTAAGGAGAAACTGGACTCGATATCAAGATAAAACAATCAAATCTTTAAACTAAAAATGTACATCTTTAAAGTAACAGAAAAGTTTCTAGTTCAGCCTGCCAGCAATTATGTATGCTTGAATATTGCAAAATCAATTCAAAAAGAGTAAGTGATTCATTCCCATAGGGTAGTCAGTCTACCTGAGTTTTTCAATACAAAAATAAACAATAAAAATATCTTTATTACCAATTTCCTGTTTGTAATCTGTATATTATTTAAGTTGCTTTATTGTAGTGTATTTTGTCTAATATTGCCATCTGTAACCCTTTGTTTATAGTTGTTAGAAATACATTATTTTGTAATCATCAGACTTTTGGTGGTTTAATTAAAATAGCCCTATTGTAAAATTACAAATACATACTGGATGCTACAGAGCAATACTAGCTAATATACAATTTATTAGAATAATAGCAAAAATTATTGCACGTAATGTACGAGTACCTACAACTATAATTTAGCAATATTAGAAATAATTGTGAGAAGGGTATTGTTAAGAACTGTGTAACCTATGGTTGAAATGTAACAAATTTCAAAAATTTGTATAGTTTTCAAAACTGGTAGTTTGATGATAAATATCTCTTGAATGTGTTAAAGTAGAGAAAATCAGATGTATTCGTACTTCTTTGACCAGCATAGCCATGAATTTTGTCATTTCCTGTTTGTATATTTATAATAAACATGTCATTCTTGGTGTTTAAAACTAGTAATTATATTCATCCATTGCTGAACAATACACATCTGGCTAAACCTTTTTAAGAGCAGGGTCATTCAGGCTACTGCTTGTTTGTAACATTTTTCTTAACAGTTACAGTTATAATAACCATAAATTAAGTATGCCATAAATTTGGTATTGCACTATTTTCATTTGACTGCTTAAAAGAATTTTGTAGGTAGATGTAAGCAGAGGAACGTTGAATTAAATAATTTAAATTGAGATATACCTATACATATATACGAGTTTAATTTTTCCAAGAAAGCTCAATATTGACGACAATACTGATATAGAAAATATTTAGGTAATACAGTGTCATATTATTGTATACATGGGTGCACTGACATAGGGAAGGTTATTAGGGATTCTTTTGTTACATTTTAGAAACATGATGATACTAATAAAACAATTACAAAATTGTAAAAATGCATATGCCTCATACAAAAATAAAAGCATTAAATGAAGTAATCTCTGTTTTTTTTATTTCCTTTCAACCATAATCTCGGATGAAATATACATTTATGAAAAGGACAATATTACTTTATCGTAGACGATATGTATTTAGATGAATTGGGCATTATATACATATTGAATAATGTACTTTTACAAAGATATGTATTTACATAATCCATTTTCCTTTCTATGACAGTGCAATGGGGCTACTACATATAACAAGTAGATTATGCTCCGTCACACCCTATCATTTATATAACTTCCACATCATAACTATTTAGCTCAAATATGATTGTACTGGATTTTTAAGAATCCTACCCCAATTGAGATTTGGATTCGTTCCTTGGATTGAGAGACAAGCTCTCTACCACTTACTCAGGGAGGGCCTTGCCTTTGGAAAAAATAACGTATTACTGCACAAATGGTTATAGAACAGCAAATAGAAATAACATGTACAGTACAGTAAATTTTTAGGATAAAAGTTGTACATTTAATAGAACATAATGTTTATACATTATCTTCTCATGTATAAAATCCTGCCAAAGCAGTGCATTTTTAGTACCACAGTAATACTAAATACACATAATACTTTACCGAGTTAATATTCTAACTCGTTAAATAAATATTCTAAAACACTAGCCGTTATGTATTTTGCATGTATTTCATTCAATCACTAGATATGAAATGAATATTATTACTTATTATACACTATTATAGAATGGGTATAAAATCCCAATATCTTGTACTACAGTGAGTAATTAATGTTAACAATGAACCTAATATACATAAATATACAGTGGATAAATTAATTAACTACAACTAGATAATGAGCATAAGTATAATCTTTTTCACACAATGTGCAGTATATTTGTCTCGATTACAGTCTCTTCTTCAATGCGTGGGACTCTTTTAGCCCTATTAGTAAAACAACTATTTTGTTTCTAGTAGGTTTTCATGATTCAATTACTGTAAGTAGCTGGGTCTGTTTGCAACAGCTGGTTGGAAATTATTTAGTTCGTAATTAAATAGTAGTTACCTGCAACAAAAAATACAATTGTTTGTTACCAACAAAATGGGGACTGCTTATTGGGAAACGGTAACAACCTTTAACCGCAGTTAAATCTGTCGGCTGCCAGCTAACTAGTGGGAGGTCGTGGGTCTCACTAAAGGTCTTCTGTAATGGGCACCAAGAATCGTCTAAGATAGCTACAGTATTGACCGACAAAATCTGAAAAGAACAACACATTTGCGACTACTACCAATGTGGTCGACTTTTCCCAATAATGACTCCTCGATTGCTGAAAATATAAACTCCAAATACCACACATATAAATAATAGATCTTCAAGTAAGTTATATACAGTGCTTTATTATTAATTAATTCAAATTAGCAAATTATTAATGTGAAATAACCTTGGCAAGAATTGAATGGTGGTTATTGAATGCTATACACAAATTGCAAGGGAAAAAAAAGAGATTAATGCGAGCGCGATTACTTACTCTAAAGTTGATTTAAAGTCACAAAAGCAATAAGCAAAGGGCACGGTAAATTTAACACGTCTACAGGTACCAATCAGATTGCGCAATCATCAGCTCCCGTAGTGAGCTATTCATCTATTACGGAGCAAAGACTTACGTACACACTCGCAAATAGTCTTGACAATATCATACAATAAATGGTATGCGATAGAATTATAAATATGCAGCAGATATCTAGTAATGAGTGCTACACGCACACTGGTGAAAAACCATTTAACACAAATTCATAATATACAAATATACATAAATGTTTTATATACAATAAAGAGTTGTCAAACGTTATTGTTGTTGTAACCAGTTGCTAAATTATAACCAACTCACGATACGGTGTCTGTTCTTAGAGCTGAAGAGGAACGTCTCCAAAGCTCGAACGTAACGTGATCCCGACAACAGCAACCAAGTCCGTGTAACGGTCTTGTACCAATCCAAACATTCAACGTATACTTGTTATACAGCAAGTAATAAATGAGTAAAGGACAAACCCAAGATAAAAAAAAGGTCTTCGATGGAAGTTGACCTTAAGAGAGATTTATATCGCCTCCATATAACGACGATTATACATAAAAACGAAAAGGTGTGCTTCCATAACCTCAAAAGAACAAGTGGAAATATATCCCATAAACGGCTTCCAATAAACTAAATCGGAAAACTAACGCCACAATCAATCATCAAATCTGCACTAAGGCAATTCCCATAACTCAACATAAAAGGAAAAGATTAATTAGACGGCGATGTCCACGAAAAGGTTCTTCAAGGAACTCCTAGCTTCACAAGCGGATCAAACAAGAGTGACAATCTCTTATCAAACAGGAAATAGTTCCACAACAAAATGGCAACTACAAGGAGAGAAAATGCAAAAATCCCTAAACGCTATACAACTTAATATAAAATACAAAGCTATACAGGGTGCTACGAAATTAGCACGTAACATGTTTTCTCCAAATGTTTCTAAACTTGGTAGACAAATAACTATAGACATCTATTACAACTAGCAGTACTACGTACACATTCTGTAATTATGTTTTTCTTCAACAACCCTTTGCATAATTCTTCTGTAATATCTCTTATCACTGTAGTATTTTCAACTCATATTTGTTTGTACGAAGGTAAGATTATATTGTTCTTATTAATTCTTTGCTGTTTCACTTATCTCTTCCATTTATCATTTGTATTTGAAGTACCTTCTACTTTGCACGTACCTCACCGGCAGTGTAGTCGGTACATGGTAAACCAACAGACCTAAAATAGTTTTATGTAATTGTTATCCAACTCTGTACATAACAGTATAAAAAAACCTACACTAATCCTAGTTTACCTTTCTGTTGAAATGACACTTAAGACATGTAATATGACACCTTTTATGGGGACGTCTTTCTTCATGATAAATGAATACATTATGATAGACTTATTGTCAAGTATGCATTTGGAATTCAAAATCTACGTAATAATAAAAGATTAATAAATGCAAGTTATTGTTATTAATAAAGGTTAGAATACTGTTTGTAAACAATGAAGAGCAACCGATCTCAGAACCAACCCGTTCGATTGAGTTCCTGGAAAAAACGTCACTTGACGTCATGACTCCGAGTGCTTCCGAACCAAACAGACCCGAAGAGCAACCGCTGTCAAAAAATCTGTCAAATACCTGTCAACCGCTGTGAACCGAGACCAGAACCAATTGCGAAAAAAACACGTCTCTAAATGCAAGTAAGTTTTGGTCCTTAGCCAAGGGCATCTGCTCCATGGAACATAACCTCAACATGTAAACAAAGTATTAAAAACTCCTACTTTCTTATTAATCGCAGTCAAAACATTTTATATTAATATTATAACAAAATTAGCTGCTGATGATATTTAAAAAACTACATCTTACCTACTACTTAAATTAATTAAGTTTGCAAATACAAACTATTTCTTGTTACACGTTTAATTGCTTGATATTGAATATTGTGGTATATCCAAATGCCTGAGTTAAAACTAAGTTCCAAGTGTTCTAATAGAGATCATTACGATGAACAATTATTATTTAAAGTGATTTAATTTTGTAAATTAGATACTGACTAATCACTGAATACGAACTTAATTGGTAATTATTTTAGTTATTATTTTACCAAAAGAGGTTTTCATCTTGTATTTATTATTACTAGCATGTTTTAATTACAGCATAATAAACTATTCAAACCACCTGGCAGAATTTATACCATGAGATTAAATAAAAATGGGACACTGTAACTTTGGAATATGCGTTTTTCAATGAATGTTATATGGTAGAAATGGAAATCAACATCATTCGATACAGATGCTGAACTTTGCTTACTGAACATTCTAACTGAATGAAATGGCAGGTGCTCCATAACTGGTTTACCCCTTAATATTATTCGAAGAAATATTAATACCTCTGGTATAAATATTCCACGTGAGGGTTATCTTGCGAGATATGTTGCATTGTCTGCGAGATTGTATTAGTAATTGTCAAATTGTTTTTCGGTCAATCAATTGAATACCTTGTAAGGTTTGTTTTGCCAAATATTCTATTCAACACTGTAAAATTGTATAATACATAATCGCAATATTTACTTTCACGCTGGGTACTCACGTAATTGCATTACTCGAAGTAAATCGTATAATAAATAAATCTGTTAATAATGTTGTGTATAAGGGCAAAGCGACCTATAATTTTAGCTAAAACATTATGTCAATTTTTGAAAATGCTTGTACCAAGATCGGTTCTATATTTTATATTATTCATATATAATGAGAAACATACTAATCTTCTCGAAGCAGCATTTTTCCATATATAACTGGCTCGTTGATTTAAAGGTATGATTATCGCTTTGGGTGTGAGAGGTCCCGGGTTCGAATCCTGGGCGAGCCCTATTGTTTTTTTATATTCCGGATGGAATTTCATCAGTTTAATTTGCAGCACTAGGTCATCGAATGCTGTGCATAAGTTGATTAGTCGTAGACTTGTAGTAACTTATAAAATAAAACATAAAAATAAAATAAAAGACAATAAAACATTTGTTGGATTTTATCAACACATGATAAATATGAGAATAATTATTATCTAAATTATATACATTTTAAGCACTTTTAAACAAGTTTTGTATCTCTTCGTCAATCTCTTCGGGCACTAGTAGAGGACCTCAAGTATTATGTGATTTTATGTTGATCTTCAGATTTAATATGATGAGCCAAGCTGCTGGGTAAACTTGTTGATGTTAACTTGGAGGTTGATTATTGTTTTTAGCGTCCACCCGCTTTCCTTTTGCTAGATAAAGAAATATGCGCGTGTTAGTTTATTTCTAACTTTCTACAATTTCTAAACTTGAAACTCTTCGAGATCCTTAAGGATAGGATCTTGAATATTGATCTTGAACCATTGGGCTAAATTACTATCTCGGTATATGGCTACATTTTTAGTGTTTATATATTTTATTTCTTCTATAATAGTATCCCCTTTTTTGACTTCGAATACGCCTGTTAAAGCTGTGTTCACTTTTAATGATGCATATTTCTTCAATGTATTCAGAATACGTCTCTGAAAAATGGTCGAGCAGTCCTGCATGAAAGCCTTCGGCTCGATATGCTTGGTGTTAGTTATTACAGCAGTTCGCATGCGTCCCTTAAATGCTGATTTTATATCAGCCCACTTCACGCGATCGCGAGCTGTCTCTTTTCGCTGGCTATTGCTTCCACCTACAGTTTTTAAGGTTTTAATAATCTCCCTATATGATCTCGCTTGGGCCAGGCGGGTTGATAGATGATTCTTAACCCCTATAGATGTTTCTTTTTCCAGTGCTCTATTGATTCTCCATATAGCTGAGGTACATTGTTTTAAAGCGCTCGAGATGGCTCGAGCATTACCTTGTAGCTGCGGGTTGTATGCAAGATCCCTTAGGTTATCAATAAGCTGAATTGCGAATAACATATTTTTTCTTGTAGACGATTAAATACGGATGCGAAGAGAGGTAAGTGTTACGCGTTCAGTTGCTGCACTGAGACTGAAATCTAGAGTTAGAACTTCGTTCTATATCCCGTTTACACGTACCGCCGAGAAAACAGCTGAAAGCTGTGTTACCGTTGAACGGCTCGTAGTTATTCAGAGTTACCAAATAAAGCTATTAAGAGGAAAGAAAGGTTAACGCAATAATACGGCAGTGTTATAACACAAAATAAAGTCATATGTTCATCCAAATATATACAATAACAAAATATGATAGTGGTTATGGCAAAAATCTGAAAAATAATGAGAGCGAGCGTCTCGCGTGAAGCGCTTATATGTTACGATGTCGGTCCCTCCTCCAGGCTGGTGCTGCATCGTGGTTGGCTGGCCGGATTCTCCAATTGCAGGCTGCTGGCGTCGTGGAGCACGTGGTTGTCGGTGTCAATTCGCCTCCCCTCGGAGACGACGGCATGGCCTGCAAAGCGTCTTCTTCCGGGTGCGGTTGTGGTGATGCCGGAGGCGGTGTGCGAAGCGCTGGGCGTCGTGGTGCTGGCCGGATGTGGTCTGCGTGGTACTTCACCTGCTGTCCCCCTTTGTCGACCGTGTAGACCCTCCCGTCGAAGATGTTCCGGATGTTGTAGGGTCCCAACCATTTCGGCGCGAAACCGGCGTGGATCTTCCGCTGCTCGTTGGATTGGATGTGGGCGCGTACCATGACATCCTCTCCTACCCGGGCGGCTGGTGCAGCCGGCTGCCCCTGGTATCTCCGGTGATACCGAAGTTGGTTGGCGTTGGCTTCCCTCTGTCGGTCCTCGGTGGATGGCGGTTCCTGTTGTTCCGGAAGCTGTTGGTCCCCTGGCTGAAGTGGCTCGTACCCGAACAGCAGCTTGGCAGGGCTCGATCGCGTGGCGGCGTTGGTCCGGAGGCGGAGATCGTGGAGGACTCGGGGTAGATGGCGGACCCATTCGTCGTGGGGTTGTCCCTGAAGTCGCGTGCGGAGGGCCTTATTGATCTCCTGGTTGCGTCGTTCGACCGGGTTCGCTCGGGGGTGGTAGATCGCCGTCGTGTGGTGGGTCGCGCCCCATCTTCTGCACGTGGTTCTCCAGAGGTCGCTGGTGAACTGGGTACCGTTGTCCGTGAGGATGACTTTCGGGTAGCCGAACCGATGAAAGACTTCCTCTTCCGCTAGTCGACACATGAACTGGCTGGTGGCGTCCCGCATCGCGAATGCCTCGACCCATCTCGTGAAGGCGTCTTCGATCACCAGGATGTATCTCCTTCCAGAAGCTGTTGGTGGATAGGGCCCCATGATGTCGATGTTGACGGTATGCCAGGGTCGGGTTGGCTGTCGTGGCTGTAAAGGAGCGTTAGTCTGTAACTTACCTCTTTTCACGGCGGCGTAGGTCACGCATTGTTGGACGTGGAGGGCAACGTTGCGAGATAGTTGCGGCCAGCAGTATCTCCGGCGGATGGCGGTGTGGGTCTCGTCCCGGCCGGGGTGTCCACTGTCGTCGTGGTATTGCTTGAGTACCTTTTCTCGGGCTGCGGGTGGCACGTACAGCGTCTGCGGATCGGTGTCGGTGGCGGCGCGGTAAAGGTATCCCTCGAATTGCTCGTACGCGGATCGGATGCCTTCATCTTCGGGGGTGAAGGGGTTTCGCCAGCGTCTCAGGAACTCTTGCGTCTCGTCGTCCTGGTCTTGGGCCCGCTTGATCTCGTCGACGATGGTGGTCAAAGCGTTTGCCACCTCTGTCTCCGCTGTCGGTAGGGCCTGGAGCTCCGGCGTTGCTGGTCGCGCGTCGGTTAGGGCGTCGTGGGTGGTCTCGTTCTCGGGGTCTCGCGATAGAACGTCCGCGAATTCGTTCTGGGTACCGCGGCAATGCTCCAGGTCGAAGTCGAATTCCTGTAAAGACAAAGCCCATCTGAGTAATTTTGCCTTTTCCTCCTTGAACGATTGTAGCCAGGTAAGGGCTTTACTGTCCGTCCGGACTTGGAAGCGTTTCCCCTCTAGTAGCGGTCGGTAGCGTCGGAGGGCCCATGTCAGGGCCAGGCATTCTTGCTCGTTGATGTGGTACCGCTGCTCCGTTGGTGAAAGGCGCGCGCTGTCGAAGCAGATGATCCTCTTGGTTCCGTCGTCGTCCTCCTGATGGACTATGGCCCCGATGCCGATGGAGCTCGCGTCGGTCTGGACCACCAGGGGCTCGTTGGGGCGAGGATGGTGTAGCTGGAGCGGTTGGCTGCATGCGGTTTTCAGTCGGTTGAATGCCCCCATGACTTCCGGTGTGACTTCCCACGTTTTCTTTGCCTGTAACAAATCGGTTAGTGGTGCCGCGATGGTCGCGAAGTCCGGGATGTATTGGCGGATCCATCCACAAACGCCAAGGAAACTCCGGAGTTTGTCCTTGTTGGTCGGTACGGGCAGCTGCCGGATCTGCTCTACGTGCTTCCGCTGGGGCGTGATGATTCCCGGGTGGATGGTGTGACCGAGGAAGTCGAGGGACGCCTTTCCAAAGGCGCACTTCTTGGTGGACAAGCGAAGGCGGTGTTGCGATAGTCTCTCCAGAACTAACGCTAGATGTCGGAGGTGGGTCTCGTAGTCGGAGCTGTAAACGATTATGTCGTCCAGGTAGACCATGCAGAACTTACGGAGGTATCCTGCGAGTACTTCCTGGCTCATCAGGCGTTGAAACGTCGCCGGGGCGTTGCGGTGTCCGAAGGGCATGA
The DNA here is from genome assembly GCA_929113105.1 of Agrypnus murinus. Taxonomy (NCBI): domain Eukaryota; kingdom Metazoa; phylum Arthropoda; class Insecta; order Coleoptera; family Elateridae; genus Agrypnus; species Agrypnus murinus. Next base: position 153,550,032 of record OV816027.1, read on the forward strand.
CCTTGAAGTGGTAGTGGCCTCCATCCGGGGTGCTGAAGGCGGTGAGCTGCTTGGATCCCTCGTCCATAGGGATTTGCCAGTAGCCGCTCTTCAAGTCCAGACGGGTGAACACTGCTGCATCCCCCAGGTCACGCAGGGTCTCTTGTATGATGGGCATCGGTGATGGCTCCCTGGTGGTGATCGCGTTCAGCTTGCGGTAGTCCACGCAGAACCGGGGTGTGCCGTCGGATTTCTTCACCAGGACCACCGGGCTGGAGTACGGCGATGTGGAAGCCTCGATGATGCCTTGGGACCGCATTTCTTCCACCTGTTCTTGGATGATCCGCTTCTTTTCATCCGACACGCAATAGGGGCGTTGGCAGACTGGCTTCCGTTCCTTCACGTCGATCTTATGCCTGGTGCTGCTCGTTGTCGTCATCCCCTGGGTGGTGTTGAATGGCGCGGGGAAATCTGAAATTAAATTTTTAAACCTGGTTTGCGCGTCCGTTGGGAAACTATGATCAATTTCCCCGATACTTATTGATTCCGTCTTAGGGGGTGGTTTGGTCCAGAAGACGGTCTTTCGTTCCCCGATTCCCAGGTACAGGCAGCCTCTGACGATGTCCACCGTCGCTTGCTGCTCTTGTAACCATGGCATCCCCAGAATGCAGTCCTCTCGGAGGTCGCGACTAACGATGAACTTGGCGGCGTGTTCGTATCCGGAGATGATGATGTCGAGTTCCGCTTCCCCGCTGCAGGACATCTTCTGGCTACCGCTAGCCAGTGGGAGTTTGGTGGCGATTTTACGGGATCCCGGGGCGAACTTCGCGTTGATGACATTGATGGAGGCGCCGGTGTCCACTAGCGCTCTGAAACAAATGCCATTATTCATACGCACCTGAATCCTGGGTACTTGTATGCCGGGCATGGCGGTTAAGGAGGGTTTATGCCGGCCTAATCCCCCCTTGCGTCGTTTCCCGAATTCCTAACGGGGCAGTCGCGGTGGAAATGTCTTTCCGGGCAGAAGCGGCATTTCGGAAGTTGATCCGCGCTGATGAAGGGGTTGGTCGCCTTCTTGGTGGACTGGAGGGTGTCCGCTGTGGCGATGGCCGCGTCAGCTAGGTCCTGCAGCTTATCGTAGTGGCTGCTGAGGTAGACTGCTATGTCGGGCCGGAGCAGCTTCCGCAGTAGGTGCACCTTGTCTGCTTCCCGCATTCCTGGTGCCAGCTGCTGCAACAAAGACATCTTCCGTGATAAAAATTCCGCGGTTGGTTGACGGTCGGCCTGGGTCTTCGCGAATAACTCCTGGTACAGCTGGACGCGCTGCACGGGGGAGTCGTAGGCCCTACGTAGAAGCTCGAACAGGTGTTCCGGAGTCCTTGGCTGCTTCTTCTGGGCGAGGGCGCCTGCTGGTTCCCGCAGTTGGACCAAGATGAGCCTCAGCTGGTCCGGGGATGTCGCGATGTTGGCAGTCATCTGGGAGATGAAGTCCTCCAGGTCTTCATCGTCGTGGCCGCCGTAGGTCGGTAGGGCTGGGTTGACTGCCGTCGGTGTCAGAGCGGTGAGTCGGTCCAGCAGGGCTGCGAAGAACGCCGAAGACGGGTCCATGGATGCCGCTGTCGGTTTGTTGTCCTCTGCCATTTCTCGCGTTGTCGATCGGGTGTTCACCATAGGCTGGGTCGTCGGTTGTTGTGTTTATCCAAACACACACTGTAGTTGGGCGCCAATTGTTACCGTTGAACGGCTCGTAGTTATTCAGAGTTACCAAATAAAGCTATTAAAAGGAAAGCGAGGTTAAAGAAATAATACGGCAGTATTATAACACAAAATAAAGTCATATATTTATCCAAATATATACGTTAACAAAGTATGATAATAGTTAAGGCAAAGTCGGAGAAATAATGAGAGCGAGCGTCTGTCTGTTTAACGTTATTTTAATCACCCCGCGAAGCGGGGTGAGGCTGTTATAGAGCTAATAAAGATAGCCCTCTTCAGCCAGCCGTTGGCAGACCAATTATTATTACATTAAAATTTAACAATAACTAGCCCGGCAACGGCAAGTGACCCTTGTGACTATTATTAGCAGCATTAATAATAATGTTGGTAATGATAATCACAATCGCTCCGTACTCGTTGTATTCTTCAATAATCTCACATCCATGGTTCTTCTTTTGTTTTGTTATCGGCCATGCCAACATGTGAACATGTTGACATGGGCGATAACGTTGGAATGTAGTTGAGTTGATAATGAAGTCTTACGTTTGTTAATTTGTTGAAATAATTGTTGAATAATTACGGCATTGATGATTGGTAGTCGTTAGAAGTTGAAGTAGCAGTGGTTGCCGCAATTATTGTTTTGTTGGTAGTAGCAGTTGGCGTTGATTGTTTGAAGTTGTTTGATGAGTAGAGTTGAGATGATTCGATGTAGTTGGTTGTTGCTTGCAGCCGACAGATTGTAGTAGTAATTGTAGAATTTGTGGTAGGTTAACAAAAAGCCGCTCTTGTCAGAACCACCCCCGAGTTATGGCTTTCGGGGGCGCTTTGTGTAGCACTAAGCAGTGAGTCGATTCCACTGTCGTTCCATTCGACAAGCCCCTGAACAATGGAATTCGGAGGACACCCAGGATGGGACTCAGGGAATAAGGATTAACAGCCGCTAACGGGTAGCTTGACGAGCCACAACACAAAAACCCGGCAGAGTTACCTTTTGTGTTAGCGACTGTTAGGGAAAGAAGGAAGGTGCCCCCCTGGTGGAGGGTTGTCGGATCCCAGTGCCTGTCACAGCACTGGGGGCACCGGTGGTACAACGGAACATAGTCAGGCCCACCACCCCGACTAGGATCCGGAAGATGGTATAATAGGACAGGGGTTGCCTCCTGGAACTAGGTTTTATCGACTCACCGGTTAACACTACACAAACTGACCGAGCCTGGTTGCCGGCTGAAGAATGGCCGCATGATTAGCAACTCTACTAGGGTTCGCGTACCGTTCGAGATGGTAATCACACGCGTGCCCACTCGCCAGACCACAACACAGTACGGAGCGAGCGTCTCGCGTGAAGCGCTTATATGTTACGATTTCGGTCCCTCCTCCAGGCTGGTGCTGCATCGTGGTTGGCTGGCCGGATTCTCCAATTGCAGGCTGCTGGCGTCCTGGAGCACGTGGTTGTCGGTGTCAGCTGGGAAAAATTACCGAGTTACTGGATGTAATAAGGTGGAATTTAAATAATACGATACATAAATCAGTTCAGTTCATATATTAAAATGCTATGCGGAAACCCTATTTTAACATATTTTTATGAATTTAAACGATGGGAAAAAGATAAAGGTTTGAAGGGGATATAGTCTATAGTCGCAAGAGGCTGACCAGTATACGGGTTTTGATCATTTAACATTTATATTATGCTTTTATCGTTACTATTTTGCTATTCAAGTCGTCCCTAATTATGATTAAATGAGAAAACGTGTTATAGATCTGTTCAAATTCGATTGCCTAGAAAATGGGTAGATGTTATATCTCAAATGTATGATGTAAAATTGAATAGAAATTGCGAACAGGCTTGCTGTTTATTATGCTGTAGATTTAAATGAAATGACTAATAGATTCTGCTTTTGTATACTTTTAAATGTTGAATCTTTTAAATGTAAGGTTATTAAATTTCAAGATGGATGGTGTATCAGCTGTTACAAACTAATTGTGGATAAGGCTTAATTACTAGATGTTAAAATCTCTAAGCGGTTTTACTATATACAAGAAGGTATTATGGAAGAATTATTATGATGATTTTTTCCGTTAAAATAAAATTAATGATTCTATTATATATTTAAAAACATCTACTATGTATCAATGATCTGCATTCATAATTAAAATAATAAAATGAGTTGATAAGTATCAAAATTAGATTATCCTAGCATATAATTATTAGACTCTAACTGCAAACATACTTTTAAATATATAAATTAATCAGATTGTTTTAATAGAGAGAGAAAACTATTGGGAATTAGATAACTTATCAAATAGGCTGTGGTCAGTAGCTATATGTTTTATTAATTGTTATCATTATTCTGTTAACAAATATTTCAGTCAGCCCTCTGGAGTTTTTTTTGGTCTACCCTTTGCTGCTTGTAATGTACTTTTATGAAATCTGTTGTAAATTAATTAGAATGAAAAGTTAAATATGTCCCCTACTTAGTTATATGCTATGCTTTAATAATTTTTTATCTGGACAGGTAATAATGCATTCAATGTGACTGGTGTATTTTATAGCATATCCCCGATTCATCATAATAATATATGTATCTAGGTTTGTAGATACTAAATTAACATTTTTATGTTTGAAGCGAGTTTATAGCTAGTATGTTGTTGTTAAAATGCATTACGGATAATTTATTATTTCTTATTCAATTTTGACGTTTTAACATGGATAAATTTGTTTCGTCTTCACCTAGACTCATCAGTAAGGGAGACCATATTTGAATACATATATCCCGTGTTGTGTTGTTTATTAAAAAGGTTGTTATAATATTAATGAATGCTAGATACACAACTGAGTTAATGACCTACCTAATATCTTGTTCTGACAGGCAAATTCTGCAGGTAAATGCCAATCTATCTGAGAATTGTTTCGATAATTTTTATCGTTTATAGCTTTATTAAATAGTTTATCCTTCTAAAACTCTCATATTTAAGCTATCTAACGTATATTTAATATCATGATCTTACGTCATAGGGTCACATGTCTTATAGACGTGATGAAACTTGAATGTTTTAATTAATCATATTATCTGAAACATTTTAGGATATATTTACATGGTTTTTATTTTTTAATTTATTTTAAAAGAAAGATTATTTATTGCTTTGAAGACATGCTTTTACATTGCAAAGGTTGAAAAAGGGATTTTTTAAACGTTTTCCTAGTGATTCATGTTTGCTCAATACAATTCAGTTCATTTTTTTCGAATTTTATATACTAGTAAAAGTACTTTAGTGTCTTTATTATATGTTAACATCATATATAATAATTTAACTGGTAAGCGATAGAATATATTTTCTAATTGCATTCAGCCTGATAAATTTGTAAAGGAGTCCTAATCAGTTTAGTACCTTATTAGATCAAAATTCTTAAAATGTTACCTGCTTGTCTATTATTTGTTTTCGATAAGCGTAGGTATAAGGTATCCTTAAAGTAAACTCTATTACCAACTGTTTTTCAAAAAAAAGATTGACTTGAAAAAAATATAATGCTTTCTACTTAATTTATAATGAAGCTGATTAATTATATCTAGTATTTATTGAAAACGTAATATTACAGAGGCTTCAACTAATATAATTCTCTAATTTGATATTTCGGATCTATGTTTCTAATAAAGTTTATAATAATTATAATAGTTATGCAATAGTATTTAGAAAAGAAAGTTATAAACTGATGATAAAGGTTACCTTGATTTGTTGTTAACACTTAGAAACAATATATACACTTTCACTTTGTTAATAATATAAACAATTTCAATACAATTTAAACACGTTTGAAGTTTAAAATAACAATGCTACAAATCCCTCTACGTTTGCTGTATTTATAATAGCTCTACAAGCTTGTCTTAACATGAAATCGCGTAGATGTCAAGATCTTATACATGTGTGCGCTGTCGCGCGCCGGACCGAGTCGCGGATGACCTCGAGTCGCGAGCCGACGCCATCTTGGATTTGTGATCTTTTCGCTAACTTTGAGGCCCCTTTAGAATAACATGGGATTTTGGGCTCGAACTGTCATAGCCTATCTACTTATACTCTTTCCAAATTCGTCATAAAAAAGAGTTTCCATTTAGAAAATCTTTGCTATTGCCATAAGTCATAAACAAAACACAATTTAAAAACAATTCAACTAAAATATATCCCGTTTAACATATATTTTTTTGATTTACGTTTAATATATATTGGCGTATTCCAGGTTTTCTTTTAACATTTAATAAAAGATTTATGTCTATAGTTTCAGACTTTATTAGAATCGCATTGTATTGTATATACAATATTTAAATTATTCTAACGCTCGCAATTTGTAGTAACTGTCTGTGAATTTAATATAAATACGGGGACAAACGTACTGTTTATTGGTTTCACTTTGAGGTTATGAATCTCTAAATAGTAATTTAACTGGAGATATTTCGTAAGTTAACTTATTTGTAGATTTAACCATTGAATAGTGCTATTCAGTGTTGGTGAAACGCAAAACATGGATTTTATTCAGAGATTAAAGTTATTCTATGAATAAGTAGCTATTTGTTGTTGGTGAAACCGGGAGGGTGAATCTGGTTATGGTCTTCGACGCCGCAGCCCGCTTGCGATCGTTTCTTCATTTGGCGAAAAGAGAAAAATTCCGGCATCTTGGTATCCGCTGATTTCGGGCCGCTTTGGTCGTTCGAGGTTTGGTATACGGCAAGCGGATGAGGTACGAAAACTGACTTTTATTATTATAAAGAATGGATATTTATTTATTTTAGATTGTTCTAGTACAGTGTAAACGTAATATTATTATAAGATTTATTTTGCGAAATGTTTTCTTTCATTTTTTACCTTACCCCTCCGCAAGCAAATGCTACGTCGTTTGACGGTCCGTGAACGAAGGTACGAAAGGTTGGGAACCGCTGGTATAGACCGTTCTTGTATGAGGCGGGAAAAAGCAGCGTGACATGTCCAACGTAACTTGCTCAGCCAATCAAAACGTCGTATCAACGTCACCTGATTTCTGTTGTTCTGATTGGCTGAGCTTTTCGCCCCATATGAACATATGGGGGCAGGCTAGGAGTGTAACAAAGAAAGGGAGTGTGTTGCGCGCGCAATAATATGTGTCTCTGTCTAATTGGTCAGGAGACGAAAATCGGCCAGTAACAGTCGGTGTTGATTCATGTAGAGTAGAATGGTCAAGTAAAATAAAACCACGTGCAACTCTCAATCGGGTCGGTATCCTTTGTTTTGCGTCCCAAACCCAGTTGCGCTCGTGGCGGACGCATTCTTCGCCACGCCATCGTTACGGCACTGCGTCTGTCTCTCAAAATGGAAGAAGCTGTGTGGTTGGATTACATTATTATATATTATTAATATAATAGAATCCTTTAAAAACAATATCAATTCAATAATAGCATGAACAAACTGTCACTAGCAGAATTTGTAATTTTTCATTGAAAGGTTAGAAATATTCTTTTAATTTGCTTTTTCATTTATACCTATAATAAATTGTTTGTATAATATTTTACAAAACCTTCCAGCTCAGAGCAAACCCTCATGTTCTATTGGTGCTCCAGATCTATCTAACAAATACTACTTGAAGTAGCAGTTTGAAATGATTTAAATAAATCCTTATGTTATGCCACAACCATCCGTCCATCCAACTATAATTTCTTACAGAATATAGAAAAGAGATAAAGACACAAGAAAAGATAATTGATATAGAAAACACATTAAATATGCTCATCATTACAAATCAACTATGTTTTTGTAGTTGATGACCACCTTTTAACAAGCTGTAAATGTTAATAACATAAAGGCTACTACGCCAAAGATATAATAAAACATGTACTTGTAATTTTTCTTATATAAAGCAAATGTTTATGTTGTATGTACTTTCATGCTATTAAGCAATCATATATGTAATGTAAGCATTATAAAAACACAATGAACAAAAATGTACAGCAAGGCAAGCTTACCCATGGAAGTGAGAAAGCATTTAAGTGTAATATTTGTGGTAACAAATACTCAAGAAAACACAATTTAAAACAACACCTGCTCACTCATAGTGATGTTAAACCATTTGGATGTAATATTTGTAATTATAAATGCTCATTAAAACCAAGTTTGAAACGGCACCTGCTCACACATAGTGGTGATAAACCGTTTGGATGTAATATTTGTAATTATAAATGCTTACAAAAAGGAAATTTGCGAAAGCATCTACTCATTCATAATGGTGATAAACCATTTGAATGTAATATTTGTAATTATAAATGCTCAGTAAAAGGAAGTTTGCAAACACACCTGCTGACTCATAGTGGTGATAAACCATTTGGATGTAATATTTGTAACTATAAATGTTTACAAAAACAACATTTAAAACTTCACCTGCAAACTCATAGTGGTGATAAACCATTTAAATGTAATATTTGTAATTATAAATGCACACAAAAGGGAAGTTTGCAAAAGCACTTGCTCACTCATAGTGGTGATAAACCATTTGGATGTAATGTTTGTAATTATAAATGCTCACAAAAAGAACATTTAAAACAGCACCTGCTCACTCATAGTGGTGATAAACCATTTGAATGTAATATTTGTAATTTTAAATGCTCACTCAAACATAGTTTGAAACGGCACCTGTTCACACATAGCTATGATAAACCATTTGGATGTAATATTTGTAATTATAAGTGCTCACAAAAAGAACATTTAAAACAGCACCTGCTCACTCATAGTGGTGATAAACCATTTCAATGTAATATTTGTAATTATAAATGCTCACAAAAGAGAAGTTTGCAAAAGCACTTGCTCACTCATAGTGGTGATAAATAGTTTGGATGTATTGTTTGTAAATGAAAATCTTGTCTAAAAGAAAGTTTAAAACAGCACATGTTTTCTCATAGTAATGATAAACTATTTGGGTGTAATATTTGTAATTCATCAAGAAAATGGGTTATCTACCATGTGCCGCCTAGTTGTGAGTAATACTTTTCCTTAGAAAATAATTAAAGTACTTAGGATAACCAACCAATTTATGTATAGAATGTACAAATATACAACTTTATCTAATTATCTACAACAAAAACTAAAACACATTTGATGATAGTTTTAAATGTTGTACATCTAAGCCACGTTTGGTATTTAAGATCTATTTATTCAAAGAGCTTAGTTTCCATAGTATCCATTGTTGTAACTAATTGTAACTATAGCAATAGAGTTTTTAGAGCAAAAAGAGTTGAAATACCGAATGCAGCATTTGTAAGTAGCAACATGTTGTCTTAATCAGATGTAAAATACAATATACTAATATAAAATGATGGTAACATTCTCAATTAATTTTCATTTTTTCATTTGAAACTAGCGCCGACCTAAATTTTCTGACCGTGAGTATGGTCATGGAATGGTTATTATACATACATGAATTGTTATAATAATATAACAATTTTAATGTTAATCATTAAAATTGGGTATGTATATCCCATTAAAGCACATAACATACATATTAGTACATATTTAGTATACCATTTATAATATGACTTAGATTTTTGTTTAACATCAAGTATCAATTTAGTAAGTGGTTATTTAAAAATGAAGTTCATACAAATGTTAATTTCTTTAAATTATTACTAGTCCAGTCAAACAAAACATTTGAAATGGAAAATGGAAGTACATGGGATTTTTTCAGGGAGCATGCATGCAGGGGGAGTCTAGAAAAGCTTAATTTGAAGTTTTCGACCTCAAATTCATATGAGCTTTTTCCGCCATTTTGAAAATAAGAGATGAAGTGCTGTTTTGAAATTATTTCTGTAACCGTAGGTCCGACAAAAAATTTGTATAAAACAATTTTGTGGACAATACGATTGTCTACAACTTTTATTACAAACTTTTTCACGTAATATAAAAAATGAAAAAGTTGGGAGGGAAAAACGTTGAAAACTGAGTGGGTGAAAATTGTTGCTTAATTTTGTAGATGCTATAACTACTGGGTGGAAATAAATGATTTTCATCAAGTTACCATTGCATTCCCCATGTAAAAGCACGACGTGCCGCTCTACGAAAATAGAGAAGGCAGTACCATAACCTCAAAATATACAACATTCAATAAATTCTATGAATTGTTTGACAGATTGATTTCATTTATTGACAGAACTAATTTAGTACTAAATCAAAAAGAGTAGAACGGTACGGAAAAATTTACATGTGAAAAAATTCCAAAGGGAACTTGATGAAAATCATTTATTTCCATGCTGTATTTCATTATTAGTGGAGCAAAAGATTATTCATTCGTTTTTGTAGAGCATTTCATGACGTACATTTTTTTCTAATGACTTTTTTATTCCATTTATTGGTATAGGTCAAGTCAACGCTCGAAAGGAGGTTAGTGTACGTGAACTGCTTGGAACGCGTCGCCTACTATTACATATTGTGCATTAAATTTCATTTGTATTTTGTTTATGTCGCAAGCAGATAGTCAAATTTGGCAAATTACTATCTGCCTAGTCATTTACTAAGTGACAGGGCAGATAGTAAAACGAAAATAAATCTTCTCGATTTTTCTATATACCTAGGCATTTACTAAATGCCGTTGTTTAGAGCAAGCAGTTAGTGAATGACTTCATGTACTGTCGCAAATAAGCTAATAATATGCACATTTCTTTGCAGAACATTCTTTTTTACACGAGCGCATGTAGAAGCTTTGCCTATTGTAAAGAGATTACTTAGAAGTTGATGCTCCTCGCAAAGAAACCTGCTTATTTGTAGAAACACTTGAATACTTATGGAAACAATAAACTTGAATACTTATTTATGAACTGCCTGTTCTAAATAACGTCATTTAGGCAAGGGCAAAGATTTTCCTAAAGTGCTTATGTAAAAAAGAATGTTCTACAAAGAAATGTGCATGTTATTACCTTATTTGCCGACAGCACATTAAGCCTTTTACGAACTGCCTGTTCTAAACAATGGCATTTAGTAAATGCCTAGGCATATAGCAAAATCGTGAAGATTCATTTTCGTTTTACTATCCGCCTCGTCACTTAGTAAATGACTAGGCAGATGGTAATTTACCGGATTTGAACATCTGCCTGCGACATATACAATATACAAATGAAATTTAATGCACAATATGTGATAGTAGGCGACGCGTTCCAAGCAGTTCACGTACACTAACCTCCCTTCGAGCGTTGACTTGACCTATACCAATGAACGGAAAAAAGGTCATTAGGAAAAAATGTTCGTCATGAAATGCTCTACAAAACGACGACTGAATAATTTTTTTGCTCCACTAATAATGAAATAGTTATCCCATCTACAAAATTAAGCAACAATTTCCACCCCCTCAATTTTCAATGTTTTTCCCTCGCAACTTTTTCATTTTTTATATGACGCGAAAAAGTTTCAAATAAAAGTTGTAGACAATTGTATTGCCGACAAAAATGCTTTGTTCAAATTTGTTGTCGGACCTACGGTTACAGAGATAATTTTAACACAACAGTTCATCTCTTATTTTCAAAATGGCAGAAAAAGCTCATATGAATTTGAGGTCGAAAACTTCTAGTTAAGCTTTTCTAGACCCCTCCTGCATGCTCGAAAGAAAAAATCTCATGTACTTCCATTTTCCAAGTTAAGCCTGTTTTTCGTACAGTTTGACTGGACTATGCTTTCACTGCCAATACTACTATTAAAAAAGTCAATTGAATCTGTTTTCTTGGCTAAACGAGTTATTTTAATAATTGGCGAGTTGGACGCGTAATTGTTTTTTACAAGTTGTTCATTAAACAATTTCTTTGGTCTTATTGTCCTCGGTGGTACATACAGCTGAATTAATTCGAGTAGTTCTGCACATCTTATATAATTATTTAGAAGTTTATATAAGAACATCAAGTCATTATTTCATCTCTCATATAAACTATTTTAATTAATTACAAATGATATTAAGTTGTACAAAAATTCTTAGCTGTTAACACTTACATGCATACGATGCCATTTAAAGTCTACACCTAATCATTCGGACAATGTTCTTGCTATAGTAATGGAATTAAAAGAACTTGTATAATTCAACCTCTAGTTTATGAAATAAGTATTAGAACTCATCTTAGAACTTGTGCTGGTTGGATGACGTCATTGGAATTTTTTTAAATAGAACAATTAGGTTTGAAGTATGAAAATCGATAGCAAGTGTTATTTTGAATAAAAAAGTATTAACGTACTAAAATGCATAGTAACAGAACTAGAGCTACTTAATGGGTTCTTCCTTGTTTAACAGTCTATACCAAATCATTCAGACAAGCTTCTAGTTTAATCTGTAGCTTAGGAAAACAGTGTTAAAAAGCGTTTTAGTGCTTATGAGGTATCCCAAGTATTGTTATTTGGGCATTGATTAAATATCACCAAGTCGATATTTGTAGGTTGAGATCTAAATGGTAATAAGTAATAACCATTCTTGTTGCTGCACACAGTACCGTGTTATAAAATTAGATAAGGAAAGGTTTTTTGGTATTCGTCTGCTGTTGCCTATTGAAGTACTATTTCTGTATTTAATACGGGTAAGTCGAACGTCTCTATTAGAAATCTAAAACCTAACATTAGGACATAAAAAGGGATTATGTTGTTTCATCATTATTGTGATTCTGGCATTAAAATGACATTAGTCTGATGAATGCTATATAACGTGAGTGATTGAGTTAAATGCTCACGGCAGACTTTATCTGATGACATCAGGTGGAATCGTACATACGGTTAATAGAAGGTTGTATTTACTAAAAGTCATTGTTTTTAGTGTTGTGTTGTTTCCATTCTCCTCTAATACTTATGTGAAATGCAGGTTAATGCTGTGAATTTTTATTCTCTAGATACCAAATATGTATAAAATTTTATCCTTTACTTTATGATGTCTGTTAATTATAAATAGAGTGCAATATCTTAGCAGAAGTTGATCATCCAACAGTGAAATTATCCTGTTAGGCGTTTCATTTTTAAGAAGCTAGCTTGTGCCGAAACTGATAATTAAATTCACTCATTATAAAGTTCTCACGTTATACAGGTTACTGCCTTAGGTGAATCCGATTTTAAGCAATATTTATAATAATTAAGTACCTTGTATTTTGTTATATTGTTTGATCTTACTAATAAAATTTTTCATTGTTTAGTTAATTCCCAAAATAAGCCTTGGTAGTGTCTAGGTTTGTCTAGCGTGCCGGACTTTCACCCAGGCAGCCCGGGTCGATTCCCGGTGCCGACAGATCTGGTTAAGGTTTTCTGTAGTTTTTCCTTAACTGGAAAACAAATGTGGGATATGCGCTGTTTCAACTGTAAGTCGACTGCAGCCGCACATTGGGCCTATGTAATAATAATAGTAATCGCTCTCTCCCTCCCGCACCAGCTTCAGAGCTTCTGGGGCTTGGTTTCCAGATTATGGGTTGTAGCAATTATTATTATTATAAGCATTCTACAATATCAAGTTACAATACACCATTTAATTCAGAAAAAAACCTCCTACCAGAATCAGTAAAAACAGATATGTATTGCTGCTATTTGAAAAAAAAGTTGACTGTCATTTGTCAGAAATGTCATACCGAAAAAATATCTAGAATGAGGCTGTTTTGTAGCCATTAAAGCCCTATGTTAATGACAGTCATTAAATAATTTGTTATCGTTCTTTCGAAAGATTCATAGAATATTGTTTTAATAACTTTTTTTAGTTCAGCACTAAAAGTTAAAATTATTTAGGTATTTTACATCGTCGGATAGTTTCAGAGAGTGCTCCAAGTCGTCAAAGTTGCCTCAGTCTATAGATTGCATCCTAATAGAAGATACGATATTCTAACATTTTACTTTTTTTCGAAATGTGTATTTAATCGAAATTTAATGTGTATGTTACGGATAACGTAATAAACCAGGCAATGTGATTAATGGTTGTCCAGTCGTAAAACTTCAAACTAACAGTAACCTAACCTCATCTGTGGCTTGACCATTAATAATTATAAACTAAGCCACGGATGAGGTTAGGTTACTGTTAGTTTGAAGTTTTACGTTGTGAGACTTGGCAATGATTAATCGCATTGCTGACAACATGTACATTTGTACATATTCATAGTTCATAATAAAAAAGTATTGACACAGTTACGTACATAATCTTTAATAATTTATTTAATTTTTAACATATTAAAAGTAATAAAACTTCCATTTTCGATTTCAATTTGTCTCTACTTATTATAGTTGCTCCTTCCTCGTCGACAATGCATGAGGAGCATCAAAACATCCAATCATTTAAAAGTAGAATCGAGCTAATCAATAGGTAACATCATATGCAGCTCAAAAAGAAACATTTTAGCATTAACCAAAGAACCCTTCTCGTTTGTTGTTTTGTATGCGGACAAACTCTCTAATACAGTTCTTGATGTCTTCCACATCTTCGGGATTGATTTTGTAGGCGTAGTTCTTCATTGTACCCCATAAATAAATATCAAGTGGTGTAAGATCTGGAGAACGTGTGGCCTCGGGAGGTTCCTCTATTTCCTATCCACATAGCAAACCTTTCAATTAAGTAATTTACTACACGTTTGTCCATTGAGTGGGGGAGCACCATCTTGTTGAAAAATTAAATCTCATCGAGAATCCACAGCAATAGGATGTAGCAGCACGCCCAGATCGTTTGCAGGAATAAAATATTCCTGCCGACATTCAAGTACCGTCGTAGAAATGCCCGACTATCCAAATGTCAATAATGCTGCAGCAGACATTAACGGAGAGTCGCCTTTGTGATCTCACCTCTACAGTTGGGTAAAAAATGAATTTCATAAAATAAACTTCAACGATACTAAGGCTTTAGCAATGGAGGATAATAATCACAAAAGACTGATTTTATTAAAAATGTGCTATACTATTATTAAAGTCCGTTTACGTTAACCAGTCGCAACGCATAAATAAACTTGAAGTTGGCTCACCCTTGAAGCTTCATTTACGATGATGCGCGTTTGCGTACCGTGTACGCTAAACTCGCTCTTACGGTGTCAGCGTAATATGGAATGGAAAATGATATTGATGAAAATTAAATACACCACAATTAAATCAGACTCGTCACTCGCTATTTAAACATAACAAAGCCTAGTTTAAAAGAGGTGTTTGCCCTAAAAAGAGCAATTTTTAAACAGCGTCCGCGACAAATAATCTTTTTATTCTGCGAACCGAAAAAAATACATCAGCAAACGAAAGAAGTTTTTTTAATAAATCAACTTACCAGGCATCACTATCAGAGTCTTTTGATGTATAATTCATGTCTGAATCGGACGACGCCCCTGTATTTACAGTAAAAACTATGTTTTCCACAAGAACATCAATTATATGGTCAAGGTTCCACATTTCTTGTTCAATTTTTTGGGCGTGCCTCACACATTTTTCCCAATCTTCTGCGCTTACATTGGCGATTTCTTCCTTTAATAAATTTTCTACATCCTTTAGCTTAAATATAGTATTATTTACTGCCACAAATCCTTTAATTTGGGCCCAAATGAATTCTATCGGGTTTAAATCACAATCGTACGGAGGTTGGCGTAAAATTGTAATTTGATGCTCTTGGGCAATTCTTTCAATGTAATATGATTTGTAACTATCGTGATGTTGCCGTATAATCTCTAATAGCTCAATTTTGGTACGGGCATCTTCAAATGGAATGTCTTTTTCAATAAGCCAGTTTTTTAAATCGGCTTTGCGCAAACCGGATGTAGGGAGTCGCCCCACTTGACGAGAATCGTATGATGCATTGTCCATAACTGCAACTGCATTTGGTGGAAGTAACTTGCAAATTTTGCTAAACCATTCTTCGTAACCTTCAGCATTCATTTCTTTGTGATAGTCCTCTGGGCCAGATTTATTACCGTGGAATACCCAAAGTCCATCCTCAATAAATCCGTTTTCATTCCCAATATGGGTAATAATTAAACGTGATCCTTTCGCAGATGGATTCTTCAGTCCCTGAAGTCCCCTCAGTGGAAAGCCCCTGCAGAAATGCATCTCTTGAACTGGTTACAGTTGTAACCTGCCAAACCTTATTATGCGTATGAGCTGCATTTACAAAATAAATTATATGAATTTGAAATGAAAATACAGTAAGTAATCGATTTTTCTGAGAAATAACTCTCTCTTATCTAATGGCGTGCGTTATTATCATGTATTTGAAATGAAAATAGAGTAGGTAATTGATTTATCAGAGAAATGACTTTCTCTTTTCTAATGGCGTGCGTCATTATCACCACTCCATTGGAGACAAGAATTCCAGATTTCATAAAATAGAAAGTAAACATAAATAACTCACCAGCGTTAATCCAAGTTTCATAGGTAAAAAAATCTGTCGACTTTCTTCCCGATACTTTTTAATGGTTTTTAAAAAGTTTCGCCGCCACAGGACAATGTCTTTACGATCAACGCATTCTTTGATCGACGTGCATATTTAAATTTTAACTTTTTCTTTAGTATTTTAGAAAAAGTACCTAATTTAGAATTTGGTAAGGTTTCGTCGTCATTTACGGCTTTCAGTACCTTCCTTAGTGTTGGAGGCTCATTCCGCATAAAAAATTCATGAACCTGAGGAATACTCTAATTTGAATCAAAATAGAAGACAAAAATATTATGTCCTACCTTCTTTCTAATAGCAAATAAATCTGCATCATTAACTTGGTCTATAATAGAAGTTTTAATTTTAGTTTCTTTGGGAGATGAAAAATTGCGTTTTCTTTCGACTCTTTCAGTACTCTCCCTACAGAACGTACAGACAGCCCAACAATTTCTCCAAGTAAACCTTTAATAGCTGTTAGAGTCATTTCTGGATGCTGTTCACACAACCTCATAAAGTTTATTAACTATGATCTCCTTTTCGCGTCTGGAAATTTGCTACTTATTTCCTTTTTAAAGGAGTGTTTTCTTGATTTTCCGCCATTCTTGAATACTCACACAAATCTAACACTAGTACAAAACAAATGCAACCGCACAGTACAAACGTTAACGAGAACTGATTGCAAATACGTGTTTCCGCTTTTATGTGAAGTAGTTTAAGGATTAATTGCATTAGATTAGCATTGCTTATGGCTGTTTACGTCATTGCGACAGGTTATTGTGGACAAGGTTTTAATCAAAATTCCTATAGTATGAACTAGTGGTGGATTATAACGTATACAATTCTCGATGCTTCTCAGAGTATTGAGACCTATTTACGAGAAGCGTTGAAATATACACTATATTCGTCCATCTTTATTTTAAATACAGATTTGTATATATTGCCGTTTCTATCACTCCCACGGGTTTGACAATTCGAGTGACCTTCAAGAGTATCATCCATGCTTATGTGCACGCATAGACGTGCATCTGGGTAACTTGTTAAATGCTTTATTGTCAGTACTTCCGATAACGAAATGCTATGACATGCTGCTAGTGTTTAGCTTGAAGTCTCGAGAAGTGTTAGACAACTTTTTTATTTCCCGATGCGTGGGTGTTAGGAGTAGCGTTAACGCACACCACTAATATGAACCATAAATCAGATGCGACATCTTGGGCGCTAAACGCTTGTATTTCTTACCCTCTACACACATAACATCCTAATAAAACACGTGCACAAACACACACAAGCTTTTCTCATTTAAAGAACAGAGGAAATGACGGAAACATCTCAAAATGTCGAAGCACTAGGACCCTAATCAAAATGTTACATTATTCTCCCCTGTTAAATAGTTACCAATCCTTCAAAACCAATTTAGCAGTATCTCCTTTGTTAAGCCAATAATATTTACTGCCTCATAGATCTTTCAAGATTATAAAAGACATTACTATTAGCCACAATAATTAATTGCTACTAATACAACAGTATTTAGTCAGAGCTGATCAATTAATAAAAATAATATGTATTTATTCTAACAATAAACAATATACATAAGATACTTAATTTTAATTTAATTATTTATTTTGTGTTTATGCAAAGATCAATGACAGTCAAGCACGATCATTTTACGCCGCCATTTTATAAAAAGATAGGTTGCCGCGAAACAAAACAAAACAATTGCCTTTAAATTAATTTCGTTTTGCAAGTTGAAGGTTTTTAGAAATTAAATATTGAAATTTGTTTAATTAAAGATTTAATCTTAAATAAACTGTTTAAGTGGTTTTAAACTGCACATGATTCATTTATAGTTAGTGTTTCATATTGTTTGGTATGTGATTTCTAAATGGATTAAGAATTTTGGACCAGGTAGAAAGCGTATAACCATGGGACGACGGGAACTCCTTGTGTTACTTTTCGACCACATTTAGGGATCCCTAATATTAGAAATTCTGCGAAAAACCATATACGAAGATAAGGTGCCGTTTAAAATCAAGGTAAGTCCCTTTGTTGGGTTTTATCTACCTATAGTATTGATCCATTTAGAAACTCGCATATATTAATTTCGAAATACAGTCCACTTATTTTCGTTGTAAGGAACGGGCTTCATTTTGCTTTCGTTTCTTATTTTCGGAAGTCCGTACTTATCAATTTGTTTAATTATCGGAATTGCAAGGAGATGATTCAGCATAAGCTGCTCTTCCATCATCTCCTTGGAGTTAACGGACGAATAACTGCAGGATTATTACACAAAAATTCCAGTATACATTTATAACAAATCAATTACACAAAGAATCAATTACATAAACTGTTTACGAACTGGTGTATCAATCGGTTAGTTGTAACTTTTTAAACAAAACTTTTTAAATTGCTTAATAGCAAGCTTTTTGATGGAAAAGGGTACCTCATTATAAATTTTTGACATTATAGGTAAAAAAATGTTGGTAAAAAAGTAGTATTATCTCTAGGAATAGTTAACAGATCACTATGCCGCAAATTTATATTGTGCACATCCGTTCTGTATCTTATTTTATTGTATAAATAGGGAGACTGCTTGGCAGATATTATCTTTAGGTAGAATGCAGCTGCTTGTAAGAAAAACCTTTTTTTCAAATGAAGCAAACCTGTATCAATTAATTTATGCGAAATGTGTTCATATTTCGGAATTTCATAAATAAGATGTAAACAAGTTTTGAACACGTTGAATACGGTAAGTTGTCTCATAATCCAGACAAGGGCCATATACAGGAGCAAAGTAATTAAATTGTGATAAGACCATGGATTCGCATAGTAAGAATTTGTATTCTTTAGTTAAATAATCTTTATGGGGATAGATCAGTTTTAAGTTATAATAAGCTTTTTGTATGTATTTAGAGATTTGCTTCCTGAATCAAAATGTTTTGTCAAAAATTATTTCTAAATTCTTAGCATTTTCTACTATAGGTACTTCAATTTTACCAATTTTAATAGGTGGCACTTTATTTTCCTAATAATAGAGCACATGATTTCGAGGGATTTAACATTAATGCATGTTGTAACGAAAATTCAGATACACCTTTGAGGTCATTATTTAAAATTTTAGTTGTTTCTTTGATATCACTCGACTTAAGGCCCCCACACAACCACAAAGTCCGTGTGTGTACAGAGTGAATAGTAGAGGTTCCAATATGGATTCTTGCGGTACTTACCCCTCTAATAACATCGACAGGTGAAGATATGTACCTCATTAGCCACTTTAACTTTTGTGTTCTATTACATAAATAGTTTCGGACCAGACCAATCGCATTTTCACTCAGACCTAAATAATGTAATATTCTGCTTTCCTAAAAAATTGCAACATCTAGAAGGAGGGGGAATATTTTATTGAAACTTTCACCAAATAACTATGAAAACTTAATAAATTAAATCTTAACACAAAAGTCAAATTCAATTGTCGTTAAAGCACAAGAAGTCAATAATGCGTTTGAGCTCCGCGCAATCTTATACACTCATTTACTCGGCGAGGCATGCTTGAAATTAAATGATCAATTTCTTCTTGAGGTATCTGATCCCAAGCTACCTGAAGCTGGTCTCGAAGTTCCTCCAAAGTGTTTGGGGGATGAGGTAGGCGACGCAATCTTCGATCCATGGAATCCCATACATGTTCAATCGGCGATAAATCTGGTGATCTGGCCGCCCAAGGTAACATATGGACGTCATTGTCTTCTAAGAACTGGGTACTGATACGTGCTGTATGAGGACGTGCGTTGTCTTGTTGAAAAATAGCACCTTCTTGCGCTTGGAGATATGGTAAAACAACAGGCTCTAAAACGAAATCAATGTACCGTCGGGCGTTTAAAGTGCCTGGAATGAACACTAAAGGTGACCGACTTCCATGGCGTATTGCGCCCCATATCATTACTCCTGGTGTTAAGGCTGTGTGACGCTCTTGAATAAAAGCCTGATTTCGTCGTTGGCTTCTGAGTCTTCTCACCCTTGCGCGACCGTCTGATCTCCACAAACAGAATCGGGATTCATCGCTAAAGACAATTTGTTGCCATTCTTGTCCCCAGAGTTGCCTCTCCATGCACCAGTTTAGCCTGGCAATCCTGTGTTCCCGAGTAAGAGGAATCCGGCAGTATGGACGATAAGATCTCAGGCCGAAGGATCGAATGCGTCGGTAAATCGCGCTCATAGAGATTGCATGGCCTATTGCCCTTACCCAGTCCACTCCTATTGACCGCGACGTCGCCCATGGATCTCTTGTAGCCATTCGTCGAAGAAGACGTTCTTCTCGCTCACGAGACAACCTGGGACGTCCACTACCTCGACGACGTACACTTAGATGTTCGTTTGACCACATTCGGCATGTCCGCAAAATTGTCGCTGCATTTCTGCCAAGCCGTCTTCCAATTTCACGGTACGACAAACCAGCTTCTTGCATGCCCACAATTCTCCCTCTTTTAAAGTTAACTGATGAAATCGCGCATTTCTTCTCACTGGTGGCATTTTGTATCGTTAGATGACAGAATGAAATGTTTACCATGGAAATGAAGTCATGGATAATAAAGAAAATGAATGTATCGTTAGATGACAGAATGAAATGTTTACCATGGAAATGAAGTCATGGATAATAAAGAAAAGGCCAAAAGAAAATGGGTCTTCGGCAAAAGAAAAAAAAGCCAAATCTTCGATATACGTGGAGTTTTTGCACCCACATACTCATCAATGCTTATTAACAATATAAGCGACGATGTGTGCCAAAAATTAAAAATTTTTAATTAGTACATCTGGGTGTTGCATTTTTTTAGGAAAGCAGTGTATTTTGAAAAGTAAATCATGATTTATTGCATCAAAAGCTTTACTATAATCTAATAAAACTAAAAAAGTAGATTTTCCTGCATCGCACGCTTTAAAGACATCATCAGTAATGTGAGATAAAGCAGTTGTACAGCTGTAGCCACACCGAAAATCCGATTGATATGTTGGTAATAATCTATTATTTTCTAAGTATTCACAAAGTTGCATGTTAATAACCTTTTCAAATATTTTCGAGAGTGTAGGGAAGATGCCGATTGGTCTATAATCCTTATAATCGACAGGGTGTTCTGTTTTCTCTATCAGTATTATCAGAGCTGACTTCCAACTATCAGGAAACAACAACAAGTTAATTATGTGTACTAAAAATTGTATAATAAAAGGGCAACATAACAAATCATTTTGATATTTAATTCATCTAATCTCGTAGAACTACTTTTTAAAGAATTAATTATTTTGAAAAACAATCTCGGAATCTATAAGCTTAAAGTTAAAAACAATATCATTACCTGACGTATTATTTATGTAGAAATCTAATGTGTTCTGATCGACAGCCATAGAAGGAATGCTATCGACAAAAAACTTGTTTATTTCATGAATGTTACCATCAAACGAGTTATTAGCATTATTTTTGAAATGTACAATATCTAGACGTTTGAATTCTTTCCACATCATATTAGAGTTACTGCTAGCAAGCTTAAACTGTAAGTATAAGCTCGTTTTTCATTTTTTTATAATGATGTTTGTGTAATTTCGCAACACCCTGTAATATTCACATGCAGCTGTGGTTTTAGACATTTTAAATTTAATTTTTGCTTTAATCAATCATTTCCTGAATTACATATGCACCAAAAAACAAAAAGGTTGACCGGTTTACTGCTAAGGTTGACCGGTTTACTGCTAAGCTTGACACTGACAGCGGTAGACGATACGAAGAACTTCTTCAAGAATTGACGACATCTACAGACTATCAAAAAACTATCCTAAAAGAACAAGTCCAAATTCTAAATGACACAAAACAAGCATTGAGACCCTTGCACAAAATCAACATCTGCTAAGCCAAAATCTAAATAAAATTATTCTTAATACTACTGCAAAAATTCGTGAAATCATAGGAACCCTAAATACATTTACTGTACTAGACCAGCCAATTTAATCTTTACAACTATTCATCACAACTTGTATGGATCTATAAAACTTAACTTTTGCCCAAAACCATCAGTGATATTTGTCCCTAATTGATAACGATTTGTTATCCGTATTAGCTCAAATTTCAAACACTTTACAGAGACTACCTACAAGACAAAATTTGGACATCATATACCCAATTAACCATGAAGATTTATATCTTTATGAATCCCTAATTTGGATAAAGGCATATCAAAAAAACACCACATTCACTTTTATATATGAAATTCCTTTAATGAAACCTTCTACAGAACACCATAATTATAAATATATCACTAAGTGTAAACAAGTGCTGTTTTAAACTTTCTTTTCGAGAGCATTTATAACATTACATTAAAACGGTTTATCACTACTATGAGTGAGCAGGTGCCTTTTCAAATTTTGTTTATGCGAACATTTATAATTACAAATATTACATTCAAATGGCTTCTTATTACCACTATGAGTGAGCAGGTGTTTGTGCAAAGTTACTTTTCGTGAGCTTTTATAATTACAAATATTGCACTCAAATGGTTTTGCATCAGTGTGAGTGAGCAGGTGCCGCTTAAAAGTTTCTTTTAGTTAAAATTTATAATTACAAATACTACATCCAAATGGTTTCTCACCACTATGAGACAGCAGGTGCTGTTTCAAATGTTGTTTTCCTAAGCATTTATAATTACAAATATTACATCCAAATGGTTTAACACCACTATGAGTGAGAAGGTGCTTTTGCAAACTTTCTGAGCATTTATAGTAATTACAAATATTACATCGAAATGGTTTATCACCACTACGAGTGAGCAGGTGCCTTTGCAAATTTCCTTTTCGTGAGCATGTATAATTACAAACATTACATCCAAATGGTTTCTCACCACTATGAGTGAGCAGGTGCTGGTTTTCGTGAGCATTTATAATTACAAATATTACATACAAATGGTTTATCACCACTATGAGTAATCAGGTGCTTTTGGGAATTTCCTTTTTGTGAGCATTTATAATTACAAATATTACATTCAAATGCTTTATCACTTCCATTAGTATGCCTACCTTGCTGTATATTTATGTTCATTGTACTTTTATAATGTTTACATTACATAATTATGATTGTTGTAAAAGCTGTCCTCTTAGAACATTTTGTTATAAAAATTTTAAAAATGTTTTAATCCATCATCATATTGTAATGAGCCGGGGTCCCTACCCACTTGACGATCACGGCCCAATTTACTCTACCCGCGCAAAATTCAAATATTTAACAAACCGGAAATTGCCACAGTATTACCAACCTTACAAATGACAAACTTTATAATGATAAATATAACAAAAAGAACAAACTTGACATTTAACAAACTGGATCCTACGTTGTGATTATTTTTTATAACACGTGACCAAGGTTGATAACGATTGATCTACTTTATACGGACGGAGAAAGAGAAAACACAAGTAAAAGAACACAAATAAAAGAACAATTAAATATGATTGTATTATTTTATTAATTTATTCTTAATCTTGAGCGAGGAGGGACGTATTTAAACTGATACAAATAAATGGCTAGTTCTCTAAAAACCTCCTTGAAATTATATGCTAGCCCAGCTTAAATACGTACACGCTTCAAGTTTATTATGTGATCAAATGATTATTTAGTTTGGTTACAATAAACAATACTGATCAATAAATCAATTTATCAAGTTGATACAGTTGTGTGATTATACTAGGAATTTATAAATAGACAAACGCAAATCTTTCAACATAAAACATCAAAATTGAGTGAAATAGTCAATCAAAAAGATTTACAGATAAACTAGAAAAGGTAAAAGTGCCAGATTAAAGTAAATACACAAGAACTACTGAACAAAAATCATATCATATTTGACATAGCAATAGATACGTTGTGACCATACATTTATATACACATAAAAGACACATACGAAATAAGAAATATCAGTAAATAAAATAATGGTTTGAGGGTTCTCTTACACGGCCTATCATGGGCTTTTTACCACCGTGGAGCCTTCCTCTCTTAAATAAATAAATAAAAGTTTAAGGGTTTTCTCACACGGCCTATCATGGGTTTTCATACCACCGTGGAGATTAATACCTAGGGGAATAACCTTTTAGTCACAAAGTATAACATTTAGTTAGGTTAGAAACATTAACCTAAAAATCTATAAGTACTGGCAATAAAACACATAACAGTAGTACTCGTATCCACATAAATGCACAAATGACATTCCTAGTTAGCAATACTTAGTTGTAAGGATACTACAAACGTTAATAAAACATTGTTTTCTAATATCATTTACACTTCAAAAGACAAGTTTATCAAATATTAAAAAGTATCAAAGGAATCTAGTTACTGTATAGATTTCGATATTTATATATATATTCAAACGAGAGATTTGGGTTTCAGATTAATTAAACAATACAAAAATTACACCACACAACTAGAATCAACATAAATTCAATTAACAGAAACACTTACATGAATTTATATTCAGTTTTTAAAACCAAACCAATATGGCTACCTCCTACCTGTTTTACATTTTTTCTCATCTCCAACAAAACAAAAA
Source organism: Agrypnus murinus (assembly GCA_929113105.1). Classification (NCBI taxonomy): domain Eukaryota; kingdom Metazoa; phylum Arthropoda; class Insecta; order Coleoptera; family Elateridae; genus Agrypnus; species Agrypnus murinus. The sequence continues at coordinate 153,574,638 of OV816027.1, forward strand.
AACAAAAACGAATCGTTCCCTAACTACAAAAAAATCAAAACTACCAACATTATAGAATCTGTAATAAACATCCCTAAACATAAAATCAAGTTACCAACCCCAAAGAAACTGTAATAAATATCCCCAACATTTTATATTGAAACAAATAGTTGTATTTTTGAAATCAATTACATATTTTGCCTGAACCTGTATGTAATAACAGAACTAGGTAAATTGATTATTACGAAAATTGTGTTGTAACTAAATGACTTTCTACAGCTACTTTGATAATTTTGGTTGACTGTAGGTCTGACTACTACAATATGATGGTTTGTTGGAAATGTAAAGATGATCTTTATTACCCCAAAACTGTTTGTTTGTAAAATTGTTCTCAACTGTTCAAACCCTGTTCTTAAAAGTTCAAAAGTGTTCTAGTGATTAAAAACATCTGAGAGCAGACTAACCATAGACAATAGAGGGATTTATTCATGGAGGAATACTTTACTCCTTGGATTTACTAGAATGAGTATACCATATGCGCGATATGGGAATATACGGGCGCGGTCATTTTGATACAACCTTTTGGCGCAAAATTGGAATGTTATCTTTAAGATTGCAATGACGAGTTTTCAGTCTTTTTTTGCGTAATATTAATAACTGTGATGATATTTTAAACATAAAAAAATAATTAAGGATATAAAATAATTTTAATATAAATTTCTTTTAATTTAATCTAAATCATCAACCATAAGATTGTAACCCAAAGACAATTAAGATTTTGCTTATTTTGTTTCTAATGCCAAGATTGCCGTGTTACATATCTTGGATAAAATATGGTTACAATATTGTTCAGTAAGATATTTCTAAAATTAACGCTTAAAAGCCTAGAGACTCTACTATTACTACTAGGTAGGTTAATTAAGGAAATAAGAAAGTAACATAAACTAATAATTTAAAGTTGTAATATTGTCTTTATTAATTAATAATATGTTTTATTTTGCAACAGAATTAAAATTCAATTTACACGAAACAAAATACAAAAGAAACATATAATTTTAGGTGACACAGCACTGACTGATAGCGTTATGAATTTTATGTTTCACTTACATATTATTTGCTGTTTATACCTGTGATACGAACTACATAAACAACTCCATAACAACCAGGGCATTATAAGCGGGCGTTACAATTCATAACGCCCGCTCATGGTTTACTTTACAATCGGAGCCGGCGTTACCTTCAATAGTAATTTGGATCATTAGATCAGAAACTGCGTAGGAGTATGTTGCAACACAACAAATAACGAGTATTTGGGCGTAGTTTCTGGGCGCGTGATCCACGAATTCTTTTGTGCCGACAAAAATTTCTTAGCTAAAATTAACCTTTATTTTAGATGACATTAGTGCTATTAGGGCTTTTTTGTTTTTATGATGGTAATAACAAAAAACATTTGAATTTAAATTGTCATTTATCTGTTTGACTTTTGCAAATTTAGTAAAAGTTGTTACATGGTTGTTACCATCCCATAAACATAATAAAAATTCCTAATTTTTGCCATGCTTTGTTTTTGGACTATTTTGAGAGCTGCTATATTACAATTACAATTAAAATAAAATTGGACGGCGGTACAAAAACTTTATTTTTGCATAGTACATAAGTAATTATTATTACAACATAAAAAACATATACAACATTATTTAGTAGCATCTTTTCTAACATGGAACTGACTGACAGCTATGAAACGTCCCTGAAAACGAAACAACACGAAACTTTTGCGAATTTTTAACAATCTTCCATATATCGTCGATAGTCATCTTAACCATCTCATCCCATCGCAAAGCACCAAAAACACCCATAACCAAAACTACCTGTTATTATGCATTTACGTAACAACACGCAACATAAATAAATGTTAGCCTTTTACCTTATGTAGAAGACATGTTCATCCTTTATAAACGTCAAAACCTGATCTCCTGTCAAAACCCTAAACTTTTTTATAATATATCCTTTTGACTTTTGTTTCGGAAATGAAATCAAGCGACTATAGTGAGAAATGTCAACGTTGTCATTAACAATTAAAGTCGACTTTAATATGGAATATTTTGTCCACAACGAGTTGGGACTATATTTGTCAGCCTGCAACGAACGAACAAAATAAACAAACATATTGTAGGGAAGTCATTAATTAGTAAAACACGATAATAACATACCAATTCCTGAAAGTAGGCCAACATCACCGTCTCGTTTACCATTTTAATTCCACTTTTCAACTTGTAGTTAACAAAAATTTGAATTCGGAATTACTTAAGTTTAGCAAAGCAGCCCCGATATCGCCAATTTTTTTTTAAGCATAAAACACCCCCTCACAACACTCACAACGCAAAAAAAAGTGCGGAAAAGCGTAGTTTTCAAGAAAAAATTTTTGAAAGTTCACCACAAAAGAGGCTTCTCCGAGCAGTCATGATCAGCTGCAACGTCACATTTGCAGGTAGGAGACACCACAAAAAGCACAGTATGAGAACCGCAGGTAGCGATGTCCTGGTTGCCATTTGGCACCTAACCTAACCTAACCTAACCTAGCGATATAGTACTAACCTAACCTAACCTAACCTAACCTAACCTAGCGATATAGTACTAAATGGCAATTGAAATTACAGTTTCATACCAAATGGCAATTGAAGTAATACTAATGACGAATATGAGAGAAAATACAAACACGATCAAGACAATCATACCGATTTCCAAATGAAAATAACCTCACTTTAAACGCAGTTTCGGGTGCAATGTAAAATTTTATTTTGTGGCAAATACGCTTTTCCGCGTGTTTTTTTTTTGGTGGGGGTGTGTTCTTAGGGTGTGTTTTATGCATACGAAACAAATCAGCGAAATCGGGGCTGTTTTGCTAAACTTAAGTTTTACCTTGAATTCTTTTTCATAATTTACTCTAGACTTTGTTGGCAATAAGTTTTCAGTGGCCCTTTTCGGTTTTTTCAAAATACCTTCCGGAACATCAAACTTTTGCTCCATCATCGTCACCGAACAAAACGCATGTATGCAGTCGACGCTACTTTCAACTGTTTCAAAACAAATGAGAAACGAATGTTAGCAACACCAAGGTTAGTATTTTTACGCGTTTATCATAATTTTATTATTATTATTAGATAAATCGGGCGACTCCCAACCCTCGGGCCCTTCAGGCCCTCGGGCTGGAACATCGTCGCCCTCTTTGCATTATCATCATTCTAACGCCCTTGGTACATAAATAACTATTATAAATTATCAACTATAATAATGTCTGTTCCCACATTTACTCAATTCCTGATACCCCTCTCCTTTACAAAAAGGAAGTGCCTCTCTTCATTAATAAGAGATTTTATTAGTGACGTAAACCAACAAATTCGAGAAGTAGGAAATCTTCAACAGCCTGTTGACAGTTGAGATATATGCTTGTAACTTGCAAAAAGTTAATAGGCTCACAAACAGATCTTATCAAATTGATAGGAATAATTCAAATTGCCTACGTTAAAAGAATGTTTGTCTTGTCTTGAAAATAGAGCTACTGCTGTAGAAGTTAGTAATATTCAAGAAAATAAAATTAAAGAAAAACCTCATATATCCCATTTTGTTATTAAATCAAAAAGTGATTATGAGCACCTATTGTTCTACAGCTGACCATAAACTCTATAATTATTAAAAAACTCTATGTTTAAGTAGCCATTCGGAACAATATAAGCCGACATTTAATTGCGCCACATCGCAAATGACTACGATTCATTGCTTCATTTGGACAAGCAAAAAGTGTCAAGTATTGAATGCTTATACGTTGAACGATACCTTATATATTTCTTTTTTTAAATAAATGAAACAATATTTTTTAATAAATGACTATAACAATTATTTTAGTCTGTTGTTATAAAAAGTAAGAATTTATAAAATAAACTAATTATCAGATAATTTAGTTGCGAAAGAATTAATTACGCAGAAAATACTCACTTAAAAAAGTCCAAGATTTGGTAAAAGAAAGCAGCTTTAATTTTATGAAATTTTGAATGAAATTTTTGTTTTTGAAACATTACATGGATGATTCCTTTTGCTGGCCAACTTTGACAAAACTTATTTAACTACTGTGTTATTTAACAATGTAATTGCTTTTCCCTTCTATAATCATGTAAAGTTCTTTTTAAAATAATAACAAAAATACTGTTTAATCGTCTATTCAAAAGAGAGATATTATTTACATACACTAATTAAAAACGCTACAATTATAAACTAATTAACGAACTTAAATGCTAGACATTTACAAACTTAAAGTAGACTATTTATTTTTAATACAACATTCATTTATAACATTTATTTATTCACTAATATTCGCCTATTAACTAATTACACAAAGCACATTTCAATTCACCGGTTGCATACTAACTGAACTCTCTTCTATCCGGGACGACGTTTTATAACTTCCATGTAAACGGTCTTGCAAACGCTGGAACATACCCGTGTATTGTACCTCGTCTAACCGCCTGATGCGTCATATACGCGGCCCGTGTCGAATCTTTTAGTATGTTCTCGTGGGTGTATAACATTTCGCTCTGGAATGTTCTGCCGCCTTCGTATAGGGATTCTCCTATTTGTTACAATCCTATATATTTGAATCAATGAAAAATATTGGGAGATAAAACAAATTATATCGAAAACAATATTGAAATACATTTTTTTGTTAATTTCTATTCATAATACATATAAAGTACGAGGGTCGTTTTTTTTCAACCTCCGATAGGCTATAAATAAAAGACAAATGTATATAAAAAAGTCATTTTATTACTAAAAGTTCTGTATACCTATGGTTACTTGTGGACATACTCACTATAAAGATTGAGGCATTTGTTGTATCTGTGGACAGGCTTTCTAATACTGTCTTCATAAAATGTTGCCGCCAACGCATTTAAATGAGTCTTGACGTTGTCTTGAAGATCCTCTGTAGTTTGGTACTGTCCTACTGTCTAAGTACTGTCCTCCTAGCCACGTCTTCAGTTCAGGGAAAAGGTGAAAGTCACTCGGTGCTAGGTCGGGACTGTATGTCAGGTGATCGAAAATGTCCCATTGAAATTGCTCAAGGAGCCGTTGTGTTGCAACAGCACTGTGTGGACGGGCTTGTCATGGATCAGAACAAATTCCAAAAGTCAGCATTTCTCTTTTCTTGTTTTGAACGTCTCTCCGCAAAGTTTAGTCGTAAAGTTTCACAATAAACTACCGAGAATCTTCAAGACAACGTCAAGATTCATTTAAATGCGTTGGCGGCAACATTTTATGAAGTCAGTATTAGAAAGCTTGTCCACAGATACAACAAACGCCTCAATCTTTATAGTGAGTATGTCCACAAGTAACCATAAGTATACAGAACTTTTAGTAATAAAATGCCTTTTTTATATACATTTGTCTTTTATTTATAGCCTATCGGAGGTAAAAAAAAACGACCCTCGTATATGCCAAGGAAACAACTTTATTCCAAAGAGCACAAACTTACAGCAAAATAAATCACACATATAAAGAACCAAGAAAATGCGGTATATCAGCACTTAAATTAATCTTTTGTCTGGGTAGCCAACAGGTCATGTCTTCTCAATATTGCACACACAAGTACTTGTAGAGAGCACCGAATGTCACAAGAAAATTACGTTTTAACTTCTTTTCCGGTCTTTCAGAATTTTCAAGAATTCCACAGGTAACATCAAATCGTGTGCCAATAATGCATTATCTGAATTAGTTTCTGTAAAGTAATATTAGGTGGTAAAGTAGATACCTCTATATTATGTTTACGTGTTTTCGCGGAACGAGGTCAGCAGGCACATTTAAAATTCTTTTAAAACAGAAAATACTTATCTTAATAGTCTTTTAACTTGCATAAATACAACAACAAAGTATTTTATATCATGATCCATGATACTGAAAAGTAATTCAATGTAACTTTTTCTGAGCTGACAAGCAGGAAAAGCTGAAGAAAACCATTTCAGAAAACATCCACGAAATGTTAAGTAAACCATAAAACAGTCAGAAATTTTAAAAGGGTCCTTTAATGATTGTTAAAATCTTTCTACATTGCAGTAATCCCACATATAATTCTCTATCAGTGGTGCCGTTCTTATATCATGTGAGTACCATCATGCATTAGAATCTAAACAATTGTGCCTGTATGCCCAGAAATATATTTAGTCAACACTAAACAACATTTTGAAGTAATCTAACATAAAGGTGTATGTATCCTTTTGAACCTCACATAAATATCGGCTGCATGTTTGTAATTTATTTTATAATTTTTCTTAACAATCTAAGGGGGATACATTATCTCAATTCTAAAAATAATTTTCGAAAAGGAATCCTCACTTAAACAATTCAATTTAATTAATATTAACATGCACACAAACACACATTTTTTAAGTAAAGGATGCACAATTTGAGTTTGCTTTGATAAAGGTAATGATTATCTTGTTTTGGTATGTGGAAGGTTAGCACAAGAATTTTTTCAGATTATGATGTGTTAGCTAGTATTCTGGTAGAAATTCATCTAGAATATAATAAAGCAGTTGTTATGAAGGTGTATGCATAATTAAACTGACATTAGGTTGAGTTTCTTACTGCTAAAAACATGCTTGCAGATTTGCGTTCATCAACGTAAAATGAATTCATATTATTTTAGTTGCATAATCAGTAGTCATTGATTTAAAATTATTATAAAAGGTTAGTTAAACATGTAGTTTTAAGTAAATTATTATAATTAGTTAAGACTTTGAAGTTTGTCATCGTCAATAAATAATTGAGCTTATTAAGCATTATTAAGGAGCTAATTGAGCGTAAACCAATTCGTTGTCCCCTAAGGGAGGGCCGTGGTCATAGACTCAATGCAGGTGGGCCACGTTAAATAAAACTTTGGAACTTGTCAATAAATAGTAGGGCTAATATGTGATTTAAACACTATAGGTTAGTCATTAGTGTGTTATATATTTTTGTAATCAGTGAAATAAGAGCTTTCTCTACATATTCTATCAATTTTAAATTTCAGTGTAAACGTTGTACCTAGTAGTAATTAATGGTTACATTTATTTGGCAAACGTTGATGTATTGTTTTGGAAAAATTCAATTGTTTTTTGTAAAAGTATAAGTAGATATGACTGATGTGAGTTGAATAAGCGATTTAGTAGCTTTAAACCACGAAAGGGTAAGGATGTATTTTTCCTGCTACTCAAACTCTACTTAAAATCTAAAAGTTAAAATTAATTAAAAAGTGGGGTTAAATTTTACTTCCACAAAAATAAATAAAAAGTGAGGTTAAAATAACATCAAATAAAAATAATTGTTACTTGAAGGAACTAAAAGCGTTCTTTAAGAACTTTTTAAATTAACTAAATAAAAAAGTACGGTTAATAACAAAATTTATTAAAGAAAATTTAAAAACATGTTTATGTAAACAAGAAGAAAGACACATCATAGCCACAAATTTGTAGTCGTTTGTGTTTTTCGCAAGGATAACGGAAACTAATAATATATCAACTAAATATTTAGGCGAATGTCGAAACGAATATTTATATACTACTACATATATGTGCTACTAGGATATATGACACCTTCCAAGTGTCAGAGAATATAGTCTATACATCAAAGTTATACATATGAGGTTATATTTCACTTCATAATTTGTTTTCCAATAGCAGTAATCCACAATAGGCATAAAATATGTGTCGCATTTGCGCTTTTAAAGGTAGTAGGCTATTTCTGAGCGGAAATGTTAAATATATCGAGAATTCTTATATTTCTGAAAGAAAGTATTGAGTATAGTATCGCCATGGCAGACTTTAGTGTACCAAGCAGGAGCTGTAAAAAGGCATCGCTGTAATTTTACCCATATTCTCAAGGAGTATTAGATTATATTTGTTTGAAAAAATGCAAAACAAAATTTGTCATCCAATTCTTAGTTAGAATTAAAGTTCCTAAATATAAACTGAACTCTGCGTTATTTAGAGTTAAGTCACGCATGTCAAATTTCCCTAGTGACATTTCATATTTTGAAACCATTTATTAGAAGGTTGGTAATCATAAAAATTGGTTAAATAAATTAAACTGTCAGTATGACAATTATATAAATCTGAAATTCAGTACAATTAATACTTTATTAAAAGCTGTCGTAAAACTGATTTATGTACTATAGTAGTTTTAAAAATTCTCTACAAACAGTAAATAAATGATAATGTGCACATTACAAATGTTTACATACATAAAAATAAACATGACAGCATAACCTAAAATTAACAACTGACAGCTGCTGAATGTTGCCACTAAAGTAAAAAGAGAGAAAAAACTATCTCTGTTTCAGACAGCTTAGTTGTAGCCTAGAAAGAGATAGATTTTGACATCCGTGTCCTAACTTTTTCAAGGAGTATAATAGATCATAGATACCTGTGTAAATCTTACTGGACAATGTTCTATTGAATATAATTTTTTTTGGTTGTTAAAGGGTTATTAATGATTCTCTAATAATTCATCTGCACCTTTAACAGAATTTACATAAATAAAAAATAGAAATTTATATTGTTAATTTAATTAATAATTATCAATGAAAATATATAAGGCCAACCAATTTAAAGAGGAATGTTACAATTTACTTACTTAAAAAAATTCACTAAATGTGATTTTTGTTTATTTAACAAGTACCTACCTGTAATTGATAATGCTTTATTATTTATAAGAAAATGAATTGCTAAATTGATAATATGCTTTTAGGAGTGTTATTTTTCAATATTACAAATGTAGAAACACACAGTTGACATTATTCTAACCAAGATTTGGAAAGACAATTTTTGTTTTATATTTTCTGAAGTAAATATAATCTAGTACTCCTTGAAAATATGGGTAAAGTTACAGTGTTGCTTTTTTTACATGGTATCGCGATACCTTTCAAAATAAGTATCGGTATCATGATACTTGTGAAAGAAAATATAGAGTATAGTATCGCGATACTTTTAAAAAGTATCGCGATACTTTTTAAAAGTATCGTCCTGACCACTGCTGCTTTCCAATTTCAAAAATCAGGTCACCTTAATTAAGACATGTTACTTGCTATATGTGTACAACATTAATTAAACTGTCATATCAAATGTTTTAGTTTTTATTGTAGAAAACTATAAATTAGTATATTTGTACAATTTTTACATAAATCTGTTGGTTAGCCTAAGTACTTCAACCATTTGCTCAAGAAAAGTATTATTCACGTGGTGGCAAATGGTAGAAAATCAATTTTATTGCTAGATTACAAATATTACATCCAAATGGTTTATCACCACTATAAAGTGCTCTTGCAAATTTACTTTAACAGAGAATTTATAATTACAAATATTGCATTCAAATAATTTCTCACCGCTATGAGTGAACACGTGCTGTATTAAATTTTATATTTGCGAGCACCAGGTTCTGTTCAAAGTTTTCTTTTCAAGGGCATTTATATTTACAAATATTACCATATCCAAATGGCTTCTCACCACTATGAGTAATAAATAGGTACTATTACAAAGTTTCAAAAATTTGTAATAGCAAATATATTACAGCCAAATAGTTTCTTAGAACCATGAGAGAGCAGATGTCGTTTCAACCTTTCTTTTTATGAGCATTGATAATTACAATATATTACTAAAATCACTATGAGTGAGCAGGTGCTTTTTTAAATGTTGCTTTTGTGAGAATTTATAATTACAAATATTGCATCCAAATGGTTTATCACCACTGTGAGTGAGCAGGTGAAATTTTAAACTTTGTTTTCGTGAGCATTTATAATTACAAATATTGCATCCAAATGGTTTATCACCACTGTGAGTGAGCAGGTGCACTTTTAAACTTTGTTTTCGTGAGCATTTATAATTACAAATATTGCATCCAAATGGTTTATCACCACTGTGAGTGAGCAGGTGCGGTTTTAAATTTTGTTTTTGTGAACATTTATAATTACAAATATTACAACGAAATGGTTTATCACCAGTGTGAGTGTGCAGGTGGTTTTTTAAAGTTTGTTTGTGTGTGAATTTATAATTACAAATATTGCATCCAAATGGTTTATCACCAGTATGAGTGAGCATGTGCTTTTTTAAATTTTGTTTTTGTGAGCATTTATAATTACAAATATTGCATCCAAATGGTTTATCACCACTGTGAGTGAGCATGTGCTGCTTTAAATCTTTTTTGCATGTGAATTTATAATTACAAATATTGCATCCAAATGGTTTATCACCACTGTGAGTGAGCATGTGCTGCTTTAAATTTGTTTTGCATGAGAATTTATAATTACAAATATTGCATCCAAATGGTTTATCACCACTGTGAGTGAGCAGGTGCGGTTTTAAATTTTGTTTTTGTGAGCATTTATAATTACAAATATTACATCCAAATGGTTTATCACCAGTATGAGTGAGCAGGTGGTTTTTTAAAGTTTGTTTGTGGGTGAATTTATAATTACAAATATTGCATTCAAATGGTTTATCACCAGTATGAGTGATCATGTGCTGTTTTAAATGTTGTTTTTGTGAGCATTTATAATTACAAATATTGCATTCAAATGGTTTATCACGAGTATGAGTGAGCATATGCTGCTTTAAATTTTGTGTGTGTGAGTATTTATAATTACAAATATTGCATTCAAATGGTTTATCACCAGTATGAGTGATCATGTGCCGTTTTAAACTTTGGTTTAGTGAGAATTTATAATTACAAATATTGCATTCAAATGGTTTATCACCAGTATGAGTGAGCATGTGCTGTTTTAAACTTTGTTTTAGTGAGCATTTATAATTACAAATATTGCATTCAAATGGTTTATCACCAGTATGAGTCAGCATGTGCTGCTTTAAATTTTGTTTTTGTGAGCATTTATAACTACAAATATTGCATTCAAATGGTTTATCACCAGTATGAGTGAGCAGGTGCTTTTTTAAAGTTTGTTTGTGTGAAAATTTATAATTACAAATATTGCATTTAAATGGTTTATCACCAGTATGAGTGAGCATGTGCCGTTTTAAATTTTGTTTTAGTGAGCATTTATAATTACAAATATTACATTCAAATGCATTCTCATTTCCATGGGTAAGCTTACCTTGCTGTATATTTTTGTTCATTGTGTTTATATTACATACGATTGTTTAATAGCAACGAAAAAAGATAAATTAAACAGTTCCTCATATAAAGTAATTTACAAGTACGTTTTACATGTACAAGTATTTTGGCATAGTATCCATTATTTTGTTGACGATTACAGCTTGTTAAGTAGGTCATCAACTAATTGTAATGATGGGTATATTTGATGTGTGTTTTCTATAAGAATAAATTATTCCTTATACTTACTTATACTATTTGTTATAATTATTCTATCAGAAATTATAGTTGGATAGTTGTGGCATAACTCAAGGATTTATTTAAATCAGTTTAACCTTCTACTTCAGGTATTATTTGTTAGACGGATCTGGAGCACCAATAGAACATGAGGGTTGCGCCGAGCTGGAAGGTTTTCTAAGATTAGTACCAACAATTTATATAAATGAAAAAATAAATTAAAGACTTTTTTAACCTTGTAATGAAAACACTATATTTTAATGGTGTCTCCTAACCACACATTAACATATAACACCATTAAAATATAGTGTTGTGATAAACCACAGTTCTCACAATCTACTTATTCTTAGTGATTCCTATGAAAACACAAATTCTGTAATGTCAGTTTGTTGATGCTATTATCTGCTATTATTGGATTGATATCAGCGTATAAAAATAACAAGTAGTGACACTTGCTACCGGCGTTTTTGATGTTCATGTTTTGGTTTCAACGGCTATTAAAGAGTTTGGCATCTCTTTCAACTAATTGTTAGAAGATGTCGCTGTAATAAGAGACAAATTCAAAAATTGTATGGTTATAATACCCACAATTAATTTTTATAAATAAATTATATTATTAGTTGTAATCAGTGTTGTAACAGATACATTTTTTGTGTATCTAGGTACAGATGCTGTCAGAAAAAGGTACCTAGATACAGATGCTTTTGCCGTAAAGTATCTAGATCCAAATCCAAAGCCTAACATCATGTATTTAGATACATTTGCAAATACTTGTTTTACTGTAATCACCCCGAAAATAAGAACTTCCTAGTCAATTTTTCGTACCGAAAATAGTCATTAACTAAGCATCAATTCCAGGACTAGTCTAGGACAGCAATATTTATTAAAATTTATACATATTAAAAATGGATAATTATTAAACAGAAATCAGTATCTAAAGATAAGTACAGTGTGTATTCAAACCTTTCTATTTTTTAGAATTATTATGTGTTGTTTTCACAAATAACTTGCGTTAATATTTTAATAAAAATGGTTCATTCTTTCTGAACTCAACCACTGGCTAAATCCAAAAATTGGCACAACTTAGAAAGGACGCCAACTGGGGCTCATCTTAAAGCTTGAAACCTCTACTTTCGAATGTCACATGTCTCCTATATGAAAAAATTTATATCTGACACCTAAAACAGGGTAAACACGTATGCAGTTCCCAAAAAAGTTCTTTAAAAGTTGAAGAAATTATAAAAAGAAATACTGTTTTAAACTTTTTTAACGGCATCGAATTCTTCGTCAAAGAATACATAAATTTGGCCCACTACGTTTTTTTCCTAGAGTGCTTCAATTTCGAACAAAATTGAGAACAACAATTTGCCATTTTTGAAAGTTTATCATTTTTTTCATCGAAAATGGCGTCAGATAGAAAAAAACAATTGGAGTAGAAAATGCTTAGTTTTACTCGATGAATACGAAAAAAAATTACAGATCGATTTAAAGCGATTTTTGCCCATTGATAGGCAACACCTATAACCGTAATTTTCAAAATTGTTTTAAATCGGTCTGCAATTCATTCATGTAATTTTATAGAGTAAAAATAAGCATTTTTTACTCTATCATTTTTTTTCTATCTGACGCCATTTTCCATGAAAAATATGATAAACTTTCAAAAATGGCAAATTGTTGTTCTCAATTTTGCTCGAAATTGAAGCACTCTAAGAAAAAAACGTAGTGGGCAAGATTTATGTATTCTTTGACGAAGAATTCGATGCCGTTAAAAAAAAGTTTAAAAACATATTTCTTTTTCAACTTTTAAAAATCTTTTTTGGAACTGCATACGTGTTTACCCTGTTTTAGGGGTCAGATATAAATTTTTTCATATAAGAGACATGTGACATTCGAAAGTAGAGGTATCAAGCTTTAAGATGAGCCCCCGTTGGCCTTTCTAAGTTGTGCCAATTTTTAGATTTAGCCGGTGGTTGAGTTCAGAAAGAATGACCCAAATATAAAATAAATCATTATTCAAGCATTCCAAGCATGCTATTTGTGTAGATTTTCTATCCTCAGTCTTGGTGTTGTGCAGAATATTAATAACTTGAATGAATTCCAATAGTTTTCATTTTTTGAAAACCAAGAACATGTTTTATCACTTTAACAGAAACAATCATATAGCTTGGATATTATTTCTGATAACCTAATTTCTAAGTAGGTGTTGGTACAATTCACACTATAACAATTTTGCAAGTTCCTATACTGGGGCCGCCGAATAGATATAGTACAAAAAAAATCAAGGCAGCACAGATTGTTCTGATTCGTTTTATGTGAAAGTGACATTTACAATAAAACATTTTTGCATATGAATTGTTAATTCATTATAAATAATGTCACTTCGAGATATGCTAGTATAAATAATAACCATACATTTTAAAAAATTGCAGTTTTATTAATTTAATAAAAATGTTATTAAAAGTTCGTGAGTAAGACAGTTTGACAGTAAACGAATTGATATCTTTTTGGTACAAGTAAGCATGCCTTTCAATTTGAGCGGTATATTTGAATGCTACCAATAGAAAGGTTTTGTTACAAAGAGGGGGTAGTTGTAGGCGGTTTTAATTACTATATCTGTTCAGCGACCCGAGTATAGTACTATTACATCACAAACGTCGCTAACTCTGATTGCTTTTAGTTACCCTGCATGTAACCGAATAGATTCTACTTACTCTTTATCACATTTTCAAAAGCACTTCATTGAGGTAGTTCTGACTTTGAAAGTTCTCAAATTGACTGTTGACAGAAAAAATATAAGTGTGTAACAAAGCCCTTTACTGTTCTCGCATACTTAGAGGATTTACCTATGCATGACAGACTTTAGTGTACCAGGCAGGAGCTGTAAAAAAGCAACACTGCAATTCTACCCATATTTTCAAGGAGCACTAGATTGTATTTATTTCAAAACCATACAAAACAGAAGTTGACATTTCAAATCTTGGTTAGAATAATGTCAAACAACTGTCACAGTGTTATCTTCTTAAGAAGTAATAGTAGATAGATAGATTAGTAGACTCCTGCCTGTGAAAATTAAGAATATCTCTGGATTAGTGTTTTCCTTGAAAAATTTAAAAATTGTATAAATAAAAAAATGCAAATTTATATTTAAGAGATTTACTGTCTCCAGCCTTACTGTGTGGAACTCCATAATCATGAAATATAATCAAATTAAAAGATTAATTTAAAGTTTCACAAGTTTTATTAGTTTATCTTAACCTGACAATACTGTTTCGACATTAAAATGTCATTATCAAAGGTAGACAAGATTGATAAACAAACACGTTGCTAAGAATAAATACATACAGAAAATAGGTAACTAGAGACAATACAGACAAAAACTAAATATCTAACACTTCTAATAAAGGAGAATTACTAAGCTCAGTTTGTTCATTCATTAAAGGTACTGCGCGTTTATGTTTGTATATTTAAAAAGCTTCTAAAATGTCTAATTTGTGTTTGTTGTTGCAAAAATGTAAGAATTTAATGTTGTTTTGAGGTGTCATTGGGGGGTTGTGTTCCAAAATGTGTTTTGCATAATTCGATTTTTCTGGATGTTTAAGTCTATAAGCGTACGTGTTCTTTCTATCTTATGTCGAAATTCCTAAGTGTTTGTCCAATATAAACCGAGTTACAAAAAGAACAATTCAAACGGTAAATGCCGGATTTCATGATATCTTGTGTTTTGTCTTTAGCATTGAATAAAAATGAAAAAGTGTTGGTGGTAGTTTTATAGGTTATTTTGTAACTGGTGGTTTTTCGTATTATAGTTGCAATTTGTTCTGATATCTTGCCAAAGTATGGTATTGATATGTAGTTTGTGTCTTGTATTTGAGTGTCAATTGGAAATATTCTTTTGATAGCTAACCTATAATCTTTTTGTTGAATTAAAGTGCCAATCATGTTATGGTTATAATGGTTTGCAGGTTCTAATTGTTTGATGATTGAAATTTCTTTATCAAAATGTGATCGTTTCATTGGAGTAGTTAAAGCTCGGTGCACTAAAGATCTATAAGACGCTAGTTTATGTATTTTATGATGACATGAATCGTTAGGAATAGTGACGTCTGTGCTTGTGGGTTTTCTGTATATGGAAAAATCAAATTCATTGTTTGTATTGATTGTAATTGTTAAATCCAAAGAATTAATAGTTCTATTTTGTTTTGTTTCTAGTGTAAACATGATGTTTGGGTGAAGACTGTTAATAAGAATTAAAAATTCATTGATAACCTCAAAAGAACTGTCAAAACAAGCTAAAATGTCATCAACATAACGAAACCAAAAAATAATGTGTTTAGAAAGATTTAATTCAAATATTTGATCTTCGAAATTATCCATAAATATGTTAGCTAATAGAGGACTCAGAGAATTACCCATAGGTAAACCATCTTTTTGTAAATAAATTATATTATTAAAAGTGAAATAATTTTGACTGATACAAAGATCAAATAATTGAATTAACTCCAATCTTTTTACTAATTCTACATTACTATTAACTAGGAAATTATCTAACAAAGGAATACAGTCTTGTGGTGGAATCTTTGAAAACATGTTACAAATGTCAAAGCTTACAACTTTTGAATGTGCTGGAATGTAAAAATTACAAATGTTACTTGTATACCTTCTCACCTATGCCTTTAATAATTTTCAGGTGAAAACATGCCATAAAATGGCTTCAATACATCTAAGTGTGAAAATATCAACCAACGACATAGGATCGTCCATCATGAATATGAGTCTGTGAAATTCAAGTGAAGAATCTGTTTAAAATGTATCCCTTATCATCTTCTAGTGTTGTAACTTCAACATATTTAATGCAAAGATTTATTGTTTTTAAAATAAAAAAAATTGTGAAATCTTTTCGCCTGGAAGATAGACAACACATCGTGCATACATGTTATGCGGGATGCCTATATCACAACAATACGTACCTAATAATCCAAATATTCGTTTTTAAAATCACTTTAACTAATCCTCTTGCTAATCACTTTCTCTAAAAAGTTTCCATTGGAAAATAAATAATATTTAATCAAAAGCACAGCAGTACATAAATTAATTCTCCTGTCATAAGATTCTTCCTTTTTTCTCTTTTATAACAAAACTTTTCCTGTTTGGTGTCGTATTGCTTGTCGGCAAATTCTAAGTCATTCATAACTTCTACAAAAGTTTTCCAAAATATGAGGATGATTTAATCAAGTATTATTTTGAAAATTCTTTCAAATAAACAGTTTTAAATGGCACATTCATCCTTGAAAACCACTTTGCTCTTTCCCAGAAAAAATACCTGGTATTGCACCCTACAATTCTTTATTATTTCTGCTTTATTTAAATATCCCTCAAAATTCTTGATTGTTTAAACAAATCTAAACAGTTGGGATTCGTTATTTTTAACCGTCTTAGTCTTGGAAATCAAGCACAATCTTTTTAAGCAATCAGTAATCTTACAGAGGATTGATGCAGGATTTAATTTTAACAATAAAAAAAAATACTATAATAAATTTTATCAATAAATTGTTAATACTATAATATTGAATACTACAAATACAAACAAAAAACAATATAGAAAAATTATAAAAATTATTTTATGTACATAGCAAGCTAGAATCATATGGAAAAGAAACTAACATTCCTATTTGCAAGTATAACAAATATAATAAAATAAGAGGATTATGTTTAGGTCTTTAGGAAGACTACCTGTATTTAAAAATAGCTGTTTATAAATAATATAGCAAACTCCGGATGGAAACCCTTTTTGATTATAATTGAATAGAAAGTACAAGTTTACCTAAGAAATGGCCTAACGGGAGCTTCTTACTGAAACTAATCGCTATCCCTTTATTGATTGTTCATAGACAAGATGTAAATAATTTATGTCTTTCAAATGGTTATTTACTAGTTTTTTTGAAAAATTAATATCATGTTACTTTTTATACAGGGTGATTTAAAATTGCCCCGTGTCCTCTTAAGGGCATATTTCTCTCCTGAAAATTAGTAGAAAAGTTTATATTAGCATGGGTCCGGAAATGTCTCCTTATCCATATAACCGTTAAACACCGTAAATAATGAATTTTAAATTATTCGGAACTGATGGCGAATTCAGTTCTGAAAATTGCACAATATTTTTGTAGGTACAGTCTGGAACTTTAATAATTCATGCATTCATTCATTCTGGGCGTGGTTTCTTTAGTAATGATTCGGGTCTGAATCTAGCCATACGCACCACATTTTAGAAGTTTGCTTTGTTTTTGTATATAATTTTTATATTATTTATATCCTTTCCAATAGTCGTAAAATTATATGTACATTTCCTTCTAAAGTCATTTTTCTTTGCATAAAACTAATTTCAGACCTGTATCATTACTAAAGTCCCAGACTGTACCATAATATGGACCAGACCACTCTTCGCCACTGATGTAGGCGAAACTGTTTGCTCTGGTCCACATTTTCGAAATCAGTCATTCGTGATCATTATGTCGTGTATGTTTACATGGGTGCAGGACATAATAAAGAAAAAATAACATAACATGAACTAATAATGCAATATGTAGTTAAGTAATAAAATATTGTTAACAAAATTTGCCTAAATTGATGCATTTATTCTACGTGCAGTTCTTTATTTATTGATAATTAAACAATATTAATTTGTTCAACTAATGTCTTACATTAGGACCTTGTAGATCACTAATGATAGTTTTACAAAGGTTATATATTTTAAATGTTCAATACATTTTCAAGTTGCATACAGTTTCTTAGACATAATGTTAGTTTTCGCTTGGTTTCCATGTATCGTTTCTTGACTTTTCCACCGTTTATACTGTAACAGGAATGTTTCAATATATTTACATTATATAAATGATTTGTGTTATATAATGATTTACCTACAATAGTAGGTATTCCGCCACTTGGCCAGCCCCCCACTACTTTTCCCCCACTCATACCTCTACTCCTATCCTCACTCTTCCGCCATCTTGAACCGCCATCTTGAATTTAGACCTGTGGTAGCGGGATAATTGAATATCTAACCTCTTTACTAATGGTTTTTGTACCTTTGTGAATTAAATATTTTCTTATCGGAAAACGATCGTTTTAAAAGTTTCATTATAAACCAACAAAAAAATGCTGTGAAATAATTTAATGACGTGAAAAAGCTTCCAAGATTTAAATTTCTTGTTTAATTTTTGTAGAAAGAATAATCATAATAAACACAATAGGGCAATCCAGATTGCAGTCAAAGTATCAAGTTACTGGAGGACAAACATAAGATATAACCTCAAATGGTATAAATTGCACTCTATTTACGTATAATATACCATAAAGCTAAAGCAAACATCGACTAACAGATATTCTTGGTAAAATATACAGTGTGACCCAGGGGTGCGTACAAGCTCCATAACTTTGTTTCATAGCTGTTACATATGGATCTAGTTACATGAATTGTTGATTATATATGTTGTCATGTACAAGATTCAGTTGTTAAATACGTTAATACAATAAATGTCTATTAAATGTAAAATACTTATCTAATAATAAATATTGTAGTTATATACGTATTACTCCTCAAGTATTTTATTCAAATACATAACAAATTGGCGACGAGAAGTTTTTTTTAGGTACTTGTGAGAAATTGCAGTAAAAATAATGACTGAAGAAAGCATTAGCGTAACAGCGCTTCTACAATTATTACAAAAATTACAAAAGGAAACTGCAAGTTCATCATCTATAAACATAAATTTGGAACCTTTTGATGAAAATCAAGAATCTTTTACAACATACGTCTAAAGATTGGATAACTATTTGGAATTCAACGGCCTAAGTAAAGATAACACTAAAAAAGTACAAGTTTTAATAAACTGCATTGGAACTAACACATACCAGTTATTGTCAAGTCTGATAGCTCCTGAGATTCCAAAGAAAAGATCGTATGATGAATTGATACAATTACTAAGAACTCACCTCAGTCCTACACCAAATGAAATCACTGAACAGCATACATTTCTTTTACGGATGCAACATGAAGGGGAAAGTATAGCCACATACATATCTGAATTAAAGAAGTTAACCACACATTGTAATTTTACATGTCCTGAATGCCAAAAGCCTACAGTTACAGTTCATCTACGATCACAATTCATTCGTGAATTACGAAATGCAGACGTTCGGGAACGACTTCTTCAGGAACGAGGTATTATACATTCGAAAAAGCTGTTGAAATTGCACTAGCTGCAGAAGCTTCCAAACATGGTAGTATACAATTACAAGCACAATCTTCATTCAACGTCCATAAGATCAGAACAAGCACCTCGCTAAAGCCTAAACAAAAATCACATACTACGAGTAGTAATGATTCCCATAAATTGATAAGATGTCTCCGATGTGGTTTACACAACCATAAGGCCCAATACATGCCAATCGAAGAATCTGTATTGCAATTTTTGTTCATCCAAAGGACATGTAGAAATGGTATGCTTAAAACGCAAGAAAAATTTTGAAAAAACAAGAAACGATAACAAATTTAATGGTTACAAAGGTTCTTACGCAATAAATATTTTTGAAAGTTCTGATGTCAGCTGTCAAGAAAATAATGAAAAATGTCAGGAAATTGATGAACTACCTATTAATGCTCTTCATCTTCAACTGTATACGAAAGCAAATTCTTCAAAGTTATTTATTACCATTAAAATCAACGACATTCCCTTTTCTATGGAGTATGATACTGGCAGTGCAGTTAGCGTTATGGGTCTTCAGAAATTTAAGTCGTTATTTCCTAATGTTCAATTACAACGAACAAGAACGAAGTTAAAAACTTATACACATCAAATATTTCCAGTAATTGGTGTAGTTCCAGTAAAAATTACTTACATAAACAAAAGTACGTATACGAGGATGGCCTGAAAAGTTTCCGACCTTAACGTGAAGATGGCAGCACTCGTCAATAAAAGCACGGCCTACTAGATTCATATAAGCTTCGCTTATATACGGCCGTCTCATTTCCAGCTTTTTCATTGTTAATGATCATCACATCATTGTGTTTCTTTAAATTATTACAGATTCGTACGTTAAATGGCGCCCACTGGCGGTAATTTTACAACAAAGATATTTGAAGTCAGAGCTCAGTCGTTAATTTTTAGGTTATACTTTATGTCAATTGTGTCAGACTGCCTCCGATTAAAGAATGTTTACTCGAATATTAACAGTAATTACTAATAAGAAATTTATTAACACCGATCAAATATTAGATTATGCATTAAAAAACAGGAGGTACATTATTGTAACAGGAGAGAAATAGAAAGAACCCCTTCTCGAACAGCGGGTGGAGTGTTCTGCGGCATTCGAGAGAATGACGCATAGCACCAACAATGTGAACGAGGCACTGTTTATCTAGCACCTTCCAGAAATACATGGTAGTTTCTACCGGCTTCTAGTACGATTGTAGGAAGATATAAAAAGCGACTTCGCGGATAAAAGGGGATCAGTCAACAGCAAGTCATTAACTGTGTATTACAAAATAAATAGTGGATATAAATGTTGTATTAGAAATTCATAGTCTGTAAATAATAGTTTTTAATGGTTTATAATTATAGCGTTAATTTATAGTGTATTCATTAGTGTATAGAAATAAATATTTGTTTGTGAATAGACGATTTAAACAGCACTTGTGTTATTATTTTTAGAAAGAACGTTACAGTGATGTCAGGTGTGGAGTTTTAAAATAAATAAAATCGCGTAATAATTAATTAAAGTGCTGTGAGAATAAAATTTTTGGTGTTAAAACATAATTTCAACAAACAATTAAAATGGTGATGAAACTGTTAAGAGATCTCAAAGTAATAGACTTGAAACATGAACTGGAAGAACGAGATTTGGAAACAACGGGCCTTAAAAACGTGTTAATAAATCGGCTAAAAGAATGGCTTTTAGAACAGCAAGAAGATCCTGAAAGTTTCCTCTTCGAAATACCTGGACCCGCAATTGATACTAGTTTGTTGTTAAGTAAAATGGAAGAAAATTCTAGAAAGTCCGAAGAGAATTCTAGAATGTTAAAAGAGGAACTATTGGAAAAGTCTGAAGAAAATTCTAAAATGCTTAAACAAGAATTACTTGAAAATACTAAAGCGCTGGAAGAAAAAGTACTGGAAAAACACGAAGAGAATTCTAGAAGGTTTGCAGAATTACTAGAAAAGGCCGAAGAAAATGTTAGAATGCTAAAGGAAGAAATACTGGAGAATTCCAGGAAATCCGAAGACAGTTCTAGAAGGCTTAAAGGAGAATTGTTGGAAAATGTCAAAGCGTTGGAAGATAAAGTTTTCGAAGAATTTTTGGAGAATGCCAGCGCGTTAGGACTATTGGAAGGTAGATTGGCGGAACAAGATAGGGTAATAAAGATGGTAGAAGAGAAAATAACCCGAATGCAATTACCATCAACAGCTAAGAAAGACGACATAACCGATATGTTGGAAGATAGAATGAGGCAACTACGGTTTCCCTCAACTTCTGAGTTTAATGAAGTAAAGAAGCAAATTAAAGAAGAAAAGGGTCCTGCTGTAGGGATAAAAGTAAAACCACCCACGTTCGATGGAAAGATACCTTGGTCCACCTACTACAAACAATTTGAGGCGGCCGCTGGGGCCAACGGATGGACAGGCAAGGAAAAGGCCGTTTCTTTAACTGTGGCTTTGCGTGGAGACGCGTTGAACGTCCTGCAAACAATCCCAGCAGGACAGGAAAATGATTATCAATTGTTAGTGTCTAGATTGGAGATGAGATATGGAGACGCGCATCTTCAACAAGTGTATCACGCGCAAGTGAAGAATCGTATCCAGAAGAATGGAGAAAGCCTGCAGGAGTTTGAAGCCGATGTTGCGCGGCTTGTCCGATTGGCGTACCCTACGGCACCCGATTCATTTCTGGGACAGCTCGCTGTGCAGACTTTCATTGATGGGTTAAGAGACGGGGAAACACAACAATCATTGAGGCTGGCACGACCAAGAACAACTGATGATGCGCTTGCTCACGCTTTAGAGTTTGAAGCAGCAAAACAAGCGTCCCGAGGCCACGGGCGAGTTCGAACCGTTGTGGAAGAAGAGGAAGGTTCCAGTTCCAAAGATCGCCTAGAAGAATTATTAATGAGAGTTCTTCAGAAGGAAGATAGTCGTAAGAGGAATCCTCAAGAAGTTCGAGGACCCCGTTGCTGGAACTGCGGTGAACAAGGGCACATACGACGCCGCTGCCCTAAACCCAAACAAGTTCAGCCGTCGGAAAACTAAAGGGGGTCGACGAGAGGGGGCGAACGTCGACTTTGAGTGAAGATGCCCCGAAGATCACCATCCATGCCGTAACATCAAACAATAGTACCAGCAGTTTGTTCGTAGATGGGAAAATTGCTAATCGTACTGTTCCACTACTCATTGATACGGGGGCGACAAAGTCCATCATACGCCCTAACGTTCTACGAACAAGTATGAAGCTGTTACCAACAACTACTCAACTCCGTACAGCAACAGGTGAAGTGATACCAACACGCGGAGTGGTGAAGATGAAGATTGGCATTGGAAGTGAAGAACGTGATCATGAGGTGCTGGTAGCCGATATCACTGATGACTTCATCTTGGGAATGGACCTCCTGAGAAAATTTGGTTTTACGTTGGATTTGAAAGAGGGTGTTTTGAAGGTCGGTAACGAAGAACTTCCGTTGCACCCACGAGAAGATCCGGTTGTAAGGGTTTTGCTGACTGAAGATGTGATATTGCCGGGTCAAAGCGAGATGATTGTCGAGGCAGGTTTGGATGGAGATCTTCGGGTAGGATGTGTGCGAATGATGGAGCCTGTTTGTGATAAGAAGATCCATAGTGGCATACTGGTGGGAAAAGCGCTGATCAAGGTTGGAAAGAGAGTACCGGTGAGAATTATGAACGTTAATGTGGATCCGGTGACATTGAAGAAGAGTACCCTTGTGGGACAGTGTGTGCCAGTATTTCGAGTAGCCAGGTGTATGGCTGATGTTCCAAAACCAGTGCCCAAAGACCATGGTGGAAAATTAGTGGGTATAGTTACTAGTTCGTGTGAAGACCTTAACAGAACGGAAGTGAAAGAGGTACAGGGTTTGGTTCACCGATACCAAGATATCTTCGCTCTTGACGATAGCCAGAAGGGACGAACAAATATAGTAAAACATAAAATCAATACAGGCAACTCTATGCCTGTCCGTCAGCAGCCGAGGCGTCTACCTCTAGCAAGGCGAGCAGAAGCCGAAAAGATTATTACTGATATGGAAGAACAAGGGGTCATCGAGCCATCCAGCAGTCCATGGGCATCACCGGTGGTCCTGGTCAGTAAGAAGGATGGGTCAACGAGATTTTGTGTGGACTATCGGCAGCTCAATAACGTGACCAAGAAAGACAGCTATCCCTTACCACGCATCGACGACACGTTAGATACCCTGTCTGGTTCACGATGGTTTTCGACTTTGGACTTGAAGAGTGGTTATTGGCAAGTTGAAATGGAACCTGAAGACCGAGAGAAGACCGCGTTTACTATTGGTTCCGGACTATGGCAGTTTACGGTTATGCCTTTCGGTCTGTGTAACGCTCCGGCCACCTTTGAGCGTCTAATGGAGACCATCCTGAGGGGGCTGTCGTGGAAGACTTGCCTGGTATACCTAGATGATGTGATTGTAGTCGGAAAATCATTCAACGAACATTTGAAAAATCTAGAGGAAGTGTTCCGAAGACTACGTGGAGCCAATCTGAAACTGAGTCCGAAAAAGTGCCACATATTCAGAAAGGAAGTGAAGTATCTCGGGCACGTCGTATCACAAAATGGAGTGGCAGCCGACCCCGATAAGATTCGTGCAGTTCAGGAGTGGCCAACACCGAAAGATAAACACCAAGTCCGTAGTTTTCTTGGGTTATGTACCTACTACAGGCGTTTCGTTCCTGGGTTTGCCAATATAGCGAAGCCTCTGACAAGGTTAACTGAAGATGGGCGCGAGTATGTTTGGAGCGGAGAGTGTGAAACAGCTTTCCAACAGTTGAAGCGTGCCCTGACAACAGCACCAATATTGAGCTATCCACGGACAGAAGGGAAATTCATACTTGACACAGATGCAAGTAATCTGGCCATTGGGGGTGTACTTTCTCAGATACAGGATGGACAAGAAAAGGTCATCGGCTATTTTAGTAAGGTTTTGTCGAAAGCCGAAAGGAATTATTGTGTGACCAGAAAAGAACTATTGGCTGTCGTGAAGTCCGTTGAGCACTTCTACAAATACTTGTACGGACGGAAGTTTTTATTGAGGACGGACCATGCAGCGTTGAAATGGCTTCTACAATTCCGTAATCCTGAAGGCCAGGTCGCAAGGTGGATCGAACGATTACAAGGATACGACTTTGACACCGAACATCGAGCGGGCACTAGTCATCGAAATGCCGATGCTCTTTCAAGAAGACCCTGTCCAACGGATTGCCGTCATTGCTCTCGTTTGGAAGAGAGGGTTTGCCAAGTATTAAGGACTACCATCGTCAACGACAATTGGTTGCCGGAGGAATTGCAACGACAGCAGGAGGCTGATCCCGAACTAAAAATGGTACTGGAATGGAAGCGCGTGGGAGAAAGGCCTGCCTGGGAGGCCGTCAGCCCTTTCAACAGAACGCTCAAAGCATATTGGGCCCAATGGGAGTCCTTGAAGGTGGAAGACGATCTCCTGAAGCGAGTACTGGAGAGTGAAGATGGCACCACCATTAGGTCTCAGTTCGTGGTTCCAAGAAGCCGAGTGGCTACAGTATTGCGACATCTCCATGACGGTTCCTCAGGAGGACACTTCGGTGTGAAAAAGACTTTGGAGAAAGTTAGGGAGCGTTTTTATTGGGTCAACTGTAAAGAAGACGTGAAGGAGTGGTGCCGGAAATGTGAACTATGTGCCACTGGTAACGGACCCTTGGGGAAACGAAGAGCACCTATGAGGCAGTACAATGTGGGTAGTCCTCTGGAAAGAATAGCCATAGATATTGCCGGACCATTTCCCGAAACCGACGATGGGAATAAATACATATTAGTGGCAATGGACTATTTTACCAAATGGCCAGAAGCATATGCCCTACCAAACCAGGAAGCTGCGACTGTTGCTGAAGTACTAGTCAAAGAGTTTTTCAGTCGCTTCGGAGTGCCCATGGAGCTGCATTCGGATCAAGGCCGCAATTTCGAGTCTGTACTCTTTGGAGAAGTCTGTCGATTGTTGGGCATTCGCAAGACTCGGACCACACCGTTACATCCGCAGTCCGATGGAATGGTAGAACGCATGAATCGAACAATGGGCAAATATTTGGCCAAGGTCGTCTCCGATCATCAACGAGACTGGGACTAATACCTGCATCTGTTCCTGATGGCTTATCGTGCATCGGTCCACGAAACAACCGGTCAGTCACCAGCGTCTGTAATGTTTGGACGCGAGTTACGGTTACCGTGTGATCTGGAATTTGGGTCTCCACCTATAGAGCAGGAGGTAGCCGGGAATGATTATGTCATCAACTTAAAGAAGAAGTTGGAGGATATTCACGACCGAACCCGAAATAATAGTCGAATCGCGAGTGACCGGATGAAGGCTACGTACGATGTGAGAGCCCAAGAAGGAGGGTTTCAACCTGGAGAGCTTGTCTGGTTATACAACCCGCAAAGGCGTCGTGGCTATTCTCCAAAGTTACAGCGAAATTGGGAGGGTCCATACCAGGTGAAGAAACGAATAAATGACTTGATTTATCGCATCCAGAAATTGCCAAGAGGGAAACCAAAGGTGGTACACTCCAATCGTCTGGCGCACTATGAGGGAAATAATGACGCAGTCCCGGATCGGAAAGATGAGGCTGAGGTGACTATTAATACCGTAAGGCCTGAAGATGATCAACCAACCTTTAGAGAATTTATGGCTGCGTTTTCTGGAACTAGAAAAGCGCGATTCGGAGTCACGACTGAGATGCAACAAGATCTCTTCCGGGTCCCTGGTAATTATTCCATTGCCCACTGTGTCTCCGCGGATCTCCGTATGTCCAGGGGGATCGCAGTAGTGTTTAGAAATAAATTTGGACGGCTGAATGAACTTCGAGAACAAAATCCCTCTGTTGGTAAATCCTTACGCTTGCCTGATCATGACCGATCCATTTACTACTTGGTAACCAAGCAGTTTTACTACCAGAAACCGAGTTACGCCGACTTGTGGAGGGCACTATGGAATTTGAGGATCGAGTTGCTTACCAGGGGAATTAACAAATTGGCAGTTCCCAAACTCGGCTGTGGGCGGGACCAGCTGGATTGGAGAATCGTTAGAAACATGCTGGAAGTTGTCTTTAGAGGTACGGACGTCAAGATCTTCGTCTGCAGTTTTGACCCACAGCCCGCATCAAGGCCAACGAAGAGTGTAGACTGCTACTTCTACCGTAATGGAACGTGTAGTCGAGGTGAAGACTGTCGATATCGTCATGACCCGTTCTACAGGAACCAGAGCATAAAACTTGTTCTGGGACAGAACAGACTTGAAGAGGGGGGCAGTGTAACAGGAGAGAAATAGAAAGAACCCCTTCTCGAACAGCGGGTGGAGTGTTCTGCGGCATTCGAGAGAATGACGCATAGCACCAACAATGTGAACGAGGCACTGTTTATCTAGCACCTTCCAGAAATACATGGTAGTTTCTACCGGCTTCTAGTACGATTGTAGGAAGATATAAAAAGCGACTTCGCGGATAAAAGGGGATCAGTCAACAGCAAGTCATTAACTGTGTATTACAAAATAAATAGTGGATATAAATGTTGTATTAGAAATTCATAGTCTGTAAATAATAGTTTTTAATGGTTTATAATTATAGCGTTAATTTATAGTGTATTCATTAGTGTATAGAAATAAATATTTGTTTGTGAATAGACGATTTAAACAGCACTTGTGTTATTATTTTTAGAAAGAACGTTACATTATATTACATTACAAAACCTTACATTAAAATTTTA
Source organism: Agrypnus murinus (assembly GCA_929113105.1). Taxonomy (NCBI): domain Eukaryota; kingdom Metazoa; phylum Arthropoda; class Insecta; order Coleoptera; family Elateridae; genus Agrypnus; species Agrypnus murinus. The sequence goes on from OV816027.1 coordinate 153,602,007, forward strand.
TTTATTATTCTTTTGTCTTTATTTTTATAAAAAAGGCTGCCAGTTTCAAATACAATTGATAAACTATTAAAAAAAGTTACATTAAAACTAAAAAACATTTTAACACCCACTTTACAAATACACCTATTTTTATGGTATTTTTCCGGTATGCTGTCAGTCTGTTCTCTATAGTCAATTCCCTATAGCTGGAGCAGCCTAAGTCTTTTTTTATTTGGAGTATAAATTGCAGTCTAGGTCTAGCTAGGGTGTTCTTTCCTTCGATCATGCTTTCTATTATTATTTTTAGATAATACCCGAATGTCTTAAAGTGTCATATTAATCTATCGCTGCTTCTCATGGTTTTCTTCATTAACTATCTTTCTTCTTGTACTTTTTCTAGTATTTAATTGCTCGATATTCGGTCAATCTATCTCGCCTTGGCATTTTTCTAGAGCAATGTGTGTAAAAGTTTAATAGTATTGGCTTGAATCTATACTGTTTAGATCATGCATTCAGTTAGTTCAGAAAACTTTCAAACTCCGTCTTCTTCCTGGAACACTTCCTCTACCTTCTTACTATAAAATCGGTTAAGACATGACACGAAAATCGTTATTTAATTATCGTTATCCTAGATTCTTAACCGCCCTTCAAAATTTCTAAATACTTTCCCCCACATCGCTTTTGATTTATATCATATAAACCAAGTTCTATATAAAGATAATGCCTTATGAGACAAATTTTGTCAGTTTTATATGTATTTATTTTACTGAAACGATTGGTCTTAAAACTCAAGTAGATTTCATCAGCTCTAATGCCTAAAAAATATTTATTTTTAGTAATGACTGTCACAGATTTCATTATTCCAGGAATACCTACTTTTAATACTTCTAATCATAGCTTCAGTTCGTAGATCGTTCATTGACATTATGTGTTTACATCATATGCTGTGTGATGCTGTGGTAATTCAAGTGCTACAAAACCCAAAAAAGCATTTGTAATTTGCGAAACATGAAATTGTACTTACTTATACTGTGGCTATCATGTAGTATTAAGTGTTTCTGGTCTAAGAATTGGAGCATTAGTGTTAAACATTGCGTTAACTTAGTATAATTTTCTAAATTTTGTTATACTATGTAGGATATTTTGGTTTCCTAGTTCCTACTGTAACACATTTTTGGCATATTTATGTACATTATATCCAAATCTGTATGTACAAATACCAATAAATTATTGAAGTATTTATTACACAATAGGAAATGACAATTACTGACATGACGTATAACCTAGAAATTAATGACTTCAGTCTGACTACAAACCATTTTTGTTGCAAAATGACCGTCAGTGGGCGCTACTTAACGTACGAATCTGTAATTTTTGGATCCTAATTTCAACTATGAAAAAACTGGAAATGATACGGCCGTATATAAGCGAAGCTTATATTAATCTAGTAGGCCGTGATAAAAGCTAGGGAATGTAGTTGTGCATCTTTTGACAGTTACTCACCAAAATTTCAGCCATTTTGGACGCGCAGTTGTTATTTGACAATCGTTTGAGTGAGTCGATGTGAGTGTTTTTGTGAAAATGGAAAAAATCGAGTACCGAGCTGTCATTAAATATTTGTTCTTGAAAGGCAATACGCCTACGCAAATCAAAGATGAGTTGGACTCTGTGTATGGGAACTCTGCGCCATCATTTACCACAGTGAAATTTTGAGCAGAGGAATTTAAACGTGGCCGTACCAGCTTGAGAGACGATGAACGTTCGGGACGTCCAAAAACTACAACCACTGAGGATAACATCGCTAAAGTTCACCAAATGGTGCTAAACGACCGTCGAATTAAAGTGAGAGAGATAGCAGAGAGGCTATGAATATGTCCAAAGAACGTGTTTGTGACATATTGAATCAAGATTTAGGCATGAGAAAGCTGTCCGCGCGTTGGGTGCCGCGTTTGCTCACGTTAGACCAAAGACGTGTTCGAATGAACATTTCCAACGCTCTGTTGGCGCAGTTTAGGCGCAATAAATCAGAGTTTTGGCGCCGATTAATTACTGTAGATGAAGCTTGGATACACCATTATACGCCCGAAACAAAAATACAGCCAAAACAGTGAACTGCGAAGGGGGAATCGGCTCCAAAAAAAGCAGAAACTGTTATGTCGGCTGGGAAAGTGATAGCGACTGTTTTTTTGGGATAGTCATGGAGTTATCTTAATCGATTATCTCCAAAACCATTACAGGAGCATACTACGCATCATTACTTGACAAACTGAAGGCAGAAATTGCGGAAAAACGGCCACATTTGCAGAAAAAGAAAATCCTGTTTCACCAAGACAATGCGCAGTCGCACACCTCCGCGGTTGCCATGGCGAAAATCCACGAATTACGGTTTGAACTGCTTGACCATCCTCCTTACTCACCAGATCTAGCCCCAAGAGACTTCTTTTTGTTCCCTCATCTAAAAATTGCGCTCGGAGGACAGAGATTTTCGTCAAATGAGGAGGCAATCACCTTCGTGAACAATTATTTTGCAGAGAAAAACGCCGAGTACTATTTGGACGGGTTAAAGAGATGGGAGCATCGCTGGGAGAAGTGTGTAGACTTACAAGGAGACTATGTAGAAAAATAAAAATAAATTTTTTTATTTATAATTTTTGTCCAAATTCCATGACCATGGGGAGCAAGAAAACAATCAAATTTTACTGAGATACTGTTTTATTCATTCAAAGAATATATAGCTGATGTTTCGCATAATTTTGTTCATGCCTCTTCAAAGCTACAAAAACACAACATAAAGAAAAGGATGTAACTTACAAGGTTTAAAATATTTCACACACATCAATTCCAAACACAAAACAAACCATTTTATAAATATTTTAGATATAACAAACAACTCTAACAATTAAAAGATTAAAAGATTAATACAATTAAAAATTTAAAAAGTAAAACTACACTTACCTAATATAAAATTTGAATGTGAAAATTTCATTACATTTGTATAAATGTGTCTAAAAATTATTGCCTATCATCATGATAGTTGTGAATAAAATGTTAGCATTTTAAACATTTCCTATCCTTATATACAGGGTTATGATAATGTAATGCACAAAATTCATAAAACGTACAACGATTATTATGAAACTTACGTTTATTTCGTTTTTTATTCATTTTCTCGTTTTTTTTTCTTATGTGAGCCCTACTGCAACTATTGTTCCCTAGTGTAACAAAACAAGCTTTCTCCAATAATGTAATAAAAATCTTAGCTTCCCATTAAAAAAATATGTTAATGACGTCATAACTTTGACAAATTTGACGTGTTATTTTTGTAACTTATGTCAAAAGATGCGGAATAAAAAAAAACATTTGACGTGTTTTTGCATTTTGTTCCAAAGTGATCGTTGTACGTTTTATGAATTTTGTGCATTACATTATCATAACCCTGTATATACCTATCAATACAATTTGAAGTTGGAATTTTCAATCCTTTTTATTAAAGAGGTTATGATATATGAGACTTAACCCTTCAATATCGCTTCTTTCATTCATAGAGTTCTTATCTTTCAATATATTGATCATTTTATTGGTGATTCTTTTTCTGTAATTAGTTTCGGTTTTTAACACTTTTATACCATCATAATTGATGGTGTGATCATTATCAACCTTATGTTTCGTTAAAGAAGTGAATTTTGTAGGGTCAACCCTTACATTGTAACGGTGTTCATATAATTTTGTTCTATTAAGTAAATGTTAAGTGTTAGAATATATATATTTATAAGTTGATCTAAGTTATTTTGTTAGAAAATTAATTTGTAACATCCTCATATAACATATCTAGTTTATATTGAGTAATAAAGTATTATACTATATATAACTATAATCACCTAGTTTAAGCAGATTTACAATAGAATATTAGTAATATTGTGTAACTTTACGAAAAATAATAAAAAAACAGTAAAACATTTATCGATTTTTATTTTCACGTATAAAATAACAAAGCCGTCCGAACCAGTCCCAGAACAGTAGACGTAACGGTTACCTCTATCCAATAATGTTTCATTTACTAGCATTAGGATGAAGTGAGAGAGAGAGAGCAAGAATGAGAGAGAGGAGATTCTTTAATGCGTCCTCCAATAGCATCAGTACATACAGGTAATACAGATTTCTTTATTGAAGAAGAAGGAGAGTGTGTGAGATTGAGAGAGTGATAGAGAAGGTTCTTTAATGCATCCTCTAATAGGTGAGAAGGAGAGAGTGAGAGAGTGAGAGAGAAGGCTCTTTAATGCGACCTCTAATAGGTGAGAAGGAGAGAGTGAGAGAGAAGGCTCTTTAATGCGACCTCTAATAGCATCAGTACGTAGGATAATACAGGTTTCCTTGATGCGACCTCTATTGGTAGTACACAGGTCGTCGTCGATAATACAGATTTCTTCATGACGCCCTCTAATAACATTACCTAGGTCGTCGATAATACAGATTTCTTCATGACGCCCTCTTTTAGCAATACACACTAATTGTAGCATGACGCCCTCTATTGGCAGCACACAGATTGCCGGTAATACAGTTCCCTTCATGACGCCCTCTATTAACAGCGCCCTCTGGGTTTTTCCTAGCAACACTTTAGCACCATTTAGCCGAGCGCCGAACCAAATGCCGGACATGGCCGGTAATACAGATTCCGTACTTCGAGAATCACGTAAAACGACACCGGCGCCATCTGTTTTCCCCTAGCAACGACGCTACCATTTAGCCATGTGACGAACCAAATGCCGATAATACAGAATGTCGGTACAAAAATCACGTAAAACGACACCGGCGCCATCTGTTTTTCCCTAGCAACACTAACACCATTTAGCCGAGTGACGAACCAAATGCCGATAATACAGAATGTCGGTAATGCAGATTCCGTACTTAACCACCTAGAGAGAGACAGACAAAAGTCACCAGATTAGAGAGAGACAGAGAATCTAGGGTCCCTAGAACTGTCTGCCTCAGGTGCCCCAATACCTACTGTATATAAATAGAAATATTTTTAGAATGCGCCGCATTGTCGGCTATATCGTTTAAAAAAAGATCAACTCGATAGCTTGGATAGTGTTATGTATTTGAATAAGATACTTGAGGAGTAACACGTATATAACTACAATATTTATTATTAGATAAGTATTTTACATTTAATAGACATTTATAATAATAATAATAATCTTTATTTCTACAGGCTTACACGCAATAACAGAAACAATGATAAATACATATACTAATACAATAATGTATTTATTGTATTAACGTATTTAACAACAGAATCTTGTACATAACAACATATATAATCAACAATTCATGTAACTAGATCCATATGTAACATTTCCTCCCTGGAGATTATTCGAAACCAAATCGAATTGGAGGTTTTCTTGTTCTGGTAGATCTGCGAAGTGAAAGTGGGTTTTGTCTCGAAGTTGACGAAGAACTGTAACTATTTGTAACATGTGAGCTTATGTTACTAGGACATGCTACCTCTCGTGGTGATGAAGTTTCGGTACACTCGGCGTCATTATTATCCCTGCCTGATTGAATATTTGAATTGCTTGTAGCAGATGATGGACTACCTACAGACGAATGAACTTGTGCTTCTACAACAGGAGTTGTAATTGTATTGGGTAAGGATGTTCTGAAGGTATTAGGTTCAGAAGTTCTTATATTAACGTCATGTGAAGACATATCTGGAGAAGAGGTTGCAGTAGGAATCGACGGAGAGCACAAAGTTGACCTAACTTAATCCACATGTCGTTTATATTCTTGTCCATTCGACGAATCGCGAATTAAGTAATGCAGTTTACCAATTCTTTGGGTGACTGTTTCAAATCGCCATTTAACATCTCGATCTGTATAAAATCTAAATTAAATTAGATCTCCTGATCTGAATTCTCTAATTCTGTAATTCGTGTTTGGATTTAAACGTGTATCCAGCGGATTCTCATTTATTAGGTCTAATCGACTTCGAAGATTGTATTTTAACATACCTTCTGCAGGACTCACTCCTGTAGAAGAGTTTGGAGATTTACGATATTGCATAAGCAATCTAGCAAGCTTTAAATGAAGATCTCCAGGTTCATTAATTTGCGCACGTAAACCATTCTTAACTGTTTGGACGAATCTTTCTGCTAAACCATTAGTAGATGGTTTTCCAGGTGCAGTTAAGAGATGTTTAATACCATTTGATTTCAAAAAGTGTTGAAATTCTTTGGAAACAAAATAGGATCCATTGTCACTTACCAGTTGCATGGGAAGACCGTATCTTGCAAATATTTCTCGAAGAACTCTAATAGTTTGATTACTCGTAATTGATTTCATTGGTACAACTTCTAACCATCTTGTTTTAGCATCAACAACAATAAGAAAATAATGTTCCATAAATGGACCTGCAAAATCTATGTGAATACGACGCCATGGACTTGGAGGAATTTCCCAAGGGTGCGTAGATACCGAAGGGCATTCATTTTGAACTCTGCAACAACATAAACAAGATTTAGCTAAAGCTTCTATGTCTTGATCTATACCCTTCCAATAACAATAGTTTCGGGCAAGTGATTTCATTTTAACAACACCAAGATGGGCGCAATGTAGTTCTCGGAGAATTTCTGACTGTAGAGATTTTGGAATCATTATTCGATTTCCTCGTAGAATACAACCGTTTTCAATTGAAAATTCTTCTTCTTTTCCTCTAAATTCGGTTGAAGACAAATCTCCTTTTTGTATAGCCATGTATAATTGCCGCATGTATTTGTCTTGACTTGTAACTAAAGCAATCATAGAATTAGTAATTGGAAGAATTTCAGAGTTAATTTGAAAAATTGATATTTCTTTGGATTCCTCAGAAGCTCGACTTTGAGGAAATCGTGAAAAATAATCAACGTTTGCAAAATTTTTCGTATTTCGGTATTCTATTGTATAATTAAATCCCGATAAAAACTGAGCGTATCGAAGTAATCTAGCACTAACCATCGTAGGTAAATGTCTATCCGGTTTAAATATAAAACTCAGTGGTTTATTAGCTGTAATAAGGGTAAATCTTCTTCCATAGCAATAATAAAAGAACTTTCGTAATGCCCAAAATATTGCAGTGGCTTCTTTGTCGAGTTGACTGTACCGTAATTCACTTTCTGAAAGAGATCGTGACGCAAAAGCAATAGGCCTCTCACCGTCTGGAGTTCGGTGTGACAGTACCGTTGAAACGCCAACTGGGGAAGCATCAGTAGCCAAAACCAGAGGTAAATTATTATCAAACTGTATAAGAACTTGATCGCTCGCGATGTCCTTCTTTATGTTAGGAAAGCTTCATTGCAAGAAGTAAAAGTAGTATCCTTCTTAAGAAGTACGTAAAGTGGGTGTAACTTTGTAGCTAAATCTAGTATAAAAGAATTATAATACGTAACCATACCTAAAAATTGCCGTAATTTATGGACGTTTCTTGGAGGTTGTAGATTAAGAATATCTTTTATCTTTGAATCCATTTTATGAAGTCCTTGATGATCGATTTTATATCCTAGATACTCAACTGAAGGTTGACATAATTTTAACTTCTGTGGGTTCACATGCAGGTTATGTAAACGTAGTCTTTGTAACAGCAGTTCTAATCTTTCTGCAGTTTCTTCTAGCGTAGAACCTTGAACAATAACATCATTAAAGAATCACGCCGTACCCTCCAGTCCTTGTATTACTGTGTCCATAAAACGTTGCCAAATGTTTGGAGCAGTTTTAACACCAAACATGAGCCGTTTAACTTTGTAGCTGCCTTTAAGAGTAGTCACCGTTTGCAGTAATGCAGATTCTTCAGTCATCGGCAGATGTAGGTACGCCTTGAAGATATCCAATGTGCAATAGTACATACCTCCTTTTAATTTCATGAAGAGGTCCTCAATTCTAGGTATAGGGTATTTGTCATCTTGTAAATACTTGTTAAGGGTTACCTTATAATCCGCGTACAGTCGAATGCTTTTTCCGTCTTTCTTGACTATCGGTATCACTGGAGTACCCCATTCTGAAGATTCTTCAGAATATACTGGCTAGAATATACCTGAATCAACCAAATGATCGATTTCTATCGACACCATGTCGCGTAATGTATATGGAATTTGCCTGGGCTTGATAAAAACGGGTTTTGTACCTTCGCGTAGACTAAGAGTTGCTCTACATGTAGAAATTTCACCCAACTTTTCTTCAAACACACCTTTGTATTCGGCTAGAAGTTTTTTTTGTAATTTCTTGACTCTAACTTGAGATTCTGTAATAATCCCAACTGTAGAGAATACACTATGTTATTGGTACTTCTTGTATTACCGAAGGCAATAGATCTAAGGCACACATCCAATCTCTCCCTACAGCAGTATCGAAATTCTGTTTAACAATATGTAAGTAACTACGAGGGTGGTCTGAAAAGTTTCCGACCTAACAAAGATACAAGACATTTTTTCTTTAAATTTATTTTTATTTATAAAAGAAAATTTTCTCCGATGCTCCACAGATTAATATATTTTTTGTCCAAATTCCATGACCATGGGGAGCAAGAAAACAACCAAGTTTTACTGAGATACTGTTTTATTCATTCAGAGAATATATAGCTGACGTTTCGCATGATTTTGTTCATGCCTCTTCAAAGCTACAAAAACACAACATAAAGAAAAGGATGTAACTTACAAAGTTTAAAATATTTCACACACATCAATTCCAAACACAAAACAAACCATTTTATAAATATTTTACATATAACAAACAACTCTAACAATTAAAAGATTAAAAGATTAATACCATTAAAAATTTAAAAAGTAAAACTACACTTACCTAATATAAAATTTGAATGTGAAAATTTCATTACATTTGTATAAATGTGTCTAAAAATTATTGCCTATCATCATGATAGTTGTGAATAAAATGTTAGCATTTTAAACATTTCCTATCCTTATATACCTATCAATACAATTTGAAGTTGGAATTTTCAATCCTTTTTATTAAAGAGGTTATGATATATGAGACTTAAGGGCAGAAATGAAAGCCCCCTACAACAAATTTATAATCATGAGTACTAAATTTTGGTTAGCACTGAAAATGCTATAAAAACATTTACTTGTCAAAAGCATAATATTTCTACCCTTCAACAGATGTCGATACTATTTTTTTAAAAGATGGTCATGTGTAAATTTAGAAATTGTCTTTTCTGGGCTTTTCTTTTCATTTTTAACTAATCTCCCTGTTTTTCTGCACACATTGAAAAAATATTTTATTTTCTTTTGTAATATTATTGTTTTGTATATTATTGCTATCAAAATTATTAATAATTAAAGTATATTTTAATAATAATTAATAATTTTATCCGTTTATTATTTATTAAATTTTTCCGTTTATTGGAATCACAGAATCAGAATCAAATTCTATCTGCGTCGGTTTTACAACATTAAACAAAAAAATTAATAACATACAAAACTTCGTTTTATTTACTAACAGTTTTTTTTACTCTGTCATTCTTAGGGTTGGGAATCTCCATTTGCCTACAATACTTGAATGAATATAGGATTATAACCAAGGGCAACCACATAGTTGCTTAATGGGTAGTTAAGTGACAATTTCGTGTAGTCGAATGTATACCTAACCGTACCGTAACCTACGTAATTTTATACCTATACATTCGACTACACGAAATTGTGCACTCAACTACCCCATTCAGCAACCATGTGGTTGCCCCTGAATAACGGATCTTTTCCCTTTCATTTATTTCCAGGAGAATCTTGTTTCGAAGAATCTGCTTAAATTTGGAAAAGGACTAGGCACCACTTAAATGGAAATCTAAGGACCAGTCGATTTTGTTGATTTTTATACCATTGGATAGATAATGAAAAAACGAAAAATTCATATCATTGGCCTAACACGGGGAAATTCATAGGAAAGCCGCAATTCGGGATTTTAGAGCAGCATAATTCCCATTTAAAATGCATTGCTGTCAATCAATTCGTCTCAACAATAGAATCTGATACTAACCCTGTCAGTGGCTCTAAAACTTTTTAAAATCTTGAACGAAACAATATAAGGTTTTAGTAAGTTTTGTTTTCTCAAGTTGCACATACTTAAAGATTTCAGAATTTGATTGACATTGGTTTGACAATTTATTCTAACCTTTTTTGAATAAGTATTCAAAAATAAATAGACTTTCTTGAAGTAAATGCTCATGAAAGAAATCGAATAAAGCCTAAATAGAAATCAGGTAGGTATTTACTTATACAAACATGCAGTTTTTGTAATTGTCTATTGTAAAAAGTAGATTTTAAACTACAATTTGTGTATTTTCTTTTTAGCTTTTGTATTAAGCAGAATGCAACTGACTTTAAATCAATTGAAGATATAAAAATATTGCATTAGAAAAGGTATTTGCGAATAATAATATTACAACTATTTTAGAAACCAATGATTTAAATAAATCATTTTTCTGCTAATGGCATTATTGTCAAAATTATTGAATTGTATGCTAGTAGTGCTGTTGAACATCGACAATATTCATTTTTAACTCATTCTATTTAATACAAGTTTTGTAAGATGCAGTGTTACGTTTGTGAACGAGAAGGACGTCCAAAAGAATTGCAACGTTTCAGTAATTTAGATATTTATCTAGAATATCAACAACTTGCAACCAAACATCGGTTAAACAATGGATTACAACCCAGAGATATGGACAGAAATGATGACGTTTTATTATTCATGCAAATTGCCACACACTTATAGTGCAAACCATTGATGTGGATGTAGGTGATGAAGGCAATCTCAAATTCAACTGCATAGTTTAAAGACAAAATAAATATTGTATATACAATAGGCAAAAATTACTCCGAAAGCGCTCTTTGAAGTAAGATTGGAAGTTTACTCTTACAAGGAGATCTTTATTTCCAGAAATGGGTTCTGCTGTGAAGAACATTTTGATGAAAATGACATGTTCCCCAAAATATCGTTAATCAATTCAGCACATCTTATTACTTTCACAAGGGCTACCATTTGCTGAAACCCGTATTAGTCATCGCACTGATGGATATATTTTAGACGTTCACAGACTGTATTTTTCTGAGAATATAATTCACGTGTCACATGGTACATTTTTTATTAATTTCATTGGTGAAAGTACAAAACCAACTCGCAGAATAGGCTATCAAATCGATGATAATTCTATCACCGCATGTTGACTGTCACCTGTTTTTAATAAATAAAATTGTTTACTGTCAAAGTGACAGAAAGTTTCAGTGTTTATTTTCTTTCAACGTTCATTATATTCTCTCACCAAATATAACACGTGTTATGATTAATCAACGATGATACCACTCGTTAAAACCTTTAGAAAATTGAACTCGTGCTTCGCACTCGGTCAATTTTCGTCGGTTTTAACTCGGGCTATCACCGATGATAATCATAACACTAGTTATATTATCCCCGATTATAAAAATAACAATGCAGCTTTAGTAAGAACACCACATGAGAATAGAAAACGATGTGAAGATACAGAATGGCTATGTAACTAATTGGTTACATAATGATGATATAATAATCGTTAATACAAAAGCTAAAATGAAATAAATAACATACACAAATACTTAGTTTAAAATCAACTTTTTACAAGAAAAAAAAAACTGCATGTTTGTATAAGTAAATGCCTATTATTCATCCATAAACTTTAGCTTCAGCATGCAAAGCTGTAAATCTTTTACCCTCATTTTTAATTTTAGAAGGATTTGCTTCTAAATCTGTGGTATGTAGCCACGTTCGATGTTGGCTACCATTTTAATGTATCCCACTTTCATCTAAATGTGTAAAAAATTATTGTTTCATTACTTAATAAATACTGTACCTAAATAGTTTTTAAAATTTTATTTTTATGTTTTAATATGTGGTTGTTCTAAAAATAGCAACTGTTAATACAATCTGCTTACATTTGAGTACTTTATAGAACGATACAACGTAGTTCTTCCCATTTGATAATCTAAATCTTGTTTAGCATAAAGAAATAAATCATTTGAATAAGTAAAGTGTGGTATCTTTTTAAGAAAATTGCAGTTTTTCATTGATAACTCTTCATTTAAGAAGCGTAGATATCCCATAGAATAAAAGCATGTACAGCTATATTACATGAAATCAGTACTTACTGAAAATATGTTTGCAGGTTTAGTAAAATTAGAAGTTTCTTTTTGTTTTTTGATGTAATATTTAAAATTGCCTCTTGTTCCTGCCCCAATAAAATTATTATTCGATATTTTTTATGTGCATTTATTTCAAGAAACCTTATTTATTTTCGAATATTTATTCCAAGAAGGTTAGAATAAATTGTCAAACCAATGTCAATCAAATTTTGAAATTTTTAAGTATGTGCAACTTGAGAAAACTAAACTTACTAAAACCTTTTATTGTTGCATTCAAAATTTTAAGAAGTTTTAGAGCCACTGACAGGGTTAGTAACAGATTATATTGTTGAGGTGAATTGATTGACAGCAATACATTTTAAATGGAAATTATATTACTCTAAAATCCCGAATTGCGGCTTTGCTAGGAATTTCTCCGTGTTGGGCCAATGATATGAATTTTTCGTTTTTTCATTATCTTTCCAATGGTATAAAAATCAACAAAATCGACTGGTCCTTAGATTTCCATTTAAGTGGTGCCTAGTCCTTTGAGTTCGAACATGAATACATACTGCCTAACCTATTAACTACTATGATTCATAAATTCCTTTTAAATCGCAGAAACATACATTTTATACAAGGACCGCTTAATATATCGTCGCTTGATTGACTGAAAAACGCCGTGTTTGAACGATTTTAAGGGTCTACAGTACGTGGGAATTTATGATAGCTAAAATGATTTTCGCTCTACACTTCTCATTCAGTTATTTCATAAAATTTTTACACCCTACTTGAACCAAAATAAAAAAGAAAGTCCATTCTACAGAGGTGCTATTTCGGATTTAAGAAAAAATTTTTTTTGTTGTACAAAGTTTACAAGAAAAACAGAAAAATTAATTGATGTTTAAAAAAGTCCTAAAATATTAACCAAGGGTAATTCTGAAAAAAATCAAAAGCGCTGGTGTAGCTTATTAATCGTACTTCACTTTACTTTTTGTTTTATTTTAATAGATCAATTAATAAGATCAGGAGACGAATAATTGGAAATCAATTTTCTTTGGAGTTTTTAGTTATTATTGGTGTCAAAAGAGGCCACTACATTTGCTAAATGCGTGTGAAATATTTAAGGCCTCGCTGCGCCGTATACTACAACGTAGCCCAAGAACAAAAGTTCAATACATACAACTGCGGACATGTGTCTACGATTTTTGTATAAAAGAGAGGTGAAAGTGTGAATCGGGTAAGTATGGCTAGGACCATCACTGTGTACGGTACAGGGAACAAGCTTTCTTGAGGCAAAAGGCAGATAACTATTGAACCGGGTAGCTACGAGTTGTCTGAAATCGTTAACTATATAAAGAATCAAATTAGTGGTGATCCGGAAGAGGGAGATCTACTACTACAAATCAAAGCTAACATAAATATAAATATAAATATGCAATGCATAAATATGGATATAAATATGCATATATAATGTCAAAATGGACCAAAACAGCTGCGGAACAAATTGGTATTGACATAAAGAAAACTAAAATTACTAACCACAGCCACAGATCTACAACTGTATCACACCTAGCAAAGTCAGGAATCCAGGATCAGGTATTAATCAAAATGACTGGTCATTCAAGTACGTCCTCGGTTAAACCGTATTTGAAACTTGATTCAGAACACCACAAGAAAATCGTAGAAAATCTTCGATGTGTGGAAAATCGCTGCAACATAACTTTTGAAGATACCCAAGAAATTAGTGAACAACAATCAAACCAAAATATATATAATAATTGTACATTTCATATTAATAACTACTAAATAAATGAATTTTTAATTTTGTTAATTTACTTTCGTATCGCATCTCCTAAAATTTCTCCATAGCCCTAGGGAGATTATTTTGGAAATTTTCCCTTGGGATAATTTCCGCTTAATTAAATTGTGATTGGTTGCTATCAAAAAATTCGGGGTTATGATTCGTCAGTTTAAATCATGTGACATATGAGGGCGATTCTCTATATAATTCAATTTCATCAACGTCTTTCATTTCTGAGCTCACTACGAAAACACGTTTTTTTTTGGTTTTAGTATCGTGCAATGTTACAATCAGAACAGATCCAGTATCTTCAACATCTTCTACTTTTAGCAAACGTAATTCATCAGCTCGGCAGGCTCCATATAAAGCAAAAATCATAACTACTTTCATGAACAGGAAGGTATCATCGGGGGCCTTAGTGAAAAACGTGTTAATGTTATCCATCGTAAAAACTTTAGATTTTTTGGCCACATATCCGTCATTTTGACGTTTTAAATATGCAAGCAACTTTTTATAAGTAGAAATGTCAACATTTTCATTAATAGCCTGCGTACTTTTCAACATTGAATACAATGACCACAATGTTGAAGATTTCAAACTCTTAGCCTACTTTTTGTAGGCTAAAAATTAGTACTGAAAATTAATGTAATTAATGACAAATACCTTTTCAAAAAAGAAAGCGATTAGAATGTTTTCATCACTTCCCTCTACTTTTTTTTATTTTCTCCATGAACAAAACTGTTCATAAGTTTTCTCATACTTTTCTCTTGACTTCGACGGTAGCAAATTTGAATAAACTTCTGCTACTGTTGTTAAATATTGGAAAACCCTTCACCCAATTCAGTCATTTTGCACAATGAAAAATGTATTTACTAAAAACAACTAAAAACACCGTTCTCTTGTTTTGCTACCATGTTAGCAAAATATGACACCTTGATCAATTAATTTTTCTTCATTTTTACATTTTAGTCCTTTTGGTCAGATACATGAAAAAATAGCATGTTCAAGACGTTAAGAAAAGTGATTTTTCCTTGTTCGTGTAAATTTAATCCACTCGCGAGCTGCGCTCGCTCGTGAATTGAAACTTTTACACTCACTGGAAAACAACCACTTTGCTTAACTTATAGAACAATCTACTACTATTTTGGTATAAGACACACTACCAGTAAGTTCACGCCGATCTCTTAACTTTTCGAATAACGACGCCTGTGGAGTTCTTGCTTCTTGATATTTTTGATGGTAGATTCTGGTTGCTAATAAAGGATTTCTGTCAGCTTCGCAATACAGTAGACCATATTCACTAATTCTTCGCGAGTGAAACTCATTATCAACAATTAGACGTGTACAATTATTGAAAGTACACGGATGTGTCAAATTTTATGACAGCGGCCTACTCGATTCTTTTTTTTTTCGAAAAACCACCAATGATTCTTATTTTGCAACAAATCTCGGTAATGTTACAAGGTAGACCCTACAAACCTTATATTGGCAAAAAGCTCTTAAAAAATGCCATGCAATGGTGCAATAAAATATAGGGTGTTCCATTTGAAAAAATCGAGTTATTGATATTTGTAATTTGCCATTTTCAAAAAATCGTAGTAGGCGTTGGAACGTCGCCTACGAGTTCGCCTAGATCTCAAAAGATGCGCTAAAGTTTAAGGAATCGACTAGAGAAAGTTGGTTAATTAATTGTGAATGGTTCTGAAGTTATGAATTTTTCTATGGGTCTATGCACGACACCATTTTGACACATTAAATTGACATAAGTCAAAAACTATTGCAGATAGGTCTAAAAAACTGGATGCGTTATATCCAAGATATAGTGGCAAATCCAAAAATGTAATAAAAATGGGGGGTTGCCGTTTAAAAAAACAGAATCTATTTGTGAATTTTATTTTGGAACATGCTGTATATAAATAGAAATATTTTTAGAATGCGCCGCATTGTCGGCTCTATCGTTTAAAAAAAGATCAACTCGATAGCTTGGATAGAAACAAAGTTATGGAGCTTGTACGCACCCCTGGGTCACCTTGTATATCTTGGTAAAAACTTAGCACACTGTGAAACAGCGTTGCCAGATGATTTTTTATGATAGCGGTAGAAGAGGACGTAAAATAGCGGTAGATTGAAAAAACGAGCGTATAAAAGCCAGTTAAAATTAAATAAGGGTAATTTACGACCGGGATATACTAAGTATAAAATAATACCAAAATAAATAAAAATAAAGGTTTTTTTACTAAAAGAAAGGCAAACAAGAAACACTACAACTATATTAATTAATAAGTTTAAAATAATCATTCCTTATAATTATCTTTAGTCATTAGACGACGTAACGTACGACCATCGAGTTTGGCAAGGATGTAGTATTTTATGAGCTTTGGTATTGCAAAAGTCTTGAAATGCTTTAAATTCTAAAATTCTCTTAGGACTATTACTAAAATAATTATATACATTTTCAGTAAGAGTTTCTACAAAATTGGGAAGCTTATTGCATGCATTGGAAGCACACAGAGCAAAACTATGACAAATACATTTTAAAATAAATATATTTGGAATGGCATCTGAAAATCTAAATGCCACAGAATTATGACACCCCATCATGTTTGAGGCACCGTCTGCGGCAAAACCGATAACATTGTACATCGTTTCTCATAACATCTTTTTACTGGTAAATTTCTTGACCAAATTTTTCAGGAAAGAAAAACATTTTTTTTGCTATAAATACAAAAAACGGTAGATCGGCATGCTAAAACGGGAGAACGGTAGATGGCAAGTGAAAGCGGTAGAAATACCGTTTTAGCGGTAGATCTGGCAACACTGCTGTGAAAACCGATCGCATTTAACATAAACACGTGGTGTCAATAGTACGATTTAGAGGTTAGAATTTACTGTGCTGCTCGCCCGGAGTCATTGCCATCTAAAAGTAAACATCTAGATGGCATTACCGGAGTCGATTATGCGCGTAGAAATTATGTGACAAAAAAAACAGGGAGTGAAACTACTGGATACTGTGATGAGACTAACAAACAAACATACATAATAATATTCGGATATACAGGGTGATGCGTTCAATTGTGACAGGTTCGGATACTACAAGTTAATTTTCTGGTATTGAAAAAAAACTTGTTGGAAAACTTACCTTACTTTATACAAACTGATTCATAATTTCAGGTTTAGTTTCGATGAACAGATTTTTGAAAACTTGCACAATTTTGTTATTAAACTTTATACCAATAGTCAAAGCGTTAACTCCAATAATCAGCTTTGAGTTATATTTGCTGGTTCTAAAACTATTGATAAATTACCATCTAAGCTAACCGAGAAAATAAAAATCCATCGTTAAAACTCATCAAAATGTTGATTTTTATAATAAAAACCCACCTGAAATAGACTTAAATACATTAATACTTAACAAACAGGCACATTTACATAATAAATAATGTATATTAATCGTTTATTTAAATAAATAAGCAAGCGAGAAGACGCAATACGAAGAAACGCAGCGCGGAACGCAAGCGCGCCGAAGCGCTGCGGGCGCGATTTATTAATGTCTTCAAATTAGCCCCGCTGAAAACAGAGCAACTTTGCGCGTGGATTGGCGGGCGAGGAATGGCCGTATCGGGATGCTTTTTTTAATGTTCGAAATCCGTTCAATTTCAAAAAGGTTTTATGACCGAAAAGAGTCAGGTAAACTGGAAAAAAGATACGCGACGAAAAAGAAAAAAAGTTTTTTTGGTCGTTTTGTCGACTTTGAACGGCAATATCTTTTTTCCAGTTTATCGTACAGTTTTTGATCACATAAGATTGCAGGAAACATAAGTCAGGACGAATTCAACCAAGCCAGATTCGTCACTGTACGATAATTAGAACGCGAGATATGAGCATTTCAAAAATAAAAATTAAATCCAAGATGGCGGCGAAAGGGTTAATTCTAGGGGTGCGCAAACTCAGGGTTAAACTCTGCATGGCAGACCCTTTCGATTGGGGGATAAAAGAAAAAATGTATACAAATTCGCTGGGTCAACTTCTAAATGCACTGGACTATATAGTATTCATACTATAATAGCCATTCTCGGTGGATTAGTGGTTTGCATGTTTGCTTCGTAATCCAAAGATCGCAGGTTCGATCCCTGGCCGAGCTGGTAATTTTCATAGCGGAGAAAAATTTAAACATGTCTTCTTTTCGGATAGGAAGTAAAACTGTAGGTCTCGTGTCAATGCGATGTTTGGCACGATAAAGATCCTTACTGGGGGTGGAATTCTCCCAGATTCGGCTAAATTCTAGTAGGGTCTGCCAAAAGATCATAGCAATCGGTGCCATGAGGTACGACGGATGTTCCGCCATCCTAATTCCTCGTCCAAAAACAAAATCATACTATAATCGGGTCTGCCCCAAATATCTGCCAGAAATCTGCCGGTACTAGTATGCACTTTTTAAATGTAAATAGTACGCCGAATCTACTATATTTTTTCAGTATTTATCTAATATTAAATTACACATAATACGAGGGTGGTTTGACAAGTCAATGACTTTTTGAATTTTTCGTTCAGTAACTTTAATTGCAACACTGCTCCCGTCAACTGCCATCTATGAATAGACTACTGCAGAATTTTGAGAAGGCTGCGCCATTTAGTTTGTGTTTGGTAGCCATTGAAATCAAACAACCTCGTGAATTTTAACGAAAATGGAAAAAAGTGAATTTTGTGTGATGATTAAGCATTATTTTTTGCGTAAAAAAACCATCACCGAAACCAAGGAAAAACTTGATAAATACTATGGGGACTCTGCACCATCAATGTCAATGGTTAAGAAGTGGTTTACTGAGTTCCGTTGTGGTCGTACCAGCACAAGTGACGCCGAACGTACAGGTCGCCCAAAAGAGGTCGTCACGCCAGAAATCGTCAATAAAATCCATGGAATTATATTGGACGATCGGAGAATGAAAGTGCGTGAAGTGGCTGAGGCTGTAGGCATCTCAACTGAGCTGGTACATCACATTTTACATGAATATTTCGACATGAAAAAGCTAACCGCGCGATGGGTGCCGCGATTGCTCACACTCGACCATAAGCGCAACCGTTTCACCACTTCAAAGGAGTGTTTGGCGATGTTCAGCCGCAACTCGAACGAGTTTTTGCGCGTTTCGTTACCGTAGACGAAACATGGATCCATCACACTACACGAGAGACCAAGGAACAATCAAGACAGTGGGTTTTTCTGGGTGAACGGGCACCAAAGATGGCCAAGGTGGGTCTGTCGGCAAACAAGGTCATGGTCACAGTTTTTTGGGATGCACGCGGTGTCATTCACATCGATTACCTTGAAAAGGGTAAAACGATCACCGGCGAATATTATTCAGAGCTTTTGGACAGATTCGATATTGATTTGAAGCAGAAACGATCGCATTTGACGAAGAAAAAAGTGCTGTTCCATCAAGACAATGCACGGGTGCACATGTGTGTAGTCACCATGGCAAAAATCCATTCATTCGTCTACGAACTGCTACCCCCATCCAGCATATTCTCCAGATTTAGCCCCCTGTGACTATTTCCTGTTTCCAAACCTAAAGAAATGGCTAGGCGGTAAGAGATTTGGGTCGAATGAAGAGGTCATCACTGAAACAAACGTCTATTTTGAGAGCATTGAGAAAACCTATTATTTGGAAGGAATAAAAAAATTGGGAAAACGCTGGACGAAATGTATCGAGCTAAAAGGAGACTATGTTGAGAAATAAAACGCTTATTTGCCGAAATAAATACATTTTATTCAAAAAGTCACTGACTTCCCAAACCACCCGCGTAACATCATGCAAAAATAAATGAAAAACTTCTTCATTATAAAAAACATTTATAATCTTTTATCGCTAATAACAAACAATAAAATTCTTTTAGGAACTTGATAAAAGAAGTACATATAAATAATTATAAGCGGTAATTAAATACTTTCATGATTCAACATTAGGTACCGAAAACTCCAGCTAAAACCACAAGTTTTGCGTTTTTCGCCTGTCTTTTAATAAAAGTAATATGTTTAATTATATCTTTAATTATCAAATGCTAGTAAGTTTTGTTCTTACTTTTTAGGTTTTAGTTCATTTACGTTGGACATTTCTAACAGTTGGAAAACTGATTGAGTTGAGAGTACTATAATTTTTGGTAATAAGTGTACTATAATTTTCAATGTCCCTGTACTATTTCCGTTGTCCTCCAGGTTGGCAACGCAGCAGAGTACTGTAACAGCGTTGGTATTTATTGTTTTTATGCAAGTCTTTGAGGTTATGTTTACTTTTTGTCAATAATCCAAAGTATTAAATCGTATTTCTAATATTTACAATCATTAAAGCTACTGTTATTCGTTGATTTACTATCCACTATTAAGATGGTATGTGACAAATGTGAGAAAAAGCTAGGAAAGGTAATAACACCAGATCCTTGGAAAAGTGGTGCTCGCAATACTACAGAAGGAGGTGGAAGAAAAGTTAACGAAAACAAAGCATTAACGGCCAGTAAAAATCGATTTAATCCATACACAAAACAGTTTGAAAACTGCAGGTAAAAATAACTGTTTATATGCTTGTGAAGTTTTATTTGTCGTTTGATTTTACAGGATATGCAGGCAAAAAGTTCACCAAGCAGGTTCACATTATTGCCAATCGTGCGCTTACAAAAAAGGAATATGTGCAATGTGTGGCAAAAAGATGATGAGTACCAAGAATTATAAACAGTCATCGGCATAGATTTTTATATTTTAGTCATAACGATAGTGTACTTTATAAGGAAATACAAATTAATAATAAGATATTTATAGTTTCGTAATCTTTATTAAATTATATGGTAACATCTTGTAACATTTATTAGATGTACTTACAAGTTGTTGATATATATTTTTTTTTAAGTTTTGGTATTCAATTAAAATCACTATTAGTTTATTTAAAGCCTATATTTCGAGTCATTTTGAGTCTTCATCAGGGTACACTAATATTATGGCGAACTTAATAATAATAGGTTTAGATTGTCAATAACTCCAATTTACAGTTGAAGAAGAAACCAATAAGACAATACCTTTCCTCGACACGTTAGTTATTAGATATGACAATACAATAAAGTTAGAATGGTATACAAAACCATATAACTCCGGACGATATATAGACTCAAATTCTTTCCATACAAATAACAATAAAAAGAACTTGATATTGGCTTTAAAAAATAGAATTATAAAAATTAGTCATGAAGATTCTAAATTAAAAAATCTTCGGGAACTTAACAAAATTTTAATTGACAATAAGTACCCTCAACAATTGACAGAACAACTACTCTACGCAGACCAACAACCTAAAGAAAATAATAACGACAACATTATTTATAAATCAATTCCTCATATTCCAAATTTAACTTGCCAAATTACTCGCATATTAAAAACACAAACATAAAACATAAAAAAGTATCATCACAATTAACGACCTTCATTCCAAATTGAAAGACAAAATTCCATTTAATCAACAATCAAAATTAGTGTACCAAATTCCATGTAATAACTGTAACCAAATGCACAGACACACACACCCGCACTTTTCTCATACAAACACTTAAAATTGACAGATACATCTCAAAAATATTTTGTTATTGACATATCTAAACCTATTATTATTAAGTTCCGCCATAATATTAGTGTACTCTGATGAAGACTCAAAATGAGTCGAAATATAGGCTTTAAATAAACTAATAGCGTTTTTAATTGAATACCAAAAGTTAAAAAACCTATAAACATACTTATGTATTTACAATACTTTTTTCTCTAATACTACCGTAATGTAAAGATATTTACTTAAAACCTTAACTCTGTGCAGTACGATTATTAAATATTGCAAAACTACAATGTTCAATATTGCACTGACAACAATATAATATTGAGTTAGTTAACATTTGAGCAAGAATAAAACATAATCTGTTAAAAACTGGTTATGTTCTATCTTCGTGAAAGTGGGGTCGTATTCCGTTCAGGTACATATTATTGTACGCTATTAATATAATCCTAGAGGTGCAATATCAGTTCAGTTTGGTGTACGTATTGTCCTTGTGGAAGTTGTAATTGAAGTATCTTCCAAACACCCCTATAAATAGAATTATGTAAATACACTTACGAGCAAATAAATCGGCCCACCTGGCACTTTCATCTTTGAGTGCATTTTTGTCAGCCCTTAGACAGCATTTAAAAAATATATTTATGTCATTTGAAAGGCTATTTATTAAGCTTTAAAATGAGCCTACATTTTTTGTGGATGTCTGTTTTTTAACCTGTGTAGAATTTTAAAACCAAAGTTACCTGCATTTTTTTGGTATTGGAGGTGTGCTTACTTTGGCTTCCATTAGATTTTGTGCTTAAAAAATCACGTGTCAGTAGAAAATTTAAACCACATTTGTTATGATTTGTCAATTTTTGATATTATCTGTTGATAAAATGGATACTGCACCAGAAGTTTCCGCTCAAGTTGTTGCTTTAATTCAACTTGGCCATAGTCAGCGATTTGTTGCTCAAGAACTGAATGTAAGCCGGGCAGCAGTTAGAAGAGTATACCAGCGATTTGTGGAAACTGGGTCCTTCAAACGTCGACCAGGAACAGGCAGATCCCGGTGTACAACAGAGAGGGATGATCACTTCATTATGTTAACCTCGTTGCGAAACCGACGCCTAACTGCAGTTGAGATACAGCAGCAACTTCGTGATGCCCGAAGAGTGACTGCAAGCGAGTGGACAGTAAGGCGAAGATTACGGGAGAGGAACTTGACACCTCGTCGACCTGTAAAATGTCCGAAATTGACTGCAGCTCATCGCCAAGCACGGCTTCGTTTTGCAAGGGAACATTTGAATTGGACCCTGGATCAATGGAGCTCTGTTCTGTTTTCCGATGAGACCAAGATATGTTTGTATAGCAACGATGGAAGAGGACGAGTATACCGGCGACTCGGAGAACGATTTGCGGAATGCTGCATTGTTGAACGCGTTAGCTACGGAGGTGGTTCTTGCATGATCTGGGGTGGAATTTCTCTGGAAGCACGCACGGATCTTGTGTTCATCACCGGGGAAGTGCGTGGTCGCAATAGAAGGGGTTTAACGGCTATAAGGTATGTCGAAGAGATTTTGGATGAACATGTGGTGCCCTACGCCGGCTTTGTTGGAGACCATTTCATGTTTATGCATGATAATGCAAAGCCACACACGGCGTTAATTGTGCGAAACTACCTTGCAGAAGTCGAACTTCGAGTTTTAGAATGGCCAGCGTGCAGCCCTGACCTAAATCCTATAGAGCATCTATGGGATCGCCTTAAAAGAAAAGTTCGGGCCAGAGTTCCTGCTGTAATGTCTATACCACAGCTAATGGTAGCCGTTACAGAAGAATGGCACAACATTCCGCAAGAAGCCATTGCTACTTTGATTAGGTCCATGCCAAATCGTATGGAAGCCGTTATCAGAGCTAGAGGAGGTAACACACGATATTAATAATAGAAAATTCTTGCTCAAATTTTGTTTCAATTTATTGAAAACCAAATTTTTTCCTTTGTACTTTTGTTTGGAAATGTTACCTTTAGGTTCTACACTCGAGAAAAGGAAAAAAACTCAAAAAATGTAGGCTCATTTTAAAGCTTAATAAATAGCCTTTCAAATGACATAAATATTTTTTTTTAATGCTGTCTAAGGGCTGACAAAAATGCACTCAAAGATGAAAGTGCCAGGTGGGCCGATTTATTTGCTCGTAAGTGTATATCAAAGAATTTTAATAAGTTTTGTGTAATGGTAAGTAATTCAGGTAAACTTTGAAAATCAAATTTTCAGTATTGTAAATACATTTTTGTTAAATAAACTAATTTAATAACTGATTAATTGAATTTGTGTATAAAAATGCCCAATCTCATCGAGATTTTAGATACTATCACAAGTTAAGTGCTAAAAATGACATTTGTTGGCTACGTTAAAGGGATATAGTAGTAATAGTAATTGCTACAACCCATAACAGTTATAGGGGGCGATTATTATTATTACGTAGGCCCAATGAGCGGCTGCAGCCAACTTACAGATGCAAAACGGTATGAGATGACTTGGCGCCATGCCAATTCGGCGTTAGCTAATTCGGCGCCAGAAAAACCTAACCAAACTGTATTTTTGTTAAATTTTACTTTATAGCTCAATTGCTTTTTTCAAATTCCATTTACATCAGGTTGAGTTTTTCTTGGTAGTCATTACCTGAATATTAATTCTGTATGTTATTTACTCGCCCTCCCTAATCTTTTACTAATACATAATATAATCATCATAAATATTAAGATGGTTGGTAAAATTTTCTAGAAAGAACTTATGCTCTGGGTTTTACTAATAGGGTAGGTTTTTTGTATTAGTTATTTTATTTTATGTTTGTTAATAATAAATTTGTAGTAAATGCAATATTTCATATTAATAAATTAATACAAATTGAAAGTTCTTGGCAATTAACATTATTTAATTAACTAAATTTTTTAATTTTAAGCAAATACAAGATATTTTTTGATATTAATAGTGAGTGATTTGTATGACAAAATACAATGTAGTACAAATTAGCAATGTTTGGCGCCGAATTGTTTCAGCGCCGAATTGGCCGCGCCGAATTGTCGGTGCTGAGTTGTCCTAGACCCGATGGAACAGCGCAAATCCCACATTTGTGTCACAGCTAAGGAAAACTACAGAAAACTTTAACCAGATGTCAAACCTGGGTCGCTTGGGTGAAAGTCCAGCACACTAGACAATACACTACCAAGGCTGTCTTTTACAATATACTTTGATAAATGTACGTCGTAGAAAATTGTAAGCAATAAATAAAGTTGATTACACAAATCACTAATTTTGAAAGACATTATAAATGAAATGTCATATTATAAATTTTTAATCCCCCGCATTTTAAAAGGCGTGTATGGATGGTCTGGACCACCCTGTATAATTATTTATTATGTTATTAGGCTAATTATGTTATTAGACTATTTTAACTGATATCAGTCAATTTATGTCCCTGATTCCGATATTCAAAATTTTTAGTGATATTTTGTTTTGGTCACTTAGCCTATGATAGAAAATTATATTTACCTATCATTAATTAAATTCCTTACAAATCAGTAGCACTGAATCAATACAGGGCACTTATTGTTATGCAATTGATTGCAATCACTTGATATTATGCTATAAAAAATGGGCCAGTATTGGACAAGTAAAGATTTCTTGTAATGGCAACTTAATGGCTGTATGCTGGCCAAATGCTAAAACCTGTACTGTATCAGATTCAGCTCTGCTTAAGGCCGGTGTATCATATACGTCCAGGCCGTATACTACCGTGATATCAAAAATTATCTTGGTCAAGGGTTGTTATGGAATATAAAACGGTTGTCTTAGTTTGAATTTCTAAATCTTGTTCTTAAAATAATTCTGTCGTTGTCAAGCTACACTGACATTATCAGTAACCTACAGCTGTACGTTATGTCGAGCTCTAGAATTAGGTAGCGCCCTCATAATGCCATGGCTCGGCGCAAAATTTAATATATTGCAGAATGAATTGATGCGATGTGTAAAATTAAAAAAATGTAAGAAAAATAATAAAATATCTGTAAGAAGATAATATAGGTAAATGTTTGCTTTTGCCACAATAACACGCTATAAATACAAAAAATACGCTGTAAATACGCTTATTTGAGAATATATTGCTAGGAAGATTGAACAAAAACTGAAAGAAATAATGCTCGAGATAATGAGGTCAATGTCACTTGCAATAACATCATGCCATTTCATAACAAGTTTTTCTAAAGGTAAGTACTCACAGCAGCGGATCCGCAGGCGGATATCATACGATTGGTCGGTTTGAGTCGATTTGACTCAAACCGACCAATTGTATGACATCCGCCTGCGGATCCGCTAGTGTGAGTACTTAGCTTAAGTCTCCGGGCCAGTTGCATAAAGCATAGGTCTTCGGTAGCCGGTAGAATGTAGCACGTTATTTTCACGTCATTATAAGACGTCAACATATCGTCTATTTTTGGCCCCCGTAACGTGTCTTTGGCGAGTTACGACCAGATTTTGGTGTCATATGACATATTTTTGCTATCTGGGAAGGACCTACTATAGATCCAACACGAACGTATGGTAGACGTCTTTTGCCGTGCATACAGGACATTCATTTCACCTCTTTACCGTTTTACTCGTAGTTTTGTTTACTGTTATTTTGTTTTATATTAATTGAAAAATACTTAAGCAAATGAAGTTTAGTGAAGTTTAGCATTTTTCAAGAGCTTTCTAATAACCAGAGACGAGCGTGACCCTGCTAATACCGTAGTTTAGTGCACGATCCCGTGCAGTCTGCATATAAGATTACTACGAGTGACGAACCATTTTCGTTATTCCATGCGTAATAACTGCCTTGGCCTGCTTTGCTATTTAATGTCGTTGCGTTGGAGGTGGGAGTCCAGGGAGTTTGTGTTTGATGGGCTGCATCTCTTACCACGTCATTTTAGTTCCACCACAACGGTTTTGTCAGATTTTTGATATCATCGGATCTTTATTACTTTTAGACATACGGCGCTATTAAATTAAATTGTAGAATATGTAGAATATCCCTATGTTGCATTTGAAATTAATCGAGTCAAAGCATATGCACACATAGGCAACCAATTATACAGCACGCTCTTTTGTACTATTTACATATATTACATGATAAATAAATAGCACTGTATATGATTCATTGAATAGTTTCAAATTCATCAAATTGGCACTGGACACGCAATAAAATAATAAAGGAGTATTACATATTATTATTATATTATTATTATTATTATTATTACAAGAAATATACATATAACTGCTTAGTTACTTTTTTGTCATGTAAACTTTATATTGGCAGAATTTTAATGGTAAACTATTGTGGCGGCAATTTGAAATATGTTATTGAATATTTTGAATAACTTGCTAATACAATATTATTAAAGTCATTAATAATAGAAATCCAGGATAAATGTGTTATTCCTTGGGGGCAATTACTTATAGGCAGCAAATATTCATTTTCATAATAGTTTGGAGGGGGGAAATCAATAAATCGTGTAAATTTATATTCGCTATCTCCCCAGCACATATTTTATGTCCAACTCGCAAGCGCCTATAAAAATGCGAGTATTGAAAGAACGCACACTTATGTTATGCGATGTACATTCAGCCAATAAGGGCCGACCGTCGAACCACGCCTTGCGCTATTTAAACCACAGAGTTCTTAAGAGTAAAGTATACGAAACACCTTTTCAAGACATGGAGGCCATGAAAGAGAAGATACGTGCAGTTTGTAGGGAAATAACACGTGAAACTTTAAACAGGGTTCCTTTATCCTTTATGAGACGCAATAGAATCTGTTTGGAACATGATGGACAACACTTTGAACATTTGCTTGGTTGAGTTGGTTAGTTTTAAATTAATTCTTATTTAAGCTTCTACTCAAGTGGATATGTAGCAAATTTTTCTAAATAAAATTTTGATTTTCATTTTCTACTTGATGCAATTCAGTTCTTAAACGGTCCTCGAAACAAATATCTACTATATTCTATTATCAGTGATAAATTTCCTAATGACTTTGACATTTGTAAAGGATGTCCAAATTAAACACAAGTTAAAAATTATTAATATTATGAATCTAGTTATAAATGAAAGCAGTATTACTGGTTTGCAAAAATAATTGCAATAATTTGCAAAAAAGATTAATTTTACCATTACACTGTTTTGATTTAAATCTGCATTTTAATTATGTCCTGCTACATACCTATGAAAATACCATATATTTAACGAAATAATACGTAATGCAAAATATGTACCTAAACGGTAGCCACTTTTTATGGCGAAATAATAGTCATGTCTTTGGCGGCTATATTTTGAAGTTTTGTACACGCCCCTTTCTTCTCTAATTGGCCAATAAATAGTCCCATAACAAAAGTGTGCGTTGTTTCAATACTCGCTATAAAAATATACAAGCGCCAGCGCAGCACTGCATCGTTTGGCTTGGCTTCGCGTCTTCAAAATTCTGTGATCATGGCGACCGCTATAGTTCCCGTTAGTTCTACTAATTTGGAGAAAATAGAAAGGTAAAATATGATTGGTTTGTTAAAAAATGTTTAAACATATATTTCAATATTAGGTTTACATATAAATTCTTGAATAGTTCTAAAATAATTTTAAACACCAATTTTCCTTGTTGCTGCAAGCTGTAGGATGGGTGGGTAAAGACCTTTGTGGATCAATAACGTCCTGTATCGTTAATAGACACTAATTGAATATTATTATATGGATAAATAACTTAAACTGTTTATTGTTAAATGTAGATGTTACTAATAGTTAATATACATTTGTTATTAATGCACCCTTATTATCTTCCACTTCAGTTTTATTAATGATCAAACTTATCGAGAAATATTAGAAAGTGCAGCAAACTACAACACCCGACTATGTATCGAAAGAAGATTAAGGTTGCCATTTCTGGACAGTCAAACCGGTGTAGCCCAGAATCATTCAGCACTATACATGAACAAAAGACAACGCATGCCAGGTACAACACCGGGACAAATCTACACATACCCAAGACCAAGATGGCGAAAGAAACGGCGACAATACTTATCGATGAGTTCAAGGGCATTCTCAAGAGCAGCAGACGCTTTGTTAGACGGAGACGTAGATATGCATAGCATTTCTCAGGTGGAGAATCCTGCTTTGCAAGATAACGATAGTAAAGATAGTCAATTATTACTTAAGGATGATGTATCTAAAGTAAGTGAAGATATATATTTTTTAAATTAAAAAGAATTGATTATTGATTGAGATTTTCTTGAATAGGAATGGTATTACGATGAGCAGGATATGTTGGAAATGGATGCTTATGATGAACCTGATCAAGATTCGGATTTGGATTATGAGGAGACTTATAGCAAACGGACTAAAAGAAGAAAAGGTGCTGGAAGGGTAAATATTTTTTTGATAATTCTTTTTGAAATTTTCATAATTATATACAAAATAAACTGTCAAATTGCATATGCTTCAGTTTGACATTTAAGTCACCCACTTGTCAATCTTCAATTGTTAGGTTAGATGATTTATGTCGGAAGCCTAACATATACAGGGTGTATTATTGATTTTGTAACATAGGGGAATAACATGTAAAAACACAATTTCTCAAATATTGGCTCCCCTAATTATTTTAGAGGATAAGTCACTATAGCAAAGTTGTAGACCTTATTGAATGCTGTTCAAAACACCTTTAGTTTAGCATCTGTGTTAAATAGTTTCCAAGATATAAGTGATTCACTAATAGCAAGTATACGCGTTCGATTTATACATTAGGTATAAATGCAAGAATTATTTAGCACAGTTTCATGGGGCAAAATCACTCATCAGAATGTTACAATTGCTACTGATGTGAAAGAAATAGATAAGATTTCTCAAAGGCATTTATTTTTATAAAATTTTATTAGCCATGACAATAGTTGTCAAATTAATCTCAAGAATCACTGATAGGTTATGTCATGCTTTTGTATTATAAATTTAAAACATATTATAAGAATAATACTAATATAAGAAAAAACATTTTAATCTTATTATGGGGTTATATTATTTAACAATTATAGTAATTTAACAAAATTAAACAACAAACAATAAAAAAACACAAAAACGAGAATCAATTTATAAAATATGTTCATAATACAAAAAGCATGACATAACATCTATGTGATTTTTGAGATTAATCTGACAGCTATTGTCATGGCTAATAAGATTTTATAAAAATAGATTTCTTGGAGAATTCTCACATATTTCTTCTTCACCGGTAGCAATTGTAACATTCTGATGGGTGATTTTGCTCCACGAAACTCTGCTTAATAATTTTTGCATTTACACCTAAGGTCTAAATATAACGTGGCAATTGCTATTAGTGAATTTCCCATCCACAATGTTAATTTTCTATACCAGAAAATCACTTATATTTTGGAAACTATTTAACGCAGATGCTAAAGTCAAGGTGTTTTGAACAGTATTCAATAAGATCTACAACTTTGCTACAGTAACTTTTTCTCCAAAATAATTAGGGGAGCCAATATTTGAGAAATTGTGTTTTTACATGCTATTTCCCTATGTTACAAAACCGATAATACACCCTGTATATAAGGCTTTTACGTTTATTCAATACAATAATTCTGATTGTTTCAATGGAATGGATAGCGTGAGAAATGTAACCTGCTAAAGGGGTTTGTAATGACTGATAAAAGAGAGAGTAGTTTTTGAACATAACCTAAAAATTTTTAATTTATTGTTGACCATCAAAAGTCGATTATCAGAGGTTTTTTAATTTATTAATGTATGAGTTATCGTTAATCAACATTATTTATTAATGAGCATAACCTCAAATGTTGTTATGTAATCTGATTGTTTTATTGTTTGATGTAGTTGAGTAATCCGTAAATCGGAATTGGTAATCTAACAGCTCTGTTCAAATTAAATATAAATAAATAAACGTAAATGGTTATAAAAGAAAGAACTTGGTAGCTGAGAAGTTAAATTGGGTTTTATAATTCAACATAAATTTCTTTTCTAGAGTCGAGGTACAGATTCACCCAGCACTCCTGGTCGAAGAAAAGGTGGTGGCAGAGGAAGAAAAAAAGCATACGCACACAATTTCGAACCAACTCCAGGAGATCCAGATAAACCATTTGCCTGTGAACGTAAGTTTCAAAATTTACTCAGCACGACACGCTTACCATTAAGTAATAAAGAGAATTTTTTATTTTTAGTGAATTTTTTACATAATTTGAACAGGAATCTTTGAAAAGATCTGTACAGGATGACTTTGATTATTTTTGATTTTTGTTTATACAGACTTTTCTGAAGCAATATCAGTTATCCTGCATTTTGAAATTTAAAAAGGATTTTATTTTTTTATGTAAAATTTTTCTATGCTTGTGCATGGTAAAAGATGAACTGTTAATAAATTTTATTTTCAGTAGAACATAGATACGATGGTAAAGTGTTAACGCTTGATGCTTAGTGAGCTTTTTCTTCTATTATTTAGGCAGGGACTCGAACCGAAACTTAGTTTATTTAATATTTATTCGGCCGCTTTGCTAACTATACTTTTTGGAAACATTTAGAAAAAATGTATTCTGTTAAAAGTGAGAAAGTAGATTTTAGCAGCGCAGCGAATTTCGGTTCGGGTTCGTACTGGCGCTTTGGTACTTCAAATCACTTTGGACTTGTTCTTTACAATAATAATAATAATACAATATTATTCTGTCCTTTAACTTGGCAAGTGGCAGCAAACACTGTTATCTTCGCTTTTCTGCGCACACCTATTAATGAAAAGCTCGTTTCAACAATTTTGACGAGACCAACAACTACAAAATCGCAGCATTTTGTTCTATTACTGAATCGGTTCCAGTCCCTATTTTATTTTTTTTTTGTTTTCAAAAAGAAGAAGCCGTTCAAAGGAAACTGTGGTTTCAAAGCGAAAAACACAAATGACTGTACTATAGCAAAATGTAATTGGCTTTCTCTACCATATCAGATTTTCTGTAAGTAAATGAGAATATAAAAGTTAAACAAACATTTGCTGTAGTATAAGTTATTAATATTACAAAATAAAAACAAATTAAAAAAAGAAAGAAATAACAATTAGCTAAGCGTTTGAGCGTACACACTAAGACCTATTTGGCGTTTGTGTTTGAAAAATTTCAGTGTGCGGAGCGCGGTACAAGACACGTCCCGGGCTGACATACCACTACGGCCACTCGCATAAAGAAGGGGCTAGTGATGACAATTCGCGTGACAGCAATGCTCCTATGCCATCTGCCTCGGTGGGTTTGAATACTGTTGCAGGTGCCCCACCCGTGCCAAGCATTGGTTTGCCTTCGAGCATGAGCGGGCCAATCCCTGCTGGTAGCTTGGTCACGGGTGGCCCTGTTGTGGGGGATGGCACGTCCAACAACCTGGCATCCGCGGCTCAAGGGGTCCTCCAGGGATCCGTTTACCAAGATAGTTATGTATCGTTTCTGAATCAGCCAACCGCCGGTACTGCCTTTTTTCATTTATATTTATATATTTTTTTTTATTTTAAATACTTTTCCTTGTATGTTTCTGTTTGTGCATGCATGTTTAGTTATTTTTATAGAATGAATTTTTTGTTTAATTTTTTAGTCTGGCCAAAGTTTTTAGTTGATACTTTTATATAATAATCATTTTTCCTTTTTGAGCATTCTCGTAGTGTTTTGATCATAATAATCATTAACACTCTGAGGGCATTTTTGTTGTTTTCAAATAATATTAAATAACTGTGTATCATTTTAAATAAATAATCTTTAATGCACATCATAACTTTAAAAGTTGATTAAAGAATTAAATGTATGTACAATGTTCCTAGGATACATCAATACCTTTTAAAGAAAAAACCAAGCAATAAACCAAAATACTAAAGAATTTTAAAATGTATCGGTTAATTATAAATTTGTGTGTTGTTTATGGACCAGGTACATCTACATCTGTTTTTTTCATTCTTTGTATCTTTATTTTTTTACTGTTTCACCACTTATCTACCTTTAATGTTCTCTGCAGTTTTTCATTCTTATTCTCTAATGTAATCTTTTAAGTTGTTATTGTTAAATGAATCAATTTTCCCATAGCTTGTTGGGGTAACATCCCAATATTTTTTAGATAATGGTTGGCCATGGGAATTCCTTCTATTAAACGTGTATCTGTATTTTATATTGGACTAGCCATCTATATTTTACTTTCATCTATTATTTTTTTTATCACTTTCTAGAGCTTTTTTCACAAGTGCCAGAAAACTGCGTGGTTACAAATATTACATTAATTATAATTTGCAACATCTGATTGAATTTAAGACAATACTGTCTACTAGACTGAATTAAAAATAACTGTCCATTTAAGAAAAAAAATAGTTGACTATCACTGATTAAAGTTGGTATAGAAAAGAAATTACACTTAAGAGTGTTTGGTAGTACTTATAGAACCATTTTATCTGGTTTTTGGTTTATCGAAATCTGATCATAAATAATGGAGTTATGGCTTCTTGCAGCATTCTTAGTCAACTTTATTTTCGGTCAAAAATGGTATACCATATACAGATTATCCGTAAACCAGTCTAAACATACAAAAATTAATGAGTGCAACAAGGAAGACATACACAATATGGATAGCACAACAAAGATAGAATGTAATCATGGCTAGGTAAATTTCTACCAATAACAAGCAATCAAACAAACATATCTGTCGCAAATTAAAAGCATAAAGTGAGGTTAAAATAATTATGTCAATATAATAGTATACTACTAAATTAATTGCTTTTGTCATCAACAATCAATTTTATTACAATTTCTTATTAGAATCTTAGAATAGCATAATTATCGTTGTTTTAAACTGCACACCTTGAATACACGAATTAAAATGATTACCAATTTAACCTCACTTTATACTTTTAATGACAGATAAAATATTTATGAAGATGTTTTTGCTTGCTTGTTATTGGAGAGAAATCTTTAGTTTAAAAATGTACCTATCTTTGTTGTGCTATGGTGCTACCCATATTGTTTATGTCTTCCTTGTTGCACTTATTAATTTTTTAATGTTTAGACTAGTTTTTGGATAATCTGTATATTAAATGGTATAAAATTCTCTATGTTCTGGTTTAGAAAATTTACGAAATCGGCATGAGAGTGATAACATCATCAAAGGTTTTTTAAATTACATGATAGGTATTTTTTTTTACTGAAATCGATAGAATACTGTATTTGCTTTTCAATCATAATAAATATTCATACTATTACAAACAAAAAAATTTTCAAGAAAAACGTGAAAAATGATTTACCACTAGTAGGCTTTAGAGTAGATTAAATTAGGCTTTTAAGTATAGCTAGTTTTAGGGGGTTGCTGGAGGACAAAGAAACTATTTTTTTTGAGACACTGTAATTTCATAATTATTGAACTTTTTAGAAATCTGTTTTGTACATCAGTAATTTAAACATCCAATTTTAGCTTTAGCATAGATTTTATATAACATACAAAATATATAAATACATTATATAAATACAATTTATGGTATCAGTTGAGGTTATATTTGTTCTTCAGGTACCTAGTTTGACAGCAAGCTTAAAAGATTAATAAGAGGTTAGGTTAGGTTTTTGTTTGGTTCAGTTTAGTTTGACTGATAATAATGATTGCAATAAAGTAGTTTTTTTCCTAGCTTCAGAAAAATTCAATTGTTCCACATTTGGAAATCATCCCTCAGTTGAAGAATATCAATTGAACAGCCGAACACAAGTCTTGCTCGCAGATCACTCAAGAGTGGTTAGGGGCCGTTCAAAAATAACGTTTGCTGAAAAGGGGTGGGGTTGGTTAGTCAAAACAAATGGCAGGGAGAGAGGGTGTTAAAATAATTCGAACAGTTGTTTTGTTTTTGATCATTTAGAAATTTTAAACAAAAAATGTGTTAAATTGCTGAATTTCCATTTACTCATCATTTGGGGGGAGCGGTATGAGTTTAAGGTGTGCTAACGAAAATTAACATAGTGGGAGAGGGTGCAAAAGATTAGCAATTTTTGTGAACGTTCTTTTTGAGGGGCTCCTTAATCGAAAACGCTGCTAAAGCAAATAAACCGCTTGAGCTTATCAAAAATGTCAAAATAATTTTGTTGAACAGTTTCTTTGAAAGCAATTGCTCTGTTTAAAATTTATAGTGAAACTACTAAAATATCATGGCCAACCATTTTGAAAAAATTTTCCTTTAATATTGCCCTTATATTCTTTATTATCCTATTTGATTTGTCCAGTAACATTGTACAGTGCTTTTGTGGAGCAATTTCCTTTTAACTAGTGATGGACTCATTAAAAAAAAAATTCAGTGATTTTGCAACTATTTCTGAGATGACCATTCATACTAGATTAAGAGGTTTTCATTTTGTTTTGTTTCAAGTAACGAATGCTGCACTTTTTTATGTGTTAACATTCAGTAGTGTTCTCCCATTTATTGCACGATTGAAATGAGAGAAAATAATGGAGTTTGGATTTTTCCTGTGTGGCTTATTTGGAAAAATGTTTAAATTGAAAGCAATTTTAGGTTAACGTTGTAAAATGAAATTAAAAGATTGAACAAATCTCACTTATCGTCGAAGTTTGCTAATTTGGGACAACACTATGATAAGTTTAAATTTCTATTTAAAGTGAAATAGTTCTAATGATGTAGATCGTTATGAAATTAACTCATGCTTAATGTTAAAGGTTTGAATGTTGCACCAATTGAATAACTTTAATTAACATTTGAAAATTTCTAGTTAGAACTTCAATATTTTCATAAAATTTATAATTTGACAACTAAAAGACTTAAAATTTACCTTACTTGAACAATGATGTGTAAAGCATATGGTTGTTAACAAGGTTAACATTCAGACTTTTGTATGTGAGAATATTGGATGTGAAAGCCTAACATTTTGTAGTTTACTCTGGGCAGTTAAATAATTTAAATATGGTGAATTGGGATAAGATTGAATGCAGAGTAGATTGAATGTGGTAATGCTCTCGTAAATGACTGCTTGGTGCTGAGTTTTTATACCAAACAACAGCACTAATCAATCATATACACAAGCCACTTTTAATTTCTTTGAACATT
Organism: Agrypnus murinus; assembly: GCA_929113105.1. Lineage (NCBI taxonomy): Eukaryota > Metazoa > Arthropoda > Insecta > Coleoptera > Elateridae > Agrypnus > Agrypnus murinus. The sequence goes on from OV816027.1 coordinate 153,637,634, forward strand.
TGATTTTTTCCAAGTCATTCTATATCATTCATACTTTCATCCAAAAATGCTTCTGTCAGAATTCTTTTTAACTATTTAATTTAAAAATCCATATCGACCCATTACATACAGTTACTCCATTATTTTCTATTTTAGTGCAGTATCAAATTCCCACACAACTGTAGAAATATAGACAATATTTAATCCCGTCCTTCTTCACATTAAATTAAATTCACCTTCTCGAACAGAATTTTAAAAACCATACTTAAAAAAAAAAGAAATATGAAAAGGTTGCCGCTTTTCTAACTTAAAGCAATATTTGTGTATAGGTACACCGGGGAGGCGTAACCAACGCCAGTTAGGAAATCCACAGTCACAGCCTTCGCCGCAGTCTCAGGCGCCACCAAATTTACCGCCAAATTTACCAAATCAGCCGCCTCCACCTACGCTGGACGATCCTCCTATGCCAATTTTAGTTCCTGAAAAAAACCTCGATCTACCACCATCGTCCTCGTCGATGGTGGATCCGGTCAAAGATAAAGCTTTACCTAGTCCCTATTGCGACTTTTGCCTAGGTGATACGAGGGAAAATAAGAAGACGGGTGGCTCAGAGGAGTTGGTTTCTTGTTCTGATTGCGGTAGATCAGGTAAGGGCGATAAGACTGAAGGGCGATCAAATTCTATTAAGAAGAATAGGAAGAAAAGGGTGTAGTTGACTGATATGTTGTAATCTCTAGATAGATTAATGATTTCCCTTAATTTCTTTTTGTTTACTTTGAACAAAAAAGAATGTGTTCAAAAAAGTATAGTTGAGGGGTAAATGAATATCAGAATATTTGCAAACACCAGCATGGTTACTATTAAGAATGCCCCAGATTTTTTATGTTGAGATTTATTTTCCTTCTTGTGAACTGAGAAACACCAGATTTTATCAAAAGTCTTCTATTACATCATAGGAATAAGTTAGATAAATTGAGCCAGTTTTAGAGAAGGCTGTGACTGCTGATACACTGTGGCAGGTGTACTTGTTCGGAAATGGCATGCCACAATACATTATACACTAATAATGCATTTACAAACACAAGTGTGCACATTTTGCATAAAATAACTAGCTCAGAGTAAGACTGCTTTTATTTTAATTTAGAAATAGCACATAATTAAAAGTATGATGCTAAAGTAGCCTTTGCATTTGTATCGTTTTCATATTTTAATAATTTTTATTAGTTCTTAAAATTATTACAAAGGCAAGGACTGCTGTCGACTGATTACAAGTAAAAGAATAAAATATTTTTTATTACTTTGTATTAATTTTTACAGATGATTGAAAATCTATACATTTACCGTTAGTTGTTGAAGTACTAGAAAACAATGTGGATTGTTTCCATTTTTTCTCGGTGATCCAATCACAGCCTTTTGGTCTACCTCGTCTTTTCCCCACGAGATGTATTTTAAGATCTTAGATAGTCACAGCTTTATATAAATATATTATATAAATATATCTCAATTGTTTTCATTCTAGTAATGAAAAACTTTTATTATTTGTAATATAATTACAAATTTTATTATTATTATTATTACTTTTTTTTATTATTAATTGATTTGCTATTTTGCGTTTTTAATCTGTAATAAATCTTGTTTTCTCATTTATTTACACAACAGTTAACAAACCCATGTTAATAGCCATAACCTCACTTTATAAATGAATTTGAAAATGGCACAATTCACTGACTGAAATTATATATGATGAAATATATGATGAAGTTTTAGACTTTTTTAATGTTTTGGCAATAAGCATGGCTAAGGTTAATTAATTTTGAGATTATTTGAACATATACAAACAATTCAGATAAATGATATGTAACAATTTTATTAAGCTCAAAATTAGGTTAAGATCTTACCTTATATCATAATTTCATCAAATCATTAGGTATAAACAAAAGGCTTGTATTCAACGTTTACCCTTCATTTTTCATCTTTGGAAGTTGCATTAATTATTGTCATAATATTTTATAACATTCAAATAGTTAAAGCCTTGACTTCTAGGTTATGTTTCAAGGTTATATAACCTCATTGTTAGAAATTTTTATCTGACTGGGAATGAATCACTAATTTTTAATTTTTCTAAATGCATAATTGCAAACTGCAAATTGGTATCATTTAATACAGATCGATCATTATTGTTTATAGAAAAAAATGTACTTTCTACAGGTGTTGATGCCAATATTTACATTCACCACCCACTTAAAGAAGTTTAGAACTCTAAACTGAGTTCAGTCAATTTTATTTACTTACATACTGCCTTTCTAAATTCAAATCCGGTATCTGCAATAACAACCTAGCTTCGAAATTAATATTTAACCATAAAAATTAAAATCCTAATTTTTGCATTCTAGAAAACACGTTTGTACTCTTTAGAGTTGTAATAGTTAACATACATAGGTACTGCATTTGGTTACTGTTTTAAACAGCAATAATAACAACGTAAACAAAATGTATTACCTAATGTATGATCAACAATTTGCAAATGAAGCATTTGCATGTGGGGTATTCATTAGCTAATTGGGAGGTTAAATATAACCTCAAATAGTATGCCCTACTTGCCATTTGCTACGATCACATTTAAAAGAAGTGGTAATATTGTTTTGCTAATGTTTGTTATTATGAATATATAGAGATAGTGGAATGCTTCCTTCAGTGTCCAGCATCGTCAAAATAACTTAGCAAAATTTGTTCTTTAGTTAATTCTTACCAAAGCAGAACATCATAACATTTATTGCTTTATAAATATCTAGCAATGAATCTGTTTACATATTTTCCATTATTGATAAAAATAATGTATAATTTCTAACCCAACTTTTTGCTATTGCACTTATATTTTAAGGTTGGGATAAACGCATCATGTCAAATGAGTTTATATACTTGAGCATTGTAAGCGTTTTATCAGCGTTAAGTGGAATGATAGCACGAGTACTTTGATCATCTCACTTAGTAAGTGCAATATAATACTTAAAATGTGTTCTAAAATTACATCAACATATATGATTGGTTAAATGTAGTAAAGTTGTAAACATTGACATTATTTTATGACACTTTGGAATTACGTTCAATCTCCCAAATACTCAAACATAGAATTGGTGTTTTGTTAAATGGAATTAAGTTAATAGAAATGAAGGTACTTTTTTAAGCCAACAATAATGATCGCACTGTACATTCTTTTATTTCCAACCAAAAATTCAGTTATTTTTAAAAATAGTCTTAAAATTAACTCTTGTTATGAAAAACAAAATCAGTGTTTTTTAAGGTTGTACTTTGAGTATAGTTGTCAAATTTTAAGGTTAGATTGTAAGATTGAAGTTAGAAGTCTAACCTCAAAATTAGACAGTGCTCAAAAATAGAAGAATTCCTGATAACTATGGATGACTCCAACACCAATAAAGTAATTTAAGCACTGAAGAAAACTGACAATAAACAAACATAACATTTTATTACTTGCTGTCATTTCTCTGCTCCACTTTCTGTAAATTATTGATGTTGGACACTTTAGCTGAGTTCGGCAATTGCATCAAATTAATCTGAGTGCTTTAGTAACTATAGCAACCATTGTTAAGACAATCGTCTCTATAGTTACTCGAGCAATCAGATTAGTTAGATATAATTGCCGAACTCACTTTTTGTATGTAACTAATCTTAAGGTACTGATTTTGTTTTCCATGGCAAGAGGTGATAAATTTTTTTAAAAAAGTCACCCAGCTGAATTAAACATACGAGCATCCTATGAACATTCATAATTTCATTAACTTTAAAAATATTCATTTCATCTTTAACAGCAGGTTTTTCTTAAGCATCTTATTCACCCCCCTTTAACGGAAATGTAAGTAACTTTTAATTTATTTTACTAACAAAATTCATTTAAGTATATTAATATATTCAAACATTATGGTATCGTTTATAATAATAAGTTCTGTTGTCGAACTGATATGGAAAATAGCTTAAATTTAAGAGAATTATTCTTGAGAAAACTTAAATTTTTATTATTGCACCAAACCCATTAAGATTTTGCAGTGAAAGGTGAGCTGTTTGAGAAAATGATATTACTAACTGCTAATAAAACTTTTTTTAAGGAGTTTTAACAATTCTTGCTGCTTGCTTAAATAAGTAATATAAATAATAGAAGCTATGTTGCTATTTTTATCGAAAATAAATGTAATATAGGCAATGTTACGTTCCACCAGTGCAAGATCATCATCTCATTTTCATTCACCTTCCACTTTTGTAAAAGTAAGATTCACTAAAATATATCATTAAAATTATGTATCGAGAAAGCTCTTTCTTGAGTATCTCATCTGGTTAACAAGAAAAATCGTGCAAATTTATTTGTACATGGACCACTTCACTTATTTATTTTGGGACATGCTATCTAACATTGTCCGTTTATATCAAAAGCCACCACATTTGCACTGTCTAAAATAAAGTGAGGTTATGTTTTCTTTTACTTGTAGAACTGTAAACTAAGGTTACGGTTATATATATAAATAATAAAGATTTTAAAATTAAGATTAGGTATTTATAAAATATTCTAATGGATTGTTGCAAAATGTTTTTAATAGTGTATAACCTAAAAACGGCATGCCTTTTTTCTAGGAGAAGTAACTATTTTATGTCTGTCACAATGTACCAGCAGTTAATGGTCTTAATAGAGAAACAGAAATATCCTATATATACTAATATAGTAAATGTTATTAAAAAAGTATCTATAGGATTTTTGATGATTGAATAATAATAATAATGCATTATTATAATAGTGATCGTTACTACATATATATAAATTTAGTAAATTTAGACTTACTACATATGTAATTATACCATATTATAAAAAGGACCAGCACTGGGTGTTAGTACAATTTTTCAAGTTCCTTCGTTTTTCGAATTAACTATTTATTTTTTAGTAACTGACGTACTGCCAAATTTGTACAAAAAAATTACAAATCAAAGTTGATTGCAAAAAATATCATTTTTTACTACAAGTAGGTTGTACAATTCAATATTTATTGAATACTATTTGGCGTGATTACGTAAATTTTAATTTTATCCATTGTATATTATCAAGAATGATATTATAATTTTATAACTATTGTAATTTGAGAAATGAAATTGCTAATCTCGGAAAGATATTTTTTTAAATTATAAATGAAATTGTGACATTAATTTAATATGTGATTTTTTCTAGTTTATTCTTTTTTTTTATGAAAATGTCGGTAAATATAGGTTGTACGCTTGATGATGATGCTTTAGTCGATTTAAATTTAGGAGTTAGTTTCAAAATTTTTGCCAAATAGACTGGGATAACCAAATATATATTATTATATATCTTATCGTGTAAGGGGCTTTAGGTTGTAAGAGTTATGTTGACCTATTTGACGGTTTTTGTCTTCCAAATTGCGGGCATTTCAATTTGTTCCCCCCCTCTTTTTTTTGTACCATTTGCTGATTACTATTTAATCTTTATAGTAGGCAACTTTATTTATCATCGTATTAGCTTTTAAGTTGTTGTAAACATCACATATATAAATAGATAGTATTTAAAATGCCGTGCTTTGTGTGTATTGGATCTGCAAATCAATTTATTATTACTATTTATTTTTAGATTAGGAAATTTTGAATGATTTTTACATGATTTATGTAACAAAATTTAAATTTCGAATAATCAATATTTTCTGGGAAAATCTAAACAAAAGAAATTGAAAATTAATTTTTAAAGCAGTAAGAAACATTCAAAATTATATGCATTGTTGTAAGAACAGTTATTTTCCAAGCATTTAAAAAAATGTATTGTTAATAGTGCAATAAACGATGCCAACATGAAAAGATTTGTTTTATTATTTAGTGCTGAGGTATAGTGGCACTTCATTTTATGTAAATTTTTCTGATGATGCAGATATAATAAATGAAGTTTAAAGCCAATTTTACTTTTGAAAGTTTTGCGAATGTTTTAAAAATAGGGAAAAAAAGAAAAATTGCATAACTTGGAAAGTCACTGTTCTTCGGCACTGTATTAATACTACTTCCTCTCCGTTGCTGTTTAACCTTGTTTATGGAGGGCGAGCAAAAGAGTGGGTTCAAAATAAACTTTCAATTGTGTAAGTAGTAGCTGTTTTTTATGATGCATATTACAGATCTTGATGGTACACATGAACAAACAAGAAAACAGAATTTTTAATAAATTATATTTTTTACATTAATTGAAAATAATTTTGCATGGTAAATCTTGTTCTAGATTTCGATTCAGACACTGAACTTTTTTGTGGTAAAAGTATAAAGTTCCTAAGAGATTTTTGATATCATTAGATCTAAAGGAGTTAAAAAAGTTCTATTGAATCCACATGTGGAGAACATTTGATTAATTTAATGATTGAAGTTACAAATTGTCTACAACTTTTGAAATATTTGCGCTTAAGCTTGATACTCAACTACTAATTTTATATCCATACATTTAAAAATTTTGAAAAATGTAATGCCTAAAATTGCCTCTATTGGGGGACAGCCAAAGATTAAGCTGTACTCTAGCGGAATTTGACTAAATCCAATTATGCGGTAGGATAATTGTCAAACTAGAGGATTATGTTACAACTAAAGCATGCATCTCATTGGTTGCATAAACGATCACCTACCGCATATCGAAATGTATTTGTTTAATTTTGATGATGACTACGCCATCTATATTTATTGGCACGTCCCAACAACACTAAAATTTGAGATAATTTCATGTCATTGTTTTTGAAATTTTTATAGATAGTCTGTGAATTTTATATCTAATTCTAGTGCAAAAAGTTTTTTTATGGCTAACTTATTTTCCAAAAATATTTAATATTTATACTTTAATTTTTAAATGGAACGTCCTGTATATTTTTACAGAATAAAGTTTTAAATAATTTCTTCTTTACAATGATATATCACAAGTGGGTTTTGCCTTTAAAGTACAGCCTTATACTTAAAAAAAACAATAAATTTACTAATGCAGCTCCATTATGAGGTGGGGCTCCGTCGTGTTTGAACCACAAATGTTGCTAACGGACGATTGATATTTTGTAAAAGTAATAAATTCTGCCCTACGTCACAGTTTTGTTGTAAAAATGAGATTCTAAAAGTTCGTTGTCAAATATCCTTATCCATACATTAATTGAAAAACGTACTTGCGCACGAGTTTCAACAATTTTGCAAGGTTTCTCATCATACCAATAATACAAATTAGGCTTACTAAAAATTGGATTTGTGGTAGTTTTTCCTTACATTTTGGACAGTATGACATTTTGAAAATTCATCAGTGGGTGATGTAATTTTAAAGCAAAAATTCACTTGTGATATATCATTGTAAAAAGAAATTTATTTAGAACTTAATACCGCAAAAATATATTGGACGTTCTAGTTAAAAAATTCAAGTTGATTATTTTTCTGGAAAAGTAAGTTGGTCATGAACAAAATTTTATAGATTAGGTTATGTTAAACAAGTCTTGTCATTTAACTTTTTTCCTTTACCTTTAATATTTTAGCAGATATATGTCCGGTTTCGCAAACCTTGATTAAACTCTGATTAACTTAATTGTAATTAAATTAGAAATCTAGAAATATAATTGGATAAAATTCAGAGCAGCCAAATAAAATACTATAATTCAAATCAAGCCGTATGAATCAAAATTAAACATAACCTCAAAACCTTCTTAACTTATCAGCCTTGCACGATCAACCGGATTGACATTCTAACTTAATCATACTGACATTCCTGAGTGCCAGTTAGAATAAGGTAATTTCAGCACAGTTGACAGTGAAGTATCATAAAGTGCGGATATCAAGTAAAACGAAAAAGGTTTGTTTAGCCATTATCTTGGCATTGGCCACCAAAAGAAAGGTTAAAGTAGGATGCTGGGTAAAGTATACTCATTTAAACCTGCTGCGTGAGATCTTGGAGACCAGTGCTGAAGGTGATTATAAGAATTCGGTTCGACATGATTTAAGAACTACATAGACATCATGCGACCTTTGCGTGTATATTTAATATTAGTGACTTAAAATATTAAACAGCACAAAAGGCCTTAAAGGCCCGTGACTATAATTTTCTTCCATTTGTTTCTATCTTTAACCAACTCCTCCCATTTCTATTAAATCTTCGTTGACCAATTCCAGCCATGTTTTTGGGGGTCTGCCTCTTCTGGATCGTCCTTCTGCTACGATTTTAAGAATTTTCTTTGATATTCTGTTCTCTTCCATCTTTGAGAAATGGCCTAGCCATCGTAGTCTTCCCTGTTTAATAGTTTTGACTATTGGAGCATCTTTATACACTTGAGGAAAAAAATCGCACCACTTGAAAATGCACCAAAAATACCAAAATTTCAAACCGTCATAACTCGGCGGATTTTGGACTTTCAAGTGGTGCGTTTTTTTTTCCTCGAGTGTACATCATATACACCTCTGCATTTGTCCTCCTCCTGCATTTCCCTCCTTCTTTTACCCCTCCATAAATTCCTCCGAAGATTCTTCATTCCCATCTCGCTATAATATGTTCACTGTTGAATTAGTCATAGTCCATGTTTCACTTCCATAGGTAACTGTAGGTTAGGTTGCCACAGAAAATTACAAATTATTACCCAACCAGTTTATTTTTGTACAATTCTTTTTTACTCGTCCACTCCTTTACTAGACTACTATATTTCCCTTCACTTTTGGTGAAATAAATCACTAGAAATGACCCAGAAATTTGGGTTTGATTTCGTAGCTCTTAAAAACACCTTTTCACACTTTCACAAGGCTAAGGCCACCCTAGTGGCTTGATATGATTCCTTTTTTTTGAGGGTGAAATTATAATAATAGTAAATTTGATTGACTTTTACGTAAATTTCAACATAGTTCTTGAAACTTCTTTTAAAAGTGTTTAAAATGCACATTTATTTGTAGGTGCACCTATGACGATGTGTATTTCTTAAATCGTGTTGACCCAACTACCGCATGAACGAACGTCTCTTCAACAAATTGCTACGCAAGCTAGAGCTACATCTATCTACGACAGATACAGTCGTGAGAGATTCTATGTCACTTACACGATCAATCGGATTAATTGTGTAAGGAACCTGTTCAGTTCGATGTATTAGATGTGTCTATATCAATCTTCTACAACAGTAAAAAACATCAATTTTTTTACAAGTTGAGTGTCAAAATTTAGTTGCTAAGAGTCTTTGAAACATACGCTTCGATTTAATGTACAATTAGTTTCATCGAAATGTTACACTTTAGAGTGTTGAAATCTAAAATTGCGAAGCAGAAACTGGCTTTAATTTTCTTTGTCATCAGAATACACATTCTTTCATTCAAACTACTTTTATAACATTATCATAAAATTTGAGAGGACTGTCAATACAACATTCACTGTTCTCTCTGTTTTCTCATATGTAAGTACTTTCAACCTCCTAGAACTGCCACTTCTGGTTCAAACGTGTGAACACAACATGCAATCTTATAGTTCTCCCACAAAAGTATACAAGTGTGCGTGTACCTTTAAAAAAAGAGATGAATTCTAATATTTCAGTTTTGAGGTTATGTATTCAGGGATTCGATCTCCATTTATATTGCCCGATTTTGAATGAAATTATTAAATGAAATCTTGAGCTGTGTTCATTTTTCTTGCATAGTCTGTTCGACAAAGATGAAGTAAAACTTGAATCTTATATGCTCTCATTTTCAAATATTTATGAAGAATTCTGTAAACTATAGAATAGGTTCTTGGTTCTTAATCTGTGGTCTGCAGAACACTGGTGCTTCATGGAGCCACCTCAAGTGATCGCGAAAAAAATCAAATATAAAATTAAAAATTGTTGCAAAAGAAAAATAAATACAATGTAAAATAATTTTTGTATGGGATTGTAATCAGCAAACGCCAATGACAATTAAACTTTTTTTTTGTTTTATAGTTATATATGTGGTATCGTAAACTTAATGCACAAAAAGGTTGGCCACTCCTGCTTTAAAACTTAATATTGTTTGTAAGTGTTCCGCTCAGAAAAATGTCAGAGTTTAGTGTTTGCTGACTTCAAAAAGATTGAGAACCATTGGAATAGGGAATATCAAGTTTAGCAACACACTGTTGAATTGACTTTTTTGGATTACCAACAAAGGCCTGACGAATAGCATTTATAATTGTTAAAGATTGCCTTGGTATATCGCTTGACTTTTCTTTAATTAAACGTCTAGTATCTGGGAATTTCTTTACTAATACAACAATAGCTAAGTGCATGCATGACATTTGACTCATGTAAAATTTAAAACAAGTGCTTCTGTAGGTTCTGTTTTACAATTTAAGAATACAGAACAGAGTCAAGGAGTGGGAAAAATTGCTTGGACCAGAAGAAATAATGCAGCAACAGCAGTTACAATTAATTTTATTATTTTCAACAACTGTAAACTTCTTAGGTTAGATTCTAAAATTAGGGTTAGAAGTAACCTGATTAATCTAACCTCAAAATTCAATAGTTGTCAGAAATGAACTAATCAATGACTATTCACTAATCGTGAATTTACTTTTTTTGCTCATATTATATTCTATAGGTACCTAGTTATAATGTGCATCATAAAAAACAAAATATACAAAGAGATCCAGCATAACATTGTAGATCCTATAGCCAGTCGCATTGATGGCACAAGAAAATTTCATTCTTAGATATTGACAACAGTTTTAACTCAAATTTAATGTGCCTGAAGGATGTTATTCTGTTGTAAATTTTTTCAAAATAGTTTTATTAATACGTTAATAACATGTTGTATTACTCATGTAGGCATATATGATATTTCTTGATCTGATTATGTATTGCTTGACTTCCATTATTTTTACCCACTCTATACGTTGACTCTTCATTTACCAAAAAGAAAAATAATAATAATTTTTTACAGCAAGTGTTTCTTCATTTATATTTTAGGTCATCCTACATGCCTTCAGTTTACAGCAAATATGATAATTTCTGTGAAAAAGTACCGTTGGCAGTGCATCGAATGTAAATGTTGTTCCATGTGTGGAACATCTGATAATGATGTACGTAATTTAAAAAAAAAATCTTACTACATATACTGCGTGCAAAAAATCAACGTGCAATAAAATTGGTAAGAAACATGTTACATTTAGAATCATATACCTTGGTAAATTGATTATAGAAACCAAAACGTGGCATTTAACACATGTGTCTATGTAATCTGCAAAACAGATTGCAATTGATACCAAAATTTACATTATATACAAAGTATTTCTTTTAATCATCAAAACTATGTGATGCGTTTTTTTTAGGTAAAAATTGATATTGTATGGTCTACATTGAATTTTATAGTACATTCATAGAGACATGCGTTGAACACACTTTTAAATCTACACAATTAACTCTATTTCAAAGCTGCTTAGGGGCAATTAAATACTTTGTTACTATTTATTTATCTATTCACAACGCTAACCTAGACTATTTAGAAGTATTTGTCGAGTGTGCCTATAAATAAAACTTTTGTCTTTGAGTGTAATTTGGATCTAGTAACTAGACACAAAAGTTAGATTATGTTGTTATACCACAACCAAATGACGTTTTCAATTGAAACCCGGATTGCTCAATTGCAGATTGCTCTATGGTTGCATGCAAAACGGGTATTGCTCTTATGTAGATTGACCTAAGAGTGGTTCAAACACTTGAAACATGATCTGTAATTTATTAAACGTAGTTCTGTTCAAGTAAAAGCTATTCTTAAACTAATAAGTAAAAACGGTTAATAATCAGCAAATGAATTTGTCATCTCCAGAAAATTACAAACTTTACATAATGATTGTTTCTCAGCTTCAATTTCTTTATCATTCATAATAATACTTTGAATGCGTTTTTCCAATTGAAGTGTTATGCAGATACGAATGAATTACAGGTTAGGTTTTTTGTTTTGATATGTCTTATCAGGCAGATCAATGAAGAGCACTCTCGGTGTGCTTTTACACAGAGCGCTTGACGTAATCAAACACGCAAATCTCGATGATTTGAATGCTATGTGAACTAAGATACAGAATTTGCTCTAAGAGCATTCCAACGCAGTGACAACTAATTGAAAACGTTATTACACACATTTTTTAGGTATAACATAACCTTCCAAAATTACAATTATCCTATTGCATAGCTATTTTAGTAGAATTTTTTTTAGAGCACAGGGCAATTTTTGATATGTCCCAATAGGGTCGTTGCATGGAATTTAAATTTTGACATAACTTGTATATTTTATTAGTATAACAGTTATATAATGAACAGGTCCACATAAAATCGATAAATGTATTACGGTAACTTAATAATACGAATTTAAAGTTTAAATATTTTCCGTCCTTTTCTACATCGCTTACGTCATCGTACTATTCAAAAGGGATAATGAAGACCGTCTTTAGTCAAACTACAAGCAAAATCATGCACGAAATAAATTATATAAGCATTCAGATAATATACTGTACTGTACCAGAATTGCGTAATATAATGTTAGTTCTTCCAACAGCCAACCACCACGTTTTTTATATTTCCGATCCCAGTAAAAAATTAAAAAGAATTAAAATGAAATATAACTTTAGTACTGTTCAAAGACGCGTTTGTATACGACAGCACGAAACATTTTTGAAAACCATATTAAATATTAATAACCCTTGAATAAAACATGCTAACACGTAATATAAAACAACAGCTGATTCAAACGTATTAAGTTATCAACACAGGCACGTAAATATAAACACAACACAGCTGTCAAAGGATTTTGTATTGCCAACTTACATATTTGGTTTTAATACAGCGCATGCGAGGACGATGACGTTGTTGTACTAGAAAAGGACAAAAAAATTTAAAATTGTAAATTGAATATCTCTCTAACGGCTGCGCTAAAAATTTTGAAAAAAATACGTAGAGTTATTTATTAGTAAGTTTCAAAATTGTGAAACGACCCTATTATCGAAAAGGAACATACATATTTGGACAGTAGAAAGTTAAATTAATATTAATATAGAATATTAAATTTAAGCATTTATGTAAACGTAAAGTTTTTAACTGATATCTGTAGATTCATTTAAGAAACTTATAAATGAAGGGTGGGCCGTAACAACGTTGTATGTAACATTTTGTTGAAATGAGGTATTGCCTTAAAACAACGTTAGTATATCCCTATTGGAAGGTGTTGGCGTCATATAGATATAAAATAAGATTCCCGGAATGCTAGTTTTTAAAGCTTGAATTTGTAGTATGCCATTTAACAACGCTGTACGTCTGTTGTCAGTTCGTGTTGCTGTTCAATCCATTTGTTACATACAACATTGTTACGGCCGACCCTTCAAATGATAAATATGTTCCTAGCAATAATTTTGAAATATAAATTTTTATCATGTTAAGAGTTATAACTCAGGGTCTTGTAACATGATACCAACTTGACAAGGTTAGTTTTTGTTAGTTTTGTGAGTACAGGTTTTGCCATACTATGCATCCATCCCTTTGAAATTGAGATTTTCTGAGTAGATAATTATGTTCAATTAAATGCAATTATTTTGCTATGTTCTGTCAAAATAAGCTTTAAAGTAAAAGAGCACATATTTGGGCATGAAGATTGTGATGATATTGGTGATGAAGAATTGTAGTTTAGAGGCCCATCCACAAACCACCATTGATTTGAAAAACTTGAAACACCTTTAAAGCATCATACCGATTTTACATTTTTAAATATGGCAGAAAGACGAGACTAAATAAATGTAAAAGCTATTAAAACGTAGTCCAGTGAAAAACTCACACCATGTACAGGTTAGGTTAGTGGCCACCATTAAAAATTATTTTTTCTGTCTACTATAATAATAATGATACTTGAAATAAGCAATATATAATCAAATCTCCATTAGATGCTATTTTGTTACAAATCGATTTGATAAATCTGGATAGATGGTGCAGAGTAAATGCAATGGACCTAAATGCATCCAAATGTCTCGTTATGAGATTTCATCGTATTAAAAAGCCTTATACTTTTAATTACTGCCTAAGTAACTCGTATCTAAACTGTAAGTCGGAATGTAGGGATTTAGGGGTTATTTTTGATAGAACATTAAGTTTTTTGCCCCATATTGATTTAGTAGTTAAAAATTCTTTAAGAATGTTAGGGTTTATTAGGCCCGCTACATTAGATTTTCAATCTGTTACAGCCTTAAAATTACTTTATGTATCCTTAGTAAGACCTCACTTGGAGTACTGTTCAGTTATTTGGTCACCAAGCTATAATTGTCATTCTCTAAGACTTGAACTCGTACAAAGGAAATTTCTACGTTACGTTGCCTATAAATCTCACATAAGAGTACTAGGCCATAACTATGATACAATTCAAAACTTTTTACATATTAAAACGTTAGCATCTAGACGAGTTATAGCAGGGTTAAGATTTCTTTATAAAATTATAAATGGCCAAGTTGATTATCCAGATATTTTAGAGAATATTCTTTTTCATATACCACCTAGATCTTTAAGGAACAGAACCTTCTTTGACATTCCAACAATAAAAACAAATTACAGTTCTCCATTAATTAGAATAATGAAGGATGGTAATTTTGTCGGCCGAGATGATCGAATTGATTTTTTTTATAATTCCTTCAATGTATTTTTGAAAATAATTAATGTAAAATATTTATAAATGTTATTATGTATTATACTTATTTCTTCTCAGGTGTAGATTTTTACAATTTATATTAACCACATTCACATGTAAGAAAAAGGGCTTGTCCCGTTAATAAACATATTATTATAATATATGTTTTCAAAAAATAATTAGGTGAAGTAACCCTAAACTACAATTGTTCCCACATCTCTTTTGCAGGACTTAGCATAAATAACTTAAGCACTGAGCAGATAAACTTCCAATTTCTGACAGAAGTAATATATGGTTTACTTTTTAAACAGCAGCAGCATGTAAACATATATAAAACACTTTTATTTAGCACTAACTATGCTTTTTCCGCAGTTCAATACCAATTTAGCGCTTGACATTTGCAAACACTAACAACTGCTATGATTGAACATAGCCAAGGTATTCTAAACTTTAACATTTTTCTTATAATATACAATGAATTAACATTTTTTGTGTGCAGTATATTTAATTTTGATCCTAATTATATTAATTCTTTATTTATTTTTATTTTTAATAGGACCAACTACTATTTTGTGATGATTGTGACCGAGGCTACCACATGTACTGTCTCAACCCTCCTCTTAATACACCACCTGAAGGCTCATGGTCGTGCAAACTGTGTATTGATCAGTTTCATAAATAGTTTTTAATCTTATTTTGTGCTTCTTTTTCTCCCAGTGCAAGCTTCGTTACGATGCCTGAGTTCTTAAGAAGTTTACTTATTTGTGGTTTTTGTTTATTCAATTCGTTTTTAATGAAAGTATGTCTTTGGATGTCTAACAAGTACTTAAAAAGATACGAACATTTGTACTTAAGTTTATTTTATATATTCTTTTTTCTTATATTAAAAAAGGGTAAAATACACTAATTCAACTGCCTATTGTTTTAGTAGCTACCTCATCCTTTTTAAATATACTGTAATTTACAGGTTCCATTATTTTGTATTATATGTTTTTTTCTTAATATTTTGTGGTTTTAGCTATTTTTTGTTTAATCTTTTTATAGAATTAATATAGGAATTATACTTGGATACTTCTGTAAATTGTCATAACATATATTTAAAAACAAATAATAAGATTGTATATGATTTTTATTACACAAATATAATTTCATAAAGTTTTTTCTTACTTCTTTTTCGTTTTAATTATCTTGTTGGTATTTAGTATACGCAAGAAAGAATTATTTTAACATTCTTTCGAGTGAAGATTGAGGTTTTCATACATAAAATAAGATGTGTGTCTTGAAGAATAAACATTGACACAAGAGAAGATTGGTATTAGTTACCACAATTGTTGTGATTATTTTTTGTACTGTATTTCTCTAATTGATTAAACTTTATATTTATAACCTGTTGTTTTATTATTTATAATTGCCATACATATACTTTCAGTTTTATTAATCTATTGGTCTAATATTAATGTACATTAACAATGATAGCAAGAATTATCGCGGAAATCGTAAAGAAACCCAAGTAGATATTCTTTTTGTTTTATTTTTTTTATATTGCAACGTCGTATTGTGCATTTATTTAATACAGAAAGTATTATCAAAACAGAGAAGTAATTTTCAAACTGTAGGATTGGTACATCTTTTTACACCCTATCACCTGTTTTTGACAATAAATTAAAAATCTAAAGTAAAAAAGCAGTCCTAATTGCAATGAAGACGCAAGCAATTAAAAACGAGTGTAAGCATTACTGAGAGCGACATGTAATAGCATAGCTTTATAACTACAGAGGAAAGAGAATTTTATGCCTTTCCAGTTTCCTACACTTGGCAGAGCTTCAAATAAAATTATTGCAAATATGTTTGAAGATGTGGTTTATCTAATTGAGTGAAAACTAAAAGACAAATTAAATGAGACTTATATAGGTACTTAGAAAATCAGCTGTGCGCACAGGTGATTGTTGGGTTGCCTAAATATATCAGGAAATATAATATAAATACAAAGATTAGTTAAAGTTTCACAAGTTTTATTAATATCTTAACCTGACAATATTGTTTAAATATATCAGGACTGAACTTAAACTGAAATATTTCTAATGCAATTTATTTTCAAATTTCATCAAATTCGTCGGTTTTATTTGAATTAGAATACCTATACGAGTCTTATTTAATTTGTCTTTCAGTGTACATTAGACTTAGGTACCAATTCTAAGCTATGAGTCTAAGCTTCACAGACAAATGAGAATTGTTTTCTGTGGATACAGCAGAAAAATAATCTCATTTAACCAATAAAATAATGAGAATAGAGATTTTGTTGTAAACATCCTTTTCTTGTAATATTTCATAGCGCGTACTTACAATCACTTGATTGTAACATTGTAAGTCAGCTAAAGTAATAGTCAAAATTCTAAAAACTCTTGTGGTTTTTTGCCTTTATATTTACTCAATAAAAGTTGCGAAACGCTGCAATATGCTATCTGCAATAATTGTACCATGACAATTTACTACTAAATTATTGCTCCTAGGGATAGGCTCAAGAAGCTTACTAGAAGTCGTTATTACTGGAGTCGACTAGTTTAAAAGCTGTGTTGTATCACGATTAATTATAATTAAATATGACTGCTTCTGACAAAAGGCAGCACAAGGCGATTTCCTGTACTCCGTAAAAAATTCTTATTTTTAGCCACCCACAATCACACATTTAGTAGAAAGGTGTACCTCAAATAAATGTTACTATGATTAAATAGAAAACCTCACTCTATAGCTATCCTTAACTGTGTATTTTTTTTAAAAGAATGAGTGCTGATACTTCACCATTGTCTGGAAACATGACACTCTAAAAAGCCGAAATTTTGGAAAAAAAGCATTAAACTTCGGACTTAATTTGCGCCCCTAAGGAAGCATCTTATAAAATTTATGTTTAGAACAACAAATGTAGTTCGAAATGTGAACAATGTAATGGTTTTTACCGCGACTTTCTACAACCAACTGTTCTTGAGATATCTAGATTTTCGTTTACATAGAAAACTGCAAGAAACGTCGTGCACCACGAAACAAATATGACCGCCGTATTTAAACCAAAAGGAATACAAATAAATACATAGTGGCTTCAAACTACGAATACGTATGATATAGATGTGATAACACACCAAAAATTATCCTGTTCTGAGATGGCCGAGCAACCGATGCATGACCACTTGGAAAATTTTTAGGTTATTCGAGTTTCACCACATTTCCCATTCTGTGCGTCAATCTTTAATTTGTAAAGGTTTTAGTATTTTATATTTACAAGACTTTAAACAAAAAAATTATTCAAATCGAAGTGGTTTGGACCGGTTCCGAGATACCGCTGTTTTTCTGCTTTGCGTTACTACACTATATGTAATATAAAAAAGACTAATAGCAATTTAAAATCAAGAGGGAATATATTTATTAAGCTATTCGTTTATGTATCTTTATTTTCATGAGTGTATAGAATGCAGATTATAATCTTAAGTAGCCGTTTATTATACTTGTGTATTTGTGTAACATCTACCATGTAAAACATGACTATTCTTGATTCATTGATAATAATTTACCTTGATTCTCCACATATGTAATAGAAAAATGGGTATTTTCTTTAAATCATCGACTGTTAGTCACCTTATGGCACCTGAAGATATTAAGTAAAAGGAAAAATATTTTTAGTATGGTTGCTGAGTATAACTTTACTACCTACTATTTTAATTCCAAACTAAGAAAAAAGAACTAAGATTTCTATTAAATGACAGTTTTTTCCGCAGGTAGTTTTTTAAATTTTTCTTATCTTTAAAGGCATGGTGACATCTCGAAATATTATCTTAAATAACTTTTCTTTTTTTGCTGGAATATGTTACTAGTACAGAGGGTGCCAACTTTCCCACACCTAAGCAAATTGAAAGTCAGAAAATATTGAAAAATGTTCTAATTTTCAGTGCACTCTAATGTGCAATTCATGTGCAACCCTCGCAATATCCAGAAGAAAGCCTGATGTAACCAAAGCAAGTGATGTGGTCATTCAGCTTTTGTCAAAATTATAAAAAAGAAAAGGAAGCACAATCTAGCATTTGACTGTGCCAACCTAATGCCAAACAACATAGTTATAATAATATATATTTCCCAACAGGTGGGCACCCAATTACAGGCAAACAATTGAATAATTAAATAAACAGTAGTGGTACGACATAAATACGAAATACAAATCTAAGTTACAATTGGTGTATAAACATGCATGATACAGTATGTAAATAATAATATCATTAATAAAACTAACAACTAACTAAAGTTAGCGTACATATAACAAACTTCTCAAATCAAGGATTATGGACATTAGGTTTACGTTTACCTAATAAAATGCATTTTTTAATCTGTTCATTTACATATGCTATATAAAATATGTACAAGCACTAACTACTATATATGTTCAGATGATAAGTATTTTTTTTAATACATATTGTTATTACTGTACTATACTCAAATTGATTCATACTAGCTTTAAACTTTTGCAGAAAAAACAATGAACAAATGTAAAGTTATGTCGAGTGTAATACAGTAATAACAACTTTTATAGAAAAATACTTATCGTCTGAACATATAGTGGTTCATATGTGTATTTGCTATATATAAATAATAACACACTGCTTTTAAAGGTAATAATTTAAAGGTAAATGGCAGATTCAAATACTAGTATCATTGCAAGGCAACCTTTTATGACAAACCGTAACTGAACATGATCCTAGTTGGCCTAGTCAGACAAAACGTACCTCATACGAGACAATAAAATGCGGTGAATTTTTGTGCAATGGCTAAAATGTGGTACATTTTGCCAAAATGCACCTGGGTTACTTACAGTACAAATCTGATAAACCTGCCATGAAGATTTGTTTACAGGGTGTAGGAGAACCTGAAGCACAATACAGTTTTATGTGCATTTTGTTTAAAACCTTAATATTATCTTGTATAATTATTTTATAGTATAGATATTCTGGAGTGCTGTAATAAAAGATTTACCAATCAAATGGTGCCCTTGGATAGGAATTGCCTTTGATCGTAACCGGGAAAAATAAAGAAAATAAAACTTCCATTTCTGAAAAAATCAGTTTGGCCTTGGAAACATTATTGGCACAATGAAGGAAAAACAATTGCTACCTAAATGTCATTTTTCAGGTTACATTGAAGTGCATTTCGTTATTGGATTTGAATTATATTATGACAGATGAAAGTTATAATCGGATGGTACTCCACATTCCTACAAACATTCTTAAAGTGGGGCAGGCAATTTATGTTAGAACGAATAAGCATTATAAACAAACTTTAGGATTTATTGTTAACTACAAGAATACTTTAAAACATATTTATGCTCAGTATTATAAAAAACTTTTTATTTCAAAATAAAATTTTCTTTTAGAATAAATTTATTTATTCAGTAAATTTGTGTATTATAAGTGCGAAATAACTTTTTTCGGCAAATAAATCCCTATAGTAAATTATTCCTAGAATTTTTACCAAGTAAATTTTCCTCTCGGAATAAACTGACAGTTAAAAACAAATGTTTAGCGTTACTTAAAATATAAAAAAATACTGTACTATTAAACTTACTTTCGCATAGTACTAATAAATGCAATAATAATTTTTATTACAGTTATCATGTCTTCTGCATCATCTGTGTCAAGTTCATCTACAGTGTCCAGTACCAACAGTGAACAATCAGAACCACAACAGATTCTAAAACGTCGAAGACCTCGAGCTCTCCTAGTCAAAAGCAACCCTTTAGATATATATAATGAAGATGAATTTAAGAATATGTTTAGACTGTCTAAGAATTCTGTTCGTTGTATTTTAGATTTAATTGGAAATTACATCAAACCTCTAATAGTGAGAAATAAATCCATATCTCTTGCTTATCACTCTTCGTTTTTGTTTAGTATGTTTCAAATTAATATTGGTTAACATTTTCATGTTACAAAAGCTACAGCTGCCCAGAATTGAGCATAAAGTTAGTCATGTTATAACCAGATTTTGAAACAGATTTATTAGAATTCCAAGATCACTGTAACAAAAATGTAAAATTCGTGTAGAATTTTACAACATAGCTAGATTTCCTTGTTATTGGGGCGATATATGAAAGATATGTTTGAATAAAGCAGTCCTGATGGATTTTTATAAATCATATCCAATGATTCATTGAAAATGAATCTCAGAACACTTAGTTCAGTAATACTTGAACGTCATTTTATTATCCGTTCATTAGAAGTGAAAAGGAGTTTTTACTTTTTTATCTTTAATGATCATTATTAAAAATTAAAACTACAGAACATCTACATTTAAAAAGATTCATTTTTTCAAATACAGTATATTTGTAAATATATTATTATAATAAACTACAACAGCCTCTGAACTTTCCTCATGAACAGGGCTTTATTAGTTAGTAAAACAACAAAATTGTTGAAAAGCATAATCATGCAAAAACCCACTAAAACTAATGAAAATGTGAAATCCACAAACAGCACCTCGAGTTTGTTAGCTCTCATCAGTCGAAGATACATGCTCGTAGATTCCACACATCCAACGGAGTATAAATACTAACTCCGGAATCTTCGACTGATGAGAGCTAACAAGCTCGAAACTCACGGTGCCGTTCGTGGATTTCACACATTCATTAGTTTTAGTGGGTTTTTGCATTATTATGCTTTTCAACAATTTTCTTGTTTTTCTAACTCATACTGCCTACTATTTGTGAAACTTTTAAACAAGATATTTATATCTTGCTTTTAAACTTTTAGGCCATTATTAATTTCGCTTGAAGTCAGAATGCAGACATATATATCAGCAGCTAGCGGCTTGTGTTAACTTTTTACTCTGCACCATTTGTTAAACCAATGATATGGTAGCTGAAATATAAACAAATTTCTTTCATTTCGATTTTCATGAAAAATGAATTGGTGAAAATGATTCATAAAAATGAGCTGTTAGAACTCCGCTATGCAGTCTCTTGGAGGACATATTGCCGAAACCTTTAGAAATAGAAATGTTTATTTTTTGATGCCAATTTAAATACTTTACAATGGATGTAATAGCAAGATAGTCAGGATCTGCCCACGATAGCAACATTGTTGATAACTCATTGGTAAGAGCTCAACGAAGATAACTAATTTGGCAAAACGTATTTATTGGGTGACATGGGCTATCCTTGTCGGCTTTATATTTTCACACCTTTGCCTAATCCGGAAACAGAAGCTGAGAGAAGATATAACTTGGCCTACATAAGAACAACAAACATAATTGACAGAACATTTGAAGTACTCAAGAGGAGGTTTCTATGTTTATCTTTGGCATTAAGAGTTTCTGTACATAAGGCTATTCCAATTATAGTAGCGATGTGTCTCACAATATTATATCTGTACAAATGACAATATTATGAATTAAAACACATCACAACTAGATTTGAAAAAGCAGCAAAAAAAGTAGACCTTGAAATAAACCAACTTAAATCCTCCTACATGATCATAGGAAATAAAAACCAACTGGAAAACTCAACCTGCAAATAAAAAGTGATAGCAATGAAGAGTACAAATTTGATTTAGTAAATAATGCAGTGTTGTATCTTGGAACAGAAATAACAAGTAAAGGTGAATGCTGCAGTGAAATTAAAAGACGAATTACAGCAGGTTCAAGATGTGCTGGGAACATTAAACAAGGTACAAAGTGACAAAAATATAACTAGAAAATCAAAAATTCACATTTACAAGACAATAATAAGACCTACAGTGACCTATGCGAGTGAAACCTGGACGATCACAGAAGATAGTAAAAAAAGAGTGGAAATTTTCGAAAAGAGAATCTGAGAAGAATATATATGGTGGAGAAAAAGAAAATGGAAATTGGAGAAGAAGAACTAATGAAGAGATTAATAGTTCTTTAATTTATTTCTAAAGTGCATTAATTTACTAAAAACTCGAAGAAAAAATAGTATGCAAGGCGTTGCTGATAAAATTTCAACATCTCGACTACTTTTTTCAACTCGCTATCGCTCGTTGAAAAAAACCACTCTCAATGTTGAAATTTTATTTCAACCACTTGTTCCATAATATACTATTTTTCATTATAACAAAGGTTAAATATAATTAAACACTATTATTCTAATATTTTCAAAATATAATTGTTCCAATGCTTCCAAGGCATAGCTGTTACATTACATAAGCGGAAGTTTTATTTTCTTTACTTTTTATGATTACAGTCAAAGGCATCATTCGGTTCGTAATTTTTTTCTTTACAGCACTTTTTAATATCTATACTGTAAAATAATTTAATCATTTATTTTAGAAACTCATCATGTTATTTTTCTTTTTTATATGGAGATAGCGGGTTTCTGAAATAAACAATTCAATTAGGAGAGATAATATTAGGGTTTGAAACAAAATGCACGTAAAACCGTATTGTGCATGGAATGCATGGAGCTATTCTACACCCTGTATGTGTAAATCTATTATTAATTGTGCCCTATATAGAATAGAGGTTGTGAATTTGGAATGTGTGAAGTTACCTACTAGGTATTATAATTAACATCATGATTACTTTTTATGATTACATTCAAAGGCATCATTTGGTTCGTAATTTTTTTCTTTATAGCACTTCTTAATATCTATACTGTAAAATAATTGAATCATTTATTTTAGAAACTCATTATGTTATTTTTGTTTTTTATATGGAGATAGCGGCTTTCTTAAATAAACAATTCAATTAGGAGAGATAATATTAGGGTTTGAAACAAAATGCACGTAAAACCGTATTGTGCATGGACGGCATGGAGCTATTCTACACCCTGTATGCATAAATCTACTATTATTAATTGTGCCCTATATAGAATAGAGGTTGTGAATTTGGAATGTGTGAAGTTACCTACTAGGTATTATAATTAACATCATGATTACTTTTTATGATTACAATCAAAGGCATCATTTGGTTCGTAATTTTTTTCTTTACAGCACTTCTTAATATCTATACTGTAAAATAATTGAATCATTTATTTTAGAAACTCATTATGTTATTTTTCTTTTTTATATGGAGATAGCGGGTTTCTGAAATAAACAATTCAATTAGGAGAGATATTAGGGTTTGAAACAAAATGCACGTAAGACCGTATTGTGCATGGACGGCATGGAGCTATTCTACACCTGTATGCATAAATCTACTATTATTAATTGTGCCCTATATAGAATAGAGGTTGTGAATTTGGAATGTGTGAAGTTACCTACTAGGTATTATAATTAACATAATGATTACAATCAAAGGCATCATTCGGTTTGTAATCTTTTTCCTTACAGCACTTCTTAATATCTATACTGTAAAATAATTGAATCATTTATTTTAGAAACTCATTATGTTATTTTTCTTTTTTATATGGAGATAGCGGGTTTCTGAAATAAACAATTCAATTAGGAGAGATAATATTAGGGTTTGAAACAAAATGCACGTAAAACCGTATTGTGCATGGACGGCATGGAGCTATTCTACACCCTGTATGCATAAATCTACTATTATTAATTGTGCCCTATATAGAATAGAGGTTGTGAATTTGGAATGTGTGAAGTTACCTACTAGGTATTATAATTAACATCATGATTACTTTTTATGATTACAATCAAAGGCATCATTTGGTTCGTAATTTTTTTCTTTACAGCACTTCTTAATATCTATACTGTAAAATAATTGAATCATTTATTTTAGAAACTCATTATGTTATTTTTCTTTTTTATATGGAGATAGCGGGTTTCTGAAATAAACAATTCAATTAGGAGAGATATTAGGGTTTGAAACAAAATGCACGTAAGACCGTATTGTGCATGGACGGCATGGAGCTATTCTACACCTGTATGCATAAATCTACTATTATTAATTGTGCCCTATATAGAATAGAGGTTGTGAATTTGGAATGTGTGAAGTTACCTACTAGGTATTATAATTAACATAATGATTACAATCAAAGGCATCATTCGGTTTGTAATCTTTTTCCTTACAGCACTTCTTAATATCTATACTGTAAAATAATTGAATCATTTATTTTAGAAACTCATTATGTTATTTTTCTTTTTTATATGGAGATAGCGGGTTTCTGAAATAAACAATTCAATTAGGAGAGATAATATTAGGGTTTGAAACAAAATGCACGTAAAACCGTATTGTGCATGGACGGCATGGAGCTATTCTACACCCTGTATGCATAAATCTACTATTATTAATTGTGCCCTATATAGAATAGAGGTTGTGAATTTGGAATGTGTGAAGTTACCTACTAGGTATTATAATTAACATCATGATTACTTTTTATGATTACAATCAAAGGCATCATTTGGTTCGTAATTTTTTTCTTTACAGCACTTCTTAATATCTATACTGTAAAATAATTGAATCATTTATTTTAGAAACTCATTATGTTATTTTTCTTTTTTATATGGAGATAGCGGGTTTCTGAAATAAACAATTCAATTAGGAGAGATATTAGGGTTTGAAACAAAATGCATGTAAGACCGTATTGTGCATGGACGGCATGGAGCTATTCTACACCCTGTAAGCATAAATCCGCTATTATTAATTGTGCCCTATATAGAATAGAAGTTATGAATTTGGAATGTGTGAAGTAACCTACTACGTATGTTTGTTTTTAAAAGAGAAAATGGTTTTGTAGAGGGGGAATAAGAACTAAGTCCAAGCATTATCTTGCTATATTTACTTTGAAAATAAAGAATATTTAATATTAATTGGAATAAAATGCATCGTTACAATTATTGATTTATTAAGAAGAAGATAATAGACGACTATTTCTAAAAGTTCTCTTAATAATAATAACAATTCAAAATTTGTTTCCATAGTGATCTATCCAAAATGAAGTTTGGAACTAAAATTCAAAATTCGCGCGTCAAGAACAGATGATTTCTGTCTGTCGATGAGTCATTTCCGATTTGCTTATGTGACCACTCGGCTCGTTTCTTTTGTTGTGCCATGAATAGTACGTCGTAATTTCTGTTATTTCCATGTCAAATTTACCCCGTGTGCCCAGCAGTATTCTCGTAAAGCTTCTCAAGTAAGTATTAGTAATGTCGAAAGATATATTAGAACTTATTCATTGCTTAAAAACTACAAAAAATATGTCAGCTAAAGTGTGTGTGTCCATTAGAATGTGCTCAACATCTGTAACGTTCATTTACGGGATCGTGGTTGGTCACAATCTAATTGTTAGCTCGTTTCTTTGTGTGGTAAACAATGGGGCAATCCGATCATTTGGGTCGTTGTCGATATCAGCAAAATTAATATTGTTTACGTACTTAAATAAGGTGAGGGATGTTATTAGTCCATCGATTATACGAAAATGTGTATACGTGCCTCGTTGCATAAACCAGTTCAATTCCTTGTTGTGTTCAACATAATTTAGTAATCGTTTTCGCCTTGTATGTATCTGTTGTGTACGTCACCATTTCTCCGCTGGTTTTAATAATTTTTCTCGCTGTAATTTTAGAAAATTATTAGCTTGAAATTATAATAAAATAGGTTTGCATATTTGTTTACCTTTTAGCCTTTATTAGAATTTTAATTTAGAAAAAAAAACTCGCAATAACAAATTGATACTTGTTGCTTCATTTATCAGTGTGTCCTTATTAGACCCCATTGTCAATAAAACGTTTATTAAACGTAGTTTTCATATCTGGTTTGTAAATTTTAATAATTAAGTTGAAATTAGCAACAAAAAGCACGTGGAAATATAAAATAACAGTTTTAGTAGTACAAATAAATTAATTCTGACAAATAATTGAATCTAGTGTGCTGTGTTTTAATGTCAAAGTTGAAAACAAAATTTACAACTTCTTTTCCAGATAATTCTTGGCAGTTATAGTTTTACACCTGTTCTTTTTCAATCCTGATGTAAAAATTCTGTAAAACGAAAATGAAGGAAGAAGTTTTGGCCGCTGTTATGTTTTTAATTCGTTTCATCGAAAAGAGCGAGACGTTTCCTAGGGATCAAATAGAAAATTTTAAGACCCACTTAACCATGCTTCTCATGCAAAGGTGAGTATCAAATTTATTGTATCGATTTATTTTTTTAAGAAACATTAAAAGTATGTCCTTTTTGTACATATAAAGAGAATATTTATTAGCAGCCTTTACTGCTACTGCAACAAACAATGAATAGCTAAATTACACCTTGGAAAAGTCATGGTTTAAATAACTAAAATTGTATGTAAATAACAAATAATTGCCCTGGCTTGCTCAACTATGTCTTTAACCTTGCCGTTTTAAATTATTCAACTTTTAATATTCATTAAGCTTTGATTCACTCGCATTTGCTGTTTTTAAATTTTAAATTTTCATTGGTGTTTTAAACAATGATAATCTGTTTTCTTTTATTGTGCAAACATCCAAAAATATTTGGTTTTTCCAGATAAAAATTTTATTTATTTATTTACCTAGGAATTTTTCGGAAAAACCCGCATGATTACGATCATGATCTCATTTTCAGGTTTGAGAAGCATTGGTTTCCAGAAATTCCAGCAAAGGGGCAAGGATATCGTTGCATAAGACTGAATGTTTTAACTCCTGTAGATAAATCCATAGAGTTAGCAGCAAGTGCTTGTGGTATGAATTATAGAGATCTTAGTTTACCTACGGAATTAACTTTATGGGTTGACCCCAGTGAAGTTTGCTATAGGTAAGAAAATATATTTTTCGTTACTTTTAAAAAAACAAACTTACACAATTTGTTTTATCTCAAACCACAACATCCTTGAGACAATGATAGATAGAGTGCTTTTATTTTTTGTATGCAATAAGTAAATATCTTTTATCATCATAAATTTTTTATAGTTAGCGACAAGATTTTATGCAATTTACTGCAATTTTCTTTTACTGCTTTGCTTGCACATATTTTACTTTTTTTTAGTTATTCATAAACGTATGGTATTTACAAACCCTTATCAGTTAGTTTTGGTATAAAGTTTTATCAGCTAGAACGTATAACATTATTTTTAATTTTAAATGTTTTGTAATTCTTATCAGGCTTGGCGAATCGGAAGGTTCGTATTGCACGCTAGCAACTTTTCCATCAGAGACATCATCGTCTTCACCCTCGTCGTTGTCTTCTTCTTCTTCGTCATCGTCTGAATCTTCGAACAACTCCTCCCCTTTGCCTTCTCCTCCAACGACTCCTACGCAGGAGAAGTCCCGCCGAACATATATGTTACATCAGCAACGGGTTCCCATTGATGGCAATACGAAGCACCGTAATAATAATAATATTAATCATTTTAGTAACTTTAATAGCAGCCATGCGGTCGCCTCTCTACGCTCGAAACCTGTGTCTCGTGAGGTAGGTATTACATTTTTAATAAATATTATTTGTGGGATTTTGACAGTTAACATAACCTTTTTAGTGAAAGCAGCTGTTTGTTAATTTTCAGCATACATAACCTTAAATCTAAATGTCAATTATAAGTTATTTTTTTATGTTACTTTTTTAAATGATTCAATTTAAATCCTCCATAGCTATACAATCGGCAAGGAAATCTATTCTACTACTATAAAATGCAGTTTACGTTTTCACACAATACACTGGAATATTTTGTGATAAAACTTTAATTTAAAGTGTGCACGATTTAAAAAAATCGCTAACAAGAGTGAAAGATTTCCACAGTTGATGATGCATTTCGATAATAAAGAATAAAGATTAATTGTATGAATTGGGCTAAATTATCAAGAAATTGACGTTTGTGCATCAACAAGTGAAAAATGTAGTGATTATAGTGTTGTAAATCCTAGTGTTCGCAGTTTAGTTGAAATATATTTAAAAAAAGTGGTCGGCTAAAAAAAAAGTGATTTGTTAAATTCAAAATATTTTCCAAAATGCATCTGCGCTGATAATTACTGTAATCCTAATCGCTTACACTTATCACTTATTATCTGGGGGTAAGTATACCATTCATATCTACTGTTTACATTTTATCAGAGGTAATTCGCAATTTAAAATTTTAATATAGTTACTTTACCTAACCTAAAAAAATATCTATATAAAATAATTATTTCCTGTATGACACAGAATATATGAACTTACAAATGTTTGCCTAGGAAATTACAATTTTTGATGTTGCACACAATTTTATACTAACAATTTGTATTTGTTAACATCAACATAACCTACGAATTGCTAAAATGAACGAATTAACGTATGTTCAGCATTCACAGCAACTTATTATTAGGAAATTATTTCAACAATACTACAAATCACCCACAAACCCTGTAACGAATCAATGTGAACAAATTCTGTTACAAAATACATACATAGTATGTTTTGCTTCACAACTTGACACCCCTCTGTCTTTGTTAATTATGCAGGGTGTCCCACAATGCTGTTTACACGCAATATCTCCCTTATTTGAAACGATAAAGAAATCAACCAAAAACTATTGTGAATGACTCAAAATGGACCTTCAGAAAACATTCTTAACCGCTGGTTGCATAGCAACGTGCAAGAGATCATGCCCACTGGATTAATTTTTCAAATTGCACCTGTTTTTTTTTCACGGAATTGTATTCTTCACTTCATTCTGCATACGGTAGTATGTCTTACTTAATTATTTAATGTGCATTTAGGGGTTGAAGAAAATATTTTTTATAAATTGTACACTTCATATTCACTAACTAAATTAGTTATTCAAAGAATATGATTAGAACCCTGTCTACAAGGGAACTACTGAGGCACTTTAAAGCCAGTGTAGAGTCCACAGGAAGGCATTTTGAGCATTTGTTTAAGTTAAATTAAATTTATAAAAAATATTTTTTTCAACTCCTAAATGCACATTAGATAATTAAGTAAGGCATACTACTGTATGCAGAATGAAGTTACGAATACATTTCCGTGAAAAAAAACAGTGGGTGCAATTTGAAAAATTAATCAAGTTGGGATGATCTCTTAAACGTTGCTATGCAACCAGCGTTTAAGGATGTTTTCTGAAGATCCATTTTGAATCATTCACAATAGTTTTTGGTTGATTTCTTTATATTTTCAAATAAGGGAGATATTGCCTGTAAACAGCATTGTAGGACACCCTGTATAGTCCAATCAATTCTAAATTTTTATTAGGTATGGAACCCCTTAAAAGAGATGTATGGTAATTAGAAATCGCGTTTATTATAATCCAACAGCCTACTACGATCAAAAACAAATGAAAATAATCGAAAGAATAACATAGTAGGCTTTTTTATTTGTAAAAGTTGTTTTAAACGAAAATTAGTTTTGGGCCACTTGGATACCCCAAAACCAAATTTTGGTATTTTATTTAACAAAATGGCTGAAATTACTTGTTGTTGCAAAGGGAGAAACAGTTCCAAATGAAAACTTTCTCCCTTTCAACGAACAATAATCTGAGCCATTTTGTTAAATAAAATACCCATACAACTTACTGCAGCACTTAAATGAATGTAAATATTTTAAGAGTAAACAAAATTTTGTTGTCTGTTTTAATTCAAATCTAATAATGCATTATTCAAGACTTTTTAACCAAAATTTGGTTTTATAGTTTGGTTTCAACAAGTTTCCATAATAACTGTTCCGATTAAACAAGGCCTACCATGTTTTTTCAATTATTTGCATTTATTTTTGATCATAGTAGACTGGTGGTTTACAATAAATAGGGTTTCTAATGGGCTTTACAGCCATATTTTTTTATTGTCTTATGCTGTAGCGCAGACTTAGGAATTTACGCTAGTAATAATATTTTGTGCTGCCCAGCAGCCCTTACAGGAAAAAAAAAGTTTAAATTCGCGTCATATGTGACGTGTTAAGAGTCCAAACCGATAACAGATTGTTTTAGAACTTCTCTAACTTCAGATTTTTGAAGTTGTAATGTGTTTAAAGTTAGAGAACAAAAAAATGAAAAACTATAGTATGAGCAAAAAGTAACTCCATCAAAATAATCAGAGTCCTTTGGCAGTGACAGTTGGTATTAATTTGATATAATTTTTCGGTGTTATAATAGACACGAGTTCAGAATTCCAACGGCACCTTTGATGGAGTTACTTTCTGCTCGTACTACAGATACAATTAAAAATGTGTAAAAAGGAAAAATAACAAAACCCATCACAGCTCGCAATGGATAATGCGTTCAATTTAGATAGCAACTGTCAGTGTCAAATTTTTATAAAATTTTTGACTTTGCAATAACTGACATACTTTTTGTATTGAGTATACCAGATATGACATAGTGACAAAAAGTTACAAATGTTTTTAGGTTAAGTTGTCAAAAATATAAGAAGCATGGTGCATTGGTCAGTATTTGCATGTATGTGTAATAAATGTATAAAACAGTTTATGCACAGATGCATTATAATTAGGCTATTATTGCTGGACTCGTCTAAACATAACCGTCTCTTTATGGCCCAAGGGCCTCTTTATGATCCGACGGGCAATAAAGAAACGTCAATTAAATGTCAGAGCTGTATTTGTAGAACTTGATTGGTTCTTAATATAATTTGTAAACTTCTCACCAATGTAAATAAGCTGAAATTAAATATTTTGGAATAGTAACTATAGTAACGTACTTCGTATAAGCACAAGTATACGAACAGCGGCTTGAGCGGCTACGTACTCATTTAATTAGATTTTTTACACAATAATAGATTTGAGTTAAAAACTTAATCTGTGCATAAAATAGTGTATGTATTTCGGGCATAACTTGCTTTTATGGCCCTACAGCCTTTTCCTAACCCTCGGCTAACGCCTCGGGCTAGAAATAACGCTTCTAGCCATAAAAGCTTCTTTATGCCCTTAATACATAAATAACTATTAAAACCCAAATAAAAGTACATAAATCTGTATTTTATTTTAATTCATAATTTTGTGACATTTAAATCTCTACGTATGACAATATTAAGAATTGACATTGAGCGCATTCAGCAGACTCACCAGTCACACCAGTCTGGGTCAGCGGTAGTTGTTTTACTCGCCACATTTTAAATATGGTTTGTTTATATGCCTCACCGTAACAATTAAAGTGAGGTTATAACAGCGTCCCTTGACGTTTATTTGGTGTGCTTAATAGATATTTCTACAATCTCTTTCGAAAAAACTGTTGATATTTACAATTTAGATTTAAATTATCCTCAGCTAATATAATAGCTGCTCCATTATTATTATTATTACAAATATCGAATTAGGTTATGTCACTCTATATTTGATAAGTAAATTTAAATATATCAACCGGTAACCAATTTTTCGTCATTCAGTTAAAATCTACTGATGAGCAGCACCGGTTTGTCACCAAT
The DNA here is from genome assembly GCA_929113105.1 of Agrypnus murinus. Taxonomy (NCBI): domain Eukaryota; kingdom Metazoa; phylum Arthropoda; class Insecta; order Coleoptera; family Elateridae; genus Agrypnus; species Agrypnus murinus. The sequence continues at coordinate 153,669,575 of OV816027.1, forward strand.
AAGTCTGCTGAATGCGCCCACTCACTTCTAAGATTTTATTAGGTTAACCAACTTAACAAAAATTTGACAGTTGCTATCTAAAGTGAAAGCACTTTAAAGAAGGCTTGCAGGTTAATTCTAACCTAAATAAAACCATGCCACTTGCGTGTACCGAATCCAATAATACAGGTCGCTCCGAAAACTGTTACCGCTTCTGTTGTCATTGGTCATGGCTCTATTACGTGTTAAACAGCCTATTTAAAAAAAGGAGGATTCTAAGGCCATTTTTGTCGTAATATTTTTAAACAAAACATTTTTTATATGTAACCATTGAGGTGCTGGAGCTTTAAGAATATTAATGTTTTAATGGAATTTATGCTTATGCTGTAAAGGCTCGTTACACACAGACCTCTTTTAAGGAGTTCTATATCTTATAAAAATTTGGAATTGGTTTGAGTGTAAATAACAAATAAAGATGCACCAAAGCTCTGATTTTGTTTCCGTATTTGACCAATTTTTAACAGATTCGGTTTTAGCCAAAGCTGCGGGAAAGATTCAGAATTTGGTTTGCCGAAGCAGATTTTTTAAATTTTCTTTGTCACAATTCAATAATTTTAATGCATTTTAGCTGCAAAATGTTTTATTTTTTAATTTTTTAATGGATTTTTTAAAATCTGTTTACTGCTTATTCTTTATTTTATTTCATTTTAAGTATATTTTGTATTATTTTATTAAATCAAATTGCGTAGGAAACGCATTTCTCGGACACAAATGTTTTCATTTTGCAGCCATAATTTTGTATGCAATAAAATTAATTAAAACTCAAATTTCTATTTTGCTTCAGCTTAATGCTTGGCACTTCGGTAAATGTTAATGGGCAATTGTTGGGTGAATCGACCAAAATCCGCTTCAGTAATAACAAAGATATAGGGGTGTCAAGCCAAAAGTGAAACACTATATGATACAATAAATTTTCTCTCTTTTTTTGGGAAATGTTTAATTGGTCTAATTTTAATTGATGCTATGGTGTCAGGCGGCCTTAAGAATACAATAATTTGATGATTTATCGAGTTAATTTCTGAATTTTGATTTTGGATATTTTGAAAATTCAATGGAAAATGAAAGAACAATACCTTTGAATCGTAAGATTTGTCAGAGAGAACTGGGAAGGTAACATTCTAGCATCTAGAATTTTAGAATATCATATTGCATTCCCTATGGTGTGTTTCCCTATGCAACACCCAGTATATGTTAACGTGTCTCGATATTTCAGATAAAATATTGTCATCAAAGAATAAATCTCATGGTTCCGTAAAGTTCTTCAATATTTGACTACCTCCATTTAGTTTCTTACAGGTCTTGCATCCATTATGCTTTTGCATGTATGCTTATCATTATCCTTGTTAACAAATTGTTCTGATTCCATTTCATGAGAACCCTAGTTTAAAATGTCTTTGTTGCCATTGCCGCCCTCTATTTCCCATTCTGACTGATTATTTAGTAAAAGTTAGTTTTTTTGAACCAGAATAGAAAAAAGAAATAAATGTGATAAACCACGGTCCTTGTAATTTGTGTTACTTATTTTTTGGTCCTGTTAAGTCTGATGCAACTGTACGACAGTGATTGCTTGTTTACATGCGTTCAATTTAATTTGTTGGTTAGTTTACCTTGTAGATGGAGAATTGATTGCGAAAATTTATAAGAGACATAAGGATTATTTTTAATTCAAAATAGAGATAAAACCAATCAATCAAACTAGTACTATTACCTTCTTGTGCTTTGTATTAACAATGGAAAACATTAAATAGTTTGTTTATTATGATCAGAATTTTATAGCAATGACTATTTATTTTTTAAGATTTATCAGCTGGCAAAATCTTAAATAAATAATAAACAAGTACAGTTGCAATTATTCGCTAAGGAACGATGAAAAAATAGTGATAGCCGGTTTTTCAGTTTTTTGGTACAATTTACGCTGTAATTCGACCTGATTTATGAACTGGGTAATTATAATGTTCAAAAATGAAATGTTTTTGATTACCATTTAATAATAAGTTGTACAATAAACTGAAAAATCGGCTTGTCATGAGTTTTTCATCTTCCTTAACAAATGATTGCAACTGTACATCAATAAAAACAACTTCTGTCATGTTCTCGTAAAGTAATTAGCTTGGATGTATTGTTTGATTGAAATTTCATTGTATTAGCTTCTACCACTATTTGCAAAAAGCAACAATGCCTTTAATATGAATTATATAACTAAAGCCTATTCAATATTCTTCTTTCAATACTTCTATTGTGATAATTTATTATTATGAGTGAAGTACGATAATGATTATCCCTAACATATCTAAGAGACTCTTGTCAACTTGTGTAACTTAAGTTCTGTATAATATTCAAATTTAACCTGGATACAAACACCTATTGGATTCTGTTCTTCAATCTTATTTAAACTGTTTCAAGACTGTTGCATTATCTTTAACTTTCATGCAAGATGCACCTTTTGCAATTTGATTCATTCATATTTTAATTACAATGAGTGAAAAGAAAAATAAATGTAATAATTTAATAATCATTCAAGAGTGAGGTTATGAAAACTCTTATCAGAAAGACACGCACACGAAAACAATGTTGCCTTATAAAGTAGATACTATTGTTTCCCGCAATCTTTGGAATTATATGTTTGATGTCATTGAAGAATGAAGTACTTTTTTTAAAACAAAATTATGTATTATGTACTCTTTTAGTTTACATATACACTTTTACTTCATTTGAATCCATGCAACAACCCTGTTCTCCAGATCTAAATCTGATTTAGAATTACTAGGCTGTGCTTAAAGATAATGTTTATAATAATAATAATTACTACTACCCCCTTGCCTGACGAACCAGGCCCCAGAAGTTATGAAGCTTGTGCGGGAGGGAGGGGCGATTATTATTATGCAAGCCCATTGTGCAGTTTCAGCCGACTTACGGATGGTATAGCACACGTCCCACATTTGTGCTGCAGCTGAGGAAAACTGCAGAAAACCTTAACCAGATCTGCCGGCACCAGGATTCGATCCCAGTCTGTTTATATTTCTAATTCAAATTCTCTAACAGTATTGATACATAGTATACTGTCCTGACACCATTCATCTACTGCTGACTTTTAGAATAAGTTATAATAGCAATTAAATGCGCTATAAATAATAAATGTCTTTTAATGGCAAATATAACACCAAATATTGAAAACGTACTGTATTTAAACGTAAATTATAATTCAGAAAATATTTAATCAAAGTTTCCAGTAAGCATTTAGAGAGTTAGTTTAGCGTTTACTGTCTCCAGCCTTACTTTATGGAACTCCATAATCATGAAATATAATATAAATACAAAGATTAGTTAAAGTTTCACAAGTTTTATTAATATCTTAACCTGACAATATTGTTTGACACTATGTGTCATTATCAAAGGTAGATAAGATTGATAAACAAACACGTTGCTAAGGATAAATACATACAGAAAATAGGTAATTAGATACAATACATAACAAAAGCTAAATATCTAACACTTCTAATAAAGGAGAATTACTAAGCTCAGTTTGTTCATTCGTTAAAGGTACTGTGCGTTTATGTCTGTATATTTCAAAAGCTTCTAAAATGTCTAATTTGTGTTTGTTGTTGCAGAAATGTAAGAATTTAATGTTGTTTTGAGGTGTCATTGGGTGGTTCTGTTCCAAAATGTGTTTGGCATAATTCGATTTTTCTGGATGTTGAAGTCTATAAGAGCGTACGTGTTCTTTGTATCTTATGTCGAAATTTCTAAGTGTTTGCCCAATATAAACCGAGTTACAAAAAGAACAATTCAAACGGTAAATGCTGGATTTCATGATATCTTGTGTTTTGTCTTTAGCATTGAATAAAAATGGAAAGGTGTTGGTGTTAGTTTTATAGGTTATTTTGTAACTGGTGGTTTTTGTGAGTATAGTTGCAATTTGTTCTGATATCTTGCCAAAGTATGGTATTGATATGTAGTTTGTGTCTTGTATTTGAGTGTCAATTGGAAATATTCTTTTGATAGCTAACCTATAATCTTTTTGTTGAATTAAAGTGTCAATCATGTTATGGTTATAATGGTTTGCATATGCTAATTGTTTGATGATTGAAATTTCTTTATCAAAATGTGATCGTTTCATTGGACATAAGATACAAAGAACACGTACGCTCTTATAGACTTAAACATCCAGAAAAATCGAATTATGCCAAACACATTTTGGAACAGAACCACCCAATGACACCTCAAAACAACATTAAATTCTTACATTTTTTACATTTACAACAAACTGAGCTTAGTAATTCTCCTTTTTCTATTTAGTTACCTATTTTCTGTATGTATTTATCCTTAGCAACGTGTTTGTTTATCAATCTTATCTACCTTTGATAATGACACATAGTGTCGAAACAATATTGTCAGGTTAAGATATTAATAAAACTTGTGAAACTTTAACTAATCTTTGTATTTATATTATATTTCAAGAGTTAGTTAAGTTCATTTAAACTTTTAACCTTCAATTTTTCTGATAGAAATTTAACTGCAAACAAAGCATATAATATTGAAACTGTTTGTGAATTTTTTTAAAATGCAACAAAGTCAACATAGTTTACTTTATTTAATTATTCGATTATGTTAAAAAAAATGTAATTTATATCAGACTCACAATTTGGATTTTTGAAAAATAAAAGCACCTTGGACGCCTTAAATATTATCTCGAATTACATATATAAAAAACTAGACAAAAGTAAACCGGTAATCGCAACTTTCCTTGACTTGAGCAAAGCGTTCGATACAGTAAATCATGAACTATTATTAAAAAATTACATAATTATGGCATTCGGGGTATTCCGCTTGAATTAATTAAAAACTATTTATATAATCGAACACAGCAAGTCAAAATTGGAAAAGTTTTTAGCAGCAAAAAGTTGCTAGGTATAGGTGTCCCCCAAGGAACGATACTTGGCCCATTATTATTTATTACTTATATTAATGATCTTTTAAGCGTCTTGCCAAATGATGTAATTATTTCATATGCCGACGACACAACCGTAATTTGCTCTGATGACAGCTGGGCTCAAGTGGAAGTCCGCATGAATAACTGTCTTGCAATAGTAGAAAATTGGTTAGCCCATAATCAATTGTCGCTAAACATGGGCAAAACAGTATGTATTCCTTTCGGTATATACTGTGACAGCGTCCCACTAAATATTAACATTCGCATAAATAGTAGACAAATTCAACGTGTAGAATCAACAAAGTATCTCGGAGTAATAATTGACTGTCACATGAAATGGGATCACCATGTAGCACACGTATTAAAGAAAACAAGATATCTACTTTTTATTTTCTCCAAACTTGCAAAACTTATGAACCGAGATACTCTGTTGATGATATACTATGCTTTGTTTAACAGCATTGCTATGTATGGAATCATCGCTTGGGGTGGGGCATACAGCAATGTTCTAAATAAGCTTCAGTCTCTGCAAAATAGAATCCTTAAAATCATACTTGGTAAAAATAATAAAAATAACTGCAAGAAACCACTTAATATTAGAGAACATTTTGCCCTGACTTCGCTATTATTCCATTACGAGGAGAGAAAAGTGGCTTTCAAAACTTCGTTGAGTACCACTAGAAACAGAGGTCAAATTATTCCACGAATTTTTAAAACAATAATTTTTAAAAGTAGTTTTATAACTGCGCTTAGACTGTATAATTATCGATTGAGCTTAAAACCTTAGAAGACAGTGTAAATACGATAAAAAAGAGGCTTAAAACCTGGACCATTGTTAACTCCGATCTAATTATGTATATCTATAAGAAAATGATTCACGCTTGCATAATACCTGTAAATGTAATCTAAATTTTCAACACTACACATTAGTTCCATCATACCAAATTTATATCTTTAATTTTTTCTTTTGTTAATTTTTGTTTTTCTCTTTTTGTTATATTTTATATTTTTTCTGTATATTTTCACTCTACTGTAAGCTAATCTCATGCACAGGTAGTTTAACTACCTATGAGATTTGTGAGAGCCGAGTAATCTGTAATCGACTCTTCACAATCTATTTGGCTATGAATAAAATAAATATAAACATTTTAATATTTGCAGCAAGCCATGAGATATTTTTTGTGATACTTCCAAATATCTTTTATACCAATAATGAGATAACTAGAAATTTTCAGTTAACAATAATAAATTATTTATCTTTTTTTTTGATATTACAATATTAAATTAATTTTTTAAGACAAAAACAAATGCGATATCTCTATTATTATTATTAAAATCTTAATTATTGCTCACAATGACGTCACGGAAACAAAAACCTATCCTAACCTCTTTTAATGTGTCAACGCACATATCTGTCTGTCACCCGTTGTACTAATTAAACAAGTAACTATTTAAGTACTAAACTAACAATTTTTCGTATTATGTGGAAAATTCCAGTTTCATATTTCTACATGATTAATATTTTGTAATAATGTAGAATTTGGTTAGAAAGTAAATTCATAGTAAAATCAGAAATTAGGTGAAATGAGAAATGCTTTAAGGTTAAAATACTAATTAATTTTTGTTTTGTTGAAATGTCGTTACAAGAATTTTCGAGAATATTTGTTTATTTTCGGTAACTAGTTTCCACTTAAAGTAAGTAAGTAACTTCTACAAATTCTATGAATATAAAATGGAAACTTTTTAATTAAGCTACCTTCTAACCTCAAAACACTTAAATGTCATTAATGACATTTCTTAAGTATTTATTATGGTTTAGTGTCAAGTTTAGTGAAATTAATTTCTAACAAAAAAAAAGAACTAAAAAAATATACATTGTTACAAAACTTTTGTGCTCAAATGGTGTTATAGCCAAACAAAAAATGTTATGTATGTTCATTGTTCATCTTCTGATCGAGATTATGTTTAATCTATAAAATATTTTTTTAGAAGATAACTGTATTGAAAAATCATGAAGTCCAAGTTGCTCCAAAGTATCAAATTCTAGTGAGGCAATCAGAGAAGAAGCAGAATCATGATGAATTTAACTTTTTTTACTTTTCTTTTTTAAGCTTTTCCTGTTATGAAAACTAGATTGGTTGCTACTAATACCAAAGTTTAGGTCAGATCGAAGGAAGGTGTTTGTAAAAACTAAACTTGTTTTTCAGCTACTGATTGATAATTTAGTTATTAATTGAAATTTGAATCGTATAATGCAACTACTACAGATAATGACATAATATGTTTTTACTATTAAATAACAACTTAGTAAATCAAAAATAATTTCTATTATTTTTCAATGTAAAACTAATTCTTAAACTCATTTAAAAATTCTTAACTTCCATTTATGTATTTGTCACTTAATGGTTATAAAACTATTTTCTATGTAATTTATTTCAGACATATATCTGAGAAATATAATTTTATCCAAAGTTTTTCCAAATTGTCGGTAGTTCTTGTTTTTTGAAAGCGTAAAGAAAATTTAAAAAAATTGTTTTTTAACGAGCAATTAAGTATTGGTAATTTCCGGTTTTTTTTTAAAGGTACTTCTGATGATTTACACTGTTTCGTTAGTAGAATAGGAATAATGTCTATGATAAACATCTTAATTACTAGATAAAATATCTTCTAAATGTAATTCTAATTATCATTTACTACGTAATGTTTTTTTATTGATTAATGGGGGTCAATGGGAGTTAGCAGTTTGGTTTGAAGCACCAACGGTCAAAGTACTCTCATAGTTTGAAATTAAAAAAAGAATAGTCGAGAGGATGCATTAATGTTTGATAATATTTTAAAGTGTTATCGGTTTAGCAAACGATTTAAGGTCATGGTTGGCTAAGTAAAAGAATTATGAAATTTTATACGAAAACAGATTTCAAATAATCATGTAAAGTATAGATTTCTATTTTTGTTTTTTTGCATTACAACAAACGTCAATAAGTACAAGGTTACAACAACTAAGGATACGATCATAAACTTCTAATAAAAGTAAATGTTAAGATTTTTTTAATACGTAGATTTTGTTTATAATCTTTTGGATTTTACAGGATCCAAAACAACTGCTATAAGTGTTTTATGATTTTTTAAAACATAACTTTATCTTAAGAAAAATAGCGCATTAAAAGTGTCCTTATCAATTCTAATATTGACACAGTTAGTCATAGTTATAAAACAAAATCAATTAGCACAGGTATTAGAAATGCCTATTTTAGAATAGTATGTAAACAAATAAAACTTGTTTTTGTTGTTTATAAAAGAATTATTTAGATTTGTTTTCGAATATTTTAATGTTATCATAAAATTTATCAATTAGGTGCATTAAACATGTATATTATTTGGTATTAATGTTTTTATTAGTAATTTAATAAGTTTGCAATTAATTACAGTATAAATAATTGGTTGATTATAAACATTTTTATTCAGTCAACTTTTTAAAAATAATGCTTTTGTTTACATTTTCTACTTTTATTACAAGTAATGTTGAAATACCGTTATTTTTTTTAGTGGTTTTGAAACGAGCAAAACTATTTATAAAATAACTTATAAAATCAATAAACCTCAGTACTATGCTTTGAAAATGTGTAGCTGCAGAATGTAACAAGCAGTTTTTATGACTCAAAATACAATGCCTAAAATAAAAATACATAAAACATGAGATCCAAATTATAGCAAAATACCATCCATATCCATCGTAGCTTACAGAGAAGAAATTCCAAAACAATTCAGAGCAATCACAAAATAATTGATCTAAAATACTTGAAATTAAGTGGAAATTTCCTGGTTTAATCAATCTTCAAATGTGATAAGAATTTTAAAAAGAAAGCAATAAGTTGAATCAATGTAAATAAATTGCTGGTCGGAATTTTTATGATATTATTCCGATTAAGGACAATTTGGATCAACGAGTTTTCACTGTATATGTTTTGTTGGATATAGTATTTTGTTTATTTATTTTTGTTTCCAACTTAAACCAGTATCTAGTAGTGTTTGACAAAACACTAGCTTCAAAGACATCAAATTTATTAAACTAAAAGTCCAAACTAGTCTATGTTAGGGTTCCTAAATAAGAACTGAGCTCTGTGTTATTTAGAGTTAAGGAGGTTACAGCGGATCTTTGCGGGGTGAAGGGCAAGGGGATATCTCCTATGCTTTTACATAGGCTCTAACAAGAAATACCAATCGATAAAAAAATATGATACTCAAATTTATGGTCATACGCACACGTGTTTGCGAAGCAGCTAGGCGTTCATTATAGTTAATAATTAGCTTTTATTTTAGTACAATTTAATACTAACTTTTAACAAATTTAACAAATTTCGGACCTGTCACAGTAAATATGGCCGTTTGCATTAGGTCCACCTCAATAAATAAATTAAAACTAAATGTTACTTGATTTTTAGCTTTATTATCATTGCATTTTAATAATATTTTATAATGCAAATAAACATTCTTAAAAAGAAAATAAATCAACGTGTTGCATGTACTACGAGTGTTTAGTGTGCTCTTGTCTGCATTGATTACTTGCATATTTCTAAAAATGTTAGGAATCTTTCCAAAGTTTTTATTGTGAAATTATTCATAATAAATTTCGGAAGAAAAATACTGTATTACACGTCAAAGTTTCTTTGCCAAAATTTTCTTGAAAAATTTCAGCGAAAATTTGGTTAAGAATTTCGCATAAATTCTCGTATGTGTAAAGCAGCTCAAGTAATTAATTAAAGGTGAGGTACCATACCGTATGTTTTCTCATGTGCTGAAAACTAATCTGGGGTCAGAATTCACCCGTCACCCAAGGATATTTTTAAATGTATTTTTATAAATTTTTTGAGGTTATGTCGAAATCCTTGGGTGATGGGGTCAATTTTGACACCGGATTAGTTTTCAAATATACACACACACACACACAAAAAGACTGTGAATATTGTGAGCGGGTGCTCCACCATGCAGAAAAATAAGTATTTTTTATATATAAAACCAGGAAAGAACATTGAATTAGTGATCAAAGTCGAGAATTCCCTTTTGGGGAAAAATTAAAAAAATGTTAATAATAAATGGTAATTTTCTGCACCCCCACCTCACATTCATTTTCATTCATAAACTTTAAACCATGCACAATGCATAACGGTACCCCTCCCACCGAAATGATGAGTAAATCGAAATTGAGCAATTTAACACATTATTTGTTTGTTTGTTTTTGGGCAAGGAATCAGGATGGCGGAGCATCCTTCGTACCTCATGGCACCGATTGCTATGATCATTTGGCCGACCCTACTAGAATTTAGCCGAATCTGGGGGAATTCCATCCCTAGTAGGGCTCTATCGTGCCAAACATCGCATTGACACGGGACCTACAGTTTTACTTCCTATCCGAAAAGAAGGGATGTTTTAAATTTTTCTCCGCTATGAAAAATTACCAGCTCAGCCGGGGATTGAACCTGCGATCTTTGGATTATGAAGCAAACATGCAAACCACTAATCCACCGAGATTGGCAACACATTATTTGTTTATCAAATAAACTTATTTATGCTAGAAATTTGAAAAAAATAATTTTTCGTGTTGCCAACTGACAAAATGTTAACAAGATTTTTTCCTAACAAATTTTATTTAAAGCTGAAAGTAAGTTATTTTTTAAAATGATTAAAAAAATTGTTCTTTAAAAAACTTTCCCCTACGCGGGTCATTCTCTAAATGTAGATGCTAAAAAACATGCCATTAAGTTTAATATACTAGTTGCAGTTAGACTGATCTATTTTTGATCGTTATTTAGGCTCTTCCGGCAATTAGAAAAAAGGCTTCAAGTGTAGTTGTATGTTCTGTTATTATTAATTCTAAAAACTAATAATTTGATCATGAATATCATGGGTATGCGTAAATTATTAAAGGAAAAAAATGGGAAAAATAATATTTTACAACCTTGAAAACCAGGAAAAACCTTGAATTTAAAACAGTGTGACCAGCAAACCTGGAAACCTTGAAAACCGGGAAAGAATCTTGAATTAGTGATCAAAGTTGGGAAAAATTAAAAAAATAAAATAATTTTAATAGTATGTACTTTCAAAAGTATATAATATTTTACGTTATCTTTTTTATTCTATTTGCGTGTACAAAAGAGATTTAGTTGAATACTGGAAACAGTAACATTTTATTGTTTAAAGTTGGTATCATTGTCGAACAGCTGTTCTTAAAACGTCAAACTTATTTAGGCAAATTTAAAAACCAAATGCAGGATTAGAATTTCTCTGTAAATTTGAAAAACAAATGCAGAATTATAATTTTTAGTGTTGCTAACTGTCAAAAAACTTAACAAAGTTCCCCTAACAAATTTTATTTAAAACCTAACTAATTAGTTATTATTTTTTAAATGATTACAAAATAACGCAAATAGAAAAAGCAGTATAAAGTAAAACGTGGTCTTATGTAATTAATGCTTTAATGTACTATTTTCTATATGCGTTTTCCAAATGAAGCCATCTGGACATGCATCCAAAAGAGATTTACATGAATACTGGAAACGGTAACATAAACGCACATATCCTTAGACGTGTTTGCTAAAAACGTGTCTTATGAAACTAATACCTTAATATACTATTTTACAGACTTCAGTTAAACTGATCCATTTTTGATCGTTATTTGGTTATTTTCCGGCAATAAAAAAACGGCTTCAAGAGAAGTTTTATATTCCGTTATTATTAATTCTAAACTAATAATTTAATCATCAATATGGGTATGCGTAAATTATTGAAGGAAAAAACCGGGAAAAAGAAAATTTAAAAGTACCACTCTTGCTGGCCACCCTGTAAAAGTAACACTCTTGCTGGCAACCTTGGATCAGCATTTCAAATTTCTGTATCCATCTGGAGTGCGGTACATTATATCGCCACACACAGTTTAATCGGACTCTACAAAAAGTGCTATAGCCTACTGTGCCTAATGGATAATCCACCCCTGATCATAGTGTTTCAATAGTTATGTTAACTGTCAAAATACTTGACTTGCTTATTAACTGTCAATTATTAAAATTGGTTTAATTTTTTTTCAGATGAGTTTTAATTACCAAAATCGTCCCCCCTGGCGTTGCGACCCAGCACCGTTCCCCCTCCCACCTGCCATCTACAGGAATTACAACAATAATTATAATACACGACAGTACAAAAATGTTCTTAAAGTGTAGACACATCTATATTTATTAGGATTAACGGTATATGGTTATTTTTCAAGTCTAACTTAACCAGTTTTTTTTTGCATTTATAATTTAGAAAAGATAATTTAAATAATTATAATTTAGAAAAAATATATGTGCTTCTTCTTACATTTCTAATTTAAGCTAGAGTTTTATTTGTGTTTGCTTAATTGATTGTTCTGAATTTTTTCTTTCCATCTACCCCCGCCTTTGTATAATATGTGAGAATATTCGAGTTTTGTTTGTTTTTCTTTTTATGTGAGGTTTGAAAAAAAAACAAGAAGTGATGCAGTGAAACGCTGTGTTGTATTAATTATTATAAGAGAAAATGTTCCCAATATTTTTTAAAATATAAAAATTTTGTTCCTTAAGTACGTCTTCAGCAAAAGATGTTTCTATTTACCTATATATAATTAAGTATTTTTCAAACCATAAGCAGTTTTACAATTTTTGTATATATTGTAACGAGTAAATTATTATTACTGTGATAAACCCTTCCGTCATGACAAGGTAAATACAATTGCCATTTTTGTAATGATAATAATAGTAATGCTTTTATGTAGGTTAACTGTGGTTGTACCTTTTTTTGAAAAGAAGTATTGAACATTATTATTACTATTATTAAAAAGAGTTTCTTAAAGGAAGTGTGATGTATAACTAAATATTGTATCGAAAGGAAGAAAAAAAAGCTTTAATCGAGTACCTTTTAATAAAACTTGAGCATTTTAGAAATGAGAATAATTGACTGAATTTTATACTTATATATTTAAGTACGGTATGTAAATAATAAATAATAACTGATGATGAGAAAAATTGCTTATAGTTTGATTAAGGAGTACAAATTATTATATTATTATTATCGAATGCATTTCCAAGAAATTTGCAGTATTTTTAAATTATCTTTTATATCTTACTAAATTTTAAGGTGATTTTTTCTTTGTTTTAGTTAAAAACTGTAAATAGTTGTTAATTTTGTTTTTTGTTTATTAATAGTAATGTGTTTGTAACGCTAAATTGATGTTTTAAGGAATTTGTGATGTAAAATTATGATTTTATTTTTTATTAATTAAAATTAACAGTTTAAAACTTTGAGCTTTTTAATAGTTTTATTTGATTTTCAATTTTTTTTAAATAAGATGAGACATCATCATGTGCAATGGGTTAGTTTATGGTGACATTGTGGTTGTTTATTTGTTTGTCTAAATTAAATTTTAAAGTTTTATATAATTAAATAATTAAGCTAGAAATTCAAACGAAAAGGTTAGCCTTACTACATTCTCAAGTTTTATACTGTCAATTTTTGTTTTTCTTTAAATGTGTACTGTGTGTCCTATTTTTAAGTTTACTGAATGTGATATTTTCCTCTTAAAAATCGCATCATGAATTCCAATTATTTTTATTCAATGTTAGTAACATTAATGTGATCTACAAAATATCAATTTAGAAGTACAATTGCATCTCAGTTCATACTGTCAATTTTAGCCTTATTTAGTGATAAATAGCATTTTTCATAGTTGTTCCATTTTATGTTTCCATATTTGTAGGATTTATTATAGATATTATAATAGAAATACAACCCCCTCAATTAATTATTATAAAAGCAGATAAATATACATTTGTATTATTCTGTTTTGTTTAGATAACAATTGACAACTGTAAACGAAAATTAATGAAAAGAAAATGTCAAAAAAGACAATAATGACATATTATATTTATAATATATATTTCAAGATTATTACAAATGAAAAAGGGAATATCTCAGGGCAAATATACAGAAGAAATTGATTTCTATCTTTTTTCTTTGGCAATTGTTATCAAAGTAGAATAGACTGTTTTTGATCATATTCATATAAGACTAAAATCGACACCAGGACTTATTAATTGCACAGAATTTAGCAAGATATAAAGTACAAAAATAAAAACCAAACAAGTAAAAACTGCCATTTTTAGACGTATTTAAAAAAAATCGAAAAATATTTTAAAAAAGTACAACAATAAGAGAAATGTAGCATTTATCGTTAATCCTACAACAGAAAAGGAGATCCGAACCTTTTATTATTTTTTTTTAAACGTAGACCTTTAGAAATCCCAGTTCAATTTTCTCTGTAACAGTCAGACAAACACTAGATTTACTTGCCGCTTTCTATTCTGCTTATTAGTCTTGATGACATTGATGGTTAAAATAGTAACTTGCGCATTTATATATGTATATATTTTTAAAAATATTACATACACTAGTTTTTTCTTTTGTGGTTTGTATTAGTTCTGATGTTTTTTATTTTGCTGGCACAAAAAAGGATCCTAAAGTTGTTTTTGCAATTGCAATGCGTGGAAAACAATTTTTTAAATTGTGTAAATTTGAGGTCCAAACTTATGACGAATTTCGCAATGTTCTCTTTGTAAGTTATTTTAAGATTTTTAAGGTATATAAGTAGTGGTAGTTATTTTTTACTGTTACAGAATTGTTCACAGGGTAGAATTTGTTTAATTATTAAGAGCAACTTTAAAAAGTAATTATAGTATAATAATGTCTGAAAGTGAAAACTTCAATGACGACAATATTTTTCTGCACCTTAATGCAATTCTGTACATTGTTGTAAAGGTAGATAATGACTATTTTAATTGTTTATATAAAAAATAATGGAAAAAAGATCATAAAATAACTAACAGGGTTTTATATTAAATGGTAAATGTTTTTGAAGTTTAAAAACAAAATATATATATATATTTAAAAGGAATTACATTATCGGGTTTAGCTAGAATTATGTACTTTATAGGTTGCCGTTTGTTGTGCACTCATTGTACAAATCACGTGTGATATTTTTTTGTATATATGAACTCGAATTATATTGCCGATTTCAACAAATGAAAACGTACTTTGTAATTTTGTACATAATTCTATAAAAATCTGTATTTTTTCTTTTTGTGTAGAAATGTATGTAAAGTGTTTCAATGTAATATAACTAATTATTTAATATAAGAATGCATCATATAAAGAATTTTATTATTAACCTATCTTAATTCTGACTTGAGAAATTGGATGCAGAATTTTTAAATTATGGTGTGAATTTTTAAATATGTAAAATTTAACTACCACTAATGACACTGAGTAAAAGCAGTCCAGATGGAAATAATATACGGTTCTTGAGGGACTATTTTGAAGAGTTGTCTGATGTATTTTTGCATTTAGTGAACTTGTCAATGGAGAGAGGAGTGGTACCACAGGGACACAAGACATCAATAATACGAGGGTGATTTGATAAGTCAGTGACTTTTTGAATTTCCCACGCAGTAACTAAATGCAACACTGCTCCCGTCAACTGCCATCTATGAATAGACTACTGTAAAATTTTGAGAAGGCTGCGCCATTTAGTTTGTGTTTGACAGCCATTGAAAGCAAACAAGCTCGTGAATTTTAACGAAAATGGAAAAAAGTGAATTTCGTGTGCTGATTAAGCATTAATCTTTGCGTAAAAAAAAACCATCACCGAAACCAAGGAAAGGCTTTATAAATACTATGGGGACTCTGCACCATCAATTTCAATGGTTAAGAAGTGGTTTACTGAGTTTCGTTGTGGTTGTACCAGCACAAGTGACGCCGAACGTTCATGTCGCCCAAAAGAGGTCGTCACGCCAGAAATCGTCGATAAAATCCATGGAATTATATTGGACAATCGGAGAATGAAAGTGCGTGAGGTGGCTGAGGCTGTAGGCATCTCAACTGAGCGGGTACCTCACATTTTACATGAATATTTAGACATGAAAAAGCTATCCGCGCGATGGGTGCCGCGATTCCTCACACTCGACCATAAGCGCAACCGTTTGACCACTTCAAAGGAGTGTGGCAATGTTCAGCCGCAATCCGAACGAGTTTTTGCGGCGTTTCGTTACCATAGACGAAACATGGATCCATCACACTACACCAGAGACCAAGGAACAATCAAGACAGTGGGTTTTTCTGGGTGAACGTGCACCAAAGAAGGCCAAGGTGGGTCTGTCGGCCAACAAGGTCATGGTCACAGTTTTTTGGGATGCACGCACGCGGTGTCATTCACATCGATTACCTTGAAAAGGGTAAAACGATCACCGGTGATTATATTCAGAGCTTTTGGACAGATTCGATATTGATTTGAAACAGAAACAACCGCATTTGGCGCAGAAAAAGGTGCTGTTCCATCAAGACAATGCACGGGTGCATACGTGTGTAGTCACCATGGCAAAAATCCATAATCTGGGCTACCCCATCCAGCATATTCTCCAGATTTAGCCCCCTGTGACTATTTCCTGTTTCCAAACCTGAAGAAATGGCTGGGCGGTAAGAGATTTGGGTCGAATGAAGAGGTCATCACTGAAACAAACGCCTATTTTGAGGGCCTTGAGAAAACCTATTATTTGGAAGGAATAAAAAAATTGGAGAAACGCTGGACTAAATGTATCGAGCTAAAAGGAGACTATATTGAGAAATAAAATGCTTATTTGCCGAAATAAATATCTTTTATTCAAAAAGTCACTGACTTACCAAACCACCCTCGTAATATCCATACCGAAGATAGCTAGTATGTAACGAGTCTACACCAATCAACATGCTGCCTGCAATGGAAAAAATTATTGAGAGACTTGTGTATATAGCACTATTAAAATTTATAAAGGACCATCATTCAGGTTTTCGAGATAAGTATAGTTGCGAGACTGCCCTTCAATGCATGATTGGAAAAGAAGCATAGAAAAAGGCGAAATGGTAGGTGTGGTCTTTATAGATTTAAAAAGAGCTGAGACAGTTGATAGAAAAATATTACTATGTAAGCTATATCAATATGGATTTAGAGGTACTACCGTTCATGCTTGGATAATTAACTAACCTAACTATGATTAGTTTAAAGAGTCTAATACAAGAATTATGATTGAAAATGAGGAAGTGAGTTTGGTAGAGCAGATAAAATATTTGGGAGTTATAGTAGATAGGTATTTGAAATTTAATCATCATGCTGATTATACCTGTAAGAAGATATTAAAGAAGCTGGGAGTCTTGGCTCGTGTTGGCAAGCATCTGTCTGTGTGTAATGCAAATTGTGCTACCACACTTTTACTATTGCAGTACAATATTGTGCTTGCTTAATGAGGCAGCATTGAACAGATTACAGGTGCTACAGAATAGAAGTATGAGAGTTAGTTTTTCAGTGCCTGCTGAAGATGACAGCCTAGCTGTTAGAATATGTGTCCAGAGTGATTAAAAGTGTGTGTAGTGAGGGTGAAGTACAGTTTTTATTAGTTTATTAATGAGAGTTATTTTTTGCATGAACCTTTGTTTTGACATTCTGAAGACTGGCTGAAAAGTCTCCTAGAATCTTGTGTCCGAATCACAAGATATTAAAGGTCATAGGTCACAAAAGTCGGTTTTTTGCAATTATCTCGTTTTCTATGCGTCATATGTCATTTATAGTTATTTATGTATTAAAGCCATAAAGAAGCTTTTATGGCCAGAGCGTTTATTTTTAGCCTGAGGCATTAGCCGAGGGTTAGGAAATGGCTGTAAGGCCATAAAAGCAAGTTATGCCCGCAATACATACACTACTTTATGCACAGATTAAGTTTTTATCTCAAATCTATTGTGTAAAAAATATAATTATATGAGTACGTAGGTACATCAAGCCGCTGTGCTTATACTTATGTGCTTTAAAATACGAAGTACGTTACTATAGTAACTATTCCAAAATATTTAATCTCAGCTTAATTTCATTGGTGATAAGTTTACAAATTATATCAAGAACCAATCAAATTCTACATAAAACAGCTCTGACATTTAATTGACGTTTCTTTATTGCCTGTCGGGCCATAAAGAGACGGTTATGTTTAGATGAGTCTAGCAATAAGCTAGACTCATCAATAGCAATTGCTGGTCCTCACAAATCTATCGAGCAGGTTTTGAAAGCTGTGAACTTTAAGGCACCTCCGTTCAGGATACCGTTGGTGGTAAATTCTGCAGGCAAGCAAACAATTTCTTTCCGACTGGCCCAAAACAAAAGTCATGTCTACAAGTTGTTCATTACTAAAATTCATTTTAAAAAACTAAAACACCTACTAGAACTAACCACTGATGGTCGATAACTGCGAGAAATGTACGTTTTGCATATGTGCACAACAATTGCTAGGTGCTTTAATGTTTTGTTGAACAAAAACAACCAACACACTTGACAACTAATAAATAATTGTTTTTAATTGTGTACTTCTTGCAGTTTTGCTCAATAAATCAAAAGTGGTTACAGATAGCTATAGGGACGTACTTACAAAAAATGTTAATTATTTAATTCTGCATCACAAAGGTACAAAATATACCATTCCACCATTACCGTTCCATTTGAAAAAGTTGTGAAATTTAGCTTTGAAGTTCTCTAAATTTAAAAATTAATTTTGAGCACCCTGTACATGGTGGGTCCATTTTCTTTTAAAGAAGAGCACCCTACAAGCCCCTGCAACAAAATCCTTACTTAAATTCGTCTTCACAGTCGCGGCCGTGAAAGCGGTAAACTGTTAAGTGGGATAATGTAAAACTCAATTTTTCCGAAAAGAAATTATAACTTCTAAACCGGTCATTAGATGGCGCTAAGATTCTAGATATAAATAAACCTGCCAAGAGAGGTGTTAAATATGCAAAAATATTTGGGTCATTCTACTTAAAAAAAATTACCTTAAGCATGCCACACTTTTCTGCAACACCCTGTATATTTGAAAATTATTTCTCTAGATGCGCCTCTATGTTTATATCCGTATTAGAATGATTTTTCTAGCTGTTATCGTTTAGGAGCTATCGGACTTCCCCACCCGATATAAAAATTGTTGATAATTTTATGATCTACAAGTTTTATACTATCCCTTAATGACATATGACGCATAGAAAACGAGATAATTGCGAAAAAAAGGTTTTCTTGACCTTTGACCTCTAATATCTTGTGATGCGGACACGAGATTATAGGAGACCTTAGAATATAAAACTGAAGGTAGGAACATAATTATTACGCATGCGACCGGAATGGGGTCTCAATATGGCGGAGTAGATGTTTCTGGTTTAGTAATGAGATATTTCCATTGGCGGTTCTCGCTGTCCTGAAATGTATAACCCCTCTATTTCCAATAGTAGCGACATCGTGGAGCAAACCTGACATAAACTTGAATAAACATAAGTTACTACATGCATATTGTTACCTCAATTTAATAAAATGTTTAACAATTAAAATTTCATAGCCGTATATTATATTAATATGACCGTTTTTACAGAACATCATTTTCTATTATCAAATCAATGTTAAATTGTGAATATCTTTGTGGCTGATTATTATTAAACCTAAGATTTATTGCAATACGAAATGTCAAAAATCTGGTCACTTTCAATTTCGCCAACATCGTTCTGGTGCTTTTGCTCCAGCGGCGAGATCAATCGTTGTCGCTACTATTTGAAAATAAAGGGGCTATATTGAAATGCTCACATAAACTACATAACCTCAATTTTAAAACATAGTATTTAGAAATTAATCTTAGAATTTAAGTTTTATACTTAATATTTTAAATTCATTAACACTTTTAAATTCTCTTCTTCATATTAGTCGGAGTTTGAGAGAAAAGCAGATTTAGATGGTGTCTAATGGCGACCAGTGTGACGTCATATTCGTCGCTTTTAAAGCTCATTGCGCCGGATAGTTACGCTCCTTCCTACAGTTTTATATTCTAAGTAGGAGACTTTTCAGCCAGTCTTCAGAACGTCAAAGGTTCATGCAAAAATACAACTTTCTTACTTTCATTCCGAGGTTTACCCCTTATTTCACCTTATATGACTGTATTAGAAGGGACATGATGCCGTCTTATTTGCAAAATATACCTGTTTGGTTGTGACATTTATCGGCATGATACACAAAACAGAGATAATTTTTAAAGACTCGTAGGATGTTTTACTTGCTTAAACTCATTATTTTATAAGGGGCTGATAGATTATAATAAATTAAGTGTCAGTATTAAAGAAGACTTAATACTTAAGAGACATTTAAACGTAACCTATACGATTATTATCTATTAAGGTTTCTTAAGGAATAAGTATTGTGATTTTTAAGCTAGCCAGACACGTTGGGCGTCAATTTTATATGTGACGTTACTTTTGTATTGTGCAAATTGTTATTTATTTTTATATATTTCAGGGTCGAAGCATTTGATGTTCAATCATAAAAATTACCTATAAAATTACTTTATTCTATACCTTAATATGAGACTCCTATTATAACTTTTCAATATGGGATTCTGTTATTGAAAGGTTAAATATTATCAACAAATATTTAAATTTTTTTACACTCATGCAGTGGTTAATAATTTTCAATAGATAAAGTTTGGTTATGAATAATAACCATTGACACATATAACTGAAATGTCAAACCTGACAGTTATCAATAAAAATATTTCTCAAGAAGGAATAAGTACGTATAGCATATATTGTTTATTAGCTCTTTATTGTTATAAACCTTTATTTTAGGATTCAAAATTGGAAAGAAATCGTACCCTTGTCAACTTACATGTGAAATTTTCAGGTAAGTCTTCCTTGTATGGCCATGTAATAGTTTCTTAAAATTTTGACATGTATTTTTTCTCCTCTTCCAACAATCACCTCCACTTTCACAACCTATAATTTCCACAATCTACACTTTCTGCCAAGTACCGTGATCACCGCCGTAGATTCAGCAGACCTCACACCACCGGACTACTGGACTGCCTCATAAACTGCTTTCATGGTTTTCTTCTTATCTAGGACCCGAATGATGACTGCCAGCTCCCCAACACCTCAGTAAGTATCTTCTAATCTCTTTCTTATGATTAAGTTACCTTAATAATTATTTTCTTTTTCAGGAATATGATGACGACTTCAAATCTTCCATACCTTGATGATTAACAAACCCAGCTCAAAGACAGTTTTTTTTTTAATTTTATTTTTTTCTATCCATCACTATACTGTCTCATAATACCCTTTAATTTTGTTTTCAGTATTTAATGCTCTTACTCTTCCTTTATTCAATAAAACACCTGACTTTCCTTTTATATGTTTTAATTTAACAAATTTTCTTCTTGGACTTTATCAGTTTACATTTACTAGATACCCCATTTATTTTATTTTTCTATTATATAATCAAATTTTTTCTTTTACAAAATTTTATTTATTTTTCATACCTCACTCAAAAAAAACCCCTTTTTTTAATCTTTGGTAATTCCTTCAGTTTTCTTATAAACAATGTCTATAACCATAGAAGTGAATGAGACCTTATTATTGAAGTACAGGGAGAATTTTAAATGTGCAATAGAAAATCAATATACCTTTAAACTATTACATGATTTTTAATTTTCAGGTTGACTTATGGCTAGGATATCCTTTCCTTTTATTATCCTTGTTAATTTTAATATTAATATATACTAAATTTTTGTATTCTTGGGATATCACTATGACTTTGTATGTAAGTTTATCTGTTTTTATTTATTTATTTATTGATCCTTAATAACCACATCTGTGCAATAATGATTTTCAAAAATTATCTATTATGTATATGCTCATATTCAATTTTCTAACACACATAAACGTGAACATCACAGTATATATCAAAAGAAATCTTATTATATGATAAACAGACGAAATTAAATTCTATTTACAATTATCTATTAAATTAAGAATACATACTAGTTTTATTTGACTTTTTGTAGATGTTTTTGTATTAACTAAGTACAAAATAAAGAATTATATAATTACTAAACAATAACAGGATAACTTTGAAACAGCATCTGCTCACTCATAGTGGTAATAAACCATTTGAATGTAATGTTTGTAATTATAAATGCTCATTAAAACATAGTTTGACACGACACCTTCTCACACATAATGGTGATAAACCATATGGATGTAATATCTGTAATTATAAATGCTCCGAAAAAGGAAAATTGCAAAAGCACCTGCTCACTCAATGTGGTGAAAAACCATTTGGATGTAATATTTGTAATTATAAATGCTCACAAAAAGGACATTTGAAACAGCACTTGCTCATTCATAGTGGTGATAAACCATTTTAATGTAATATTTGTAATTATAAATGCTCACTAAAACATAGTTTGAAACGACACCTTCTCACACATAGTGGTGATAAACCATATGGATGTAATATCTGTAATTATAAATGCGCCGAAAAAGGAAAATTGAAACGGCACCTGCTCACTCATAGTGGTGATAAACCATTTAGATGTAATGTATATAATTCTAAATGCTCACAAAAATGAAACTTGCAAAAGCACCTGTACACTCATAGTGGTGAGAAGTAGGGATGGTACCTTGATAATGCACGGGTGTCACGACACTCGAGAGTTAAAACATTTTGCCATGTGAAGTGTTGACTGCTCTTCGCATTTACACACATAATCTAATTGATATTTATGAGGAAGTGAAAAGACCAGTCCTAAATTACATAATTTTGTCAAACTTCGTGTTTTTATATTGGCATTAGTACAAACTGATCGAACCTATCAGCGTCAATTCCCGCGTTGGCCGAACTCTTATAAGTAGTATAGAGTTACTCTAATAAAGCCAAGCTGAAACCCAGAGAGAGGCTACAATTCATTTATTTAAATGTCTATTTGACAGTTGTTATCAAAAGTTTCTTCTGACATTTAAAGTACTTCTATTCATAACACTAAACCTCACATCACAGTGTGCAAAATTATCAAACGTTAACTTGTTTGATGCTGGTCTTTCCATTTTTTGGTGGCGGATTTTTACAGATTTGTTTGGAAAAATTGGGGCGGTTTTAATTTTGAGGACTCTGATCTGGGCTGGGGATATACAAGGTGCTGGTTGAATTACATATATTATTACTTCCAGATCTCTGATTACTCCTTATATTATTATTAATCAATACAATAGACTATTTCATAATTAATTCAATAATAGCATCAACAAACTGACATTAGCAGAATTTGTGAATTTTCATTGGAAGGTTAAAGACATTCTTTTTATTAATTTACTTTATTATGAATATAAAATGTTTGTACTAATCTTACAAAATCTTCCAGCTCAGTGCAACCCTCATGTTCTATTGCAGCTCCAGATTTCTCCATTTATCTAACAAATAGTACTTGATGTTGCAGTTTGAATTGATCCTTTTGTTATGCCACAACCATCCAACTAATTTCTGATGGAATATTTTATAGAAAAAATAGGATAAAAACATGAAGAAAGATAATTCATATAGAAACACACTTCAAGAATCCCCATCATTACAAATTAACTGTTTGTAGGTGATTGCCAATTTAACAAGCTATAATCGTCAACAAAGTAAAGGATACTACACCAAAAGTGTAATAAAATATATATTTGTGAAATTCTTTATATAAGGCAATGTTCAATTTATATATGTGCTTTCATGCTATTAAACAATCGTAAGTAAAGTAAGCATCATAGTAGTAGTAGTAATATATTGTCATATTTTCAATTAATGTAATTATGTAACAAGTACATAATGTAGGATTTACTGTCTCCAGCCTTACTTTGTGGAACTCCATAATCATGAAATATAATATAAATACAAAGATTAGTTAAAGTTTCACAAGTTTTGTTAATATCTTAACCTGACAATATTGTTTCGACACTTTGTGTCATTATCAAAGGTAGATAAGATTGATAAACAAACACGTTGCGAAGGATAAATATATACAGAAAATAGGTAACTAGATACAATACATAACAAAAACTAAATATCTAACACTTCTAATAAAGGAGAATTACTTAGCTCAGTTTGTTCATTCATTAAAGGTACTGTGCGTTTATGTCTGTATATTTCAAAAGCTTCTAAAATGTCTAATTTGTGTTTGTTGTTGCAAAAATGTAAGAATTTAATGTTATTTTGAGGTGTTATTGGGTGGTTCTGTTCCAAAATGTGTTTGGCATAATTCGATTTTTCTGGATGTTTAAGTCTATAACAGCGTACGTGTTCTTTGTATCTTATGTCGAAATTTCTAAGTGTTTGTCCAATATAAATCGAGTTACAAAAAGAACAATTCAAACGGTAAATGCCGGATTTCATGATATCTTGTGTTTTGTCTTTAGCATTGAATAAAATGAAAAGGTGTTGGTGTTAGTTTTATGTAGGACTTTATAGACAAGCTCAGTTTATGGCCGAGAGAACGAAGCGAGCAAGGCCTATAAAAAGGACGAGTCTATAAGATCCGATTATGTAAGAGTTGCATACAAAGCTTTATGTTCGATTCCTAAAATTGGGTAATTATCAAAAGAAAATCAGTTTATAAATTTGACATTTATTCTTGACAGAAGAAAATTTGACATGTAATATACAGTTGTCATACTTTATTTTATTACTATATGCTTTATCTTACTACTACCACTTTATTTTACGAGTACAATAATAAGCCAGTTCACTGCCGCAAAACAATGCAATAAACAGTACTTTTTAATGCAATCGGACATAAAAATAGTTATTTAAGGGGTTAAAAATTTAATCAGTATTCAAAGGATACATGACAAACTTCAAATACAAAAAAAGAATGATGGGGTATCTTGAGGATTGATTTTCTTTGTGGGTGAGACTTCTTGAGTCAGCTTGGAGTTTGCGAACTAAAAAGAAATTGTATTAGGTTGATAAATTAAATTATAATTATAAGATGTCATATATGAAAGATACCATGGAGACAAGCGATTATCAATAATATTACCATCTTTATTAAGAAAAAGATTGGGTGGTGATATTGATAATTGTTTCCCATAATGAAATAAATAACAAGAATAATTGAATTTACAAAAAATTTTAAAAGAAGAAAATTTTTCTAATAAAATATTGATAATAATAAATTATTTATCAATTAAACTAGATTTGAAAGGAAGTTATATAAAATATTATGTCATTGTGATTTGTACAATGTAAAATGTTAATAAAAATTTAAAAAAGGAATAAAACGTACCTACAGAGTATATCCAGTTGCATTACTGATTAATTCCAACAAGAAGTAGATATTTATGGAAAGTGGATATTAGTAATAGCTTGAAGAGCTCATCTATCCTGCTGGTGCTGAGGCAATTATACCCGAAAGAAAGCAGATTTGAGAAAGGAATAAGAGGTGATAATAAAGAAATCAAGAGGTGAAAATAAAGGAATCGAGAGGTGAATATAAAAGTAAGTGAGTGAAATAAAAGCAGAGTACAAGATATAAAAGAAGTAACGTAAATCTCACCAAAAGAGAAATAATCAATTACCTGCCAAAAGATAAAATTAGAGGTTAGATCCACAGTAGGGGCTGGAACAGCGCTAGTGCAGTTTGTTATCATGATCATGTGGTTTTCCGTTTCCGGTCTGTGCAGAGGTTAGCTCAATCATGACCGCACAGTTATTTTGAGTGTGTTTATCTGTTATGAAATAAATAAAGATTATTAAAAGTTTCACAGTTTTGTTAAAATACAACCTGACAATATTGTTTCGACAGGTATGCTGTCATTATCAAAGGTAATATAATTATAAACAAACACGTCGCTAAGGTAGATACAAAATAGGTAACTAGATAAAATAATAATAATAATCAAAATTAAATATCTAATACTTCCAGTAACGGAGAATTACTGAGCTCAAGTTGTTCATTCATTAAAGGTACCCTGAGTTTGTGTTTGTATATCTCAAAGGCTTCTAAAATGTCTAATTTGCGTTTGTTATTACAAAAATGTAGGAATTTAATATTATTTTGAGGAGTCATTGTGTGATTTTGTTCTAAAAGGTGTTTGGCGTAATTCGATTTTTCAGGATGTTTATTTTTGTAATGACGTACGTGTTCTTTATATCTTATGTCAAAATTTCGAAGTGTTTGTCCAATATATACCGAACTACAAAAAGAACAATTTAAACGGTAAATGCCCGATTTCACGATATCATGTGTTCTGTCTTTAGCATTAAATAAAAATGAAAAAGTGTTAGTGCTGGTTTTAAATGTTATTTTATAATTGTTGGTTTTTCTTAGTATATGTGCATTTTTTTCTGATATTTTGCCAAAATATGGTATAGATATGTAATTTGTGTCTTCTGTTTGATTGTCAATGGGATATATTCTTTTGATAGCTAACCTATAATCTTTTTGTTTAATTAAAGTGTCAATCATGTTCGGATTATGATGATTTGCATGTGCTAGTTGTTTAATGGTTGATATCTCTTTGCTAAAATCTGATTTTGTTAGTGGAATAGTTAAAGCTCTGTGTACTAATGATCTGTAGGCTGCTATTTTATGTGTATTATGGTGACAAGATTCATTTGGTATTGTTATGTCTGTTTGTGTTGGTTTTCTGTATATGGAAAATTCAAATAGATTGTCTGCGTTAATGTTGATATTTAAGTCTAGAAAGTTTATAGCCCTGTTCTGTTTCTAGTGTAAATTTTATATTAGGGTGGATACTGTTTATAAGAATTAAAAATTCATTGATAACCTAAAATATGTGAATTAGTCACATTAAATTCAAAAAATACACCACACAGAAAAATAAACTTCATCGACTTGTACAACAAAAACGTACACTACAAAATAACCTTAATTGTCAGAACACTACAAACTTTTAGCCTCGTTTCATAAACTTGTCGAATATAACATTCAATGACAGAGAAACACAATTTCTTAACAAAGGTTTCAAATTTTGTCCTTTTCCACAATTTACCAACAAAACTAAAGAAATTTTGGCCGTTGAATGAGAAACTATACTTAAGAAAGATCATAATAACTATGCAAAATTTCGAATTTGTTAAAAGAGATGTCTTTGAAACAGGACAAAATGTACAACACATATAACATATCACTTCTTCAATCTATAAAACAGAAAATCACAGAGAACAATCTAATTTCTGTTAAAGCAGATAAAGGTAACACTTTGGTAATTCTTTCAAAAGATATTTACATACAAAAAGTTAATGAATTTATTAATAAAGAAAATTTAGAAACTTTAAACAAAAACCCAACCACAAAATTCCAAAAAGAAATAAAACAAGGTTTAGAAAACTGCAATATCTGCTTTTCAGAATTAGAAAAGCAACAAATCATTAATAAAAACCCACAAATACCTAAACTGTATGGATTAGTCAAGACGCACAAACAGAATATGCCAATAAGACCAGTTGTATCATACATCAATGCACCTAATCACATTTTATCCAAAAAACTGAACCAGATTATTAACATGATAGGTTACAAATCGAAATACTCTGTTAGAAATTCATTAGAATTAGTAGATAAGCTGCAAAACATACATCTTCCACCACATTCAAAACTTGTTAGTTTTGATATTTGCAACATGTTCTCCAGAATACCCCCACAAGAATGTATTCCTTTATTAGATAGTTTCTTGATCAATAGTAATATAGAATTAGTTAAAAGGTTAGAGTTAATTCAATTATTTGACCTTTGTATAAGTCAAAATTATTTCACTTTTAATAACATAATTTATTTACAAAAGGATGGTTTACCTATGGGTAATTCTCTAAGTCCTCTATTAGCTAACATATTTATGGACAAGTTTGAAGATCGAATATTTGAATTAAACCTCTCTAAACACATTATCTTCTGGTTTCATTATGTTGATGACATTTTAGCTTGTTTTGACAGTTCTTTTGAGGTTATCAATGAATTTTTAATTCTTATAAACAGTATCCACCCTAATATAAAATTTACACTAGAAACAGAACAAAACAGGGCTATAAACTTTCTAGACTTAAATATCAAGATTAACGCAGACAATCTATTTGAATTTTCCATATACAGAAAACCAACACAAACAGACATAACAATACCAAATGAATCTTGTCACCATAATACACATAAAATAGCAGCCTACAGATCATTAGTACACAGAGCTTTAACTATTCCACTAACAAAATCAGATTTTAGCAAAGAGATATCAACCATTAAACAACTAGCACATGCAAATCATTATAATCCGAACATGATTGACACTTTAATTAAACAAAAAGATTATAGGTTAGCTATCAAAAGAATATATCCCATTGACAATCAAACAGAAGACACAAATTACATATCTATACCATATTTTGGCAAAATATCAGAAAAAAATGCACATATACTAAGAAAAACCAACAATTATAAAATAACATTTAAAACCAACACTAACACTTTTTCATTTTTATTTAATGCTAAAGACAGAACACATCATCTCATGAAATCGGGCATTTACCGTTTAAATTGTTCTTTTTGTAGTTCGGTATATATTGGACAAACTCTTCGAAATTTTGACATAAGATATAAAGAACACGTACGTCATTACAAAAATAAACATCCTGAAAAATCGAATTACGCCAAACACCTTTTAGAACAAAATCACACAATGACTCCTCAAAATAATATTAAATTCCTACATTTTTGTAATAACAAACGCAAATTAGACATTTTAGAAGCCTTTGAGATATACAAACACAAACTCAGGGTACCTTTAATGAATGAACAACTTGAGCTCAGTAATTCTCCGTTACTGGAAGTATTATATATTTAATTTTGATTATTATTATTATTTTATCTAGTTACCTATTTTGTATCTACCTTAGCAACGTGTTTGTTTATAATTATATTACCTTTGATAATGACAGCATAGCTGTCGAAACAATATTGTCAGGTTGTATTTTAATAAAACTGTGAAACTTTTAATAATCTTTATTTATTTCATGATTATGGAGTTCCACAAAATAAGGCTGGAAACAATAAACAATGTTTATCTGTTATTTTTCTGTGTTATATCTGTGTTTGCTTTCTTGTTTGTGTTTTTATTAATTTTCGTTCGTTTTTATTTGGACTGCTTTTGTCAGTTACTTGAATAAATAGGATGTATACAACAGTGTACGAAGACTAAAAAAAGGGGAATTGTAAGGTTAGTAACAAAAGATTATTTAAATCAACGCGGTAATCTGAAAAATTATGTTTGTTAATAGGTACTACGTTTTAATAGTTACCGATATTACCATGGCAAGTTACGCACCTTGTGCTGTGGTAGGCTGTGAGGATAAAGAATCTTCCAGACATCGGTTTCCCAATCCCGAGAAGGATAGGATTCGTTTTGATGCCTGGATTACTTTAGTTGCCAACCCAAAGCTAGTTGATTTACAACCCACTCAAATTTATAGAAATTATCGTGTGTGCCATCAACATTTCATGGCAGACGATAGATCATCAAATATGTACTTGAAACGTACAGCTGTGCCATCTCAGAAATTAACTATAAATAGAGGTATTGCATTATATTGTACATCGGTAAGAATCCAATTATAAAAGTTTATGTACTTTTTTAGTTGTTTTGTCTGAAACACAACCAATAGGATTGGAAAAAGCTACATCATATACATCCGAATCTGGTCTTGATGTACATCATGGTGAGTTATTTGCATAATTAATAATTTTCTATTAATATTTTTATTTTATTATTGTTATATTAAGTCTCTTATTGTAGAGACCTGTTCAAGTAGATTTTTAAGCTATTGATAAGTACTTATTTTAGATGTAATTATGCAAGATCAGTGGGAATGTGCAATGCCGATTTCCCAGAGTGTTGAAATCGAGGCATCATCCACACTAAAACTTGCCGATGGTATAGATACTGGTAAGTTATTTTTGTAGATTTATATTATTATTACCATGTGCTGACTTCCTAATCTAATAGTATATTTTGTTTAGAACTTGTGCACAATTAATGTCCAAGCGATGGATCTGCAACAACACCACCACCTTCTTCTAGTAATAGTGAGTTATTTTTTCTATTGAAATACATTTAATTAATATTGAACATTTGTAGTTTGCAATGACTCATTATTGAAGTCTGTAAATGTCTCCCGTTCGATCGAGTTGACACCTAAAGCGAAACGGTTGTATCAGAGGGCTAGAAAGCTGCAGAATATTGTATCAGTATATAAGAAAAGATCACGCACAGTTAAGCAACAATTACGATTTGCAGAGAAAACTTCTCATTTCTGGGATAATCCAAAAACATCACTGCGAAGTACAACTGTAAACTTCTGCATTCAACAGTTA
Organism: Agrypnus murinus; assembly: GCA_929113105.1. Lineage (NCBI taxonomy): Eukaryota > Metazoa > Arthropoda > Insecta > Coleoptera > Elateridae > Agrypnus > Agrypnus murinus. Next base: position 153,699,848 of record OV816027.1, read on the forward strand.
TCGCGTAAAGTGACAAAGGCTAGAGGGCAACGCTTCACATTAGACGAAAAATTAATGTCTCTAGCACTGTATAAAACATCAGGTGCTGGTTATAGATTTATGTCGAAATGGTTTAATTTACCATCAAAAAGGACTTTAACTAGACTTTTACATAATATTCCTATTGATGAAGGCATTAATGAAGTTCTAATGGAAAATTTGAAAAAATCATGTCAGCACTTTAAAGTACAAGAACGACTTTGTATGCTTTTGTTTGACGAAGTTGCATTAATGCCAAGCATAGTGTACAACAAACATAAAGATGCATTGGTGGGTATTAAGAATGGTACCATTGTAGATCATGCCCTTGTATTCATGGTGCGTGGAATAACTAGGAAATGGAAGCAAACAGTACTTTACACCTTTTGCAAAGGAACTACAAAACCGCTGACTATAAAAATGCTTCTAACATCTGTAATAAGAGAATTAAAGAAAGCAGGTATTTGTTTATGTTTTGTAATTATATTCTACATTACATATTATATTCTGCTTTTACTTATTAAAAACTCCAATCTGATTTTTCAGGTTTAACAGTCATTGTTACTATCTGTGATCAGGGAGCAACCAACAGATCTGCTATAGAAAGCATGGTAGCCGATAGCAGAGCAGTATATTTAAGACATGGTGAATCTCCAAAGCGGAGACTACTTGTTGATGGAGACGAAATAATTCCATTATATGACATTCCTTATCTTATTAAGGGACTGCGAAATAACCTGTTGGAGAAAAATTTAGTGTGGAAACAATGCGATACCCTTCATACAGCAAAATGGAGTGACATCGTGAAGGCGTATTATATTGATGCCTCTAGTGAAGATGTTCGATGCATGCCTAAAATAACAGAATTCCACGTAATTAAAGGAAAAATAAAAAATGAACGTTTCGTGTGCTACGCAAGTATTTTCCCATTCGGTGGCTGCTACAATCTCCATTATGGCACGAAATGGTAGGTGTTTTAACCATTACTTTAACAAATCTAGTAATCTACTTAGTTAATGATTTTTGTAACAATGTCATTGTATTTTGTAGAGGAAAGTGATATCACAGGAAAATATAAAATGGAAAAACAAGCTCGTGAAACTGCCAAACTAGTAAAATTTCTAGATGAAGTCATGGACAGTGTGAATGGTGGAACATTCACAGGGGAGCCTGGTAAACCCCTTAAGGGAGGTGTAAGAAAGAACTCCAAACATATAGCCTTCTGGAAAGAAGTGATATGCTACTTCAAACAAATGCATTTTCAAAAAGAGGGAACGCAGAAAGATTGTACCACCTTCCTTAAGAAATTTTATTCTTACATTAGAAGGATTAATAGATTTAAGAGAGCTTCTTTTAACACAAATCCCATACTTTTTTGCTAGATCTTTCAATCAGGACCCATTAGAAAACTATTTTGGTCAGTTGCGTCAGCATAGAAGAAGACACAAATCCTACATCTGCACAATTTTAAGATTCATATAAAGCTCTACTGGTACGATCTATTTCCGGAGTACATTCAGTTGCCTCAAATTGTGAAGAAACGTTTGAAACGTCTTTAATTCAATTGTAAGACCTTGTCTCACAGACAGTAGATGCAGCATATATAAAGCATGATCTTGATGACAATCCCTCTATTGATAAAGCTATGGCATCAATTAGCGATGCTACATTGGCCAAGCCACTTAATAAGGCAGCCATAGGGTATATTTCTGGATTTATAGCTAAGAAGGTGTTAGCTAAATGTAAGTGTGAATTTTGCAGAATTCATATCCTTAAAACTTCTACCTCAACTTCAGATTTCACAGCTTTAATATCTGCGAAAGAATACAACATATAATATAGCCAAATTAATAATCGGCAATTATAATATTGACCAAAATATTAAAAAGATAATATGTACGTACATAAAAAAATGTGTACATTTTACTTTTATATGTGATCACAAATTGTATTGTTAATTTTATAGCAGAACTGTGTATATTTACTTTTTGTAAATCTGTTAATCAGATTATAATTGGAAGAAATACCAATATAACCACCAAGATATATAGACGTCTGGTAGAACAGCTTGCCTATGTTTCAATGTAAATAATTGTGTCAAAAATGAGAGCTAGTAAGCCGTTTACTTTGTGGAAAATAGATGGCGCAACCTTACCAAGGTACTTCAAAAATTGACACAAATTTTAATTTTAGGTTATGTATCTATCATTTGCCACGAATGCCACGTGTTTAGAAATACATTAGTGTAGTTAATTATTATTATTATTTATTAATTTCTGTTTTAATGTGAATTGTGTTTTAAAATTCATCACTTGCAATTATTGCGAATCATCATTTGACCAATCCTGTTGTTGTGATTGTGTGCGTTTAAAAGAAAAATTCTAAAACGGATAATATGTGGACCAGTGGAGGATGATCAAGGTGTAAATAGAATAAGATATAATCATGAACTGGCCAGATTATACCAATTACCAAGAGACAGACATCTTGGACAGACATAATGGGGATGACAAGGAAGGCAGTACTTCGATGGGCTGAACATGTTTCCTGAATGTCCGGAGACCGGAGAGAGAGTAATTTAGAAAATAATTGAGGGCGACTTAGAAGGAACTGGAAACTCCCTCAATTCATCCTAGCTAGGTGATCTAGAATAAGATAGGAAGATGCAGTGTTGGAAGTCTTAAGGAAATTGAATAAGGAACAGTGGAAGAGGCTTATAAAGGAGGCTAAATCCACTAAAACCCTAGTGGGTTGTAGGTGCCAGACCATGAATGAATCATTTAAGAAACGCTGCCAGTGGTAAATGTAAATATAACGAAAGTTTTTATCCACAACAAACACAGTAAGTAGTTTGGTTAAAAGTTATTTATTAAAGAATTGTAATTTAAACCAGTTTTGCCAATTTGCTATATTTTTTAGAGTTTGTAGATTCTGAAGACCTCTTTCGTGCCTCTTTTTGGCATGAAAATGAAAGTCTAGTTATTAAAAATGAAAACAGGATTTTTTTCGTCATTTCCGACTTATGATTTGGACATCCTACAAAATGATGAATTTTTTGTATTCCGATTGAAGCAAGAATTTCAAGGAAAGTATTTTTCTTAATGTCTTGCTGAAGTTTCTCAGCAATAATATGTTCAATTTCTTCAAGAAGAATAACGAGGGCGATTGAAGGAAATGTTAAATGCCCTCTGCTTCTCAATATTATGAAAGTATTATATGATTCCAATCCTTCCCCCACAATTGTTTTAACACAATTTTGACAATTGTCAGTTTTGTGCCTTCGAGCGATGAAACCACAAACATAGGCAAATGCTTCTCTATTATCTTCAAAATGAACGTATGCACCACATGTGATATTTTCTTCTAAGGCCTGATGGAGTTGTAAGTCAATGTCTTTTTTTGTTATTTGTTTATTGTCTGCTCTGTTGTAGCTCAAGAAATCTGATGTGTTATCAACTAGGGCAGCAAGCATATTTCCACCAGTTACATTGCTTCCTTTTGGAGGTTTAATTAAAGAATATAGTGACATCAGCCTAAAGATCTGTGCAATCTGTAGTGACTCTCCACTAGTATTAGCACCACCGCTTGCTCTCATTAATCCAAAGAAGTGTTCAAGTGGATCTTGATTGATACGTGATGTCATCAGGTACTTATACCCTAACTCTTGGGTGCAATATTTTAATAAATCAAGAGTAGTGTTGATGGTGGCTTTTAACCCATCACTTGTAGACTTTGTTAAATAAAAGTCAGGATGTGCACAAGATTCCCATAAATCAATGTAAATTAAAAAATCTTCTAATGCTTGTTGCTCGGCAGAATTTGTTTTTAGTCCATTAAAATAACTCGAATTCAAAATATCACACAGTTGATTTATTCGTCTGCAAAACTGTATTGTAGGTTCGCAGTCAGCAAACTCGGATATACCTTTTTCTTTTAGTACCGTCAAAGCATCTGCTACTGTCCCACTAAACAATTGAAAGGCATATTTTGTCCTCATTTTCTCGTGGTTTTCTGGATTCACGTGCTTTCGGGTCAATTTATAAGCCAGTTTAAATTCGTTTTTTGCATCGTATTCTATAAGATTTTCAAAATGGCGCAATTGCACTCTCCCTTCAGGCACATGAAATTCTCTTTTTGCAACAAGCCTGTTTCGCATACATTTCAATAAATGTGGAAAATCTGAACACATCCTTAATTTTCTTTTTACATTGCAGGGATGAACACTCCAAGGCTTTTCTGGATTTCCTGCACCAAAGGCTTTCCACATGGACCTATTCCAGGTGGCACCATCTGATGTGACCACGTCAATAAACAGCCCAGCCGCTTCACTCAAAAGAATGGCTTCCAGTATTAATTTGGCTAGGATGGTTCCAGTAACATTGCCTCTGGACAGAAAACATGCAAGCGCTTGCATATTTTTCCCAGCGAAAGACTGGAACATTATTACCAGAATATGATCCCCAAGTTGGTTTCTTTGGTTGTCTGGCGTATATTCGCCTAAATCAACAAATCCCATCACTTCCAATCGATTTTTGTCGAAGTGTTTGCAGGGAGTTATTTTGCACTCATCCACCATCAGGGTACCATGCCGTTCAAATTCTTGCATGTTTTCTGTTTTCTCTTTCAGAAGTTCAAATAATTTATTTTGAAATCCGTAAGAGCTGTCGATATGCCTAATGTAAGTTGATAGTGTACTCGGTGCAGGTAGTGGAAGTAACTCCCTAGTTCGTAAATGTTTGTATAATTTAGGGCTTTTTATTTTCAGAAGGATGCATGTGTAAATCCATTCTTTGGTGTATCTTTTGCCGTAAGAAGGTCGACTTGCAGTTTCAAAACAAGTTCGAACTACAAGCTTTTGATTGTCTGGCAATTTTGAAATTAAGTGGTCGATATTGGATAGTTTTGTCATTGATTTTCTTAAAGTCTCTATGGTTTTTGTTTGTATGTTTTGTTTTCGCAACAAATTTGAATATGATTTTTTGGTTTTTGGAATAATATTTTTTTTCTTTAGGAGGTTTTTTCTCAAGATCGCACATGGACGACATCTTGTTGTCTTTCCTTGGAAATTTCCGCCATTACAGGAAGGGCTAATTTTCCCATCAACTCCAGACCCATTACATAGCCTGATAGTATATACCGTTTGCACTAATTGTAAAAAAGTCTCTAAAGTTGTTGCAGTATAGGTGGTATGAAAAATTCCATTAAGATACACCTTTATGTCACTATCGTTGACTACAATAGCCCGATCGATTTTGGGAATACTCCCTTTAACATGGCTTACTGTAACTGAACGAGACCTTTTATGAATCCCCCATCCTGATGGTAGCAATGTATATAACTGCATTAGGTTTTCTTGTAGAAAATGTAACAGCGTGTTAGTTTCTGGTGATTCGCATTTAGTCTCTGGTGAATCGCATTCATTTATGACAGGAGGGCTTTCAGTGACAGGTAAACGAAGGTTTTCTAGGGTCGTTGAAGGAGTAGGAGAACTTTGACTGGACTGTAGTGAAGGATCTTTGGCAGGTCTACAACAAAATACAGGATTACAAATCCCGCAATAAAAACTATTGTCTAGATTTATTATTGTTAACGTTGTGTACAGAATACAGATACATATCGATTTTTTGTCTATTAATTTTCTCTTCACAACTACAAGGATAACAATAGTAGATTGTTCTACAAGTAAAGAAAAGTGATAGTTTTCCAGTGAGTGTAAATGTTTAATTCATGAGCGAGCGAAGCGAGCGAATGGATTAAAATTTACACGAACATGGAAAACTCACTTTTCTTTAAGTGTAGAACATGCTACTTTTTCGTATTTGGAATGAGACATACTAAAATCTAGGAAAAAATTACGTCAAAGTTTGGCAGAAGAGTGGAGAAAAGTTGTTGCTAACGAGAAAAGACGCACATTTCTTTACGATTTTGACTGAGAGTGAAGAAAAGTGTTGCTAACGAACAAACACTCACATTTCTTTACGATTTTGGGTTGAACAATGTACCACATTTCTATTCCAAATACGAAAAAATTAATTTCCTCAAAACGTTACGTTGGTTAATACAGGAGTGCGATTATGTATGGAATCGTGTTCGTCCTGCTAAAACGGTTTGCGCTAGAATCCTGAAATTTTAAGGAGACTTAGGGCGAGTTGTATAAAGCAAGATTATGAATAGTTATAATAAACAAGAATGTTAATGAAGACGATTAATAATCAAGACATCAACTCATGCCCATGGTACAGTAGCGGCCAAAATAAACTAGGACACATTGTAGTGTAAAACGGGTCACTATGACATTCATTTTACGTTTGATCGTGATTCGTGTTACGCTAAACCTAGTTTATTTCGGCCGCCAGTATACAATTATGCAATAAATAAATCACAGCTAGAGTGGTGTTAATTTTCTCCATGAACCCATTTTGCTACCATTTGGACTGACCTTAAAATAAATAAAAAGATACCCACCGCTTTTTTGTCTGGGAATAATTTTTCAAAGGGATAAGCAAGGCAGGATCTTCAGATGGAAAATTCAAAACAGAGGAAGAATGGGAACTACCCAAATAAAGGGTAGGGATTGCATCTGGTGCTAATGTTCTTCTGTTAATTATTCCACTTTCATCTGCAAATTCCCTCACAAACCTCTTTTCAAAATGCTTCATGCAGACGAAGTCATTTTTGTTTAAAATTGTGCCCGTAGACATAGTCCATTTGTTACGCTTATTCGTATCCTATAAAATAATGTTACAAATATAAACCCTGTTTGAAATCGAATATTAATTTACATTTTACCTTTGGTACGTGAAAGAGGGCCAAATCTTCCTTTAAAAGTTTCACGAAGCCGGAAAATTTACACTTCTTCATTTTTCACAGTGGTAATAAATGCCACTTAAAATGAAAAAAAACACAGCAACAAGCTAACACTAAAGTCAAAATAACGCAACAAGCTAACACTAAAGTTAAAATAAGACAAATAACTTACACAAGAAATTCGAATTTTAAAAAAACTTCAGAATTGTCAGATTGATGACAATTTATTGACAGATCTTGATATGATGCTGCAATCTAGTGTTTTTTTTTTTAAACTAGCAATTAGCTCCAACAAAATGGCGGCGAGCTGCTCTACCAGACCTGTATATATCTTGATAACCACTAAAAGTTGTACTATATATAAACAAGCATTAGATATTTACCAGAAATGCAATAAGTTTAAGAAATAATTAGTTTTTAAATTCAACTTTTTGACACTGTTAGATTTGTTATCAAAATTAAATTTATTTTTATTATTGAAGATCTTTACTTAACTATTGTATTAAAATTTGCATCTAATCTTTACAATGTTAACGTTTGTTTGATCTCAGTTCTAATTGTTTTATTGTTTGTTTGGTTTATTCTATTATTTGTAATTTTTAATTTATTGTCCTTGTGTTATTATATTGTAATGGAAATGGATGCATATACATATAAACAAACACATATAATACATATAAACAAACAAAAATTCAATTTATATTATCAAATGTTTGGTTTGTGTGCAGATTTTGTTATCATTTCTACTAATTGTGTTAAAAATTTAGTAAATAATTAAAATAAATTATTTAGAACTGTTTAAATTTTCTCAAATGTAATAACAATTTTTAGTATTCTGTTTGACGCTAAAACACATTTACTTGGCACAGATCAATTATTAAATTATAATATTTGTAAAAGATTTTATATAAAATCTTGCATGGCGAATAATAATAATAATTTAATAAGAAAGAAAATCTTCATTACAAACATAAATATAAAATCTTTATATAGGTTCTTCCATCATCTAAAGTTATATGTTTGATTACTGAATTTGTATTACTTCCGTTCACGCATTTCCTTAATGTTTATCTTTAAATGTATATTTGATACTTTTATTGTATAAGGAGGTATATTTGTATATTTGATACTTTTATTAGTAAGTTTTATTATATAAAGACGTATATTTGTATATTTGATATTTTTATTAGTAAGTTTTATTATACAGGGTGTCCCCCAAAAAAAAAGACGAGTCAATAGCACTCTTATTTATTGTAGGATTTTAATTATGTATACACCAAATTAAATGGTTATGAATAGACTACAATCTGAACTAAAAAAATCCCGTATACCCCTAACGGCCTTGAAGCTGAACTGTCAAGATGAGTTTTTTCAAATTAGACTATATATTTTTTTACTAATTCTGATAGAGGATTTTTTAAAAAAATAAATATAAAAAATTTATTTTAAAAAAATAAAGATAAAAAATCTTATGAAAAGAAATACCTAGCTACGACCGTCATGCGAGACGAAAATTAAAAGCGCCGTCTGCGTTGGTATGACAACGAATAGAGCCATAGCCTCTTAAAATCTTATGAAAACGAATACCTTAAATTTTTAATAATCATTTGAAATAAGATACCTTAGCAAAACAATTCTGTCAAGCTCGTCAAATTTTTTACAAAATGAATGAAGAACGTTTTGACATGCTTCACGTTTATTTTGAATGCGGTGAAAATACCTATCGAGCTGTAAAGCTGTATCAGCAAAGGTATCCAAATAGGGACCAGCCCAGCAGATCAAAATTTCAGCGTTTGGTGGACAATTTGCGTACTTTTGTATGTACTTTTGAGTGTTCAAAACTCTCACTGGACCTCAACAAGAGAAATAGGGACTAACGTTGAAGCTTCCAAAAATACGGTGCAGCGCATTTTTAAGAAGCATAAGATAAAACCCTATGTTTCAATGAAGACTCATGTATTAGATCACTTTTTGCCAAATTTATTTGGAGAAGACTCGGCAAGATCCTTTTTTTTATCAACGAATCTTGTGGACAGATGAGTCAACTTTTTCTAATAATGGATTATTTAACAGAAATAATCACAGATATTGGGCTGAGGAAAATCCACACCTTACAGTAGCAAGAAATTTCCAACGCCGATTTTCGATAAATGTTTGGTGCGGGATTCTACATAACAGAGTCATTGGTCCAATTTTCATTGATGGGAAATTGGACCAATTCAAATACAACAGAATTCTTCGGGAGATAGTAGAACCGTTTCTCGAAGAACTGCCGCTCAACGAATTTAGGCGAGTAATTCTTCAACAAGACGGTGCTACGCCGCACAATGCTCGCAGAAACTGGCAGTATTTAACAACCACGTTTGGAGATTCGAGATTCCTGGATTGGGACTAATGGACCTATACGTTGGCCAGCCAGATCACCAGACATTACTCCAATGGACACATTTTTTTGGGGATACATACAAGATCAGGTGTATAATACTCCCCCACAGAATGAGGCACAATTACGACAAAGAATTGTTGATGCTTGTCGTACAGTTCCTGCGGACATGCTTAGTAGAGTAACATATGGCGTTGCACAAAGATGCCGCCAATGTTTGGTTCAAAATGGGGCCCAATTTGAAAATAGAAGATAGATTGTTTTATTGTATACTTATTGATTGTGTTTCAGTAAAATAAATTTATCCAAGCTTATTCTATTATTTCATTATGCGTAAAATTTTTGACTTTGACAGATATTATTTGTCAATTTCATTTATTTTCAGAACTGACTCAATTTCTCTATTGCAATAATGGCTATGGCTCTATTCGTTGTCATACCAACGCAGACGGCGCTTTTAATTTTCGTCTCACATGGCGGTCGTAGCTAGGTATTTCTTTTCATAAGATTTTTTATCTTTATTTTTTTTTTAAAATCCTCTATCAGAATTAGTAAAAAAATATATACAGTCTAATTTGAAAAAACTCATCTTGACAGTTCAGCTTCAAGGCCGTTAGGGGTATACGGGATTTTTTTAGTTCAGCTTGTAGTCTATTCATAACCATTTAATTTGGTGTATACATAATTAAAATCCTACAATAAATAAGAGTGCTATTGACTCGTCTTTTTTTTTGGGGGACACCCGGTATAAGGACGTATTTTTGTATTATTTTTTGAGGTATGCTCTAAATAAAAAAATAATATACCATCATTTGCTGTATGTCTTTTAAGGCATTAATAGAAATGAACCTGGATTGATCAGATTGCTATATATATATTTTTTACACGTAACAGGTGGAAGATGTAGTAATGTAATCGATCTGGGATTAAATTCTATTAATGACTAATGAATTCCTTAAGACTGTCGTCTGCCTATGCTAGTCAATGTAAACTTTGAGATCCAATTTATGGAGACTGATGTAACCTACAATGCTGTATTTTTTTATAGCAATAAATAACAACATTTTCTCGGGCTTGAAGTATTTTCAAGCCGTTAGTGCCTTTAGTTTTTAAGAAAAAAAATAAAAAAGAAATTTCAAGAAGAGCTGTCAATGTGATGTCTGATAAAATAGTGATCCTGAAATTGCAAGAAAAAATTTTTTTTGAATTATATATCTTTCAAAATTTAGTTTTATCTGAATTTAGAGGCTCAAATCTAGGAGGCGGAGTTTTCGACTTCGATATACTAGGTACATTTCCAACTTTCAGGTAGAATCAAAAATATTCTTCTAAAAGCTAAAGAAAGACTCGTAGGGAACTGGAAAGAAATATCAAAAATAATTTATTGTGTCCTCATGTGTCAGATTTTTAACCTCTATTAGCAAAGTTATTAAATTGTTTGTGTTTATTTGAGTTTGTTTTATTTTAATTTGAAGTCCTATAGTATAATCTATATAGTAATCGTAATTGTTTTCGTTTCCTTAATTTATCTGTAGGTACCTGTTGTTATTTCCAAGCAGCATGATAAGGAACAAAGGTATCAAATTTCAAAATGTTATATACACTGCCGGTCAAAAGTTTGGAAACACCATGAAGTGGGAGATTTTTTACAAAAATTATTAAGTATTTATTTAAATAATTTGTATTTAAATAGTTATCAAACAAAATGAAATATTCAACGACTAGGAATTAAATAAATATGTACGAGGTAAGCGCCATAAATTTTCGGCCTGATACAGAAAAAATAAACTTGGTAAAATATAATTTTTATTTTTCAATATAATTCCCCCTAATGTCAATACACTTATTACAACGTGGACTTAATAATTCAATACCCTTGTAAAAATAATCTAAAGTTTTTCCTTCAAAATGTTCAATTACAGCTGCTTGCAACTCGTTCTCGTCCTTAAAACGACGTCCCCTAAGGTCTTTCTTTAAATTGGAAAAGAAATAATAGTCACTACGAGCCATATCCGGATTGTACGGTGGATGATCCAATGCTTCAAAGCCGCGTTCGCGAATGGCAGCTTGTGATATTGCGGCAGTATGAACGGGTGCATTGTCGTGTAATAATCGAACACCTCTTGTCAATTTTTCTCGACGTTTTTCACGAATATTGTTTCTCAATTTACGCAATAAAAACGCATAATATGTACTGTTAACAGTTATATTGCGTTCCTTAAAATCAATCAGTAAAGTGCCGTCACAATCTCAGAATATTGTTGCCATAACTTTCTTAGTCGATTGAACGACTTTCCCCTTTTTGGGACGAGGTTCATCGGGTCGCCGCCATTCCGTCGATTTCCTTTTAGATAGAAAATTATAATACAGAACCATTGTTTCATCTCCAGTGACAATGGACTCCAAAGTCGGCTTTGGGTCGTCTCCATACAAGTTTAAAAACGAGCGTGCACGTTCGACGCGACGTTGACGTTGAACAGCAGAGAGAAGACGTGGTACCCATCTTGCACTAATTTTATTCATACCCAAATAGTCACGAAGAATTCGGCGAACACTTGTTTCCGAGACGTCAGACATCACTGCTAACTCCTTAACTTTCAAATGGCGATCTTCTAATACCATTTCTTCAATAATTGCAACTTTTTGAGGCGTTACCGCTTCAATTGACCGACCGGTGCGCTCATCATCTTCAAGAGATTCTTGCCCCAAACGGAAACATTTTGACCACTTTTGTACGGTGGAATATGAAGGAGATAAATCACCATAAACGCCGTCTAAACGTTGTTTGATTTGATTAGGCGTGTGCCCTTCTTTTGTTAAAAATTTAATGACTGCGCGGTAACTCAATTTTCGTTAGCTGCTACATTTTCATGCACTCGTCACGATGCTTGAGTGGCTACTAAAATCTATTACGCTTCTAGTCGTAATATATATAGTGTAGGCTTCTTACATGTTCAACTATGACGAAATCGAGTTTGAGCATGTTGGCATTTGTAGAAGCCTGCCGGGCCGAGAATTTACGGCGCTTACCTCATATATCTAATAAATTAAACTAATTAGAATGCTACATAAATTGTGCTCCTGTAGTCAGCTGACTAACAAGTGATAGGTGAATCATTCATCTTCATTTATTTATTTTCTTCCCACCACACATTAGGAGCTTGTTATCGACTATTCTTTTAAATTACAAGTCCATCTTTTTTCACTAGAATCAAAAAGTATTTGGTATTGAGTTCCACAATATTTGATCATAATGGGAGTCTGAAATAAATGTTTACAAAATATAGAAGACTACATATATAAAAAAAATCATTTTTAATTTCTTGTAACTGTTATATGCAGAATTCTAATCTGTGACTATTTTTGAATAAAACCATTAAAAAACAAGATTACCAACATTCGGTATCAACAAAATGGTGCACCACCACATTTTCTAGTTCCAGTTGCGCAATGTCTGGAAAAGTGTTTTCCAACAAATGGATTGGCAGACATTGACCTCTGGAATGACCAGCTTGCCCCCCCCCATAGCTTTATTATTGTTGGCATTATCATCCCTGTTGCATCTCATTTTGCCGTCTTGTTCTGAATCTTCTTATATGACACCACATGCATGGCTGAATTGTCTAATCTACTGTGAGTTGATAAACCTTACAACATCTTCTCCGCATACTTCTTCTAGAATTTTATGATTTATTTTCTAATGGTATTTACCATTAATGCTTCACTAGGTGCCAACTGCTTACCTTAATGGGTAAGCTTTAGTAACTTGTTGCTTTTGTTGAAATACGAAAAAAGAATTCAAGTTCGGATCCTCACCTCTCTCTCTTACATCGCGTAGTTCAATAGGGTTTGGGTCATCCAGCGCTAGGTAGCGCTGGCTGTCTCCACAGAAAAAATGTACCGAGACACATGAATGAATGAATGAAAACACAATGCATGTACTTCAAGAGTAAGAAATGATTGATCCGAGTATTCGAGAGTTTCGAGATGTTCCTCTTCAGTTTTTGTTAAGCACAAGAGATCCATTGACGTGTCTGGTGTCTTCTTACTAGCAAAGTACATTCTATTTCCAGCTAGTATTCTTTCTTTACTCATTTTGCTTCTATCATTTGCGCTATTGATATGTTGATCTCTTCAAACTTGTAATTTGGTCAATCGTCGTATACTCTGTTTGGTTATTCCTTTCCCTTCTGCATTTATACTTGGGTCGTATTTGCTTTACTAATTGAATGGTACCTGCTTCTTTCTCTATCTTTTGGAAAGTTTCTATTAATTTATTAGGAGTTCTTTAGTCATAATCTCATAATTATTACATCATCTGCATATGCAATAACTTATACGCTTTATACTTTCTAGTATTTCTTTCTTTTCTTTTTCAGTTTTATTTGCTTCATGTCTTTGTTACCTATATATTCATTGCATAGGTTGTCATCTGACAATCCAGCTCTGCTCTTATATTGTTTCATAATTTTCATCTTTTTGTAATGTATTTTTTCTTGCTTGTGTTTTTATTCATAAAGACATCTATCGACTTTATATAATATTTTGACTCTCTCATAACTCTTCATTGCAGTAAGTTTTGAAAAGCCTTTTTGATCCCTTATCAATTTTCTGTAAGATTTTTTGTTTTTAACAAAACGACTTTTTGTTCACCGCTATAGGAAGATTTAAAGAAAAGATCATATCTACGTCTTGCAGTAGATCACAACAGTCAGGTTCATCATTTAGATATTATACATTTGGTAATTATCTACAATTACCTTATGTGTACATTTGTGTAAAATTCTTTTAAGCAAAAAATAAATTGAGTTACCTTAGAAATAGACCATTTTCAATTATACCCAGTTTGAGAATTGGGACAGAACATCCTCACCTTTCTGCTTCTCAAGCTCTTGAAAGTAGAGTTCAAAAAGGTTCTGTAGAGTTAATGTCTAGCAATTGCGATGGCCAAGTCATGTTAATAAGTACGCCATCTGCTTCTTTCTTCTCTAAGTTACCCCCGTAAAAGACGGGAACTATGCTTCGGATCGTTATCCTGTTGTAACACGATACCACGGCCAATGATTCTAAGACAGATGGTATTGCGTGTTTAGCGAATATCTCTTTGTAACCCTCTTTCCTCATGTCTATTTTAGTAAAATATCCAGTATTTCTGTCAGAAGAGCAACCCCACACCACAGCACAAGAATAACCAGCTGATTCAGAAACACTTTAAAGTTTTTCAGTTAGTTCCGAAAATCGCACACATATCACTATCAGTTCGAGGCTTACCGATCGTCATCGTATGCTGCGGTAATAACAAGGAGCGAATATTACAGCATAACTGTTGCTGCGTAACCCGCTAACAATCAACATCGCACTCGGTCGGCTGAAAATATTTGCGAGAGTGCTTTTATTTTGCAGAGCACTATTCTTATGCTGAGCTAATACCATAATAGAACCAGCCCAGTCTTTTACTGTGGGTAGTATACACTGAGGAGCCATGTCAGCCATGTTTTGAAACGAACTGCATTTTCTGACAGAAATACGTCGACTAGCTCCAAACACAGCCTCATCAGTCCAAAGTATATTCTTAAAGTGTGTTATTTTTATTTATTGTCCGTAGTAAAGGTTTCGACGGCAACAAAGGTTTTTAAACCTGCATCTCATAAACTTCTTTCTCCTCACTGCCGTGAGTGATACCGGGTTTAACGCGTTTTGTTGATATGGGCACATAATTTTGATAGAGTTAATCGTCTATCTCGTTTGCTTGTCACCACAATATGATTGTCCTGCTAAGCGCTAGTTACTTTTGATCTTGCAATACGAGGACGATCATTATTATTAGTACCGATACTTCTGAATTCCGCATTAGTTGACTATTGCACCTTTTAGCGAAACGTTCACTCTTGTTGCAATTTTTCGACATGACAGACTTTCTTTAAGTAGAGTGCTAATAGTACTTCATTTTTAAATGCTTATTTCTGTTTTCCCATTTTTGCCTTGTCAAAAACAAACAAAACTATTACTCATTATCCACTCATTTTCTAGAAATTACCGATGTCTAGAAATGAAAAAGAAATCAGAAGAAATTGCAGAAGGAAAAAGAGCTTTTTTGTAATATTCCGAAGTTGGACTCGTTCTTCGCCTTTTCTAGACCTAGTACGCATCAGCCTTTGGCGATTGGAGTTACGACCGTCAAACGAAAAGGCAACTGTAACCAGCTACCTGAATATCCTCAAAGCTTAATTTCCGAAAACCCCGCAGCTATCATTGGAGAACATCTTGAATTTCACGCGAACATATGTTTTTGCGATTCCAACCTTTCCATCTGTTAGTGACGATCCTGTCGATTGGATACTGATGATGCCGGTGCCACACTCCAACACTTCGTACAAAATGGCGTGAAACAAAATATGAATGCCGATTTATCTTCGAAGCGCCGCCAGTACGCAGATACAACCAGATATCCATCCTTTTTACTCTTTAGCCAAACATTGCCTAATGGCGAAAAACAACCTCGGCCTTGAATAGTATTTTTAAAGAGTAAAAATACTATTCATATACGTGTTCTGTGACCCTTGTAAGCTGTTTGTAAAATTGGGGTTGTTAGCTAATGATGCAATACAACGACTGCAAAAATGTAGGTCAGTTCAAACGATCACAGATCAGCATGTGCGACACTGGTCCGCTAAGCGAGGAAGAAGGTTGGCGGTAGAGTTGACAAGAGTCTTGTTCTTCAAACGAAAGAAGAAATAAAATACTAGCATGAGGTTTTGTGGTATATTTTGTCTGTTGTGAGGTCATTGTCTGCATGCGGATTGCCGTTTATAGGTTCACAGAAAAGATTTAGATCGAGAAACAGTGGGAACTAATATGTCATGTCCGTAGAACTTTTGGCTAAGTTCGATCCTTTTCTGGACACGCACATAAAACTAAAGAAACAAATGATGCGGCACAAAGTCATACCTTTCGTCTAGACTATGCGAAGAAATTATCAACATTATGGTAGAAAAGGCCATCAGAACGATCTGACTGAGATAAAGCATGCGAAGTATTTTTCCATCTCTGTCGACTCGACTCTGACATCTACCAGGTGAATCAACTTTCACTCATAGTACAATATGTGTCGGCTGAGGGATTTCCTATCGAACGATTTATAAGATTCATACCAAACAGTAGACATGAAGCTGAAGACTTGGCTATCGTCGTTCTGCAGACCTTGAAAAATCACGTCTTGGACTCACTGAATCTTGTCGGATGTTGTGAGACTGCTATATCTTTCTTTGGTACTTTACAGGAATTGTGCAATTTTTCTAGGTTTCGTCACGCAGATGGCAAGTTTGTTACCTGAACTGAAGCCGAATTCAACAGTTGTAAAGCTTTCTCAGACAAGATGGTTTGCTCGGGGCGATGCCTGAAGAAGTCTCTGTTGCTCCTGGAGTAAGATCATGTAGCTCTTCAGATAACCGCCACTGAAACAAATAAAACCATCTATGCGTTCTGAGGCTCCACGTCTTTTTTAATTCAATCGACTTCCTGGAAATGTGCTTCCTGACCATGTTGTGGGATGATATCCTGGAAAGATTTAACAAAGTGAGCAAATGTTTCCAATCTGTGAACATCCAAATGGGTGTCCTTCAGTCCTTGGTAACATACCTAGAAGATATAAGGAAAGTCGCTACCTTTGATGGTTATTAGTCGAAAGCTGTGGAAAAAGCGAAGAACAGAACTACGCATACTATATGAAGAGAAAAAGTAAGCGAAAAGTCCAGTTTGACGAAGTAAAGGAAAAAGAGGTTAAACTGTCCAGCAGGGGCAGATTCGGAATTTTCAACGTCATTATAAACAGGTTGATTGCAGAGCTACAGAGACGTGGCTCTACTTACGAGAAGTTAAGTCAAAGATTTGACTTTCTCACGAAGCTACATGGGTTTGGAATCTCAAGACGTCCGTAGCGGAGTACGGAACCGTAAGCCTTCTATCCGGGGGATTGGGATGGTACTTTGGAAAACCAGTGTCTACACTTGCGATCTCATTTGTTGATCGCAGAGGTTACAGGGGAAAGGGTTATCGTAACTGTAGCTACATACAAAGTACATCCTGGAAGAAGGCTTTTTGGACATTTATCCAAACGTGGGAATAGCGCTGCGGATAATGTTGTGTACACCAGAGTCAAACTGTTCGACACAACGGTCGTTTCCAGCAATAAAAAAAGTAAAGATTTATTTATGATCTACTACAGAAGAAAATAGACTTAATTCCGTACAGTCAGAAATAATGCAGTCTGTAGACTATAGTGAGATCATCCGTTCCTTTGCAGAAAGGTTATATTGTAGAAATGTAATCTTGTAATAATTGTATGAAAATGTAAAAATTATAATGTGTAAAAAAAGTATAGTTGGTACTTTCATTTCATTTCTATGTCGGATTTTCTATTCTAAGTAAAAGTGAAGTTTTCTTTAAAGAAAAGTTTTGCTTTTTTGCTAAATTATCAAAAAGGGGAGGCCCGTTAACTGCCTAGGGGCCCTGGGTCTCTATATCCTGACCTGATCATCAACATTCAGAGATCCTAGTAAAAATCTTATTTATACTAATAGTAAGTGCATCCAAACTTTTGGACGGCAGTGTAGCAGAAATATTCCAAAGCTACCCTTTTGTTTCTGTAAAAATAATCTTATGATGACGTTCAAATTCCTTATAGTTTTTGCCTTTCAAGCTATAATAAGACGGACGTTTCTCTCGTTTCTATTTTTTTTAAATTACTATCATTGTTTTGTCGGGAAGCGTTATTTGTACACGTTTATGAAAAGTAAATTTATATAATTACAGTTACATATATTATTTTCTATTATCACAGACATTCGTATGAGATATATTTGCTTACTTTCTAGTTTCACATAAGTAAAACAAAGAATGGTTTAACTTTATTTTAATTATGTAATATAATATCACAGATAATATCAGAGTCTGATAAACACAAGGTTTTATTTTTATTTAGAAGGCGTTGCTTGTTTACCGAACTGCTCAAACCGAATATGACCGATCCAAAAAAATTAAAAATTTCTACCGTCGCGCCATCTCCAGCTACATATTGAAATTTACCAGGACAGACGCCAGCTTTAATAAACATTTTAAAATAATTTTCAAGTATACAGGAATGTTATACTTCGGTTTATATCTTTGCTAGTTAGTTTTAACACATCTCAATAGATGGCGTAAAACGCCCACAAATGTTAGAGTTACTCTATATTACTTATAAGAGTTGAGCCAACGCGAATGTCAAACCGCCATTATGGATCCAAAAATATACGTTGAAAGAATTATTGGTTATGTTTACTTGGCAAATGTCAAATGTTTCATAACCTGACATTTATTTCATTATAATTTACCATAATGAACTGATTAAATTAAATTGCTCATTTGAATTGATTAATATAATAAATTTCTTAAATAGAGTAATATATTTATATTTTATCTGAAAAATTGAGAAAAGAAGAAACTACTCTCAGCTACAACAAAAAACTGTTAATGTCTCTTGTGCTCTAGTAAGTCAATTTCCGTTTTAATTATTTCCATAATAATAATTTAAAAAGTGAAAATATTTTGCTTTTATTAAATCGTTTTATTTCAGTTATTACTCAGGAACATATTTTACACATTTTATCAAATGGGCCGACTAAGAAAGATATTTTTAACTTCAAATTGTGGACTCGTAAGTTTTTTGTAAAGAATCCTCGACCACCTATTCTATCTTCCACTAAAGTCTTCGCGAATGTATCGCATACATTCACGCAATAGCATTTTTGTGTTAAATAAATAAATTTATGTCCGATTGCATTATAAAGTACTGTTTATTGTATTGTTTTGCGGCAGTGAACTGGCTTATTATTGTACTCGTAAAATAAAGTGGAGTAGTAAAATAAAGTAGGACAACTGTATATTACATGTCAAATTTTCTTTTGTCAAGAATAGATGTCAAATTTATAAACTGATTTTTTTTTAATAATTACCAATTTTTAGGAATCGAACATAAAGCTTTGTATGCAACTCTTACATAATCGGACCTTATAGACTCGCCCTTTCTATAGGCCTTGCTCGCTTCGCTCGCTCGGCCATAAACTGGGCTTGTCTATAAAGTCCTACATTATGTACTTGTTACATAAATAGCTATTATAGAAGTAAGAGATAGCTATTCTGGAACGTGGAGACAATGCACAATCAGAAGCAAGACTCCATTTTACTAGTGAATTACAACTTGTCCCTATGTACCAGGGTTCTATTGAGATCAATCATGCAAAGCTAAAAGATCTTCAAGCTCTTTGTGAAGAATTATCCAATCGAAAACACTGTGGTTTTTATGATATTCTGGAGACTAATGAAGACCCAGGTGACATTGTTGAGGACGATAACAGCAGTGCTTACGAAGATTTTTTCTTTCATGCTAGAGATATGAATCTTTTTAAAAAAAATTTAAATCTGGCAGACCGATGTATTCTAATTTTTTAATTAAAATATATATTTTATGTTTAATAAAAAAAATAACAAATTCGTTTTCGTCAAAAACCACAGATTTTTGGATTATGTTTGTGAGAATGTTTCATAAACTGCACATAGTTACAAATAACACAAATTTTGACCTTACAGTTAGTTTTTGGTTCTCTTAAAGGTTGTAGTTTTTTTTGACAAATGCTGTTTTTGACATCAACCCTTCAATTACAATTAATATTTATTAAAAACTTAAAGAAAAATACATAAAAATTCTTCGATTTACTAAACATCAGTTTATTTGTCAAATTAAGGGCGATGTTTTCACCTCCTTGTAACTTTATTTGGCGGTTAATTGTCACAGATACAATTGTAACCATAGCAATTAGCTTCCACATAAATTTATGAGGAAGTGAAAAGAGCTGTCCTAAATTACATAATTCTGTCAAATTTCGTGTTTTTAAATTGGCATTAGTGCAAATGGATCCAACCAATCAGCATCAATTCCCGCGTTGGCCCAACTCTTATAAGTAATATAGAGTGACTCTAACAAATGTTAGACATCCTTGATAATAATTAAGATAAGAGATGAGACATGTTGGACGCCCGTTCTGGTTGGAACCAGAATCCATGGACTTTCTGATTTAACTCGAAAACAAACTGAATTTCTTGTTTAAACTTCAATTTTGACAGTTGTCGCTAATTAGTCAATTTAACCTATGATTCTTAGTGCAGACCAAATTGATGGAATGCAACGTGATAGTAATCGCTTTGTACCCTGGTCAAATAAAACAGTTTCTGCTGCATTACAACTTAGATTTACTTGTGGAGCAAGTGCTTATAACATTTTACTCCAGCTACATTTACCCTTTCCTTCAATTAGCACGTTGGACAGAAGAATGCAAAATCTAAAGTGGCATTCTGTATGAAATATTTGACTTTCTGAGGATTAAAGTGAATTCAATGAATGAAAAGTAAGTTCGTCATTTCTGACGATTCTGATATGGAAGTTTTTTTGATAAAGACTAATGAAAAAAGTGGCCCCTTACAGGATATACTAGATGATGAAAGCTTAGCCATAGGAAATTACATCCTTGTAAGATTTGCAACGAAGAAAACCTGTAAATACCTTGTGGGGGTAGTTCAAAAGGTGATTACTGAGGATATGGTGCCAGCTTACTATGTCAAATTCATGAGGAAGAAAGGGCATGAAGGATTTGTCTTCCCTTAACAGACGATTTTTTACTTGTGAAACGGGAGGAAATCGTCATCAGTCAGGATTCAGGATTTCCGAAATTTGCTGTTAACTTCCATAATCTTAACATTCAATAGAGTAGGGTATAACTTCTTGTATTTATTGAAAAAATAAGTAAATAGTCATTAAATTAATTATTTGATATTATTGTTGTGTTTTAATTAATTATGTACGAATGTGCCCCGTGTGTTGTCCGGAGGTGCCCCGCTATGGGGCAAGTTCAGAAAAATGCAACTTCTGAAAAAACTGTTTTCCAAAAAACGTATGTAACTTTATCTTAATTTCTACATGCCATCTTGTACACAAATGAACGTGTTATAAATTGTATATTAGAAAGTTGACAGATCCTATTAAATGAGTATATAATTCATGTGCAAAGATAAATGTCTGAACGTGCACCACTCTTCCCTATTTAGGTTAAATATTTCATATATTGATTTATGTTAAATGATTATATGCATAATGCTAATGTAGTGGAATAAAGTTTTAGTAGGTAATGCGCCACCTGAGACCATCCCCACTCCTTTTTTCTGGCCACGCCTTCTGCGCTCTGATTGGCTACCCCCACTCTTGTAGACACGCCTCCTGCTCTCTGATCGGTTACCCCCACTCCTGTAGCTCCTCCCCCCTTCGTTGTAATTGGTGGCTACCCCCACTCCGGTAGCCACGCCTGCTGTTCTGTGATTGGCTGACGTCGGCCATTTTGGAACTCTTCGCCATTTGACCACGACCGTCCGCCATTACGGGAATCTGTATTACCGGTAATCTGTGTGTTGCCATTAGAGGGCGTCATGCTACAATTAGTGTGTATTGCTAATAGAGGGCGTCATGAAGAAATCTGTATTATCGACGACCTAGGCAATGCTAATAAAGGGCGTCATGAACAAATCTGTATTATCGACGACGACGACCTATGTACTACCAATAGAGGTCGCATTAAAGAAACCTGTATTACCTGTATGTACTGATGCTATTAGAGGTCGCAATAAAGAGTCTCCTCTCTCACTTTCTCCTTCTCTCCCAGTATCCTAATAACATATGGCGCTAAATTTGAATCTGTACTGAATCTGTCAATTTTAAATTTGTCATTTTTGCATCTGTCATTTTAAATCTGTCAATTTTGCAGCTGTCATTTATACGTATGTCAATTTTAATTTGTCATTTTTGCATCTGTCAATTATGCATTTGTCATTTTAATTCTGTCATTTCTGTCATTTTTGAATAAACAAGATTTTTGAATTTGTCATTTGAAGGAGCCATCTTGGATTTCCCGTGCCCTAGATTTGAATTTTAGCGTTAACTCTGGGATTGGATCCTTTTATCCCTTTCACTAAGCGGAAACTCTTTCTCTCTCTCTCTCTCTCTCCTCCAATCCCGGTTGAATATGTGGAACTTTCCAATATATTTTTTGCAAGTTAACCTTAAGCTTTTCATTAGCATCGGTGGATATTAGGGCATCGACATCGGAATTGCTTCTAATTAATACCAATTCTTGACGAATATTCATAATAATCTTTCCATAGTCTTCAAAAATCCCCAACAGTGTTGATAAAGGTATGCAGGCGCAAAAATTACCTTTACTATCTAGCAAGGTGCTGGTACCATCCGGAAACCAACCAGCGTTTTGTAACTTAACGCTTTCATTCGAATTGTGGGAAAGGTAAGCTTTCATGGTGGTTGTTAGACCAACTTTTGTTACCGAATCCACCACAACTCCATTTATTTCGTACCGAATCTCACTAAAAAGATATGCAATACCATTGTTTATAAATTTACCACTCGCTTATGAATTTCATCATTATTCTCAAAACGAGTGGTATAAGGTTGGTGAGTGTGAAATTCAGCTCCAACAATCGAGTTATCGACGAGCACTTTTTCGTTTACATTTAGCACATTCATTTTGGGATAACAAAGCCTAAGGTTTGCAAGAATAAGCGGTTACCCCTTGTCAATTGAGTAGCGACCGATGCCTGACTAACCATTTTCCGCTTCCAACACGATCTTTTATAGCCAGATCGATCAGTGCAACATCGAGGAGTGTTATATTTGAACACCATCATCCACGCTCTTCAAATGAAGTCCTATCGTCACGGTTTCCCCTTGGAAATTAACCAAATCCCCGTCTTGATCCAATATTTTAAGGGTAATGTTTGAAATAGTATTGACATTAATTGGTAAATAGGGTGCAGTCTCAGGTGCTTCTATTATTTTGAATCCAGGAGGAACACTGGGGAAGAACTGATGTATCACATGGGCAGGTGTACCATTAATATAATTTCCTGTTATTATATTACATTCTATCATTAGCGAGTTAACCTTGATAATTTTAACTGGAAAATCAGATATG
This sequence comes from Agrypnus murinus, assembly GCA_929113105.1. NCBI lineage: Eukaryota > Metazoa > Arthropoda > Insecta > Coleoptera > Elateridae > Agrypnus > Agrypnus murinus. The sequence goes on from OV816027.1 coordinate 153,723,125, forward strand.
TGACGTTCCTTAGCTTTTAAGATTCTATTCTTAAACCCTAACAATGTTCCGATAGAGTGTTCAACTGTAAAGTCAATGTCGTGATCGGCTTTTATAATCGATCTTAGGGTATTATGATTCGGATTGATGTTAACAGACTCACCGTTTACTTGAGAATTAATGTATTGTGCTATATCAGTAAGCTCATATGATCCAGTAGATATCTTTATTATTCTTTCTCCCATTTTAAACACGTTGTTTTTATCCGTTACGTTCGGAATAGTATTGAACGTTTCGAAATTTGTCAAACGCACAACCCATTGTTTTGTAGGATCCAAATATATGGGAGGGTTAAAAGGAGAAGTTAAAACAGACGTTGTAGCGGAGAAGATGAATGTTTGAGACATCTCAACATTCCCAGTAAGACTGAGGAAATGTTAAGGAGTGTTTTCATATAAAAAGTTCAACGCTAAATGTCCACAATTGTACGAATTTAGCTTCTGAAAAGCATCATAGTTGTAACTAATAACGTTTAAGCTACCATCACTTTTAAAGTAATGAACGAGTTCTAGTGGGGGTTTTAACTGTCCAATACTATCAAAGTATAATATATTTCGACCACGTTTAACATACGATGTCCAATGCGTACCTTCCCCATCTGTATCATCCAAATTCACAATTCCACATTCGTTTTTACTGATACGTTTCGGTAACCCGTTTCGCATAAAAATACCTCTGAAGTATGGAATTTTTAACTCGTTTACGTACTTTGACAGATCGATATTGGTCAGTGGTCGGTGTGGTAGCTTTAAGGGTAGTTTTTTGGAGGTCGTAAATACAATCCTAATCCTTTTTTGTACGGTTTCAAATATAATCCTTTTCCTACAGGCGCTTGCTCCATCGCTATATTGTGTCGTTTCGTTTCTTCGAGCGCTGATTTCGCTGCTTTTGCTTCATTCACTGCTTTGGCAACCGCAGCTGCTCCAGTTCCTAACGAGCCTATAGCTCCGAGAGCGGCAAATAAAGGAATCAGCGGTAGGAAACCACCTTGCTTGGGAATAGGTATAATCCGACCTTTGGGAGCAATGATACGTTTACGTTTCAAGGCCGCTAGGGCAAGACGAGCAGACCGTTTTAAAGATAACTTTTTTACTTTACCACCAATACGTTTTCTAGCTAATTTGATGGCGTTGTTGAACGTTAAAGTACCCCTTCTTTTCACCTTAGATCGTCGTCGTCGTCGTCGAACACCCATACCCAATTTTCTTTTTCCAGACATAATGCCGGCCACAGTAAGTGCAGCCGCTCTCTCTCCAAAACGAGCGTCCTTAGAACGAAGCCTAGTCCACGCCTTACGTCCTAATATACTATCGGCTTTATGACGTTCACCAAGATCGTTAGTTTTTGAATAGACTATGTCGTGCTCTTTACAAGCTTCATCCAACGGGTTTATTCCTTTGTCTCCACGAGCAAGCCTTTGATGTAAACGGGTGCCAGGTCCGCAGTAGTTATACCCTGGTAAATGTAATTCTAACGGTAACTTATTAATGAGAGTGTTGATCACTCCCTTCCCCTTACGAGTTGATTGACGATTATCCGCTTTTCGCAGAGTACGTTTCATAACACATTACTCCTCCTATCACAGGTGAAGAGTGACTGTAAGTGACCCGTCTACATATATTTATATATATCACACACGTGTGATCTTCCCTCACAACGTGCCCTACATGGAGCAGCTAAAGTTGGTGCATCAGAGACACAGATTACCGGTGGTAAATCGGGATAATTGTTCACCGACGCCACAAGTGTTTAAACATAGCGTATTGTTGGGTGCAGGATGCAAACGCGGTATAATAGTAGGCAGTTCCGGATGTGGTAAAACCAACCTAATGATAAGTTTACTAGAACATTCAAACGGTTTACGCTTCGAAAACGTATATGTTTATAGTAAATCTCTTTATCAACCGAAATACGCATATCTGCGCGACCTGTTTCGATCATTACCCATCGGTTATTTCGAATACGATTCTTCTGAAACTATATTACCGCCTAAGGATGCAAACCAAAACTCGGTTATTATCTTCGATGATGTAGTTTGCGATAGTCAAAGCACCATACGTGATTACTTCTGCTTCGGGAGACATAAACACATCGATTGTTTTTATTTATGTCAGACATATTCTGCGATACCTAAACAACTCGTAAGAGATAATTCAAATCTCATTGTCGTGTTTAAGCAGGATAATACTAACTTAAAACACATATTTAACGATCATGTTAGCGGGGATATGACTTTCGAAGCGTTTAAACACTTGTGTTTACACTGTTGGAAGGAGAAATATGGCTTTTTAGTAATCGATAAAGATTATCCACTTAATGGGGGACGTTATCGAAAAGGTTTCGACTGTTACTTCACCATAAATACCGAAGACACGAACTAAACGTTTTAGTAAACATGGACAAGCGTGTAGCAGAAGACTTGGTTAAAGCACGACGTCATGTTAAACAGAAATACAAAAGTCTCAAGTCTGAAATTGCACGGTCAGAAGTGGAACTACAACGCCGCTATCAACCTATCACTCAACCATTGCGTGAGTTTATAACCGTAGTTAAAACGGAATTATTAACTCCGAAAGAAGAACCCTTAAAAACGGAAGTTTCTTCTCCCATACCTACCTCGACTCCAAAAAAAATTTATAAACGGCTTCCACCCGCAAGACGAATAGGTATGCCTGGCGAACCATCACCTATCCCTCAAAGAATGCGCACTACTAGCGTTCCCTCACCTGATATCTCGGTTTTTGAAACAGAAGTCCTGGAGGAATCTGGGATCCCAACATTGGATCAATTGAAAGAACAACTTGCTGCTGTTGGGTTCAGCCCGGAATTCCAAACTTACATAGATGAGACCTTTTCTGGTAGAGCTAAAATGTATATGGAAAACATGTTCAAGGATACTAAGAACGAGTTCGATCATCATTATGGAGTACGATTCCATCCGGAATCTCACCAGTACCTAATCGGAGACGCCGTACTCACTTTTGACGAGAACGACTTTATTATTAAAAAACCCTTAAGTACAATTTTTAAATATACAGGCACTCCTGGTTTGTACGAATTAGTATTTAAAAAAGCACCTATTGGATACACCCAATCAGACTTGCAGAAGTATAAGGACCTTCTTACACGTACCAATGCTACCAGAAGAGGTTACATTGAGGGTGCACAGCTACACGGAACCGGAAAGAAATATTCAAATATAATTAGACCCCTTCTAACTACTCCTGGAGCAAGATTTCGAAGCGAGTCTACACCTACTACACCGGTCACGCGATCGAAAACTCGCACATTACCAAAACGTGGCGGTGGTGATATGCGCGTTCTCAACTATAATAATAAACAGGTGGAATTTATACCTTGGAAAGATCCTAATAAATTAGTGGACAGATTGAGACTCCTTTTAATTTCAAAATCGGCTGGTCACACCGGTCACACTAATGAAATCATATATATTATCGATGAATTAAGAGCTGCTAAAATTATCGAATAAATCATCACACGCGTATCGATCCGTTTCATAATATTGCTAACGTTAGTGCAATCATGACGCTCGATAAATTCGGTAAACATCTTCACAAAACCCCTGTCCGAGTGAGACTCGACACTCGTTGAGTGTACCTATTAGAAGATATACAAAATGTAAGGTACACAACAATGATGTATATGTGGGCGGACACCGAGCCAGCGTCGAATGACCCTAACATTTCCGACCTACCGAACTATTACAATTTGAAAGGTAGCAACAGTAAACGGGAATACACAATACCGTTTACAGAAGGGACTGTACAAGAAGTGTGCAGCTCACCACCATGCTATATGTCTGTAAACGGCATTAGTATTGGTGGTGCTGCCAACTTAACTTGCCAGCTCGTGCAAAAGTATTCCTTTTAGAAGACGTGTCTAATGTGCACTACGAGACAATGTTGATATGATGGGAATATACAATCATGAAAACGGTTATGCACTTTTGAACTCCACCAGCTTCGAGTATGTCGTTCCTCTAACAAAAGGTATCATTAAACAAATCAAATACTACCCCACAGATGCGCAAATCTTTTTAAACGATACGTTATACGATACCGAATCACTCATCGGAGTGTCATTGAAGAAAGGGGATAAGTTTAAGGCGAAGAAGCCTGGATCAAGGGACATATTTATTTTTGAAGCTGTTATTAGTGTTCCAGCATTTTCTAAATGAGTATCAAACGTCAAATAATTGCATAAACCTGCTCGTAAACGATTTCGAAGAAGACGCGTAATCGTAAAAGGCTTGAACGATTTGTACATGGCCGATCTTGTGGAAATGACTCCCTATGCTAAAATAAATAAAGGTTTTCGATATATTTTAGTATTGTTGAATATGTTTAGCAAGCGTGTTTGGGCGTGTCCACTTAAACGAAAAACCGGTGAAGACGTCACGAAAGCAATGAAAAAATTATTAACATCAACAGGAGGTACTCCCGACAATTTACAAACGGATATGGGGAAGGAATTTTACAACCATCATTTTCGTAAGCTAATGGAAACTTTCAACATCAACCATTACAGCACCTTTTCTAGTATGAAAGCAAGTCCGGTAGAACGTGTAAACCGAACTCTTAAAAACAAGATGTGGAAGGAATTTTCCATGCAAGAGTCATATAAGTGGTTGCAGTTATTACCAAAGGTTGTTAACCAATACAACGATACCGTACACCGCACCACCGGCTACAAACCCATCGAAGTGAACCACAGCAACGCCAAGATTCTTTTACAAACAGTTTACGATTTCCAGAAAACCACCGACCTGCGAAGTGCTAAATTCACAGTCGGTGATCACGTGCGAATCAGCAAGCATCGGGAAGCGTTTGCGAAAGGTTATACTCCCACATGGAGTACCGAAATCTTTCAAATTAAAAAGGTTAATCGAACCAATCCCATAACGTATATCTTGGAAGACACGAACGGGGAAGAGATACGTGGAGGCTTCTACACGGAGGAATTACAGATGGTTAAACATCCTGAAGTATTTTTAGTAGAGAAGGTGTTAAAAAAAGGGAGATCAAGTTTTAGTCAAGTGATTGGGCTTTGATAATACCCACAACTCGTATATAGCAGCACGTGATATAGTGCATTAAGTAGTACAGTGCATGCAGTGTGTTGCAATGTTAATATATAACTATCATTTTATGTAAGCAGTAAACAATAATAAATCACTTTTGATATCAATAGTGTGTTTTATTTCTTCTACCTTTACAGAAACACAGAGTATGATGTGTATAATTTATTCACATTAATCAATATCATAATAAATACATGAAATATATACGGTTATAAACTACAAAGCATAAATATTATTTACAATAATTCATAACAAAGAAAAGGCTGTTGTCAACGTAGCCGGGGCCTCTGCGATGATACTAATCAGTACCGTCGGTTCTACCAACAAACGAGTTCCAAAATTACACTTCGGCTTGCAGTAATTCTAACAGACGATCCAAATTCTGATAACTATCACGCCCCGGATGAATATCGCGGTGTCCCCATGCTAAAGTGTTGTGCGACCCGGGAATAATGTAACGTTTGTTATCGGCTGGTGATAACGCTACTTTATTCCGAAGTTCTGTGTACATAGCATGTAAACGTGATTTGAATATAAACATTTTTCGGAAGAGCACAACACCATCCTCCACAACCTGACGGTAGTCCTCAACGGTGAGATCGCGCTTAATTACCGCCCTTTTTACCCCTTTCGCCTTTTTAATCGCCATTTCACAGTCGCGATCAAGCACGTTTACACAATACGTTTTAGCACCTGCACCGTAGAAACTGCAGAGGTGCACTCCACAATATTCATCTTTCATTTTACCAACCACCGAGGCCGTGCGCGGTATACCGTAAATGTTGTCAGGTGGGAATTTTGAGGTGTCAAATTTATCTAAGTGTTGCTTCATATCAGCATAAAAATTTTCAGTACGAATTTCTATAATGAAAGAGTCAGTATCTGTGTACAGCAAGCGCACGTTATCACCATATAAAGGTTTGAGAAAATCATAAAAAATTCATACATTATCGTTTTAGAAAGATCCAAAATAGTAAAACCCACGTACACCGGTTTATTGTATGCAGCCGACACTTTTTGTAACTATATAGCGACCAAATTTTCCGAGAAGACAGCAACGCTTTTGAATTGAGGCTTTGCTACTAACGTCTCAGCCCCATGCTTTTTACCATGACGTTCCCAATGACTCACCAAACGAACGTCCACCCTTTTATCGACATTTTCCATTGTCTTGCCAAATAAACTGTTAACCATTAATTTAAAGAAGTCCCTGTCCGCTTCGTTAGTTGCCTGATTACGTAACGTGGTATTCAAATCAATATAAGAACGCAACCAGGGTGCCTGATGAAATTTTAACACGCGATGAATTTTGGTTAATTCTAAACCATGCTTAAGACACTGTTGTAAATTTCTATAGTGGATAACGTAACGCGTTTTATCGAACAAGTTTGGAATTAATTTTGGGTGACGCGCGTTTCCCGTAGGCGGCACCAGAGGTTCGGGGCAGAAAGGAAAGTCATTATGTAAATCGTGCAACCGCGTTGGGTAGTGTAGATCTACTTCCAGCACGTAGCCCATATCGGCGTCTTCCGCCACGGAATTTAGATCGAACTGTTCAATTTCGTACGGACTAAGCCATTCAAAGTCGCGCTGCGGCAGATACTGTCGCATACTGTAACCGTAGAGATTGGTAGCATCGAGATACATAATAAAAGAATGGGGCTTGGACGCGTCATAATTTGGAAGAAACGTATTATTCGCGAAACATTTCCTGCCAACACAGGTACTGACACCTCCCCGAATGCCTTTCTTAAAGAAATGGAGCATGTCCAGATCCGTGAGCAGCTCCAGTTCTACAGACGTGCGTTTCAACATAGCATCCCAACTTAAACCCGGTGCAGTAAAATACTGCGCCGGATCTAACTTGTAATTTTCAAGACATACACGTCTAAAGTTTTCAAAGACATCAACCAAAAGTAAGACATCGGTTTTCAAATAGAGATCCGAATACTCGCCCAAAGTCGTGCATCCAAACGTATTCCACACCTCCACAGCGCGAGCATACCGCGATCGAGAGACGTGTTCCCCTGTCAAACGATCGAAAAATTCCTCATACGTCGGCAACGTGTCCTGTTCGAGTTTGGAGAAGCTGTCGACGTACGAATAGGGAAACACACCTTTCTGTCGCAGTAAGTCGAAGCTAACCCCATCTCCAAAATACTTTTTAATAGTCAAACACTCGTCGGAAGTTAGATTTTGAGACAACTTATCCAAACTAGAATTTAGAAATCGTAAACTGTCCAGAAAACGCATTTTAAGACATACCTGTATCCGTTGGGACCCGTTCCTAATTTCATCTACCAAAAGCCGTTTCGAAAACGAAACGTATTTCTCTTTATTGAGCGCAATCACTTCGATTGCTTCTTTTTCTAATGCCAATTGCTTTACGAATAGATGTGAATCGTATCCCGTCAAATTATGGAAAAAAATCGGTACGAAGTCGGGAATTTGGTACATTAGATTGCACACGGAGTGAGCCACACTGCGGTACTCGCCGCTGAGGTGACAGTGATCTTTCACCTTAACGTCGTTTTCACCAAAGGGTTTGTCACAAATATGACACACGGTTGCATTGTCATAGTTGAAAGTTTGTCGACACGATAAAAGTCGCATGTCTTGAACATGTTTTAAATGGTCCTTATACAACCTTCTAACATCCCCTTCTAAGCGCGTCATAAACTCACTTGCTGCAGTCGGACCACGGTACAATTCAAATTTAGATAACGCGTCATCGTATGAACACTTAATGTAATACGCAAACGAATGTGGTTCGTGTTCATACGATGTCATGGTAAATTTTCCACTAGGATCCGGCTCAACCGTGTCCAAAGGTTTCAACACACTTTCAAAATCCGCGTAAACGACAAAAGGTACTGTAAGTTGCTTTTGAAAATTTTCAAACTTTAATAGATTACCCGGCCGGTCGTGCCCCAATTTATCGCATACGGGTTCGATAGTTGGTAACTTGGTGTAAACATGATTGCAATCAAAACGGGTATGTTGTTCTAATCTACTTTCACTTTTAAAATACTGCAAGCAGCCGTCACAAAAGTGTTTTTCTCCATTGTGAGCCGACAACTGTGACGACACCAAACGCGAAAAGTTTTTTATCCAACAGTAATGACTATTACCCTCCATATCGGAAATTAATAATAAATTAACATGTACTTCTTTCTTTTGCTTAGAGTAATGCAGAGGCCCTACAACTTCTTGTTTCATTTCTCCGTCTTTAAATACAGCTTCCAAACCATACACGTTAATAGATAAGCGTGGATTACGCGCTTCAAATTTCGAAATAGCATCCAGTTTGACAGGAAAGGTGATACCTTCAAAATCAAACAGTTGCGCAAAATTTGGATACGACGTCGTCCTGTTGGAAGGTCCCCCCCTCGGCGGATACAAAGCGGACGCCAAGGCCCAACCGAAACAGCACTGATCGTTATTTTGCACGTTGATTACAGCCTTTTTATGTTGTATCGACGGCGGAAGTGGAACATAGGAGGAAGCACGGAGCGGGTTGTATTTATTGACGTTGACTTCTATAAATAACAGCTGCTCCAGTACCCAACCTGTAAGGACCCTACAATTAGCAATCGAATCATAACCCGTAACTATTCATTACCTGAGTTCCGATCATTAAAGTCCGACATCTTCGTATCCAGCACCTCAACGAAATCATCATACAAATCGGTCAGATTCGAAGTCCCGGTCACAATCTCATTTTGCGTATTAAACGATTTAATTTCGTGCAAATTTTGACTTTCCAAAAAATACATTCCGAATACTTCTAGGTTGACTTTCACACTACGAAAGCGCTGAACGTTTCTTTCTAATATTGTTAACACATTTTCGCGGGTCTCATCAGTAAATTCTCTGAGATTTATGTGATGATTTCTCACCGAGACTCGATAACTGGCTATACGAGACTTGAACGCCGTCTCCAGGACCACCACTTCCTCCGACTGCACTGACGCGGCATTACGATGATTGTGGCGGTTGCTTCGTAGATGTCCAGCGTAGCCACGTCGTGGAACATCCAGCTCGCACACATCGCAATACACCGTGGCGGAGGTATTTCCTGAAACAATTACACAGATCACTAACACTAAAGCCGTTAACAATGTCTACACGTACCTTGCGGGGAGGTTTTTTCGCTTTCTTAGATGCAGGTCCTTCACCGGTATTCCCTACAGCATCCGAAGCTCCCCCAGCTGTAATCGACAAAATATTCGTATCACATCATACAACCTCACAGGAATGGTTACTTACCGCTCGTGGATGGGTAGTCCAGCGGTCCACGACAGCTTTCTCTTCGGTGACGGGCTAAGGCATCCCGTCGGGTGAAGGACGCACCGCAGCTACACATATGCATATTCTTAGTAATCAGTAAACGGGAACGCACTGGCAAATGATAAAGCTTTTACGTCAACTTTTACCACTAACGTTCGCGATACTGATTTCCAGTCGGGACGACGAGGACGTGTTATGCAAACCCGACCGGGATAGGAAGAGGACTGGGTTATTGTTAGTGGGAGGTCACAGTTATACCAACCGTTAACGTCGTTGATGACGCAAAGCAGACAAGTTTTCCGCTTCGGTTAAAAGTGCGAGGCGTTCGCTCTCACAGGACCCCAACTCCTCCATCACTTGTCGTAGCTGCTGCGTCTTGATACTCTTGATTTTGATCTCATATCTTTCCACAGCAGCTAAGAGTTCCGCTTTGCGTTGAAGGAGAGCGATGCGTTCACTCTCACACCCTCGCAAACCGGACGCCACTTCTCTTAACCGTCGTGTAATCCTTGTCTGCGGTGCGTCATCAACGACAGCAAGCGGTAAAGACTGCTTCTCGCATGGTACACCATCTATGAAGACCATCGCTGAAGTTGTGAAGTCTCTGATGCTGCCGGATAACTGTATAGACGCTGTGTCATCAGAAACCTCCATAAGTGTCGCTGTGTCACCCCTTCATCACAGGGGGTACCCGGAATGATTAACTCCTCATCGTCATCGTCAGGAGCGCTTGCAATTGATGTGGAACAGTCCGACTCCGTTTCATCAACAATTACATTTGCACTTGCGGCAATCTCCATGGGCAGGTTCACTTCATCATCGGTTGCAGATGGTGATGTATCCCCCAAAAGGGACCCCCAAATTGAGATATCATACTCGCTGCCCGGTGGGCTATTCAACAATTGGGAGTCCCACTCACCCGAACATGGTGATGCCGCAGGTGCTTCCTGGACCGTCACGATGGGGATTCCTCTCATGTGCAAACTTCCAGCAGCGTAAAACACATTTGTCGAAGTCAACAGCTCTCGCAGTAAAGGTTGTGAACGCCCGGAAAGCATGTCGTACTTCGGCTTCTCCACATTAACGGCTGCCGCCTTTACTACTACATTTTGTAGTACTATGATCTTCTTTGCGGCAGCAACTGGAGATGGTGTACGCTCGATAGTTGGCACAAGTACCGGGCACGCAGCAACTGGAGATGGTGTACGCGGCACATGTACCGAGCACGCTGCAACTGGAGATGGTGCACGCTCGATAGTTGGCACAAGTACCGGGCACGCAGCAACTGGAAATGGTGTACGCGGCACATGTACCGGGCACGCTTTCTTCATCGATAATTTTGACCAGAAGGACAATGTCACACAACGACACTTATTCACTTCACCAACACTGGTAACACTACTAGATGATGTATCCATGATGAACGAAGACAGACTGACGCTCCGCTGTGTCGCCCTCCGGTTTTGTCGAACCACCCCCCACTCCCTAACCTTGAAACCCACTTTCACCCCCACTCCTTCACCTTGAACCCCTCCATCACCCCCACTACTTTACCTTGCATTCGCGCAAATACTTACATTTCCTCACGGTCATTGGTGTATAGACAGAAACCTTGCATTTTCTCACGGTCATTGGTGTATAGGTCGGTTTCTAGACAGAAACCTTGCATTTCCTCAAGGGCATTGGTGTATAGGTCGGTGTATAGGTACCTCAAGGTCTTCCGCCCCCCACTCCTTCCGTGGGTGTTGCTACTACCGCGCCAGAGATACCGCGCCAGATGCGCAGCAATGGGATCGCTGGCTCAGCCTACGGGCTCAATCGTTACGCTGCATCGCTGCCTCGTTGGGTCCACATGTAGGCATCGCCCGCCACCATCGAGAGCTGATGAATCCACAATCATCCATAGGTATAGGAATTGAACGCCTAGTGTTCGAACTATGGGTGATGTGGAAATGGTATTAGTATACAACCGCTAAGTACGCCCAACATTATGATGAAGACCGTTTCGGTGACATGGGGGACGTTGCTTGTGCAAACCGAACCCTACGGTTTCAACAGGTGGCTACGGTATTGCAGGGGTGGTTTACCGTGGCAGATGTCCCGTACTGTCTGTGGTGGTCATACTACACGTGGAAAGAGAAGCGTCTATGCAAGGGCTGCATACGCAGTGTGTGTAGTACGGCCACCCTACCGCAGGCATACCACACCAGGGTGTCGAGATCAATATACCACGTACCATCCCATTGGTGTGATGGATGCATGAAACGGATGCTTTACAACACCTTCGACCCAATTGCGTGTTCCGAACGGTTGCATATCCTCGGTCCGGTATCCCAGTTTGGAGGCAACGATGCGGATGAGTGTACCTGCGATGATAATTGTCACGGAAGCCCACTGTTTCAAACATTGAATGCACGGTTGGAGATGGAGATGGATCAGCAGTGATGTGTAATTGTAGACATTATAGACATTATAGTTAGTAATTTTGTTAATATTATTTAGTTAGGACCAGCACATTTTAAATAAAAATAGCATGAAATAATTCTTTTTCCTTTACAATTGATGATTTGATTGTATACAATAAGAGAAATTGTAGATATTATAACCGTAAACAAAAAGTCACTAAAACCGTCTGACCCATTACTCACTATGTTGTTTTAATTCAACAGTTTGTAGCAACCAGACAATACTCTCTGAAAAATATCCAAAATTTAAAAAAAGGAAAGAAAAAAAAATTCAAAAAAAAACAAAATCCAAAAGTTTGTAGTAACCCGGAAATACTCTATGACCATTCAATTGTGGTCAACAGCATACCCGTGACGACCTTCATTTATCTCTACCTAGCAAATCGAGCAATCGAATTCTTGCCCTTCGTTAACCTTGAGAGCTAGAGCGCTGATTTTTCAATTTTCGTCCCCCCCCCCGGCCCCACCCCCCCGTAACCCACCATCCATCCCTATTGCCTCCTCCAGCCCTCCAGTACTTTACCTTACCTTCACCTTGACACCCCTTAAAATTCATTTAAGGGGGTTACTATAGTATCAGCTTTGTTTTCTTTGTAGTATCATCTAGTTTTCAACTAACCTAACCTACCTTAACTTTTTTTTTTTGGTTTGTTTTTTTTGTTTTTTTTTGGGGATTTTTTTGGGAATGTTTTTGGGGGATTTTTTGGGGATTTTATACACTCGCGCTGCACCTGCAAAACACGGGGTAAATTAAAACGTAATCTTATTACAATAAACTAATTCTAACTCACTTATGTGCATGCCTCACACTTTTGGTGAGTCGCGGCGTACCTCACCGCGTCATAGTCCCGAGGGACTGTTATGTAGTTCTCCCTACATACGCAACACAGCACCAGCGTGCTAAACCGCCCCCGTACCAGCACGGGTCGCGACATCGCCACTAAAACGATCTCCGGCTATAAACATTAAAATAAAAATATATGTCTCATATCTATGTGTTTTATTCAAAAGTAATTTTGTTAAAAGTATTTTTGTTAAAAGTAATTTTGTTAAATTATTTAGTTAGTTACCAGCACTTCCATGGTTTCCTCCTCCTGGTCTTCCACCTCGTCCTCCATCTCCTCCTGGCTGCCAACATCGTTGGCTGCCCCGATTATATCGGTCTCTTCACTCCAAATCGACGACCCTCTTGATGCCGGTCGATCAACCGTTGACAAACTTTCTACTCCACTTTCTACTCCACTTTCATTGTTCATTTCGTTGTTCATTTCACTAACTTGTTGTAAATGTAACTAAGTGGTGAAGCTTGGAAGTTATAGATATATCTGTGCCCCCACTTCTTTCTGTGTAAATACAATCTCGTTGACCTTGCCTTGTGTCGTCTGTTCTCAACAACGACTGCGGAATTTCTTTGTTCTCGTCTGCACATTTCTGACTGTCTGGTGTAGTTCTTACCCTTGAGGTAGTGTTGACCTTTCGTGTACATTTTTTTGTAAACATAACAACGTCTGCGGAATTTCTTTTGTTCTGCCTGCACATTTGTGCCTGTCTGGCCACTCCTTTATGTGTAAATACAATCTCGTTGACCTTGCCTTGTTTCGTCTGTTCTCAACGATGTCTGAGGAATTTCTTTGTTCTCGTCTGCACATTCCTGACTGTCTGGTCACTCCTTTCTGTGTAAATACAATCTCGTTGACCTTGCCTTGTTTCGTCTGTTCTCAACAACGACTGCGGAATTTCTTTGTTCTCGTCTGCACATTCCTAACTGTCTGGCCACTCCTTTCTGTGTAAATACAATCTCCTTGACCTTGATTCGTCTGTTCTCAACAATGTCTGTGGAATCTCTTTGTTCTCGTCTGCACATTCCTGACTATCTGGCCACTCCTTTCTGTGTAAATACAATCTCCTTGACCTTGTTTCATCTGTTCTCAACGATGTCTGTGGAATTTCTTTGTTCTCGTCTGCACATTCCTGACTGTCTGGTGTCGTTCTTACCTTGAGGTTGTGTTGATCTTTCCTCTGCATACTTTCATAGTTAAGTAAGAATCTAATTGAAATTAAAATGGCATGACATTTTTAAATCTTAGTTTCACTTTTGATTTAATCGTTAAATTAATCTCTAGAAGAGACGGAGATCGGTCTTAAATGAAACGATATAATGAGATAAATACGTGGTTTATTTAACTAAATACATATGCAATTTACCAGCTTGTATTTGTTTACAGAGTACATTTATCTTTTACAATTTACAATCTTGTATTTGTTTACAGAGTACAATTATTTCAATAATACATTAGTTAAGTCTCGACGTACTTTTCACTAAATAATGCGCTGGCTGTTTCTGTGACTTTACATAAACAACACAACACTTTAACTCTCCGCTATTAAGATGGTGAAACGACGCCAATGTTTCGTTCGAAACTTATCCGGCTTATACTAGTCTATAAACAGCACTTTAACTCTCCGCTATTAGTATGGTGAAACGACACAAATGTTCCGTTAGCAACTTATCCGAATTATACTCCTCTATACGTCTCATGATGGGAATTTTTATATTTGTATCGTACCATTCGTCTAACGGTTCTTCCAATTGTTTCGGCGCTGTCCCACTTTTTCCGTCAAACCATATCCTTTCCCCATTTAAGTCCATGGAATATGCAAACGTCACTAGCGCAAACACCAGATAACCAGCTTCAAGAACACTCTTCTCTTTGACGCGTTTAATGAATGCCTCTTTGTGGTGGTCTAAAGTTTTCTCGACGTTCCCACCATATAATTCTTCGTCTCGCATTTCATCCTCGTCGTCCTCGAAATCGAATGTTACTAAAACGGTTGCCTCTACCACGTTCATGATGCCGTACTGCTGAATTGTTCTTGTGTAGATGCTGTACTATGGGAATTTTTATATTTGTATCGTACCATTCGTCTAACGGTTCTTCCAATTGTTTCGGCGCTGTCCCACTTTTTCCGTCAAACCATATCCTTTCCCCATTTAAGTCCATGGAATATGCAAACGTCACTAGCGCAAACACCAGATAACCAGCTTCAAGAACACTCTTCTCTTTGACGCGTTTAATGAATGCCTCTTTGTGGTGGTCTAAAGTTTTCTCGACGTTCCCACCATATAATTCTTCGTCTCGCATTTCATCCTCGTCGTCCTCGAAATCGAATGTTACTAAAACGGTTGCCTCTACCACGTTCATGATGCCGTACTGCTGAATTGTTCTTGTGTAGATGCTGTACTACTGAAGTGTTCTTGCGTATGCGTTTATATACACTGAGTTGACGGGTGGGATTTAAGGTCATGGTCTGAGTCGAGGGGTGGGATCCAAGGTCATAGTCTTTAGTGGTAACGATAACGAGCGATACAATATGTTCCCATGCTTACACCAACTACTGCGATTAAGAGGGTGCCCAAGGTCGCCACTGAAGCGTAACACGTTTCGCTGCTGACTACATTGTTCTACCGGACTATTCCCGAGGGTTTGCCACTCACTATCCATGGTATATGTTGGGTACACGAATTTGACCCTGAATCGTACTTCTTGCGTTCTATTGCCGACCTCGTGTTTAAACATTCCCATGTGTTGCAACGTCACCGGTTGCATTCCATACCACACACTCGTATTGAAGTTGTATGAAATAAAAGCTGCTGTTGTGTCTGGAAGTTTTGCAACGTACACTACACCCTCGTACAAGGTTGCTAATAATATTACCGATTTGATTGGTAACATCTTCCTTAGTGTTATATTCTATGTTGTATCTTCTTTTAACCGCAAACGTCTCTACCGCTTTCAACGTTTATGGGTGCTAACACGTTTGCAAACACGAAATGTGGTGACCATTTCAGGTGTTCTACGATTGGACTATCCGACGGTTCCCATTTGAAAATGTTCACTCGGCAATAAAAACATTCTACTCTATCTTCACGCCCCGTATACACAAATCCGGCCTCAGCTAAAGATTTTGGAGTTTGTATACCCTTCCAATTACGAAATGATAACACTCGTTCTGTCAGGCACGTATTCTCCAAGCTCGCTTCTACACACATTTTGCATTTTCAATACATGCGACCTGCTATATATATCTAAAGCTTGACCTTGAATGGTGTTTGATGACCTTGACGAGTGGTCTTGAGTTCAAGGTCAAAACATTGTTGCCATACTGAAGGCCTTGAAAATGCGGTGTTGACATATTGATGGCCTTGAGAATGCGTTGTTGCCATATTGATGACCTTGAGAATGCGTTGTTGCATTACTGATGGCCTTGAGAATGCGGTGTTGCCATCTTGTTGACCTTGAGAATGCGGTGGTGCCATATTGGTGACCTTGAGAATGCGGTGTTGCCACGTTTAGGTGACAGAGATAGTTTCAAGGTCACCATGTGTAGAGAGAGATAGGTTCAAGGTCAAGGTCAAGGAGTGGGGGGTGGTTCCAGAACTCTCCTATTTTCCCTACTAATTATTATTTTTTTTAAAGTCAGAGATTAACTTTTGACTGTCTAGTCCAACTTAAGAACGTGAAAAACTGACGAAAAAACGATTCCTCTAACCAGAAATTTCATTCAAGTTTTTTTTTATTATTTAAAATAAAATAATATTACTACGCAAAAACTAAAAAAATAAAGAAATCTCTCTAGAATATAAATAAATTATTCGCTTCTAGTGTAGGGAAAAAGTGACAACATTGCCTTAAATTGGCACCAGTATTTCGTTTGTTGTTCTAATGAAAAGAGATTAATGCACTAAATGACGTCGATTCAAGTTTTGAGGTTATCTTGCAAATATATGTATATAAAACGATGGATGAAACACTATTTATTCAGATTCATTTAAAAAGTAGCAGTAAAAAAATCCGAATTATGTATCTTTTTATTTAATACAATTGATTTTGTTTTCGAAATGTAAATTACTAGCGGCCAGTGGTGCTGCATGTAGCTATATAAAGCATTTAAGTTTCCCGCTCGTTTGTCGTAATGCAACGTTGTAAGGTGGGATTTCCTATACGCGTCTGACATTTGCGTCTGACACGTGCGTCGGACGCATGACAATCGATTAATGGAAAAAGTAATGTTTTTGATTTCCTATAGATGCGACCCGCCTGCCGCCGCAATATATTGCGGTTGACGGATGCGTCATGGAGTCGTTTGGTTCAAAAGCAGTCGAGACGTGGTCTCAGAGACAGCTGATTGTTTTTTACTTATTATTTGACAATATATTTCGACACGCCAACACGATACTAGCGTCTAGCCCCCGAGTATCACTAAACTTCAATTCGATAGGATATGTGCAAATTAATATTAAATATATTATTAATAACAGTTCTGATTAGAAGTAGATAAATACATAATTAACTTTTTTTAGTTAATGATTGCATATAGATTATATAAGTTAAAAAACACAAACGACCAAATCCAAATTAACGGTTTTTCAAAGAAAGCCATTATCTTTTGGTTTTAATAAAAAGCGTGTTGTGACTCTTCAATCCGATAAAACATGTGTAAATAAATATTAAATATATTAATAATTAGATACTTCTGTATAGGAGTAGGTACATACTTACCTTTTTTTAAATTAATGATTGTATATAGACTGTATAAATTAAAATTAACTGGTTTTCAAAGTAAAGTTACAACTTTACCTTGAAAACCATAAAACCTTGAAAAGGTAATGACTATGGTCATTACCTTTTTGTTTCAATAAAAAAAAAACTTCAGTAAACTTTAAATATTTATTAGAATGAAATAATCAATAAAAAAATATTTTTATCACTGCAAGTTTTTACAGTGGGAAAATCCCCTTCACTATTATTAGGCATCATTTTTACCAAGTACTAATTGCAGGGCAATGTTTCCGATATCTACCCCTGTGACTTTAGAAATTAAATTGCATCTTTTCTTCTTCTGTTTCCCAGTGCAAAAACGTGCAGTGATAAAAATTATTTTTTTATTTTATCTATACAGATTTTATTATAGAAGTTACATCGCCGTGCAATTAGCACTTAATAAAAACAAAATACCTATTAGCGAAGGCGATTTTCCTACTGTAAAAACATGCAGTGATAAAACTTATTTTTTATTCATTATTTCATTATAATAAATAAATATTTAAAGTTTACTAAAGTTTCTTTTATTAAAACCAAAAGGTAATGACTATGACTTTCCTTGAAAAAACGTTAATTTGGATTTAGTCGTTTGTTTTTTTTTTAACTTATACAATCTATATGCAATCATTAACAAAAAAAAGTTAATTATGTATTTATCTACTTCTAATCAGAACTATAATTAATAAATATATTTAATATTAATTTGCACATATCCTATCGAATTGAAGTCAAGACGCTGCACAAAACCACACAAAATGCATGCGTGTTAAGTTCAGGATTAGTTTAGTGATGCTCGGGGGCTAGACGCTAGTCAACACGATTCGGCATCGAAATGGTAACAAAATCTTGCTTTATCAGTGAAAAAGATGAACGATTGATTGAACGCGTGTCTAATTGTCCTGCCCTATACGACAGTGGCCACAGAGA
Organism: Agrypnus murinus; assembly: GCA_929113105.1. Classification (NCBI taxonomy): domain Eukaryota; kingdom Metazoa; phylum Arthropoda; class Insecta; order Coleoptera; family Elateridae; genus Agrypnus; species Agrypnus murinus. The sequence continues at coordinate 153,741,550 of OV816027.1, forward strand.
TTATAAAAATCAAAGAATACGTGAAAACTTAAGGAAACAAGCCGTTCTCCAAGTTTCTTTTCTTTTTTGGTAGCAATGCTAGTATAATTTTATCATCGTTATGTTCCTCTAACCACAAAGACAATTGAGTATTCGTTGTGTATGTACGTTTTCTCATCATCTTCGATAATAAATTATCGCTTTTTTAATGCGCTCGACCGGCAGTGATGTTAAATAGGACATACACGGTCTCTCCCCGACGACGTCGGCGAAAACGTCGTCGACGACGTCGGGGACAAGGTCGAAATAATGAGGTAATGTTTACATTTACTGTAATTTAAAATTCATAATAAAATTATGAATATCGAATTTCTTTAAAACATCAAAATGAAAGAAAGTAGTTTTGAGCATAATAAAATGCGTACTGAATTTCTTTTTTTAAAGTATTTCGAAATAGCTTATGCAATTAACAAAACTTTTCATAAGCGGAATAATATTGATATCCATCGATAGAATTACAAGTAACCCTTTATTATAAAACGAAAACTCTTTGTTTTTTTAATCTCATTCTTAATTTAGTTTAAAAATGGATATAATTAACGCAGGATTTAGGATTCTGAGTTCTGGCGCGCAAATAAGGATTTCCTATAAAGGACTTTTGATAAAATTTGGTAGTGATAATCGTCGGAAAAATATCATGTTTAAAAATGTAATGGTTTCACCGTCGCTTCCTTTTCCGTGTAGTTTTAAAATTTTTTGACTTTAATTCAATTATTTGACCTTTGTATAAGCCAAAATTATTTCACTTTTAATAACATAATTTATTTACAAAAAGATGGTTTACCTATGGGTAATTCTCTAAGTGCTCTATTAGCTAACATATTTATGGACAAGTTCGAAGATCAAATACTTGAATTAAATCTCTCTAAACACAATGGGCCGTATTCACATCCCACTATTAAGTTAATAGTTCGACCAGTTCTAACCTTTTCCCACCTATTAGAATTAGGTAAAGCATGAGAATACGGCCCATTATCTTCTGGTTTCGTTATGTTGATGACATTTTAGCTTGTTTTGGCAGCTCTTTTGAGGTTATCAATGAATTTTTAATTCTTATTAATAGTATCCACCAAAACATAAATTTTACACTAGAAACAGAACAAAACAGGGTTATAAACTTGCTAGACTTAACTATCAAGATTAACGCACACAATCTATTTGAATTTTCCATATACAAAAAACCAACACAGACGGACATAACAATACCAAATGAATCTTGTCACCAACCATAAAGCACACAAAATAGCAGCCTACAGATCATTAGTACACAGAGCTTTAACTATTCCACTAACAAAGCCAGATTTTAGCAAAGAGATATCAACCATTAAACAACTAGCACATGCAAATCATTACAATCCGAACATGATTGACACTTTAATTAAACAAAAAGATTATAGGTTAGCTATCAAAAGAATATATCCCATTGACAATCAAACGGAAGATACAAATTACATATCTATACCATATTTTGGCAAAATATCCGAAAAAATTGCACATATACTAAGAAAAACCAACAATTATAAAATAACATTTAAAACCAACACTAACAGTTTTTCATTTTTATTTAATGCTAAAGACAGAACACATGATATCATGAAATCGGGCATTTACCGTTTAAATTGTTCTTTTTGTAGTTCGGTATATATTCGGCAAACACTTCGAAATTTTGACATAAGATATAAAGAACACGTACGTCATTACAAAAATAAACAACCTGAAAAATCTAATTATGCCAAACACCTTTTAGAACAAAATCACACAATGACTCCTCAAAATAATATTAAATTCCTACATTTTTGTAATAACAAACGCAAATTAGTACAAACTTGAGCTTGTAACCACCAAAATTCTATAAACGAAAGAATGCCCCACGTTGGACGCCAATTGTAACACTCAAGGTTTCTCTGAACTAAATAAACAATAAAAATGAAATAATATTTATAAAATTATCATACTTACGTTAAAAAGGTGCTCAAGATTACCACGGCTTGAGATTTAGCTCTATCTTACAAATTTTTAATTTCAGGTCGCAGGTATTGGTTCTGCAGTTGTTTTATTTATAAAAAGGAGTAGATAAGGATTTCAGAACTCAAATAAATACTCGAAAAGGGCGCCATCTGATTATGAAATTTAATGACATTAATTAAGCCAGAAAAAAATATTGAATTCACTAATAAGAAAATGAATTCAACATGCCAGGTTTTGAACAAAAAAATTTGGTTATATTTATTAATTTTAAACTAAAAGAAATGAATAAAACATTCATAATTATATGGTTCCATTTAGCTCACTTGGTAGAGACTTGAAAACATATTTATTGGATAGTAAAAATAAATAAAAAATCAAATACAAATATAATCAAAGAACATTAGCAACATAAGTTTATTAAACTTAAATTAGTCATTCACTATTTAATTTTCAAATTATTCAAAATTTATTGAACATAAAATGATTCAGAAATTTATCAAAATTTATTTACCATAAAGTTATTTAACTTTTATTGAACATAAATTGTTCGGAAATTTGTTTTGATCAAGATTTATTAAATATGAAATCATTTGGATTTTATTAAACATAAATTTGTTAAAGTATTGCGGAATTGAATTTATTTAACTCCAAGATATTTAAATTTTACAGAAGTTAACATACTAAAATTAAATCCTATTAGACAGCTCTCTTTTTATAGAAAACTGTAAAATTCAACTATCCAAATAATCCGTAAACACAAACAAGATTACAGAAAAATAGATATTTCTTAAATTACAATACCTTGATCCTATGGATCGAATTCCAATTAAACCATTAATTACTTTCTTCACAAAAAATCATTACTCTTGAATGATAGAAACTGGAAACGCCTTTCACTGGAAGACCGTTGTTGATCATTAATGGTGATGAATTATTATTTGAATGCAGCAGGTCCAAAGAAAATTGTTTTCATTTCGAGTTCAGTTCAATCACACAAAACGTTGAAATAATCCATATGATTTAACCAACAATCTTTGTTAAAACACAGTTTAAACAATTCTGTTTTTGTTATAACTTTATTTATAATTTGCACACGATAAATAACGGTAATGTCTTTAAAAGCTTAAACGAATTTAAACACAATTAGCACTTGCTAATTTAAATACTTCCAATAGAATAGATAATTGTTTATGTTTATCTACATGTAGAACGGGAATTTATTAGTTAAATTATGAGTCCGTCTGCAAATAAACTATAGTCCCAAATAAGAACGCATTTGGAGTTTTTTTAATGACAATGACTCCGTAACATTTTATAAAAACCACTAGATTTTTAATAACAAAACTGCACTAATTTTAAAACGAGAACTGTAGAAATAATTGTTTTAATGGCCCATTACAATAGAACAAGCCACATATCACTATCAACTGTACTGTATATTCAAGTTTTTCAAAAGAATTATCCAAAACTGAACTATATCGAAAACTCGCTACACGACAAGTGTCTCGGGCCAGCAGCTGAACGGAAGTCCACTTTAAAAAACTCAGGATTCTTACTTCCGCGTAGGAATACATTACCAGATGCAAAATCGAAATCAGCCAATAACGAGGTCTCACTTCAAGAACAAGTATTGATTTTTTCATAAAAGCTGAAGGTTGCATTATAATAGGCGAGTCGCGTGTTTTGGCTTAACCAATCAGAGCACAGCAACTCGAAAGCAAGTATTGATTTTTTCTCTAAAACTGCAAACGCCTCAAGTTATTATTTTTAAACACTTATATGAGTAACCAAAGAGATTTTTTTATAACTCTAAGATTTGAAACCAATCTTTTTTTAAAATAATTTTATAGGGTTGTTTATATCGAATGCTAACGCAAGTTTACACTTTAAAAGAACGTAAGTTTGCAGAACCTGACTAAAGATTTTTGTAAATATGTGGACGAAACCACAATTATTCAGAGCTGATAAAAATATACCGTTACAAGCTCAGTAATTCTCCGTTACTGGAAGTCTTAGATATTTATTTCTGATTATTTTTATCTTTTTATGTAGTTACCTATTTTTGTATCCACCTTAGCGACGTGTTTGTTTATATTTTAATTATATTACCTGTGATGACAGCTTAGCTGTCGAAACAATATTGTCAGGTTATATTTTAATAAATACTGTGAAACTTTTTACTAACCTTTATTTATTTCAACACTTGTTTAATGTCTATTTGACAGTTGTTATCAAAAGTTTCTGACATTTAAATAATCTTTAAGTATTTTACTTCTATTCACAGCACTAAACCCCACTTATTACAGTGTGTAAAATTATAAAAAAAACGTTTGATTCTGGTGTTTCCATTTTTTTGCCACGGTTTTACCTACAAATCTTTGGAAAAACTGGGGCGGTTTTATCATCTAGGGAAGCATGGGGAAGTTCTGAAGACACCATCTGATATATACTTACTACCTGGCAACACTGCTACCAGTATTAAAAACTAAATAGTACAAGAAGATTGAATTATATTGCTTCCAGATCTCTGATTACTCCTTATATTATTAAACAACACAGTAGTGTATAGAAACCTTTCATAACCAATCCACAGGGACGAACCTAAAGAGTTTTTTTGGATGGGGGGTAACCTTAAAATTGCCAACTTGTTACGATGAAAATACCAACTACTAGTAAGAAAAAAATCTTTATTTGTACCTAACATTATACGAAGCAAAATTAGTATTTTACACAAATCTTATTTTTATTTAAAACTCTCCAACGTGTATGCATGGCAATTAGATGAAATTTAAAAAAATAAATTGTTTTGGACTCATTTTCTTATCTTCTCATTTTTCTCAAATTGTGAAATTGCCAACTCTCGCTCAAAATTATCAACTTTGAGGAGGGATCTTTCCTTCCCATCCCCCCCCATGGGTTCGTACCTGCCAATCCAATAATATTATCAACAAACTGACTAGCAGAATTTGTGAATTTTAATTGGAAGGTCAAAAACATTCTTTTTATTAATTTACTTTTTCATGAATATAAATTGTTTGTACTAAACTTACAAAATCTTCCAGCTCAGTGCAACCCTTATGTTCTATTGGTGCTCCAGATCTATCGTAACAAATAGTATCTATTTGAAGTAGCAGTTTGAAATGATTCTTGTGTTATGCAACAACCATCTCAACTAATTTCTGATGGAATATTTTATAGAAAAGAAAATAAGATAAAAACATGAAGAAAGATAATTCATATAGAAAAGATACTTCAAGTATCCCCATCATTACAAATTAACTGTTTGTAGGTGATTGCCAATTTAACAAGCTATAATCGCCAACAAAGTAAAGGAACAAAGTTGTAATAAAACACGTACTTGTGAATTTATTTATATAAGGCAATGTTCAAGTTATATGTGCTTTCATGCTATTAAAAATTAAACAATCATATGTAATGTAAGCACTATACTAGTAGTAGTAGTAACAGTGGCGGCTCCTCATAAAGAGCCAAGGGGCCATGGCCCTACCATTACAAATTATGGCAACAATATCACAAATTAATCATTGACAAGTCTTAGTTTTTCAAAAACAAAACGAACAAAAATTTAGTAGAATGTTCCTCATTTATTGCTAAAACTACAGTGAAAATTTCAATCCGATTGACTAAGTCGTTTAAAAGTTATTGCAATTTAAAGTAACTGTAATTTTACATGTGATCTTATGGAGATTCGCTCACATAATAGAATAAAATCACTTCAATTACAGGAAAAAAGCTACCAAGCGTCCCAAATTTTCCAATTACGTAACTTGAACTCCATAGAACCGATTTTGCATAGTTTTATAAACATTCACTAAACGGTTGTTGAGAAAAGAAATATAAACAAACCGAAAATCTGGTTTTTATTTTTCCATATTATTTGTATATTTGTTATTTTCTATTTCAGTCAAAATTATTAGTAAAAATTCCTCTTTTTTTAAATAACATATTGTTTTTTAGCATTGTAACTATTAATTTACTACGTAAAACGAAGATATTCATGAATTTCTAATTTCCCGTACTGTTACCTCCGAGTGCCGGGCCAGTTCTATCTGGCCCGGCACAATGCAGACGGGCGTCTGGAAGCAAGCGGAAACGATCAGAAATACGCGCGATTTCCAACACGTTCGGGCCAAGCATGTGACGGCACGGCGTTCGTATTTCTTGCCAGTGTTATTACTGTTATTAGTTTTGCGGGGTGCATGCGTTTACGTTTCGTTGACAGTTGTAGTTTTTAAACTTTCATGTACTGTTTTTACTGTATCGAGTTATTGTGTTCTTGAGTGTATTTTTTTGTGTTACCAAAAATGAACAGCATCAGACCAGATGGAATTTTTATTCTCGAGGAAGTTAACACTGTTTATGAATACAGAAAAGAACTGATAGATGTCATGGAAACATTAGAAAACAGTGAACATATTAAGTTTGATTCCACAATTGAACAAGCTGGTGCCTACAAACTTCGACTGCAGAACAAAGACTTTATTTTTTGGTTAACAGTTTTTCATAAAATAATGCCACATGTGGAAATAATCTTTAAACAATTTCAGAAAAAAAATACCGACTCAGTTAAAGTTAAACAAGATTTACAACATTTTGAAAATGAAATTCAAAAAATACGAGATCAAATGGACCAGATCATTGAAAATATTGATTTAGAGTTTTCATTCAATGAAACACTTCCCCGAAAGAAATCTCGCACTCTTGTACCGTTTTCGTTAGAGAAAAAAAGAGAAGCAATTGAAATATGCGATGTTATTATACAACAAATAAGAACTAGATTTAGTTTTACTGGGCATCTGTTAGCAACAAATTTATTTTTATTAGAAAAGTTTGGAGATTACGGCAAAAAATTTCCCGAAAAACATTTTTTCAAGTAGTCGGTGGTTATTTTTTTTGGAAAACATAGGTTAAAAACTGAACTTCAGATTATTTACGAAAAAGAAGAACTGCAGTGTGTTTCAGGGACTTTTTCTCTTTTATCATTGATTTCGCAAGAAGAAATGAGTGATACTTTTCAAGAAACGCGTAAACTTTTGGAAGTATTAATAACAACGCCAATGTCAACGGCCGAAGCAGAAAGATGTTTCTCGATGTTAAAGCGAATCAAGACATTTCTACGAAATTCGATGAAAGAAGAGTGATTAAGTGCATTAGGAATGCTATCGGAAGAAAAAGCTTTCATAAATAATATTGAAAATTTCAATCAACAAATTATTGGCCGATTTGCAAATCGAAAATAACGGAGAATGGACTTTAATTATAGTGCCACGTAACTTTTTATTTAAAACTTTAGGTATTTGGCATACGTAACAGTTTTAGTTTATAAGTTTTTAATACTTTAACATTCATGTTTTTGTGTGCGTGCTATTTAAAACTGAATTTGTGCAATTCCGACTAAAATACAAAACTACCTGCCACCTAACTTCAGACTTTGGTGAGTTTAATGAAATTTTACTTTTAATTGAAAAGGGGTGGGGAATATTAGGACGTTGGGCCGAGGTTGGCCCTACCACTCAACATTGGCACGAGCCGCCACTGAGTAGTAATATATATTTTGCAACAATCCGCTACAAAACAAATACATAAATAAATCTCCCTAGAAATATACCAATAAAATACATAAAATAACAATAGCAAATAATATCACTATAAAGGTGTGCTTACTAATGGAAATGAAAAAGCATTTGAGATTTGAGTGTAATATTTGTAATTATAAATGCTCGACAAAAGGAAATTTGCAAACACACTTGGTCACTCATAGTGATGATAAACCATTTGAATGTAATATCTGTAACCATAAATGCTCACTAAAACAAAGTTTAAAACGGCACCTGCTTACACATAGTGGTGATAAACCATTTGGATGTGATATTTGTAATTATAAGTGCTTACAAAAACAAAATTTGAAACAGCACATGCTTAGTCATGGTGGTGATAAACCATTTCAATGTAATATTTGTAATTATAAAAGCTCACGAAAACAAAATTTGAACCGGCACATGCTTAATCATAGTGATGATAAACCATTTCGATGTAACATTTGCAATTATAAATGCTCAGAACAACAAAAATTGAAACGTCACCTGCTCACTCATAGTGGAGAGAAACCATTTAGATGTAATATTTGTAATTATAAATGCTCACTAAAACAAGGTTTAAAACGGCACCTGTTCACTCATAGTGGTGATAAACCATTTGGATGTAATATTTGTAATTATAAATGCTCACAAAAAGGAACTTTGAAACAGCACCTGCTCACTCATAGTGGTGATAAACCATTTAGATGTAATATTTGTAAATATCAATGCTCACAACGAGAACGTTTGCAACAGCACCTACTCACTCATAGTGGTGATAAACCATTTCAATGTAATATTTGTAATTACAAATGTTCACTAAAAAAAAATATGAAGTGGCACCTGCTCACTCATTGTGATGGTAAACCATTTAGATGTAATATTTGTAAATATAAATGCTCACAACAAGAAAGTTTGCAAAAACACCTGCTGACTCATAGTTGCGAGAAACCATTTGGATGTAACATTTGTAATTATGAATGCTCACGAAAAGAAAGTTTGAAACAACACCTGCTCATTCATAGTGGTGAGAAACCATTTGCATGTAATGTTTGTGATTATAAGTGCTCACAAAAACAATATTTGAAACGGCACCTGCTCACACATAGTGATGATAAACCATTTGGATGTAATATATGTAATTATAAATGCTCACAAAAAGGAAACTTGCGAAAGCATGTGTACAGTGTACACCAGGATGCATCGACTACTTTACAAAAAATATTATTTTAGAAATTTAAAAGCAGCGGGTGCTGAAAACTTGTGTTTTGGATTCATAAATAAATGTTGGATCGAAATCTCGGACCAAAATATTAATACGTAGGGGTAGCGGGTTTAGGTTAAGGGTCAAAAATGTACAATTTTTTCATTTTTGTAAGTTTACCGGGAAACAAGTAAATTTTATCCAAAAATATTGTTAATCAATATTATAGCCAATACGATTTACTATAAAAAGTGTTTTACAAAAAACTGCGATGTCCAAGTTTTTGTGTTGAAACTTATCTTTCGTGATTTTTATGTTCTTCTTATTTTAACTACATAGAAATTATTTTTTCAGAGGAATATCTTATTGCAAAGCCTGAAACGTATTGCGCTTTGCAGTGCGCAGTGGCAGACAAATTAGATTTCTATTTCGCAGCCACACACAGTTGCTGCTTGCGAATGTAGTCTGTAGCATGTGTTTGTAATATTCTGAAGTGTATCCTGTAATTAATGTCTGTGCTGTATGAATATGTCCCGAAATTCAGTAAAAATTACCAGAAGTGTGGTTCATAATGATGTCTTTGGAACACCTAAAGATTTAAGTGGATTAGTCCTACCAACGTTAAGCGATGTCATGAAGTGCTTCTTGTTTGAACAAAACAAATAATTTGAGATAAACAAATCAATTAAGAGAAAAAGTGTTGTGAAAATAGTGGCTGAAAAAGTTAAGTTGATAATTATTATCAAAAATATAAAACTGTGATGAAAACCAATAAAAATGAAAATAAAATGCAATATTTCAAATAAAACTGACAAACCTAAAAAGCAAAAACGAGAAGCTTTTTGATGTTGCAGCTTGCAAATGTTTCTTGTTTGAAAGTTGTGATTGTGGTACCGCTAAAAAGGTTCCCTATAAAGAGCGACAGTACTTGCAAGACCAAAGATCTTTCAGGAAAATGGCTATTGGAAACGTTGATAAAGTTAGGTCGTCCATTCTGCAAAAAAGGCAGGAAAGGAAGGAAACAGAAGCAGCTCGACTAGCAAGACTAAGAACAAGTTCACCTCCAAAATCAAAACTTTTAAGTAATCAAACTAAAGTAAAACCTACCAGCACCATTACTAGTGCCCAAAGTATCCTATCGTCTCCTGTTAAAGATGCAACTAGTTCCAAAACTGTATCTCTTCGTAATAAGTACAGTCGCAACGATGTTCCAGTTCCGGTCCTGGCTCAAACTTTGGACAGATATGGAATTTCGGATAGGGCAGGAGCACTAATTGCTTCTTCAGTGCTTCAAGAATTTGGATTGATAGATGAATCAGACACAACTAATATAATTGATAAGAGCAAAATTAGAAGAGCTAGAAATAAGAAGAGCGCTAAATTAAGACCATGTGGCACTACGACTTCATTGAGAGGACTTTGATGGTCGCAAAGACAAAACCACAGTAGATAATCGACGACAAACAACAACCGCAGAACACATTGTGTTAATTGGAGAGCCCGGTTCATCGTACTTAGGACATGTTACTCCTACTACAGGATCAGCTGCAAACATTGTCAATTCTATTGTCGAATTTCTTGACCATTTGGTCATATCAAGTACCTTGGAAGCCATTGGATGTGACGGAACCACAACAAATACCGGCAGTAAAGGTGGCATTGTCGTACTTCTACAAAAATATTTAAAGAAACCACTTCAATGGTTCATTTGCCAGCTGCATGCCAATGCACTTCCACTAAGGCATTTGATCGAGCATCTTGATGGAAATACAACTGGACCTAGAGCATTCTCAGGAATACTAGGAAAATCATTGATTAAATGTGAGAAAATGTCAGTAATTAAATTTGAGATTATTGATTCTGAAATTCCTGTTATCCTGAAGCAAGATTTAAGCACCGACCAGTTATATCTTTATGAAATGTGCCAAGCAATAACAAGAGGAACTGTTTCACATAGTCTTTCAATGAGATGTCCTGGCAAGATGGTACACTCACGATGGCTGACAACAGCAAATAGAGTTCTCCGTTTATACGTTTCTTCTCCTTTGCCGTCACCAAACTTGATTATATTGGCGAAGTATGTTATGAAAGTTTATGCGCCCATGTGGTTTTGTATTAAAAGTCAACCATCGTGTTTGTATGAAGGTTAGGTCTAAAGTCAATCACACTTTAAGGAAGTTTATGGTTTATTGGTGATGGTAGTCTCGGTCAGTTAAACTTGAATGCTAACGACTACTTTGAAATGGCTGATTGGCAAAGAATTAGCTACAATGAACCACCAATAACAGCGACATTACCAGAAGAAGAATTTAATGAAATTATAGATAATTCGGAATCATCTGCGTTAGCTGAAATACAACAACTTCCAAATCACACACAAGCAGTAGAAAGGGGTGTAGAACTTGTGACCGAGGTGTCTTCTCTTGTATGTGGTTCAGAAAAAAGAGATGGTGTAATCAGAAGCAAAATTAGATCGCGCGATGAGATCCCAAAATTCAATACCAAAAAAGTTTACTACAAAAAAGGTTAACCTTGAATTCTTTTTTTATGCTTTCGTATTGTATTAATTTAAATAAAATTACTAAAAATAAAGTGTTAATAGCATTAAATGAATATGTTTGATTTCCACTATTTACAATTTTGTACCAAAGATTTACTTAAAAAAAGTAGCGAAAAAGTTGAAAAACATCAAAATATAAGAAAACTTGATTTTCAAGGTAAGTTTAATGAAGAAGGACCTAAAAACCGCAATTTTGTGTGAAGCACTCTTTTGTAGGAAATTATATGGGCTACAATATTGTTTCGCCTTATTTTTGAATAGCATTTGGCTGTTTGGCCTTTTAAGTTTGTAAAACCAGAAAAATTGCCGAATTTTGGCACTTGTTTCAAACCCGCTACCCCTAAATCTTAATATTTTGATCTAAGATTTTAATTATATCTTTATTAACCCATGCCACAAGTTTTCTGCAACCGCCATATTTAAATTTCTAAAAAAAAATTTTCGGTGCACCCTAGTGTACACTCATAGTGGTGAGAAGTAGTGATGGGATCTCTACGGGATACTACCCGGGTGTCACGACACTCAAGAGTCACAACATTTTGCCACATGAAGTGTTGACTGTTCGCGACACTTTAATGACATTTCGCATTTACACACATATAATCTAATCGAAATGAGAAGCAGTCAAGATTCATACCTAGATAAATCGTAACCTATGTATTAAAAAACAATTATATGAGTAAATTCTATTATGGTTATATATTATTATGCATTAGTACATTAAGACATTAAATTATTTATCAAAGCAAATATTATGAAATTTAAAATAAAAGAAACAAATTCTATAAATAACATGTAATTTTATTCATTGTATTTATTATAAAAAATATGTAAAAATATAACTTCGCTGACGACGTTGGAGTTTAGTCAAGAACGTTGTTTATGTTATATAATATTGTCTACAAGAGAAAAAATCCCTCACAACTCACCTACATTTTAAAAAACAAGTCAAAATGTACTTTATTGAAAATCGGCATTACTTTATAAGTATTTTGGATTAAGCTTAGTACTGATTACAATGGTGCGGTGAGTGGTGAACATTGGGTGTACACATATGCACACACGCGTCAGTTGTTATATCAGTTATTTACTCCAGAAGTGAGAAATTAGGGACGTTAAATAAAATTACATTTTCATTCGGAAGGATGAAGCATAATTAACATTAATTTATTATACGTGTATTACTTTTATGTATAATATTTTAAATTTTTTATACCGAATTTCATTTGTGTTCTTAAGCATAATCAATCAAATACCTGTCTTTATTTGTTTTGTAGATTTTATTTGTTTAATAATGCACTCAGACAAAAAAAGTTTGCAAAAAGTTGAAATGGCATACAACTTCTTACCTTGTAAAAGTTTTATATATTATATTGCTTTACAAATATGTCGTAGTGAATAACATATTCCCACTTCATTGAAACTCTCAGGTTTGGGTCGCTGATGTAGACTATTCTTATTATTTAAATAAATGCTGGTTGTTAACAAATAGAATTGCACTAATATAAAATAAAAATACACGAATAAAATGTACAGAATAAAGAGCACAAGTTTTTTTTATTTATTAAATCTTAATTAAACACATAAATGAAATAAGAAGAATAAATTTGATAACCAAATGAATTTTGACGAAATTCAAAAATAATCTATGTCAGTATAAGTTTATATGAAAAATATGCTCGATCTTTTGGGCTCTATTCCACTCACCAGCAGCAGCATCTCTTCCCTGGGCAAAGCTTTAGGTCTTATGTTGTAGTACTTTTTGTAGTTGAACACGCTTCTTTTCGAAGGTTATTGAAATCGCGGAGACACGTATTTATTTCTTAATGAGAATATATTGCATTATATACGTAGAATTATAATTTTCTACATGCTGATCAATGTTATTAGTTATCATTTTAAGAAACTAACTTTTAAGAAATGGACTGTTTTACCAATAATTTTTTTACAAAATGCTGAAAGGAAGTGTATTATTTTTTTATACTTTGCATTAGCAATATGGGTTTGATCACTTATAATTAAAATTTAAAAAAATATTTCCTTAAACGATACTGTTTTTTTAAGCTAATTAAATCCGTTTTTATATTGTGAAGCAAAAAAATTTTATTAAAATAATAACGGTGTCAATGCTCATGAGTTCTGTAAGGCTGCTGAGTTTTCATCAATTGATGTTTTTGAAATAAAGCCAAACTTCATCAAAAGTATTATTGGAAAAGTAAGATTGCTAAAGATTTTTCTAGTCGATATATAAAGCTTCAGTACACTTCGCCGTGCAGACGGATGGGCACATTAAGCAGTCTGTCCCAACAATACCTATCACACAAACACCTACCTGTGGTTGTCGGTAAGAATAGCACCACCCTTTATCACTTACAAGTATATATTCATACTTCAGTGGTTTGGCAATTTTAATTACAGTTAACATTTATACATAATATTATTAATTTGTTTAATTTGGTTGTCAGTCACGGACAAAAATGTGCTTAACTGTTAAGTAAATACATCTACAAATTTGATTAGTTGTTTTTCTGAGAGGTTAATAGTTGTAGAAAGTTTTGGTGTACCCGATGAAATACTGAAAAGTGAAGCAAAAGTCAATTTACAAAAAACAATTTTCAAATTTGGTTCAAAAACTGTTGGTCCTAGAACATAGAAATTTGTAATAAAGCACAAGTTGATTCCCTATCACAAAACACACAAGTCATTAGTTTTGAAGGACATTTTAATATGAAAATAACGTCAGAAGCTTTTTAGTTGCTGGACGGCTGCATATAACTGTTCCATTACAAATATTTACAAATACTGGTAAAATTATAACAAATACGTAAACAAATGCTTGTGAAGAATTTAATTTATTTTTTATTAAAAAGAGATAAGTCGGTATTATATCAGCATTCAAAATATGCTCCGCAAGTCAATATGTCGCGCGTTTGGGCTTTGAGCAACTAAACAGCATCTGGTATAATATTGTCCATCAAAATCAATTAATTATGGTTATTTAAATGGCATAGGTACATTTGATTTTCCGATATATTAGAATTTGTACTCCATACTGTTGCTGAGATAGATTTGTTTGTATTAGCTAAAAAAAGTCATTGCAATTTGTGATAATTTGGATGTAATTTGTGGCATGTGTAATTTATGTAATTTTTATGTAATATTGCTTAGGAGACGCACACAAAATATGCTGAGTTAGTAAAACATCTATTTTTTCATATTTCATCTTATTTTTTTCTACTTGTATATGTAAACTAAAGTACGATCAAGAACGAACAGTGCATCTAGTTTATAAGTTAGATGGACAATTAATAGTAAAGAACGCCTACACTTAGCAGTCACCTGACTGCTTTCTTACATTCTTATAATGTCTTTTTGTTAAAAGTTTCGTGGCAAAGCTTATGATAATGTAACATTCTTTCAAAAATAAAATTGGTTTAACAGAATCTTTGACTGTTCTTTCATTTTCTATAATAAGTTCCCAACTTAGAGATCTTCAAGGCATGTAAGACTTAGTTTTTAAATAAAGAGCTGAGTGTTCATAATCATGCAGTGAAAGTCAAATGGTATTTTTTCCCCATCTTAACAAATAAATGGTATTAAATGAGGAATCCACTAATGTTAGAGCCTGGGGTAGGTACAAAGTAATTGGCTTTCCTTTATTAACAAAATCTTTTGATATGAAAATGTAGACAATTACAAAGACGAGGACCGATATAAATAAAAGCCTTCTGCCCTATTGCATTTCGAGTCCTTAGGAACAGATACCGAAGCTGATGTTTATGCTCGTGTTTCTGGTTGGTGCTGCAAATTTTGTAAGTAGTTCTTTATTTTGAAATAGATACATATAATAATATTTTTGCTAATGCCATCCCAACCGATAATGCCACATTACAAGAGGGATTCTACAAGTGCGAAATAAAGCACTTTCAGTTAGTCTAAGGTAAGTATATGTCTGAACTGTCTTTTCTCTATATTTAAAATTAATAAATCTACATTAAAGCATTTTGTAATTGTTTTCATTACATCTTCCAACCAGGATCAGAGACATACAATATAACAATATCATATCTTGCGAAGAATATGATATTTCTATCCATATTCAAGGTGAGTAGTGAATTCAAACATATAAAAAACAGAATGGGACCTAACACCGTATCCTGAGGCACACCAAATAATATTTGTTTTTAAATCACTTATTTCATTGCCTATCTTGACTGTCTGTTCTCGGTGGTTCGAATAACTTCTGAAGAGATCAAGCGCGATATCTATTCGCATGCACTACAGTGAGTGAATGAGTGGGTTACGATGTATTGTTCCTAGAATTAATTAATGTTAACTTTAAATGTTTAAGAATAACGCTTTTCTTTTTCATGTTCTTCGGTTGATTTTACCTACAATAATTCATTATTCTACTTAACGAAGGTATTTTACATATTCTTTAGATGAAAACTGATGTGTCTCCTCCAAGCAACAAACAATTACTCAAGCGGGCCGCTGGCTAGCACATGCGTACTTTAAAAATATGAATAAAAAATATAGAAGGACAAATTGTATTAATGTATTTTTTCTAAATTACGATAAAAGAAACACAAAATATATTCATACGAATATTTATTAAATTATGTTTTTAGTGGATATATAAGAGTGTAATAATTTTACTTCCTAATCAAGTAATCATAAGCATAATCACAAAAACAACTACTAATCAGCACAAGAAGTACACAATGCGCAGGTGGAACTTGGAGCAAAAATAGAATGGTCCATCTAGATACATCTATTTTATCTAATTCTTTTGTCTATTTCTCTTTTGTAAAAATATTTTTCAAAAATATTTATACTGCACTAATTTGAATAGTATTGCAACGTAAATAAACTAATTTGAACAAATCTACTTGTAAATTGTTTCAGAATTTTAAAAATCAAGTAATTAATGACAATTAGTGGCATATAATAAATACATGCTTTTCTAATCATCTTTGTACATCACTTTGGCATGTAAAAAGAATGTAAAGAAACCGGACATTTCATCTGTATGGTACGCGAAGATGACATCATTTTCACGTACACTGCCGCTGATTTGAAAGTGCACGACTCTTTAATCTTTACTAGGTGCCAACTGCTTACCCTAATGGGTAAGCTTTAGTAACTTGTTGCTTTTGTTGAAATACGAAAAAAGAATTCAAGCTCGGATCCTCACCTCTCTTACATCGCGTAGTTCAATAGGGTTTGGGTTATCCAGCGCTAGGTAGCGCTGGCTGTCTCGCAGAATACCGAGACACATGAATGAAAACACAATGCTTGTACTTAATAATTTAAGGATATGTAATATTCCAAAATTCCATCGTGTAGGTCAGGACTTCATGGGCTATGTGTTCATAACGGCTGCAGTGGAATGAAATGTTTTTTCTTATTTTCAAGTGCTTGTTTAAAATAATTTATTTATCAGCTTAGATAAGTTATAGAAAATATAGCCGAAGTAAGTTGGGTCTATCATGCAGTTTCAAATGAGCAGCCTGTAGTTTTTTTTTTCCTTGAAATTCTGGGAATGTATAATGTGGGGCTTGCGAAAGTTAGGTAATCTTTATGTAATACCACTACTTGGGCTATTATCCGTAATTGTTAAGTTTACTCAGCAAAAGTTCGTGATTCACCGTGTCGAAAGCCTTCGCTAAAAAACAAAAACTCCCAGCCATGGCTTTTTATTACCAATAGCCTTGTATAATAGTTAATATGACTGCTGTTATTGCTGAAGTAAGTACTATTATAAGTTCAAGTATTTGGTGCTCGGTAATTCGAAGCACTTAAGCTCACTGCTTGATCTTTTATAATTCAAGCACTTTGCCTAATTCTGCACTGGAGTCGTGTTATGTTAAAGAGAAAGGTATAAATTAAATGCATTCAAATCTCCCGCCATATGTCTCATCTTGTCATCATTATTATTTAATTTAAAAAAATCCTTCCGGAAAGAAAGTAACTACTTGTAGAAACCGTAGAGAAGGGGAAAATAGTGACATTTGTACATAACCTGTCCAAATTTTCACTGTTTTCAAACATACATAATCAAAAATGAATTTAATTTTCGTGGTTTTTCTGTTAATAACGTCATGTTTTCATTGTATTCAATGTACGCATTTAAAAGGCACGTTTAAAAGCAACGAGTTCTTCAAATTTTTAGTAAAATTTGGCTTTCAAAAAACAGATAGACACCAAAGGGAATCCACCCATGGTTATATTTTTGGAAATATCACGTCTAAACAGGAGTTCTCTGTTCCAATTACATTTGCAGTATTAGATAGGTCGTACTTTTTAGAATATTATCAGAACCGTTTGGTTTACGACAAGAAGCAAGCCTGCAAACGTATGTTTCATAAGTTGAAAGACAAAGCATTTCATCGTAAATGTGGTAGGAATGGAAACGATTATTTAAGGAAGGTACCATGTCCGAAAGGTAAACTTTGTCCAGATGAAGATACGCCATGGAATGTAATCAAAGCGCATCAATTTACATATATAATACAAGATATAATACAGCCTTCGTAAGTTATAGTAGAATTAGAATTGATTGTAATATTAACTTTATTTCTTAATGTGAAGGTTTTGGTATATTTCAATGGTGGCATGTTATCGAAATGAAAGTACTTGTGAATGGCAGCATTATGAACCGAACAGTTATTACGAAATTGATTACGATATATGGTTAGTAAATGGTAACCCTAATACTTCGTCCTACAATGCATTAACATATCAGTTTTCATTTGACCGGCAAAACACATTAGAATTATACTTGCTGTTTTGGTTGTGTTATATGGTGTTGGTTCCACTACAATGTTACGCCGTCAGAATACAGAAGCACCCTGTTACAAGATTGTTTACTGCTAGTTTATTGTTGGATTTTGTCGCTTTGTGTCTGATACTTATACATACATTAAAATTTGCTTTGGATGGAGTTGGATTCCCTAAACTTAGTATGATGGGAGATATACTTGATATATTGTCGAGGGTATGTATTTTTTACTAGAGTATGGTTTATAAGCTAACCGAATGCTACCGAAGTACTGGTTCATAGGTCCATAAACTACAAAATTAACTGTGATTCACGGACCACAATTAGAATATCTTTACTACAATAACTGCCGAGGTTATCATAAGATTATTTTTACAGTTGATAGTATCCAAATTGCGAGTCACTAAACAGAAAATAATATTAAACTTTTAAAGATTATACCTGTGTTAAATTTGACCTGTCACTTGTTAATATAATCTTTCGCCTGCATTTCATCCATAAATCTACCAATTATGAACCATAAATAAATGCTTTGCATTTGCACGCATTGACTTATGGATCATAAGTTATGGATCAGATTCGTTTTCAACACATCAAAAAACATACGGTATGGTACCTCACCTTTCAACTACAAAACTTGTTTGTTTGTGGACCTGTGTTATCACGAAATTCATAAAAGTGCCAATAACTCAAAAACTAACAATTTTTTACTAAGCTCATAGTTTGATATTCTGGTCCGTCACGAGCTGGCCTATCAGCCCTACAAGGGATGACGTTGACTTTTGGAACACCCTGTATAATTTCAATATATAATTATGTTATATATTATTATCATTTTATAAACATTTAGTAATAGTACTTGGTATTTAACTATTATTTGACATAATCACGTATATGGCTGGTTAATCCCTGGATTAGTAATCACCAAGCCCAACCAACTGGGTGCTGAATGGGTAGTTAATTGCACAATTTCGTGTAGTCGAATGTATAGGTATAAAATTACGGTAGGTTACGGTACGGTTAGGTATACACGCGACTACACGAAATTGTGTGCTTAACTACCCATTCAGCAACCATGTGGTTGCCCTTGGTAATCACTAATCCATGATGATTAGGGTTTTAATCAATCCCAAGCAAATATTTAAAAAATCTAAACCCTAATAAAAAAAAATTTGAAAAAGTTCGTAATCCTAAAAAATATTTTTAAAAATTGTGTTCCTAATCCCAAAAAATATTTTGTAAGAATCTAAATCTTTTATCTCTTAATCCTAAAAATATTTTTAAAACTATAATTCCTTATCCCACAAAGTACTATTTTGAAAAAGAATCTTTTATCTGTAGTCCCAAAAAATGTTTTGAAAAATTCTAATCTTTTCTCTCTAATCTCAAAGAATATTTTTAAAAATTCAATCTCTAATCCCAAAAAAAAGGTTTTTAAAATTTAATCCCTAATCTTGTGAAAACTTGTGAGACTTTTAATTGATGTTTTTATTTGTTTTCATAACTAGAAGTTGCACAAAGTAAGGCTGGAGACAATAAACCCTTTTATCTATAACCCCAAAAATATTTTTTAGTATTCAATTCCTTAAAAATCTGATCTTTTATCTGTAATCCCAAAAAATATTTTTTTTAAACTCCATTTCCTAATCCCAAAAGATGTTTTTAAAAATTCAATTCTTAATCCCAAAGAATCCTGTTTTTAAACATTCAATCTCTAATCCCAGAAATATTTTTAAAATTTAATCCCTTATTATTTTTAAAAATTCAGTTCTTAAATCCCAAATCAATATTTTCTATAAATCTAATCTTTTATCTCTAACCCCAAAAATATTTAAAAAAATTACATTCCTTTTTGCACAATGCATTTTGAAAAAATCTAATCTTTTATCTGTAATCCCAATTTTTTTTAAATTCAATCCTTAATCTCAAAAAATGTTTTGAAAATATCTGATCTTTTATTTCTAATCCCATATTATATAAGACTTTGTTGAGGAAATAACGAACGTTAAAATATCGAAGTTTGTTATAATATTGAAATTCGTAATTTTTGTATTCTGTAAGAAAAATTTGTACGAAAATCGTTATCACACAATCGATATTTTAACGAAAGCTTCTGAGGTATCGTTACGAGAGAGTTGAATGTTACAATTTCAACACGGTTCAATTAGAAATTGGATTTTAAATTAAATTTCAGAAAAATGATTGGCGTATGTATAAAACTTTAAATCAGTTTATGTGTAAAACTTGTTATGCAATGCTAGAATATTCTTATTTTTTATTTTACTGTAAATGTTTTTAAAATACTGACAAAGAAAAAACGAGAATTTGAACAGGAATGATTTCTGAATTACGATCTGGCCTGAAACTTGCAACTTCCGTTTTTTTGGCAAAGTTTAACTTATGTATTTTAAAACAGTTTTTTGTTTACTTTTTGCAGTTCTTTGACAAAAACATGGAAAAATCCTTGTAATTTTTATTCGTGGTTTGGTACCTTTAAGGGTACAGGTTTCTATAGTACAGTGAAGTCTCGCTAATTCGGACTAATTAAAACAGGGGTAATTCGAATCATCGCGGTTTTCGGATTACCGCGTTTGTAGAGTTACAATGTTTTATTTGTAAATAAATGCATTTAAAACATTCTGCAAAACATTTATTTAAAAAGAACTACAAAAATATTTACGCAAAAACTGTTTTAAAAACACAAGAAATAATATTCTGCATTAATATATCGTTAACCAAAAAAGGCGGTGACTTTTAACTTGTTTCCTGTTTTTTGAACTTAATACGTTAGATAGATTTTTCTTTTAAATCTTCCGGTATCACAGTTGTTTCAAATTTTCTACTACCCATTGCAAAGCCACCGCTTTGCAACTATTTCTTTAAGGGCTTCACTGAGTGTGAATCATTGAACAGCTTTTCTTCAGCGATTTTTAACACACACAAATTGTCTTTTTAAAATTAAGTATCCAATCTTTACTCGCCCTAACGTCATCGTTTTGAAACCATCTTTAAAAAAGTCACAGTAGCCTGCAGAGTAGACGAATCAGTGGAACCATAGCGTACGAGTGTGATAGCGCATACGTTGCATCGCGACTGCTTCCACTGTTTCGTATGCACCGCACGCTGCTGGATAATGATGCTTTGCCTTTTCGTCTAAAATTTCGGAGGTCATCGGTTACATAATATCAAAAACCATCCAAACAACTTTTCTTCCATCTCCGGATATTCCGCAGGTTTTAAAGTTTTTTTTAACGTTGTTATATGATCCTTCAGATTTTGTAACAAATCTGGAAATGTTTAATATTTAAAGTTACAATGCGGTTTTTAAACATTTAACAATTTTTAAATTTACCAGAAAATCTTTTTATGTATGGCGGAGATACATAAAGTCGTAATTCGTAAAAGAAGTATCAATTCTTTTTTAACTTATAAACCTTTGTAACTAATATGAATTGTGAAGTTGCAATGTAACCACTTCTAAAAAATACGTAACTTTTTATGATAAGAATTTGCCAGACAAATTTATATAACGTAAACATAAATAAAATAAAATCATCTATTTTATCTACAACGGTAGTTTTGTATCAAATTACACATCTGAATATCCATTGCATTCGTTACTATAAACAAAACTTGAGGACTAAAAACAATTAATTTGAAAGTTCGGATTATCAAAACCTTTAAATCGGGATTACAATAAACCCAATATAAATAAAATGCTGGTCCGGATTATAGTGGTATTCGGATTATCGTAGATTCGGATCAACGAGGCTTCACTGTATTTAAATTTTTACCGTAAGCATTTCTAAAACCCGATAAAGTAAGGATTAGGGGTTTAAACATAAATTATTACATCTGACTTTTTTTTTTGTAATAACTGGAAACAAACTGTAAAGTTCTTTTTAAAATAATAACAAAAATACTGTTTAATTGTCTATTCATAAGAGAAATATTATTTATATACGCTAATTAACACACTATAATTATAAACTGTTTAACTAACTTAAATGATAGATATTTACTGCTTTAATGTTTTGTTGAACAAAAACAACCAACACACTTGACAACTAAATAAATAATTGTTTTTAATTGTGTACTTCTTGCAGTTTTTTCTCAATAAATCAAAAGTGGTTACAGATAGCAATAGGGACGTACATACAAAAAATGTTCGTCATTTAATTCTGCATCACAAAGGTACAAAATATACAGGGTATTCCATTTGAAAAAGTTGTGAGTTTTAGCTTTGAAGTTCTCTAAATTTACAACTTAATTTTGAACACCCTGTACATGATGGGTCCATTTTCTTTTAAAGAAGAGCACCCTACAAGCCCCTGCAACAAAATCCCTACTTAAATTCGTCTTCACAGTTGCGGCCATGAAAGCAGTAAACTGTTAAGTGGGATAATGTAAAACTCAATTTTCTTGAAAAAAAATTTATA
This sequence comes from Agrypnus murinus, assembly GCA_929113105.1. Classification (NCBI taxonomy): domain Eukaryota; kingdom Metazoa; phylum Arthropoda; class Insecta; order Coleoptera; family Elateridae; genus Agrypnus; species Agrypnus murinus. The sequence goes on from OV816027.1 coordinate 153,764,141, forward strand.
ACTTCTAACCCGGTCATTAGATGGCGCTAAGATTTTAGATATGAATAAACCTGCCAAAAGAGGTATTAAATATGCAAAAATATTTGGGGCATTCTACTTAAAAGAAATTACCATAAGCGTGCCACACTTTCTGCAACACCCTGTATATTTGAAAATAATTTCTCTAGATGCGCCTCTATCCACTGTTTACTGTCTATTAGAACGGTTTTTCTAGCTGTTACCGTTTAGGAGCTATCGGACTTCCCCACACTATTGCCCCACCTGGTATATTATTACAACAATTATTAAACATTTATTCACTAATATTCGACTATTAATAATTTACTCCAAGCATATTTTAATTCACCCATTGAATACTAACTAATCGCCGGGCCTATTGTGGCTGTAATATATACCCCCATGGAAGTGTGTAGAATACACTAGAAAGATCGGCGATGTTACGTCATACACGCGACCTGGCTCGAACATTGTAGATTCTTCCTAGTAGTAATGCATTAAGTTCGACAGAATTAATCATTCCATTTCGCATTTGCACGTAAGGCGTGAAGTTGCATGCTGCATATTTCCCTTGTAATTTTTAGGATAATAACACCAAAAAACAACTAATATGTCTTATATCATTGTTTTTTAAACAATTAATGCACGAAAACAATGACGAAATCGTCGAAGAGAAGATCTATTCATTATTAACTAGTTTGGATCATGTCCTAAATCCTCTGCTGTTGTCATAATAATACGTACATTTTGCATGCATCTAAATAAAGCTGCAATGAGTTTTGAAGAGAAAACCTGTTGTTTTCCTTGTCTCCGTTTTGGATTGCTACACCCAGGTATATCCATCATCTTCAACTTGTGGAACATTCGTTGATTCTTCATCACCGGATGACGTAAATTGCAACTGTAATTGTTTTTGTAATGCCAAAGAATATTTACTAAATTTATTTCTAATAAGTTAGAAATATATGTAAAATAATTAAATTACTAAAAATATTTTCAGTAATTGATTGTTGAGCCTTTTTCTTGCAGCATCTTTCTTCACGCTGGTAAAGAGTTTTCGTTTCTCTTTTTCCGATAAAGTGTAATCACTAGCACCCATTACTCCAATTCGCCCTTCTTTCCCCTGCTTCGACAGAAATATTTTGTCTTCTTCGTTGTTCATCATGTCCAAAGAATTTGCATGACTGATATCAAATAAATCATCCAACGATTCTTTAAATTCTTTTTCTCGTCGTATATGAATCGCAGTTCGTCGATTTAGTCTTATTTAGTGTTCTTCACTTCTGATAAAGTGAAGCTGACTTGTTAATATTATCTGCTGTATTTTTCACTGGAATTCGTGTATTTTGCCAAAAAGTTTCAACTTCTTTTAGAACTAGAGCCGCACTAGTGCGAAGATTCAAACCCACGTTTCGAAAATTATAAAAAAGCGCTCGTAAAACCTGACCGATACTCGGCAATTTTGCACCAACAATTTGTTGTTCGAAATAGTCTAATAAAGACAATTTATCACTTATTCTTGTTTCTATTGTTGCTCACTGTGACACAAGTTTTACTAAAGGACATGAAATCGGTTATGAAAGAAGAGGAACAGTCCCTCGGTTCAAACAGGAAAATTCCTATGGCTAGAGCCGTGCCCTCACCTAGACGGTGCATCGTGTAGTTCTGCTGCATATTGTAAAAATCTAAGTCTCGAATAAATTGTTTAAACTTTTAAGTGAATATTGTTATTAAAGGATGATACTTTTATATTATAACAATAACGTTCATACTTAAAATGTTAAATTAGAGATATATGTAGAATTACAGTAAAATTATTAAAATTTTCAAATTTCAAATCGATTGTGGCACCTCTTCCCATTGTCTAATTGAGTTTTCCTTCTGCAAGACTTATTTTTTTCCTAACTAGAACAAATCTAGAGGGTCGCATGCAAAAAACTCGATGGTCGAAAAATAAGGTCCACCCTAATGTATACATCATTACAAACAATTAACATAAATATACTAGAAGAATTTATCTTTAGCCTAAAGACACTGTTGTGTGTACTCGATATTCTGTCAACACTAAAAATGAAATCTGACAATATTAATTAAAAATAACAATAATTCTGAATGTTAGTAACTACCTTGAAAAATTAATATTATTCCTGCTTTGGATTACTTTAGTTTGAAATGAATAAATAAACCGAAACCTAGTTAGTAGGGTGGCCAGTGAACCGGCAAACCTTGCAAACCGGTAAAGAACCATAAATTAGTGATCAAAGTCAGGAGTGTCCAAGAGAATATTGGAAGCAGTAACATTTTATTTTTTAAAGTTGATATTACTATTGAACAGCTGTTCTTAAAACGTCAAACTTATTTACTCTGTAAATTTGAAAAACAAATAACAAATCTTCCTTAACAAATTTTATTTAAAAACTAACTGTTATTATTTTTTAAATGAAGGAGCGGATTTATCATTAAGCTAAATGAGCTAAGCTCGTGGCCTCAGATTATTCAAAAATTGAAGAGTCAGCCATAACAACGTGGTACGAAACATTTTGCTGATATGAGGTATTGCTGTAAAAACAACGTTAGTATATTCCTATTGGAAGGTGTTAGTGTCCTAGAGCTATAAAATATTCTTAAACACACTCCCAGAATGCTGGTTTTGAAAGTGTGAATTTGTAATATGCCATGTAACAACAGTGTAGGCTTGTTGTCAGTTCATGTTGCTGTTCAAATTCGCTTGTTACATACAACGTTGTTACGGCCGACCCTTGAGTTACTAATACGGCATTACAGATTTGCTAAATTACAATGGAAAAAAATGGTTATATGTTTATGTAATGAGTAAAACATGTTATACCAATTTTTAGCATTTTTAATAATAAATATTTTACTCCTTTCTCAAGTTATTTTTTATTAAAATATGAATAAGAAGAAAATAGAATAAAGAATAAAAATATGAAATCTTATCAAAACGTAATTGTTATTGGTAATATCTAATATGTCAGGGGGCCTCAAACAAATTTTAGTATGGGACCTCGGAAATGGTAAATCTGCCCCTGTTTAAATGATGAAAAAAATAACACAAATAGAAAAAATAATATAAAGTATTCGTTTCATAAGACATTTCAGTGCACTTGTCCTTTAGAAAACTCCAAAACTCCTCGTGTCCAAAAGAGATTTACTTGAATACTGAAACAGTAACCATTTATTTTTTAAAGTTGATATCATTGTTTGAACAACTGTTCTTAAAATGTCAAACTTATTTACTCAAATTTAAAAAACAAATGCAGAACTAAGATTTTTCAGTGTTGCTAACTGTTAAATTAGGTAACAAAGTATCCCCAAAGTAATTAACAAATTTTGTTTAATACTAAATTATTTTCTTAAAACAATTATTAGAAATAAATGCTAATAGAAAAAATAGTATAAAGTATTTGTTTCATAAGACGTTTTAGCGCACTTGCCCTTTAGAAAATTCCTCGCTATGCAGATCATTATTTAAACTTGCGCATGTGTGTGAAGTGATTCTAAACTAATAATCTTATCATCAATATAGTTCAGTCAATCTATACATTTTACCTTGATTTTAAAAGTACCACTCTTGCTGGCCACCCTAGTTACATTTTGGGTGCATTCAAACAAAAATTACTTTTTTTTTGTGTGCTAACAATTATAGTATGGACATAACAAATTAATTATTCAATTTATTTCTTTTCAGACGTTGTTCATGTTGTTGCTACTATTATTAGCAAAAGGCTGGGCAGTAACACGTTTAGAACTAACATGGAAACCTTTGGTATTTGCAATATGGTTATGTTACGGAATTGTACATATCTTACTTTATGTATGGAATTTGGTTAGTAGTAAATATTATATTTTGATTATGCGTAATATAAAAAATTTTTTTATTGTTAACAGACCGAAGTAGATGTAATCGAAGACATCGATGAATACCAAACATGGCCAGGCTGGTTGATAATAGTGTTTCGAACATTAATCATGATTTGGTTCTTATACGAACTTAGAATAACCATGCTTTATGAACATAACACTCAAAAATTGAATTTCCTGCTCCACTTTGGAGCTTCTAGTCTTGTTTGGTTCATCTACTTGCCAATTTTGGCACTAATCGCACTTCATGTTTCAGCATTATGGAGATTTAAATTACTTCTAGGTTTGTTGTAAAACTTTTCAATTATTGCCTCATTCCAATATTTATATTATTTTTATGTGCAGGTATAACATATTCAGCAGATTGTTTTGCATATTGCGTTATGGCACACCTGTTGTGGCCGACACGTTCAGAACAATACTTCTTGTTAGCAGGACCTTCGTCGGCCGAATTAGAAGAACTCGACGAGTTCAACGAAGCACCGCATATCGTTAACAATTCTTACACATCACTTAGCAGTATGAGCTCGTTGGAGATTTGCAGATACGATGAAACATCTAAGAATAAAGTTAACGCGTGAACAAGTGTATTAGGATTGGTGCAAAGTAACTTAATGCAACTTTATTATAATACAAGAGTCGCTGAGAATGTAGTAATATTAACAGTAAGTTGGCCTGAAGTCAAAGAAGAGTTTGGAAATTTGGCAATAACAGCGATTTTGAGCAACTTTGAAATAAAGAAAATGATGAAGCGAAAGTTTTAATAATAACTTATGAAGAGAGAATTTTAATAACAGTCTGTTTATTAGGTTTAATTTGTAATAGTATTACAACAATATTGATGGTGATGGATGGTACAGAAAAATATTCAACGAAATTTAAATATTTTTGAAGTTAAGGTCTTTTCGTAAATTTCGTTACTATTATCTACAAACTATAGGAGCCTTAGATGTGATCAATGTTGATTTTTACAATTTGAAAATTTTTGTGATTTTTAGAGAGATTTTAAATAATTTGTATGTTGCGTTTTAATTTTTTTTTATAGGTTATGAGCATGTCACTTGTAAATTTTATCCTTTGTTAAGGTTGATGTATAAACTTAATGTTACTGTTCCTATTTGCCACTTACATACTAGAGTTATTTCTAAACTTGCCGAAGCACAACGGTGATGCATGCGCAATGAAGTAATTTACTTCACTAATTGTAATAACAAGGCAATAACTGTGTTGCAATTTATATACATAAATAACTTACAGACTGGTAGATTGTGCCTGCAAAAGTTAAAGCAGTAAACAGTAATTGGAGTGACGCTTTATAAATCCTTTCCCATTTTTGCACAGCAACGGTAATAGTAAGTGGTAACGGTAATGGCAACAGTTTATAAATCCCCAGTAACTCTTTGATGTAAGGATCTCTAAAGATTAGAATTTATGTATAGTTCTGATTTTATTTAAGGGTAGCTGTTGAGAAATTTTTTATTTTTTAAATCTGATGTAATTTTATATGGTACTGTTTTCACATTGATTGTACCAAAACTTTTCTGTTTCGAGTAGTCTGTGACTATGATTTTATTTGTTACAAAGTTAGTAACAAAAACAAAATGTGGGCGTCAGGCAAACTAAACCGCTTGGAGTCAGCACTCAACGTGTTTACTGTTTCATTAGTGCCAACTGTTGCAAGTTCGCTGAACGGTCGCCGACGCGTAACAAGTCATATTTGGTTATATTCTGTATCTTTTTTGTAAAAGAAATTAAACAAAAAGAAAAAAGGCAACAAAACAAACTGTTTGGCTGCAACAGCAGTACTATTATTGTTTGAGGTTAGAATGCCATACCATGAATGCCGGCAGCAAATAAAACCGCGCTGACTAATTTGCTAAGCAGTTGACAATCAGCGCACACTCAACAGCAGCGTTCAGCCAAGCGCTGTCAGTCGACAGTTGCGTTTACTAGAAGCCCCCAGTGACAAGTAGGATAATTTGTAATAGATGAAATAATAAAACCACAACCTACTCTTAAACAGAAAAGTCTTTGATAGCATGGTATTTACAAGTCTATCTGGTGGCCTAAATTCTCAACTAATTGCATCTTGGCAGCTGATTTTTGCAAAAAGAAATACTGAATGGTACTTAGAATATAAAACTTTAGGAAGAAACATAATCATCTACCCCATACGACCGGGATGGAGTCTCAATATGGCGGAGTATGTGTTTCTGGTTTTCTAATGAGATATTTCCATTGGCGGTTCTCACTGTTTCAAAATGCGCACATAAACTACATAACCTCAATTTAAAAAAATAGTATTTTGAAATTAATCTTAGAATATAAATTTGATATTTAAAATTTTAAACAAATGAATACTCACTTATGAAATGTAATTCCCTTCTTCGTATTTGTCTGAGTTTGAGAGAAAAGCAGATTTAGGTGGTGTCATTATATTCGTTGCTGTTGAAGTTCATTGTGCTGAGTAGTATGCTCGTTCCTACAGTTTTATATTCTAAGGATTGGTATAAAGCCATGCTAACAAAAGACCCCACTTCACTAGTGGTGGACCAATTGCTACGCGAAATCTGTGAGGTTATATTGCCACACCCTGTATAATAGATTCTGTTCTGTTCATTTTGTTCAATTTACAGATTATGATATTTACTTGCCGAATTTATACCAATCCAAAAATCATCAAGCTGCTGATAGATGATAGCTTAGACTAATAATTTTTGCAAATGCCTATTGAGGTTATGTAACTGTCAAGTAAAATTGATTACATAACCTAAAAGTGCAACCAATTAAGTCAATTCTCTACATTTAAGATTCTAAATTCTCCAGGTTTCATTAATGCTGATTAAATTGAACACAGACTTGTTTAGCTTCAGCTGAAAATTTAACACACGTAAAATTATGTCAGTAATAGGGAATCCTTAATCCTTTCACTACCTAAAAATAAATCTATTTGCGGTTTGTTGTCTACAGACTTTCCAAAACACATATTAGCTTTTTTTTTTCGAAACTAATGCATTTAATTTCAAAATTCCGAGCTGTCCCATGTTCATGATCACTACTAAAACAGTGTTCTTACAGATTATAACGGTTATCTATTTGGCATGAAAAGACAGAAAACAGTTTCTTTTTTCCAAGGCACAAGAAAACATTACATTTATTATGAAATAAATAAAGATTATTAAAAGTTTCACAGTTTTATTAAAATACAACCTGACAATATTGTTTCGACAGTTATGGTGTCATTATCAAAGGTAATATAATTATAAACAAACACGTCGCTAAGGTAGATACAAAATAGGTAACTAGATAAAATAATAATAATAATCAGAATTAAATATCTAATACTTCCAGTAACGGAGAATTACTGAGCTCAAGTTGTTCATTCATTAAAGGTACCCTGAGTTTGTATATCTCAAAGGCTTCTAAAATGTCTAATTTGCGTTTGTTATTACAAAAATGTAGGAATTTAATATTATTTTGAGGAGTCATTATGTGATTTTGTTCTAAAAGGTGTTTGGCGTAATTCGATTTTTCAGAATGTTTCTTTTTGTAATGACGTACGTGTTCTTTATATCTTATGTCAAAATTTCGAAGTATTTGTCCAATATATACCGAACTACAAAAAGAACAATTTAAACTGTAAATGCCCGATTTCATGATATCATGTGTTCTGTCTTTAGCATTAAATAAAAATGAAAAAGTGTTAGTGTTGGTTTTAAATGTTATTTTATAATTGTTGGTTTTTCTTAGTATATGTGCATTTTTTTCGGATATTTTGCCAAAATATGGTATAGATATGTAATTTGTGTCTTCTGTTTGATTGTCAATGGGATATATTCTTTTGATAGCTAACCTATAATCTTTTTGTTCAAAAGAACTGTCAAAACAAGCTAAAATGTCATCAACATAACGAAACTAGAATATAATGTGTTTAGAGAGGTTTAATTCAAATATTCGATCTTCAAGCTTAATAACAAATGCAAATTAGACATTTTAGAAGCCTTTGAGATATACAAACACAAACTCAGGGTACCTTTAATGAATGAACAACTTGAGCTCAGTAATTCTCCGTTACTGGAAGTATTAGATATTTTATTCTGATTATTATTATTATTTTATCTAGTTACCTATTTTGTATCTACCTTAGCGACGTGTTTGTTTATAATTATATTACCTGTGATAATGACAGCATAACTGTCGAAACAATATTGTCAGGTTGTATTTTAATAAAACTGTGAAACTTTTAATAATCTTTATTTATTTCATGATTATGGAGTTCCACAAAATAAGGCTGGAAACAATAAACATTACATTTATTAATACATTTGAAATGAGACCGTCCTTTGCAGTTTATATTCTTGCACCTACCAGCCAGCTTTTGGTCAGAATGGACGGGAAGATAATCTATGGCATCGTGCAGCCCTACAACATCCAGTCACAAGTCTTTATCAATTAGTTCTATCCACTAACGCTTTTATATCAAGCCCATGCGTTTTCAATGTGTATACATACAATCTATACCCCTTTTTCTGCATTTGTAGCGTTGGGGTTCCACACAAACTTATGGGAATGCAACGGAGATAATGGAGCTACTGTAGCAAGTACATCACGCTCACCTATTCTTTATCACTTTTATTCAGCATCCTATATTTGAACCCATGTCCCTTCGATCGAAAAGCAGGATTTTTACTATATTTAATAGATGACAGCAGAAGTGTTGGAATCTTAATATAGTAAATAAATGTACAAAAACATTTACTAGGCTAAAATCAGCTCAGATTCTAGTAAAAATAACTACCGAAGTTGATGTGCATGAACATGGACACCAGTAGTAGAATGAAAGTCATAGGATACAGTATTTTACTGCTTTTTTTTATTAACTTACAAAAAAATATTGAGAATTTAAAGCAGCCATATTTTTGTTTGATATTAACGAATTTCCGCAACATTGTGCTTAATGTGAATTAATTGTATAAATGATGGATATACCTGCGTGTGTATGAATTTGAATATAATTTAGTTTGGCCAATTGTAAATAGTAAGTGAAAAACTTTATATAGAAGAAATTGTTAAATGGAGAAACGAATCTAATTTGTAAGACACTTTTATAATGCATAAATGTATAAATTTTTACCTTGCCAACTTTTATTATTAAATAATGAAATGCGTAATAGTTGAACTAAGTAATATAAGTAGATTGGTTGGATGGTATTTTTAATCATAATTTGCAAACATTCTATTATAGCCAATTTTTCTTGAATTATTGCCAGGGTCGGTACTGTAGTTAAATGTGCGATCCTGTTTGGTTGTGCATATAAAATGACTAGAGTGATGAATCACCCTTCATTATTCTATATGTAAACTACACCAAATTATGGTCTTAGCTACACAATTGGAAAGCAAATGCCTTGCCCTGATTATTATTATTATTTACTAACAATAATTAAAATTCTTGCTTGTTATGTTTCATATAATTTAGCGCTTTCTGATTAATATAAAATCCATAAAGACTGTCTGAACTTTATAATCAAACAATTCAGCGAATGTTTATTTTTTTAAACAAAACTTTTACTTATAAAACGTATAATAGATTATTATTGTTTAATGTCAGGATCTAAAGTGTAAACAGGGTTATGTAATGCATATTATATTAATTTTTTATGTCTATTATTAGTTAGTCTGTATTTGTAATAGAATCCAACTTGCCTAGTCTCTACGACTTCAGCTATCCTATACAGCCACTATTTGTATGTAGCAAGTAACTTGGTTGGAAAATGTTTACTAATTGAAGGGTCGGCCACAACAATGTTGTATGTGACATTTTGTTGAAATGAAGTGTTATTGTTAAAAACAACGTTAGTATATCCCTATTGGAAGGCGGGTCATAGAGATATAAAATATTCTTAGACAGATTCCCGGAATGCTAGTTTTTAAAGCTTGAATTTCTAGTATGCCGTTTAACAACGCTGTATGTCTGTTGTCAGTTTGTGTTGCTGTTCAATCCTTTTGTTACATACAACGCTGTTTCGGCCGACCCTTCAATTATCCATTGGTATTTTGACATTATCTTATTATAATACATATTACAATTTATGCTTTTTTAAAATTTTTGTTGAAGTTGGCTGTAAAATATTCATTGTGAACATACTGCAAAATATACTTAACCTTGCTTATGTAATCTTGTAACTGACAGTGAACTGAAATGCTAACATATTGTTGTGAAAATGGTCAGTTAACGCCGTGTGCCCAGTTTTAAACCTAGCAGGTTTGCTATCTGACTCTTGGCGATTCCATAGGAAAGGGTGATAAGGATAATAAAAGTGTTTATTTCGTGAGGATTTATTATTATTTTAATCTAAAAGAACAGTGATACACTAATACCTGAATTGATACTAAATTAATCTGGAAATACAGAGTTATTTAAGCGTTTACTTTATTGCCATTAAATTTGTGGTTCACGTTACATCACGAGGTAGAATGAAATAGCAGTGCCCTCATAACGCCTGTCTTTTTTCTTTTGAACCCAGACAGATGTTAAAGTAGAGGTTAACATTTTAGTCTCCATATATAGGTCATTGCAAATAGATAACGATTTGATATTACAAAAGTAAGGTTAAACTTTGCGATGCATTCACAATGAACTTTCCACAGACAACTTTGATATTTTATGATTATATAATTGTATTAAATTTTTCAATATGTTGCATAATAGTGCATTTCTTGATTTGATCTTAAAAGCTAAATTAATTATTTCGAGCATTTATCACGATTTGTGTGTTAGCATGTGCTTTTAACAATTATTTATAATCCTTTTTGCTGTCTACGATTACGTTTATAATGACCACTATTTTCTTACCAAGTTTGTTTTTCTAGAAAACCAGTTTGAAAAATAAAATGTCTGTAACTCGGCTATTCAACATATTTGTCAAAAAGATCTGCCATATTACCAAATATGGCTAAAAATGAGACTAGGTAATATTAAGCCATTTATATTTATCCAATCCGATTATTCTGACTGATATAAAACTATTTGAATATACACGCAACATGATCTGGTTTATATATCTTGAGTACTGGGAGAAAGTAACCCGATACAAAAATTTGTGAGCTGATGAAAGTGGTTTCGCTACAGTACTTGTGAATATAACCTAAAAATTTTGAATTTGTTGTTGAATGATACTGGTAGTCGATAATCCATTTAAACACGTTCAACTAGGTGCAAAGTTTGCATGTTTATAAATTATGAATCTATTTTATTGATAAACATGTTAAAACTGAACATAACCTCAAATATCGTTGTGTAATCTAATGAGTTGAGATTTTTTGCGTTCATTTTGTTGATGTAACTGAGTAATCCAAGATCTGGATTGGTAATCCGACAGTTCTCTTCAGGTTCTAGGATTGAATAAATGTAAATGTCTATAATGTATTCCATTTATGTTAGTTTATAAGATTTTTTAAAGAGTATCAAACATCTCACTCGTACATTAAAGATATATTTTCAATATTTTATATTTCAGCACATGATATTTAGTATTATTATTATGATTAAAAGTCAATTTGCAAATAAAATATAGACACGTAAATATTATATATTTGTTAAAACTTCAAGAGATAAAATGTAAGATTCTTGTATATACACAAACATAGTAAATTCTATTAATAATTTATTGGGCTATTATTATTATACTTAACACAAAAATATGTACATTAATTTATTTAACTACATTGTTATTTATTGCTAATTTTATTTTTTGTTGTGTTGTAATGTTCCATGCATTTACGAAAATCTTGAACCTGTTCTTGGCATTTTCTCCAGTCTCCTGTTTCAGCAATGCATTCCTAAATTAATCTCATGACAGATTATTCTAGTTTCAAACAAATAATTGAATTTTACCTGCACTTTATAATGTTTTTCTATACAACCAGTCTTTTTAAGCATCTCTTCTAATGGATCGGTTTCATTATCTACAGCAGTCTGAATAGTCATCCCACAGTGATTTCTAACTTTTTGATGTTATTTCATAAAAATTGACAAATTTATTGTTTTAAATGGACTTTATTGTTTGAGAGTTATTTAATTCATCTTTGAAATTATGAACTTTTGTAGAATTTCTAGGTTAGGTAAGGTTATGTTTTATTACAAAAAATTCCCTGGAGGAGTAATTCTAAGGAGGAAGTTCAAATTAAAAATAAAGGAGGGAGCATTATAAAGAAAAATGTTTAAATTATTTAAAATGTGGGTGGTTTTCGAGAAAATATAAGGTTTCTATATAAGGTCCTATATAAGGTTTCTCTTTCAAGAACGAACTTTTAACTTGGGACTTCAGTCCCAAGTTCTTCCAGTCCAACTATTCATAGTTATTTCACTTCAATAAATTCTTTAGAAAATAAACTGGAATTAGACATTACAATTTTAATTCGTTTACTTACCATTCCTTCCAGACTGATCTCTTGCACCACTCTGGTTCATGCCTTGAGCCATGTGTGGTTTGGGGAGTGAGACCTACATGGGGCGACTTTATGAAGGGACAAACATACTGACAAACAAATTTTGGATTTTAGTATATAGATTTTAGGTTTAGGTAATAAATATTTTAAAAATTGAATAAATTTTCGATTTATCTAACTACGTTTTTTATCAGTATACATCCTTTTTTTTAGCTATGTTACAATATGTACTTGATAATAATAAAAAATTATAAAACTGTTAAAGGGATTTAAGAACGGCTTTCGTTGGAAAAATCAAGTTTTGTAATTTCATTTAGAACACCAAAATCTACAAACTCTCAAAGTTGCAAAACTTTCAGGTTGTTTCGAATTATATAGGAATCTAATTAATGGCAAGCTAATTATTGGTAAAAATCAATTTTTTAACAAATATAAATGCTTTTTCTACAATAATATAATTATTACATAGATTATATGATGTAAACATACAGCATAAAAACTTAAAATAAAAAGTAAATTCAACTGTTTGGAATCATTATCAAAATTTAAGTTCTTCTATCTTCACATTTAGCCACTTCAGAGGTTCTTTTCAAGTATCTTTTGAAAGTGTCTTCTATTTCCTTTGCGGTGCAACTTTTCAGCAACGGTTTTAAAGCAGCATCTAAAAATAAATGCAAATATAATTAATATATTGTGCACATAGCTTTTATCAAGATTGAAAAATGCCATATGCCTAAACCAGTGACGGTTTGTACACTTTTGGATGTTCTGTTAGCAGACGGCAAGTATATATTAACTGGTTGCTTAGCAGCCGATTACACGGGTTGCATCCGTGATGCTAACAGAATATCCAAAACAGTACATAGTAACCTCTGCTGGCATCGTGTCACACATGGATTTATTTAAAATCCAAAAATACAATATAAAACTCAGATGTTTTATTTGAAAAACATAAATCTTAGATCCGTAGCTTTTTTTGGCAACTTTGTTATTATTAAAAATATGAAATCCATTAAATTAGCAAATACTTTTATTTTTTCATGCTAGATTACGATAATAAAAAAAGATTGAGCAGTGTGCTACTGTTATATCACAGAGACTTGCACTTTAATGTTAATAAGCTACCCTGTATATTATTTTGTTTTTGAATTCCTACTTTACGATCTTTGAATGACCACAAAGAGAAAACTGTTGAATCATCGGGAAATGAATGCCCCTCCCCTAGCTTTTCTAATCCTCTATCGGCAGGTGCCAATTTCCAGTCTGTCCAGAACTTTAAATTTTCATACTATATTTAGTTAAATTGAAAGGAGCACAAGTGAATAGAAAATTGAGATAGGGAAGTAACATTCTTACCTCTACCTTGGATTTCTGAGAAAACTGAAAATTTTAAAAATTTCAATCTTTTAGAAATCAATAATATGCATATTCCCTATGTTAACAACTGCTTAGCATCTACTCTGTACATTTATTATCATCTTTGATCATAAACAGAGCGAGGCAGACCTTGCTAAAGGGCAGTTATCTACGCTATCCTGTGCAGCTGCGTCTATAAAATTATGATGTGATGGTCGCTCTTCAAGATTTTATACATGCGACTGCACAAAATTGAACATCAACTATACATTTGGCAAGGTTAAGCTTCCCTCTTATCATGATACATTAAAAATGTTACTTACCCTTAATTAGCGTGGCCATAAAAAGAGCAGAAAAGTTCTTATGTTTGAAAACTATTCAGAAATATTTCATTTTTTATCATGATTTGTCAGCAATCTTTTCCAAGCTCTTTTTACAAATTCGTTCACATTGTCTCCTCCAACTTTGGAAAGCAGATCAGTCTAAAAAAAATCAGACACTCAGTAGTGTTAAATAAATTTGTGCTAAAAAGAAGAAAAAATTATAGAAGAGCAAAAAGGTCTGTATGTGCAGGATGTTATGACATGATATTGCGAACATAAAAAAAATATAAGACACCCTACACATCAAACTCTCACTAATAATATCATTGTGCATTGATTTTTTGAGTAAGATTTCTGCAACGTTGCAGAAAGTAAAATTTACAAAAAGAATTAATCCTCGAAGGCAAATTCAGTATCATACGACATATACGGCAAAATAAGCATAAAACACTTGTTTTTACACCAATGAACGATTTCTGAAAAGATTTCCACTTTTTAATTTTTTCAGGTAACATGTACATAGATTTTCAAAAAAACTGCTGGTTGTCATAAATGCTATCCAAAGAGTTTTTCTATTGACTTTGTACAGTGATATTCTAAAAAGTATTACTTACAGATTTTTGCATATTTAAGGGATCTTCCAAAAACTGTTCAACTTCCAGTAGTTCATTATTTTCACATAGTAAAGGTAAATTAAAGTTTTCCCATATATTTTCTGATTTCTTCATTATGTTGTGTTTTTTATATACCTTATATTTCATTTTTCAAGTGAAGAGATTATTATTTCAGTCATGTTCAACCTTCATATAATTTGCTTTAGATATTCTGAAAATAATAATAAATCCTTATTACTTAACAATCTAAAATACTATAATACTGCAGGTTACCATGAATATTTTGCTGGTGAGTTACTCATTCAACTATTTATTACCGTTATTACTGCACAATAATAATAATAAACGAATGAAAGGAATGTGATATAATATTAATAATCACCCTTGCACTTCACACTATTTACTAAAAACACATAACGTAAAAGACTGATTAAATAGATGTTAAAAAAGCATATATAAATAATTGGTTCAAACAGAAACTGCAAGAACAACGATGAAAACAAATACCGAACAACCGAAAACCGAATGGCGGCTTATAATGGCTTTACGCAGATTTACTGTTGGCACTGAGTTTGCGTAGTACGTCTTTTATGATCCGTGCATAACATGCTGTCTCATTTTTATATTAGCGGAGAAATTTAAATAGCTGTATTAATTAAAAAGAAAATATTTTTAATGAGTTTATGATGGTATGAACGTATGAAATATATAATAATATAATAATAATTGCTACAACCCATAACCAGGAAACCAGGCCCCAGAAGCTATAAGCTTGTGCGGGAGGGAGGGGGGCGATTATTATTATTATATTAATATACTTTAGTATATTAAAGAGTATTCAATAAAGTACAGAAAATATAATTAATTTAAAACACGGGAGAAGCAATTTTCGGATATTCCATAATAGTTTTAATTCTTTGTTTAGAGAACTACATAATGTAGTATTTAATAACAATAAGAAAAATGTGTATTCATAGAGGTCCTTGTTAAGCTCTCAAAATTATATGTACATGTAACAGACTATTCTTAAAAAAAGATCCTTCTCTGAAGTTCAGACCGGTTTTTTTATGACTTTGAAGTCACGGGCCTACCATGATCTAAACTGAACGTCCAGTGGACATCTTTTGTTAAAATAGATTTCTAGAATAATTGTTAATCTTAATCTACAAATTGTTTGTTTGTAATCATTTTGTAATTCCTATTAGAACGTATTATGGACCCAAATCGAACATCTGCCGGACATGTTTTGTTGTAGGTACTTCTGTAAAACGTTCCCCTATGAACGTCCTTTTATAGACCCAAACCAATCGTTCGCTGGACGTCTTATGCTGTACTTCTGAGAAACGTTCTCATGTGCACGTCCGCCAGACGTCTGTACCATGTCCTGGGACTCAAGGGCCTGTTATGGGCCCATAACAAACGTCCGTTGGACGTATCTTGTTGTACTTCTGAAAAACGTTTGCGTGTGAACGTCCGCCAAATGTCCGTATCTTGTCCTGGGATTAAGGGCTTAACTGTGGACCCAACAAACGTCCGCTGGACATCTTATGCTGTACTTCTGAAAAACGTCCTCAAGTGAACGTCCGCCAGACGTCCGTATCATGTCCTGGGATTCAAGGACCTACTATGGGCCCAAAACGAACGTCCGCTGGACGTCTGTTGTTGTACTTCTGAAAAACGTCCGCGTGTGAACGTCCGCCAGACGTCCTTATTATGTCCTGGGATTTAAGGTTCTACTATGGACCCAAAACAAACCTCCGCTGGACGTCTTTTGTTGTACTTCTGAAAAACGTCCTCGTACGAGTGTCCAGCAGACGTCCATTTTACATCCTCGGACCTACAGTACCTACAATGGACCTAAAAAGAACGTCCATCGGACAATGTGTGCTATTAGGGAAAGTTGTGGACGGATGTCCAATGGCACTTCTTCTAAAAGCCCAGGAAGAGTATCCCCTAGAAATTCATGATAAATTGCCCCATTAACACGTCCTGACAATTCGTACGGTCCAACCAGCATATTGTTGACAATTCCAGCCCATAAATTAATTGTAAACCGCCGTTGAAAGTGGGAACGCCGGACAGCATGCGGATTTTCTATTGCCCATTCATGTGTATTGTGGAAATTGAATATCCCATTGCGTGTAAATGAACATTCATCCGTGCACAATATGGTGCGAGGGAAATCTGGATCTTCCTGATGACGTTGTAGTAGCCAGTTACAAAACTGTTGCCGGAGAGGATAATCGGCTGCACTTAGCGCCTGCACCCTTTGGACATGATAGGGATACATTTGGTTTTCCCTTAATGTACGCCAGACTACACGATGCGATACTGGTAGGTCACGTGCAAATTCACGGGTGCTTAACGATGGATTTTCTTCTATCCTGTCTAAAATTGCTTCTTCTACATCAATTACACGTTGCGGGCGTTGACCACCTCCTCCTCGACCACGTTGATCCCGCAATGACCCGGTAGTACGGCCTCGCTGAACCACTGCAACAAATCTCCTTGGAGCTGGAGCTACCTCTTCCTGGAAATCGTTGTGCATACAGTCGGGCCGCTCTCGCTGCATTTTGATCAGCTGCACCATAACATAACACCATGTCCATTAATTCCTCGTTAGTATACCTGTGGGGCATGTTTGTGTACGAAACGGCACTTGTTCTTTATTGTTTAGGTGTAATTTACAAGAGAGCACTACCGTAATTTCCCTAATATTAAATTTAAATTCAATAAGTCAATAACACTACAAAAGTTAGTCACAAATTAATCACTCACTTAAGCACTGTTTAATTTCGTACATAGTATTATGAAAACTAAATTAACTACAATTGCAAGAAGACTGTATGAATTTAATAATTAAATTAATTAATAATTTTATTAATTAAATTAATAATAAATTAATTTCAAAATACGTCTGTTTCGTTAGTCGTATTATTATAAAGTAACCCCTTTACAGTCAGTCAGTGTTTTAAAAGCAATTAGGTCAGCAACCTTTTTTAAAGAAGCAAAAACGTGCTTCAAACGTAAACATTTAGCTTAAACTAAAATTAATGGCAAAGATACGTACGGTGATTCCCCGAGATGTTTACTTTTAACCTGTACCTACCATAATTCCAGTGACACCCAACCAGTTTTTGTAAATTAAAAGAAAAGCCTTTCTCACGTTTTTTATTCATTTTTTTCCCTTACTTGTATAATGAAAGTTGCTTATTTTTCTATGTACTATGTGCCATTTCAATTAATGCCATAAGTGCCATAACACACTGTATTCAATTTCAGTATTTTATTTACTTGCAAATATGTTTTTGTATTGATTTTATTATTATATATATGAATAATTTTGAGATTACATTAATTTATGTACAGGGTTTAAAGCATCATACGCAATACGAATTTTTAGTTGAATTATTTTCTTATATTTTTCATGCTACGGTTAAGTTGCGGAAGATAAGGCCTTGTCTACTTTGAAACGAAACCACCCCAAAATTATATTTGGTTTCACAGAATTAATAAGTTTAGTGATTTGCTAAATATTAATCATTTTTCTTTCTTAAGCACCTTTGCTTAATGCCCGCTGTATTTTCTTTCTTATGTAAATATTTGTATATATTAAAACGCATTCTATTTTTTGTTATATTAAATGTTAGTTTGTCTCAAGTCTTGCATTTCATTCAAATCTAATATTCTATATATTTTTTTTAACTTTAACCTGAAGCAGTACTATTGTTTGAGTTACGACATTTTGTCAGGTGATAAGCCTGGCTGGCGTCCAAGATTTTATCCTTACCCACGACTCAGCTCACCATCAGGACTGATGCTAACAGCACCCATCGTATGTTGTGCATAGTAAAGCTGTTATATCATCACAGATTCACTTTACGTGACACTTTATTGCAAAATTCACGAAAACATGGTGAGCCATAAAATATTATTTATTTTGTTTAAAAACCCAACCCTCCAAGTCCGGCACTGCTTATAAGCAGCAAAGTCCACCACTATCTGCTTTTCAAACATCGATGGGGTATAAATACACACGTGGGTCCGACAACAGTTAATTTTCGGCTAGCGATAATTGCTTAGCAATAATGACAAAGTTTAAGTCTCAATTCCTAATAGTATTATGCACCTAATAGTATTGTTATACCTGTACATAAAACAATAATACCAAATACATTATTTCATTTGAATTATTTATCACTAACATACAAGAGTAAATTATTTTATTTTGGGCCGTCGCAAATTTTTATTCTTTCAATTCGGCCGCCCACTGAAAAAGTTTGCCCCCATCCCTGATTTAAATTAACAGGCATTCTGTTTCGTAAAAAAAATACTTTCGATTTTTTTCGGTAATACATGTAATTGCTTGTTTTCAGGATTGTCAAAGACTGAAAAATTGCTATCACCATAAAAAAGTCTTTTACAAATTTGAAGCTCACTTATTTAACTTGAAAGTCCAAGAGAGTTCTAATTAAAAAAAACAAGAGTATAGTATAATAACGCAATTTAATTTGCATGCAGATTTTTAAAATAATAAGAACAATATCTTTGAAAAAATAAATATGAGACATATAAAAAGGAAATCACCTTTATTTTAACAATAATAAAACATCTGTTAATAGGGAACATTAATAATTATAACATATTTACACCTCCAACGATATGTACAGGTCTTCCTTTATACTTTTTTGAAATATCCTCTTCAATCAGCTTTTGCATTATTTTAGTATTTTCAACAACTCGACTGATTACCGGT
This sequence comes from Agrypnus murinus, assembly GCA_929113105.1. Classification (NCBI taxonomy): domain Eukaryota; kingdom Metazoa; phylum Arthropoda; class Insecta; order Coleoptera; family Elateridae; genus Agrypnus; species Agrypnus murinus. The sequence continues at coordinate 153,783,520 of OV816027.1, forward strand.
TGCATACTTTGCGTTTGATTCCTAGCATCTTGTATTTGTTCTTCCAATAGCTTCTTGCCCACTTTCAACCGATCAACAACTGCCAATTTCTGATTCAAACTAGCTGTTAACATGTCGACATATTTAGGAGAATGCTTAATGTTGTGCAAATGCTGCGTTCTCTTGTTTGATAATTCATCAATACCAATATTCACACAGTCAATCATGTTTTGAATACCTTCAATTGTTTGCATTTGGAGTATTGCCGGAGCATCTTGCATTTGAGAAACAGATAATAGGTCAGAGTCGTTAGACATTTCATATAATCGTGCTGCTAAAAATGCTTGCAAGTCAAATAGATCATTTAAACATAAATGTCTGGTTTTTGGATTGTCTAACACTGTATGTGCATCGTCGCCACGAGCAATACCTCCATCCATTCCCGATTTTTCCACTACAATCCCAGACTCTTCCAAATTAATATTCAAATCTGAATGTTCAACAATCTCAAAACCTTCATCAGTATTGAGATTTCCCCAATCTATTTCTCCCTCTTCAACGACAATATTATCAAAATTATTATCGCCAAAATCAATATCATCACCAAAATCAATACCCCCCTTATCTTCAGGAATATCTATTTGTGGTTCTTCAATCGATACAGGTTTTTCACCATATGTATACTCGTATGTTGTGGTATTTCCATTATCAATGATATATCTAAGCACGCAGAGCACATTATAATTAGCACTATCACCTGAATGATACTTTAAAAATGCCTCGTATAACTTCACAGCATTATCGACCATTTTTATTTTCTTTGTTGCCTTTTCATAAATTTCAGGCAATTCCTTCAGTAATTCCACAAGCTCATTTTTAATTTTTTTACCTGAAATACCCAACTGCTTACATATTGTGTTAAACTCATTATGTGTGGTTGTTTCAGTTTTCGTATAGTCTTTAATTTTCTTCTCAGCATCTAGCTGGACCTGTTCAAATTTAGCAACTTGCTTACGCAAGCTTGGCACTTCAAAATTCACATTACGAATCAACATCTGTGCAGCTTCTGCAAGATATACTCCATCACGTTGATAAAGACTTACAATACTCTGCCAATCTTTCATTCGTTGGGACCCATAACGTCCAAATAGGTTTTTCGTATCAGCTTCTGTTTCTTTTAGAATTTCAATAATCTTTAAGCAATGGAAATAGTTTATATGTTGACCTGACAGTAGTTTTACTATGCCTTCGTGTTCGGGCATATCCTGTATAGCGCTGTTGATTTTTTCACGTATGGTTAAAATACTTGGTTGCCAATCTTTCGAAACATGTCTTCTACTTATTAACCAGTCTAGGAGCTTTCCTGTATTTATATCTATAGGAATGTTTTGTTCATCCATTGCTACAATAATGAAATATTCGTTTAGATTTTGTAAACATATGGAAAAGTGACGTTCCAAAACTTACCTAACCTTACTTTTTAGAATAACAAAAAATAATTTGGGAACAATTAGGTACTTATATTAAAGGTAATTGATACAGATTCTTATTAATTATATTATTCTCATTTAATTGTATATGTAAATATAAAATATATAAAAATTGTATTAATGAAAAAATAAATCAACATTCGACAGCAGCAGTGCAGCGTTGCCAAACTGGACGAAAACGGAAATAGTACAGGGGCATTAGAAATTATTGGACGACCGAAAAATTATTAAATAGTGATTTGAACTCTGGTGTATTTTGTTATTAAAGGAAATTATGCGACAGGATGTGGTGGCTATGTTGCAATATGTATAATCACCAGTACAGTAAATATATTAATTGTGAGTCTCATCTATAAAAATTGGGGAAGACGCCCGTATTGGCTTTGATTGTTGTATTCGATCGTTTTAAATAAAAAAATATTTTCAGACAAGCGAAATTTGTAAAAACGCTTAATTTACTTGAAAAAATTAAATTTAAAAATTTTCTTCTAGAATTTCAATAATCTTTAAGCAATGGAAATAGTTTATATGTTGACCTGACAGTAGTTTTACTATGCCTTCGTGTTCGGGCATATCCTGTATAGCGCTGTTGATTTTTTCACGTATGGTTAAAATACTTGGTTGCCAATCTTTCGAAACATGTCTTCTACTTATTAACCAGTCTAGGAGCTTTCCTGTATTTATATCTATAGGAATGTTTTGTTCATCCATTGCTACAATAATGAAATATTCGTTTAGATTTTGTAAACATATGGAAAAGTGACGTTCCAAAACTTACCTAACCTTACTTTTTAGAATAACAAAAAATAATTTGGGAACAATTAGGTACTTATATTAAAGGTAATTGATACAGATTCTTATTAATTATATTATTCTCATTTAATTGTATATGTAAATATAAAATATATAAAAATTGTATTAATGAAAAAATAAATCAACATTCGACAGCAGCAGTGCAGCGTTGCCAAACTGGACGAAAACGGAAATAGTACAGGGGCATTAGAAATTATTGGACGACCGAAAAATTATTAAATAGTGATTTGAACTCTGGTGTATTTTGTTATTAAAGGAAATTATGCGACAGGATGTGGTGGCTATGTTGCAATATGTATAATCACCAGTACAGTAAATATATTAATTGTGAGTCTCATCTATAAAAATTGGGGAAGACGCCCGTATTGGCTTTGATTGTTGTATTCGATCGTTTTAAATAAAAAAATATTTTCAGACAAGCGAAATTTGTAAAAACGCTTAATTTACTTGAAAAAATTAAATTTAAAAATTTTCTTCTAGAATTTCAATAATCTTTAAGCAATGGAAATAGTTTATATGTTGACCTGACAGTAGTTTTACTATGCCTTCGTGTTCGGGCATATCCTGTATAGCGCTGTTGATTTTTTCACGTATGGTTAAAATACTTGGTTGCCAATCTTTCGAAACATGTCTTCTACTTATTAACCAGTCTAGGAGCTTTCCTGTATTTATATCTATAGGAATGTTTTGTTCATCCATTGCTACAATAATGAAATATTCGTTTAGATTTTGTAAACATATGGAAAAGTGACGTTCCAAAACTTACCTAACCTTACTTTTTAGAATAACAAAAAATAATTTGGGAACAATTAGGTACTTATATTAAAGGTAATTGATACAGATTCTTATTAATTATATTATTCTCATTTAATTGTATATGTAAATATAAAATATATAAAAATTGTATTAATGAAAAAATAAATCAACATTCGACAGCAGCAGTGCAGCGTTGCCAAACTGGACGAAAACGGAAATAGTACAGGGGCATTAGAAATTATTGGACGACCGAAAAATTATTAAATAGTGATTTGAACTCTGGTGTATTTTGTTATTAAAGGAAATTATGCGACAGGATGTGGTGGCTATGTTGCAATATGTATAATCACCAGTACAGTAAATATATTAATTGTGAGTCTCATCTATAAAAATTGGGGAAGACGCCCGTATTGGCTTTGATTGTTGTATTCGATCGTTTTAAATAAAAAAATATTTTCAGACAAGCGAAATTTGTAAAAACGCTTAATTTACTTGAAAAAATTAAATTTAAAAATTTTCCCCCATTTAAATCAAATTTGGCGTTGAGCTGTTTACCCAAAGCTATTTGAGCCACGAATATATTAATATTACGGATATATATGGGTCATTCTTTCTGAACTCAACCACCGGCTAGGTCCAAAAATTGGCGCAACTTAGAAAGGCCAGCGGGGGCTACCTAAAACCTTGGATTTCAAAAGCAGGGTGACCCAATAAAAGAATCAATAGCTTTAAAACAAAATCCCCGTTTAATTAACATTTAGATAAACATATATGCATATATAACAAACATAATAAATAACCTTAACCACGTATCTCAAGATATCGTAACTGGTGGAACACCTAGTCACTAATGGTATCTATACTCCGGACACTGAACAGATATAGTTAAAAAAAAATCAAGGCAGCACAGATTGTTCTGATTGGTTTTATGTGAACGTTAAATTTACAATAGAACATTTTTGCATATGAATTGTTCATTCATATAAATTATAAATTCATTATGCATTATAAATAATGTCACTTCGCGAAATTTATGCTAGTATAAATAATAACCATACATTTTAAAAAATTGCATTTTATTCATTTAATAAAAAAGCCATGAAAAGTTCACGGGTGATATGTGTTTACACATATTATAATACATATATAATAAATATTTTTTACAATAAAACAAAGAAATTACATACAAACATACTATATATACGTCTGTAACAAAAAATGTTTTATACAAACAAGAAAATGCAGATTCCAAAATACATAAAAATATACGATATGCAAAATATAGAACTGTAACTGAAACTATACTAAACAAATACAGGATACACAGGAAAACTATAAAATATGTACACACGAGAACAATTCGGCAAACTGGATATAATTTTTGGTTGAATTAAAAAATAGATATTAATCAGAATCTGAGCTTGTTTTTATTATTATTATTATTATATGTGATACCGCTTTCTTCCAGTTTTCGGAGGAAACATAGCAACTCCAGTAAATATTTATGGCCATATGCACGGTATATAGACTTAAAACCAGATTAGCTAAACTGGCTTAAATATTACCAAGGTAACCGTTATGCACCGTTACAAGAGCAGAACAGATTAGCTAAACGATTGAGTAAAATTGGCAACACCGGATTTTGCTGTCAAAGATCAATTATTTGCGATGTCAAAAACAAACGCATTTTAATATGATTTTAATGTTGTTATTGTGTTCGTTAGTTGTGCTCATTCAATTCAATTTAATTCCGTTGGTTTGCATATGCGTGCATAATATAAAGAATGAATAACGTAAAACGTATTGCCAATTTTACTGCTGCAGAAAAGCGAAGTCTAATAAAGCTTATTTCTAATAAATATGCAAAAATATTGGAAGACAAAAAAACAGATCGTGTAACTATTCATGATAAAAATAAAGCGTGGGTGGCAATAGAAAAAGAATTCAATGAAACTGCTCCCACCTCTTGTTATAGGAGTGCTGATTCATTGAAAAGGATGTATGAAAACAGAAAAAAAGAATGAAGGAAAAAATTAGCTGAAGAAAGAAAAATGAGTATGTTAACGGGTGGAGGCACCATGACTGAAACTAATAAGACGGATGAAGACACTGATGATTTCCAAATTCCAAATCATCTTCTATCTCTTGTAAAACGAGTAAAGTTGTATTTTTCGTTAACCGAAACCTTTTAAAAAAGGTCAGCTCATCTAAAGATGTAAAATAATCTGATCTTATATAAAATTGACGTGGAAATCCAAACTGTATGATGTCCAGAATGTCTGCATCATCTTCTATAAACATTTCATCTTCCAATTCCATTGCATCACATTTATTTTTTAAATCGAGGAAGCAGCTTTTGTATACACAAAAAATTAACGTGAAGTGTGAGGTTAGAACTTGCGGCTTAACTATATATTCTGTGGCTTAAACTCATGATTTCGTAAGATTAAAGTTAAACGCGTTTAGCGGCGTATTTGGCTACGGTGCTTAAGAAATGACAAAGTTTAACTAGATTAATCGTTAATCTGGATTAAACAACTACGGTGCATATGGCCATTAGTAAGTTCTGTACATCTTGGATTTTAAAGGTGGTATTATTTCTTGCTACTTCTCGTTTTAATTAGACCCAAATTAATTCTATATAGGATTAACTTCGCATTGATATGGTGGCAATCGTTAACTTTTACGACCAACTGCTGTAGCTAATTCGTCAATAGCATATTTCTTTTTCGCCGGTGCGTGTTTTTGTACCAGAGTTAATAATTCAGCTCTAACCATATCGCCTTCATATGGAATAGAGTTCTTCCGTAACCAAGCGTGAATTTCTGCCTATTTTGCTGAAAAAGAATTTTTTCTATACTTTTGTGCTGTGATATGGGGAATTATTCATAATTATCATTGCTCCTTCCTCCAAAGCCGGCAATACTGCTTGGAACCACTTTTCAAAGACTTCGGCGTTCATTTCTTCATGATACCCGTTCCGGAGGTAATGTTGTCTTTAAGTCACAATTTCATTTTTTTCCATTAACATTAGCCATTAACACTTCTTTTTCTTTTGCTATACCTTCAACAATAAAAAATTTAGATATAATGACATTACTTACAGCATATAAAAATATATATTTACTGAAATCCAATTTCCTTCAGCAATGTTATCAAAGTAGTGCTTTTGAACTCGCCAGTTCTTCGTTATCATTAATAGTAAGCATTATTCTTGCTATTGTTGGTGGTTCATTTCGTAGGTAAAATTGGTGAATGATTCGTCTGACTCCGCTTTTTATATGTTCATTAATATTTGTCCAAAATGGGTTTACTTCAATGATAAGACTTTGGTGGCTTGAATTTATGGTCAGTCTTATATTGACATTAAAGTAATAACACAATGCGTACAAAACAACAGTAAATAACAAATACAAATAACAAACGAATGACAAAATGCAAAAAAAGATGCAGGAAAAATGGAATATTTCAAACAGAAAAACGGGGAAACTAAACATACAAACAAATGAAGAATATCTGGAAAATCTATAAATTTTGTAGAAAATATTTACAATTACCAGCAAATCTTATTCGCTTTCAGAAGAAAAATCAGATGACGATGTATCGTCGCCTAAATGAATTATGAAGGGTTCGACTACTATGTCCATTGCAATATCCACTTGCCACATCTGTTCTTCAACATCTTTCACATGCCTACAGGCATTGCTCCAGTTGTCGGGAGTGACATTTGTAATAGCTTCAAGGAAGAGATTTTTGACATCCTGTAATTTAAATGTGGTGTTTTTTCGAGCTACTTCACCTTTAATTTGCGCCCATATTAACTCAATTGGGTTCAACTCGCAGTGGTAAGGTGGCAACCTCAAAACGGTTCTGTTGCTTTCCTGTGTTAATTCGTCGATTACGTTAGCACTGTGTTTAGGTGCATGCTGTTTTACTAAAGATAACAATTCAGCTCTCACCATATTGTCTTCGTAGGGGACAGTTTTTTTCTGCAGCCAGTTTTGTATGTCAGCTTTCCTTGTGTTGCTAGACGGAATTTTTTCAATTTTTCTTGTGTGATAACTTGCGTTATCCAAGACGATAACGCAACCTTCTCCAAGACTGGGCAAAATATTTTTAAACCATTGTTCAAATGTATCTACGTTCATTTCTTCATGGTAGTCATTTGTTTTCTTGGATTCCAATAACAGTAATCCATTATCTACAAAACCGTCATCAGATCCTATATGAAGGGTGATGAGCCGCTTTCCTTTCCCCGATGGATTTCTCAAGCCAGTCGATAACCCTCTTAAAAATGCATCTCGTGGATTTGTTATGGACATGTCAGTCCACACTTTTTTTACAGTGTGACCCGCATTAACCCACGTTTCATCTAAATAATAGATTTTCTTCCCATCTTCTCGGAATTTCTTGATTTCGCGAAGATATCGTCTTCTCCATGAAATGATATCATCCTTCTCTTTCAAAATGCTGTTTCTAGATCTTGCTGTGAAACTACAACAAGCTTTTTTATATACCGTAAAAAGTAGTTGTTTTAATTACCTAAAGTTAATTTCTTTTAAAAGTTTTCTTAAAGTAGACCGTTTAAAATTGGGAAGATCTTCATTTTCATTTAATTTCATTAAAACTTTATCGAGAGTGGAAGGTTCATTTAAAAGAAAAAAACTATGAACAAGCCTTCTGGTGCCATTTTTGACTTCTTCGGAAACATTGTCCAAAATAGCTCTTGGTTTATGATACGCCTTAGGAGCATCAAAATAATCAGGATGTTGCTTGTGCTCACGAAGTATGTTGTAAACACTGGCCACACCAATTCCTAAAATTATAGTATATAAGCAGGTGGATTGGAAGGCAAATTAAAACATTACCTATCAATCTAGCAACATTTTCCACTTTGTCGTGTTTTTTCCACTGAGGATTCTGCTCTTCACACACTTTAAACGCGTTCATAATTATTTGTTTCACCTCTACAGAAAAGTGCTTTTTTGCCGTTTTTTTGGTGGTGACAACTGAATATTGTTGACGTTTTCATCATCCATTTTAATTAACAATTTTGCAGTAAGAAAAATTCTACAAATTAACCAACTCAAATTTTCAAAATAACTGACGTAAACGCATGCGTAATAAGCTGGCGTTTGCCGTTTGTGTTTGTATGTGTGAATGAGACTTTTATGGAGTACCGCCCCATTTATTTCAACCAATGGATATTCAAGTTTCAAGTTGCATCTGAATGTCTATGGTTTTTCATTACTATATCTGTTGGGTAAACGGAGATTAATACAGTTTGAACCGCGCTCAAGCGTCATGAGGTAGCAACTAATATGAAAATGACACGAATTACTGTGAATACGTACACGTTGCACTTTATGGAGTTTCCGGAATTAGTAATATTAAAATTTTTGTTATTGTTATTATCCAGCACACTATCTGCGCGTAGCACAGATGCTGGAGTTCAAAAATTGACTTGTTTTCTTTTGTCTAATAAGAGAATGTATGAATGTATCAAGTATCACTGTATACGTACAAGCTGCTCGAGTTGTTATATAGCGCGGCTGAATATACATTAATAGCGAGAAACACGCACTGTGAAGTAGAGCCATCTTCTTATTGCTTTCAGAAGGTAAAACAGTATGTTGTTATAGAACACTTAAATTTCTGTCAGTTTTCATTTCAATACTTAATACTACCCAATATTTCTCTTTTTGTTGTAATTTCATGATCGTGTACTACTTAAAAGCCTAATACAAGGGCTATCACATCACCAAACAATCCAAGATTATTTTAGAATACCCAAGTAGCGATGTTATATGCAAATTACATAGAATTCTCGTGCCTGAAACTACATCCACAGGTTTTCAAGAAAAAATATAAGGAAACAAATCTAGAGATTTTTTATAGTGGCATCAAATACTTTAATATTATTAATGCAGGAAATTTATTTAGAAAAATGGGAGACAAAATTTATTAGCGCCTCTTGCGATGTGGTGTGCAAATAAAGCTGACATTTCTAAAATATTTGGAAATTAAAAAATCGTCATTGTACTATAGCGTATAGCGTACTATAGCTGTCGCTACGGTTATTTGTTGTAATTAATGTTAATACCGCGTTTGTATTTCAGCCTAAACAAGCTATGCGGTATTTATAATTGATATAGACATGGGATGAAGTCTTTTCTATTTATTGGCTATGTTGAGGTACTCAGGTACATCAGGATGCGCTGTGTTTGTAACAAGCGTCTAGCCCCCGAGTTATCACTAAACTAATCCTGAACTTAACGCATGCGTTTTGTCCAGCGTCTTGACTTCAATTCGATAGGATATGTGCAAATTAATATTAAATATATTATTAATAACAGTTCTGATTAGAAGTAGATAAATACATAATTAACTTTTTTTAGTTAATGATTGCATATAGATTATAGTATAAGTTAAGAAACACAAACGACCAAATTCAAATTAACGTTTTTTCAAAGAAAGTCATTATCTTTTGGTTTTAATAAAAAGCGTGTTGTGACTCTTCAATCCGATAAAACATGTGTAAATAAATATTAAATATATTAATAATTATATACTTCTGTTTAGGAGTATAGGAGTTCATTATTTCATTATAATAAATAAATATTTAAAGTTTACTAAAGTTTCTTTTACTAAAACCAAAAGGTAATGACTATGACTTTCCTTGAAAAAACGTTAATTTGGATTTGGTCGTTTGTGTTTTTTAACTTATACAATCTATATGCAATCATTAACTAAAAAAAGTTAATTATGTATTTATCTACTTCTAATCAGAACTGTAATTAATAATATATTTAATATTAATTTGCACATATCCTATCGAATTGAAGTCAAGACGCTGCACAAAACGCATGCGTTAAGGTCAGGATTAGTTTAGTGATAACTCGGGGGCTAGACGCTTGTGCATAAGAGCACTATGTAAAAAAACGACTACGCTTTTTGTGGTCCAATTCCCCCTGAGGCGTTAGATGTCGCAATATTCGCTACAATATCATGGCCATTCATATTCGCTGACGGCGAAAATGAATGAAGTTGATCATGATAATACGGCTGGCATCGAATTTTGAATGGGAGATGTCGCCACAATCGCTACAATATGGATGGCTCCAAATTCAGGAAAAAGAGTATAATATACTAAAAATAGTTACTCCTATCTATTTAATTTCCAAAATCATCTAAAAGAAATAAATCTAGTGGTTTGTTTATAGACATTATAATGACTGTATAATACAGATTATACACAGAAATAACGCTGAAGTTAAATGTTTATAAGTAGTTTATTTTCAGTATAATATTAATAGTAATAACAGTAACAGTAATAATAACCAATTCTTGTTACTCCTATTAAGTTATACATTTGGTAATACATTCATTATAAATATGCGTTGACCTGGGAGCAATGAATTTCATTACACACGGGGCGTGAGTATTAATAACAATATGTTTTTATCCATTTCTTTGCACTGAAACAAAAAAAGGAAAAGTAGTCCTGAAGAGCAATAATGAATACAACCGAAAGTTACTTACATATTTACGTCCTTTGGCAACGTGAAATAAGTATGTTGAGGATGATCGTTTTTATTATTGCGGCAATTTTCCACTGTGCAATACGAAACCATTTTTTTCTTTCAATTTGGAGAACAAATCTCGCCCAAAACCAAAACCTATTCAAAATCTTGGCGATGCTTTGAAGATGATTTTTTTGGCAGTTATCAAACAGGTTTTTATTTGTTTTTATAGGTGATGTTACCAATGGTTACCAAAAAATGACAAACAAATAAACATCAATTACTTTTTTACCGACCAACCTGCTTCCCCCTGAGACTATAGATGGCAATACCTACAACATTGTCGCTTAGCTTCCTATCTTAATCCTCACTAATCTTTGGCTAAAAGGTTTAATATTTGACAAAAAAACACAAAGTCAGCTTACAGTGTTCTACTATACCGACAGATTAGTAAACAGAGATTAGTAAATGGCGTATAAGTTATTACGAGGATGGTCTGAAAAGTTTCCGACCTTAACGTGAAGATGGCAGCACTCGTCAATAAAAGCCACGGCCTACTAGATTAATATAAGCTTCGCTTATATACGGCCGTCTCATTTTCAGTTTTTTCATTGTTGAAATTAGAATCCAAAAATTACAGATTCGTATTAGATTCGTACGTTAAGTAGCGCCCACTGACGGTCATTTGGCAACAAAAATGGTTTGTAGTCAGAATACAGTCATTAATTTTTTGGTTATACGTCATGTCAGTAATTGTCATTTCCTACTGAATAATAAATACTTCATTAATTTATTGGTATTTGTACATACAGATTTGGATATAATATACATAAATATGCCAAAAATATGTTACAGTAGGAACTAGGAAACTAAAATCTCCTACATAGTATAATAAAATTTAGAAAATTATACTAAGTTAACGCAATGTTTACTAATGCCCCAATTCTTAGACTAGAAACACTTAATAACTACATTATAGCCACAGTATAAGTAAGTACAATTTCATATTTCACAAATTACAAATGCTCTTTTGGGTTTTGTAGCAGTTGAATTACCACAGCATATGATGTAAACACATAATGTCATTGCACGATCTACGAACTGAAGCTATGATCAGAAGTATTAGAAGTAGGTATTCATGGAATGATGAATTCTCACTGTGGCAGTCATTACTAAAAATAAATATTTTTAAGCATCAGAGTTGATGAAATCTACTTGAGTTTGAAGACCAATCGTTTCAGTAAAATAAATATAAAACTGACAAAATTTGTCTCATAAGGCATTACCTTTATATAGAACTTGGTTTATATGATATAAATCAAAAGCGATATCGGAAAAAATATTTAGAAATTTTGAAGGGTGGTTAAGAATCTAGGATAACGATAATTAAATACCGATTTTCGTGTCATGTCTTAACAGATTTTATAATAAGAAGGTAGAGGAAGTGTTCCAGGAAGAAGATAGAGTTTGAAACTTTTCTGAACTAACTGAATGCATGATCTAAACGGTATAGAATCAAGTCAATACTATTAAACTTTTACGCACGTTAAAAACAGACGTATACAGGCTTTTGAGTTGTGGTGCTATAGAAAAATGCGAAGGCGAGATGGATTGACCGAATATCGAGCAATGAAAATACTAGAAGAAGTACAAAAAGAAAGATAGTTAATGAACAAAACCATGAGAAGCAAAGATAGATTAATACGTATGACTTAACTTTAAGACATTCGGGTATTATCTAAAAATAATAATAGGAAGCATGATCGAAGGAAAGAACACCCTAGCTAGACCTAGACTGCAATTTATACTCCAAATAAAAGAAGACTTAGACTGCTCCAGCTATAGAGAATTGACTATAGAGAAAAGACTGACAGCATACCGGAAAAAATACCATAAAAATAGGTGTATTTTTAAAGTGGTTGTTAAAGTATGTTTTTTAGTTTTAATGTAACTATTTTAATGTAGTTTACTAATTTTATTTGGGGACTGGTAGCCATTTTTTTATAATAATAATAATAATAATAATAATAATAATAATAATAATAATATTATTATTATTATTATTTTTTTATAAAAATAAAGACATCGAAAGAATAATAAATTAAAATAATAAATAAAATTTTAATGTAACGTTTTGTAATGTAATATAATGTACCTATTGTTTTTTAATGCATAATCTAATAATATTTGATCGTTGTTCTTATTAGTAATTGCTGTTAATATTCGAATAAACATTCTTTAATCGGAGACAGTTTGACACAATTGACATAAAGTATTACCTAAAAATTAACGACTGAGCTCTGACTTCAAATATCTTTGTTGTAAAATTACCGCCAGTGGGCGCCATTTAACGTACGAATCTGTAATAATTTTCAACAATGAAAAAACTGGAAATGAGACGGCCGTATATAAGCGAAGCTTATATGAATCTAGTAGGCCGTAATAAAAGCTAGGGAATGTAGTTGTGCATCTTTTGACAGGTACTCACCAAAATTTCAGCCATTTTGGACGCGAAGTTGTTATTTGACAATCGTTTGAATGAGTCGATGTGAGTGTTTTTGTGAAAATGGAAAAAATCGAGTATCGAGCTGTCATTAAATATTTGTTTTTGAAAGGCAATACGCCTACGCAAATCAAAGATGAGTTGGACTCTGTGTATGGGGACTCTGCGCCATCATTTACCACAGTGAAATTTTGGGCAGCTGAATTTAAACGTGGCCGTACCAGCTTAGGAAACGATGAACGTTCGAGACGTTCAAAAACTGCAACCACTGACGATAACATCGCTAAAGTTCACCAAATGGTGCTAAATGACCGTCAAATTAAAGTGAGAGAGATAGCAGAGGCTATGAATATGTCCAAAGAACGTGTTTGTCACATATTGAATCAACATTTAGGCATGAGAAAGCTGTCCGCGCGTTGGGTGCCGCGTTTGCTCACGTTAGACCAAAAACGTGTTCGAATGAACATTTCCAACACTCTGTTGGCGCAGTTTAGGCGCAATAAATCAGTTTTGGCGCCGATTAATTACTGTAGATGAAACTTGGACACACCATTATACGCCAGAAACAAAAATACACTCAAAACAGTGGACTGCGAAGGGGGAATCGGCTCCAAAAAAAGCAAAAACGGTTATGTCGGCTGGGAAAGTGATGACGACTGTTTTTTGGGATAGTCATGGAGTTATTTTAATCGATTATCTTCAAACAGGAAAACCATTACAGGAGCATACTACGCATCATTACTTGACAAGCTGAAGGCAGAAATTGCGGAAAAACGGCCACATTTGCAGAAAAAGAAAATCCTGTTTCACCAAGAGAATGCGCCGTCTCACACCTCCGCGGTTGCCATGGCGAGAATCCACGAATTACGGTTTGAACTGCTTGACAATCCTCCTTACTCACCAGATCTAGCCCCAAGCGACTTCTTTTTGTTCCCTCATCTAAAAATTGCGCTCGGAGGACAGAGATTTTCGTCAAATGAGGAGGCAATCACCTTCGTGAACAATTATTTTGCAGAGAAAAACGGCGAGTACTATTTGGACGGGTTAAAGAGATGGTAGCATCGCTGGGAGAAGTGTGTAGACTTACAAGGAGACTATGTAGAAAAATAAAAATAAATTTAAAGAAAAAATGTCTTGTATCTTTGTTAGGTCGGAAAATTTTCAGACCACCCTCGTATTTATAACCCGAACATTTAAATTCGGTATAGGGGAAACAATAACCGGCGGAAGCAAGAGGGCCTTTAGAAGTTGTCAGGGAGCCTTAGATGTACTATTGACTATATTTTTTCGCAAGGGAATAAGGCCATATTACCTTGCACTCTTGTAAATGTAGCACACCAAAGGAAGTCAGATAAATTTAATACTTAGCTTAACTTGCAACTGTCGTTGTTTCTCTTCAAGTTACTGTTGAACAAACTTTATTTGACTACTGCGTCAAGCACCCTAGGTTAAAGCATTACCAGTTAACGCATATACCAGAATGACAGGTGAGGTTACTATAACTTAACTAATTACCATATAAATCGACTAGCATTAACACTAGGAAACAAAACGAAACAAAATAAAGTTCCCACGTAGCGTGAAACCACTTAGAGCGAACCGACCTTTCTACGTAACCTCCAGCCGGAGTTGATCTGGTTCAGTTCTGCCTTAGGTAAGTTCCGACGTTGGTGACAGTTTACCGAGGTAGGTACCTATTGCGGTTGGTTTTGGAGTGCTCCTTAAGTTCTACGGCTTCTGGACGGAGATGGTCCTACTACAACCTCACCAAGCCTCGAGTCGCACCGGTTGATGTGAGCAATCAGTCACCGGGAACAAGCTAAAATAACGTTGATGAACAATGGAAGAGATTTTGAGAAATGTGGCCACTTACCCAAGATGGGATGGCTTGAAATAGAGGTAATATGCTCTGAGAAGAATAAAATCCGCTATAAGCGTACCTGTGACTTGTATCTTTCCGCTACAACCAGCCCTCACCCAATTTCACTTAAAAAAGATGGTGCACAAGACTCTAAAGCACTTCTTCTCAAAAAGCAATTGACAGGAAAGAAAATCCGTTTTTTTCTTGTCGGAAAACAGAATGAATTTTCCCTTTATACCCAGGTGATATCAAGCAGAAATCAAAAAACCACGGCAACAGTAATGAATTCCAAATTTGTACTTTTGATGAATGGGTTGCGTACATCTAGGGGCTTAGTGGTCATGACCCGAATTAATTAAGAAATAAGCACCAATTGGTACCACAAGGTGCTTAAAGAAAATGAGATTGCAACATGTCTCCTATTTGAAAAAAATTTATATTTGACCACTAAAACACGGTAAACACGTATACAGTTCCAAAAATTTTTTTTAAAGTTGAAGAAATTAGAAAAAGAAATATTTTTAATTTTTTTTAACGGCATCGCATTCTTCATCAAGGATTACATAAATTTTGTCGACTGGGCTTTTTCCTAGAGTGCCAAACTTAAAAAAAAATCTTTTGGAACTGGATACGTGTATACCCTCAAATCTAATATAAATTTTTTCATATAGCAGACATGTGACATTCGAAAGTAGAGGTTTCAAGCTTTAAAATGAGCCCCCGCTGGCCTTTCTAAGTTGCGCCAATTTTTGGACCTAGCCGGTGGTTAAGTTCAGAAAAAATGACCCATTTATATGGATGTCGTTTGCAAAATTTTTCTAATACTGGCTTTTCGATATCTTAACCTCCTTGCATTCATAACCTCCTAATAAGAAATGTTTATATGGATATTGGTTGCAAAGTTTTGCTATTTAATCCTCAATATCTTCTACAAAATGTGCTATTGGATAGATTTGTACATTTACAAATTTCTTTGTATCATAACCTCTTTCCATCCATGTGTGATCCTAATCACAATTTTCTGCAAAATATGCTAGTGGATAGATTCGTTCTCTTACAAACTTCTTCGTACCATAACTTCTTTCCATTCATGTAATCCTAATCACAACCTTTTACAAAATGTACTATTAGATAGAATTTGTTTTTACAAATTTTGTAGTACCCTAACCTTTTTCCAATCATGGGATCCTATCGGATAATTTGGAACCACTCTGTGGATAAATTTAATTTTTAATATTGGTAACACTGGTTTAACTTTTATAAAAGTAATCTTCAAATTTTAGCTTCAAATAAATTGCATCTACGCCAACTGCAACTGCGAAACTGAGATAATTGTAGATCCGAACCTTCTAGATTTCTATATGTGAATGTAGCTAGTGAACAGCAGATGGCGATGGCATTGGAAAATCAAAGTTTTCTGTGATTTTCTTAGTTTAGATTTAAACCATAGATAAAAATCAGGTTACAGTTAATAAAAAAGTTAGCTGCATTTATAGGATTTTGTTTACAGGCAAACAGTGTTTAGTAGGTGAACAAAAGGTATTGAGGTGAAAATGGTGTTTTTCCATGTGATTCTCGGTTTGAATCATATTATATGAAAAGAAGATTTTGTAGGTAAAAATGCAGAATTGAGATCGGAGTTGGCCGAGCATACGCAAACCTACTGCGCATCAGTGTTGCCAGGTAGGAAATAAGTATATCCCCAGATGGAGTCTCTAAGATTTCCCCAGAATTCCCTAGATAGTAAAACCGTCTCAATTTTTCCAAAGAAATCTATAGGTACAACCACGGTCAGAAAATGGAAATACCAGCATTAAACAAGTTAACGCTTGTTTATAATCTTACATACTGTAAGTGGGATTTAGTGTTATGAATTAGGTACTTAAAGGTTATTTAAACATCAGAAACTTTTGAAACAAAACTGTCAAATATATTAAAAAATATTATGACACTGGCAATTATGAAGATCATGAATCTGCTATTGTTTTTTTTGGGTCGGGTCAAATACACTTTGACACACACAAATACAAATGAATTTTTCAACCCGACCATCTCAGATTTTCGTAAAATTTAGTAGGATGGTAGAGGACATCAAGTAAATTACGTATGTAAAATTACAGTCAGTGTATTCACACACGGTATTCATACAGCGGGGTTGCAAATATGATAAAAAATGTAAAATTTACGCTTACAAGGTGAACAAAAACAATTCATAACTTTGCTTCTAATCGTAGTAAAACTTTTATTTTTAGGCTTGTTTGAATGCTAAAAGAGCATAGCTTTTATAAAAAAATTGTTTTATAAAAGAATATTGAATTCTTCATCCCAAGGTCACATGATGTGACCTTTGACCTTGAATATCTAAGAAAGTGTACCTTCAATTTTTCTAGAAATACAGTATGTTATACAGCTTAGTGTAGACTCTTTTTGGTATAAGTTTTATTTTGGGAAGCCTTTGGGAACAGGAGTAAAAAAATTGTTAAATATGGTAGTTACACACTTTTAACTCAAAACATGATTCTAGAAATTCAGGCAAGAGTATTGTATCAGGTATTTAGTATAAATTTGTACATAAACCTTCAAATCGTATCTACTAAAACAAGTATAGGTATGATGTTGTACCTGTACCTGCAGATACAGGGTGTTGTTAAACGTTGCCTACCCTTCGCGTGTATTTAAAAACGAGTTTTATTTGAAAACAAATTGTAATATAACTAAAATTTCACCTGATCCGAAAAACACATAGCAGATTCATGATCTGCATCTTAGAAATCTCTAGAAAAAGTGTATTAGAACCTGGAATTTTTTTTTAAGTCCAATTTTGTTGTACAGTGTTATTAGACATTAAAGTTTACCAAAAGATTTTGATCAATTTTTGACTATATGCACTACTATAGTGTATTATTGTAGAATTTTGAATATCATCAAAAAGTCTCCAAAATTTAAGCCATATCTCTATTTCTCTAAAAAGTTTTGCGAGCCTAACGTTTTTCCCCAATTTGAGGAAATTTCTCTAAACCTGGGAACGCTGCTGCGCATACCGACTATGTTTAATAAACTCGGGGGAAGTTTTACAGTGTTGTCGGTCCTACTTTCTTTATAATAAATAAAAGACAAAGTGACCACATGAGACGAAAAATAAACCCATATACTAATAAATAAAAACAATTAGCATGAAATGCATCTATCATCAGATCATCACGTGTTTTTAGCGGTAAATTCATTTCATTGTAGGTACACAGTAAGCAAGCTTTAATTTATTTTTGTAACGAACAATTTTAAAATTATTTTTACGTTCGTACTTTAGAAATATACAAAATATTAAAAATGTATACAGTTACATCAAGTTACATTAATATTTTATTTATAATGAAGTAGGACCGGCAACAGTGCAAGTCAAATAGTAATACTAAAACTGTAAACTAGAAACAGCTAAATATGAGGTTATATCATATGCCATTATAATCAGGAATGAAACTCGACGTTAAGTAATTGATCTTTACATCAAACGAGCGTTAAAAGCCTAATAGAATTAAACTTATTCTTCATTTGTAGCTGTAGGGCTCACAAAACATCTATCAATTAGAGGTTATGTTTATGTATTTTTTTTGTTTATATACTATGACGTTAATTCGTATTGGGGTTGTTTGTTTGCACCAAATTACCGTATACCAACTTAAGAGATATAAAATATTCACGATGTGGGAAATTTAAAAATTACCTAACAATTCAAAATGACTTTTATTTTCTATTGCAAACGCACGCCAATTTGTTTGAGAATATTGATAAAAAGTATGCGATTTTCCAAATAATACCAATCTGATTGATGACTTTCATTTGAAATTAATTTAAGAAAAGCAAGCAGCAATTTTTATATATTGTATACAGGGTACCGTAAAAAATATGAAAAATTGACGGCTCCAATGCTTCATGTTGGAAACAATTAGCATTGCAACCATGCAGTATGTATTTCATATTCTTATTAATAATTAAATTCAACTAATTTTAGAAGATTAATCCGATGGAGTTCTTCAATACATAAATTTTTTTTGCAAATGTCACGTATATAATATTACATAACCTCACATAACCTAAAAAGAAAAATTCAAAACTTGCTTGTTATTTATTTTTAAAATGGTACCCTCATTTGCATATTACGTTATTCCGATTTTAGTTATAATCGGTATTCGAAAATGTAGAGAACGCAAATGGGGAATGTGTAAAAACAAAATAAAATTAAGTAGAAAAGTAGTGATTGTAACAGGAGCAAGTTCTGGAATTGGTTTCGAAATTGCAAAAGATTTATCAAGAAGAGAAGCTCAAGTCATTATGGCCTGCAGAGATTTAGACGAGGCTGCTAAGGCCATACGTAAAATAAAAAATGAACTGAACTGCTCATCTGTAATTGTGAGCAATTTCTGCTTTTTTTCATGTACATCAAAGTAGTGCCTTCAAATTTCTTTTTGCACAGGTACCAATGGAATTAGATCTGGCTTCCGTAAGGTCTATAAAGAATTTTGCAGATGAAATAAAATCAACATACTCGGAGGTACATTTATTAATAAATAATGCAGGCGTTGCATATCCGGATGAAGTAAAACGAAAAACCAAAGATGGTTTTGAAATTCATATTGGCACAAATCATTTGGGCCACTTCTTATTGACAAATCTGCTACTTGAACCTTTACTTAAGGCAGAATCTAGCCGAGTTGTAATCCTTACATCAACATTGCACGAGAAAGGAAAGTTGCACCTTAATGATTTAAATTTAGAAAAAGTAACAGAAAAGACGGATGCTTATGCAAATTCAAAGTTGGCAAATGTATATTTTTGTCAGGAATTAGCTAGACGTACAGAGAATACGGGATTAAGGGTGTATGCTGCTTGTCCAGGTTGGGTATATACTAATCTGTTTAGACATTATAAACGTACATGGTGCCAAAATCTGTTAATGCTTCCTATAGCATTCTTATTTATGCGAAGTCCAAAACAGGTAATATTTTGTTTTTAAACTTACCTGTAGTGTATAATTGTATGGTTTTGATTGCGATTCTAAAGTACCATGTGGGCCAAGTAAATGCCTAAGAAACTATATAAAGTTATGAAGTAAAAGAGGTGTACTTTATTTTTTTTATTGTTTCCAGCCTTATTTTGTGGAACTCCATAATCATGAAATAAATAAAGATTATTAAAAGTTTCAGTTTTATTAAAATATAACCTGACAATATTGTTTCGACAGCTGTGCTGTCATTATCAAAGGTAATATAATTATAAACAAACACGTCGCTAAGGTAGATACAAAATAGGTAACTAGATAAAATAATAATAATCAGAATTAAATATCTAATACTTCCAGTAACGGACAATTAGACATTTTAGAAGCCTTTGAGATATACAAACACAAACTCAGGGTACCTTTAATGAATGAACAACTTGAGCTCAGTAATTCTCCGTTACTGGAAGTATTAGATATTTAATTCTGATTATTATTATTTTATCTAGTTACCTATTTTGTATCTACCTTAGCGACGTGTTTGTTTATAATTATATTACCTTTGATAATGACAGCACAGCTGTCGAAACAATATTGTCAGGTTATATTTTAATAAAACTGTGAAACTTTTAATAATCTTTATTTATTTCATACTTTATTTTTATTTCATAGGGTAACCTGTACTGCCGTGCTTAGCAAGAACGCAGTATCTGCCAGAATTGCTGTGTAGAAATATACTACGTAGAATACTAATGAATGCTAATAAAAACATGGTATATTTCTTAAATTGCTCCTGTGGAGATACTGCTTTCTAGCTAAGCATGGCAGTGTACCTTAACGTCAGTTAACCTGCATTCTGTGTTGTTTTAGAAACGTGCTAGGGTTTGTATGAATATCAAATTTTGCATACGTATATTTTAACACATGCTGGCAATTGATAATTCGAAGAAATCAATGTTTTCTTAGAATTGTGATGTCAACTTTTTTTTATTTAAATGCAATAACGAGGGTTGCACTGAAAATTGTTAGTTATAAAAAAGACCGTTGAATTTTTTAACAAAAAATCTTTATTGTTTTTCAAAATAATCTCCATTCAGACTAATACACTTGTGCATTCTTTGAAACCACTTTTTAAAACATTCGGAAAATTCATTTTCTGAAAGGTTCTCAAAAATTCTTTGAAATTCTGTAACTGCTGCATCTGCGCTGGAAAATCTTTTACCTCACATCATTTTTTTAACAGTTGGAAACAAAAAAAAGTCGCACGGCGCCAGATCTGGGCTATACGGAGGATGAGTTACCAATTGAACTCCCGTATCTTTCAAAAAATCCAATGTTCTGGCAGCAGTGTGGGAGGATGCGTTGTCATGATGGACTAAGATGTTACGCAAACCGGTCCTTTGGAGACCTGTCTGTAATTTTGCAAACATCTGTGGTAAAGCCACTTCACAGTACCGTTCAGAATTAACAGTTCTGCGATATTCAAGTGGAATAACAGCAACAGGCCCACTTCGGCTGAAAAAAAAAGCAATCATTTTCTTAATGATGCTTACTTTTGTGGGCAAGTCTTCATCTTCGAATACCCAAACACTAGACTGCTGTTTAGTTTCAGGGTCGTAACTGTATACCCAAGATTCGTCACCAGTTACAATGTATGCCACTTGCTTGGAAGCTCCTCCGTCAAATTTTTGCAACATAAATTTACACCAATATACTCGAGCCTGTTCTTGACTTTCTGAGAGCAAATGCAGTATCCAACGGCTTGCTAGCTTTCTTATCCCAAGATGTTTATGCAAAATGGTATTCACCGCCGAGGATCCAATCTTCACTTCCTCCTGAATCTCCCTATAAGTAATATTTCGATTGGACTGAATCAAGCTTGCCACACGATCAACATTTTCTGAACAGGCAGCTTCCGCAGGTCTTGCTTCGTCTTCTAGCAGCTCTCGCCCTCGTTGAAATTCGCAGAACCAATGACTAACAGCGGATAATGAAGGGGCAGCATCGTCAAAAGCTGCTATCAGATTTTCATGGATTTGCTGGTATCCTAACTGTCTTTTATAGTCGTAGAAAATCATAGCTCTAAAGGCAGTTCGCGGAATGCTCATCTTAACTGAATTAAAAATGCACAACTACTTATCCTACAAAATTAACTACGTTTCACAAGGAAATCGCAACGTTTGACAATTGTGGGTAACGAATGTCGACTAATGCGACATTTAATTGTTTTTAGCCAATTGAGCTTCCATGGCCTGCTGCTAACTATTAACAGAGCATCCCTCGTATTTTTTCCTACGACACCATGGGAAGCTTTTCAATATCTCACAATAAGGTAGGCTTGAAAGTTGATATTATCAAGCATTTTCTAAAAACAATCGATAAATGACATTTGCATGCGATATCAATAGTTTCTGCACACTAATGTCATTAGTTTCTGCACAGGCACACTAATGTCATTGCACCACACAAAGTTTAATTATTCTATATTTTACATTTATTACTAGATATTACTAATTTTAAAACTAATTTAATATTTGAGCCTGCAAAGCGATGGTAGCAAGCAACGAAAGGTTTTAAATAACTTTCTGTCTGACGTGAGCGACATACAAGAGGTTTTTGCATACTTGGTGGATATTTTAAAAGGAATTCCAAATGTTAAATAGTAACAAAAAATTTTAATAAACTAAAGTAACATATGTTAGAAGGTCTTGAGATATTGAATGGAAAGAAAAATAACACCAGATTTTTTTCAATAATTTATTATTTATAATTATAATAATGGCATATAAACGCAATGTGTAGCCTTGCGATGTTTGTGTAGTACTGCCCATAGGCAGTACTTGACACATCAAGTAGGCATCACGTGATTAGGTGCAATAACCTAAAACGGATGTGGTAGAGTTGAGGTTATGTATAAGAGGGGTTTTTCGTTCGTATGTCATGTGTCTATTGTTGTTGACGTAATTCGGTAATTGTAAACAGTAATAATAAAATATAAAAGAAGTTCTATAACACGTATTTAAGTAACAAACTACATATTACCATAAACGTTATAAATGAAGAAAATAGTTAACAATTTCGCTTTATTGTAATTCAAGTTAAAAATCGAAAAATAAATCATTGAAGAAATATAGTTTTTTTGGAATCGTAGGAAAAAACTTGCCGGAAAATGTCTTTAGTACTTGGTTAGTGCCTCGCCTATCTACAATCACACTCGTGTCAAATATGTAACTTTTCATGCTCATTGCGTAATATACTATTTCCATCCGTCCACCATTTCTATTCCGTTTTCAAAAAGATGTAATTTTCATCATCTCATTGCATTCTGCTTAAAAACAAGTTTGATGTGGTATTGTAATAGCATAGTAATAGCTAAGCATAGCCTTGGTAGTGTAATGTTTAGAGTGCTGGACTTTCAGCCAAGCGGCCAGCAGTCGATTCCCGGTGCCGGCAGATCAGGTTAAGGTTTTCTGCAGTTTTCCTTAGCTGTGACACAAATGTGGGATTTGCGCTGTTTCATCTGTAAGTCGGCTGCAGCCGCACTTAGGGCCTACGTAATAATAATAATCACCCCCTCCCTCCCGCCCAAGCTTATAGCTTCTGGGGCCTGGTTTCCAGGCTATGGGTTGTAGCAATTATTATTATTATTCTTTTCATAAATCAAGTTACCTTCTGTCAAATTATTCTGATTTTATTTCTTTGTCTCCATTTGTTTACTACTTTTCTACATTTCTAGTGTTCAGAATATTTTTTGTTAATATTTTTAAAATCTACGAAATAACAGTCCTAGATTGATCCTTCCTGAATATTCATTTTGAAAAATAAAATCAAAATCTGTCATATTAACATTGGTGTGCGTTTCTATGGAGTCATGATTTTGGATATTCTTACGGTCTGGTGCAAAAATCATTCAGCACAAAAGATCTTGTGTAAGCACTCATGCTGAAGCTCACATGGGAACACGTGCAAGAGAGAATATGAAATTGTATTAATGAAATACTCCCCGATGCACTTTTCCAATCTGTAAACACAATTGAAAAACATTTTAATCTTTGTGTAGAAAATGAAGAATAACATTTTGAAAATTTTTAATAAATTAATTTTTATCAGTTGCAATAGTACCACTTTAATTGATTTCTGAAAAGAATACGATTGCAAATAAGTGCCGCAGCAGCTTAGACAGCCATCTTAGATTTCAAAAACCACTGAAGCAATAAAATAATTAGAATTACATCATCTCTTTATACATATAAAACACTTGAAGCACTAACAAGTAATATTGATCGTCTCACGTTGAGACTACAGTCTGTGTTCTTATGGACAACGGGGTTGCCAAACATCTTGCAAGCAACTTTTAAAAACACTTTCTAAATATTGTAGTTGTAACTGCATAAACCTTTATAATCCCTATATTTCGAGCAAGTTATATTGCAGGTAGTCACTTCTTCTGACAGCGGTAAAACAAAATTTCAAAATTTGCTGCTGTTCATGTAGTGCGCATATAAAGTCTGGAACTATCGATATAAATCTTTTATTAAATATTTTTGAGAGAAATCCTCGAACACGTCGATTTTTATCTTAAAGGAGACATATTTTAGTGTAATCGTTATTTGTTGATCGTCGTTTGTTTCCGAGTTATGACGATAACGAAATTTATTAAATGGAAACCCTAATTTTTTATGATGGATTTGGAAAGATAATGTAATGCTAAGATCAAATATGCTAAAAAAGTATGATACTGTATTAAGAAATTTCCGAGATAATTGCTTTTAAAGTTTTAAAACAAAAATTAAAAAACAATCAAGAGTTCCAAGTTTTAATAAAAAAAAGAATTCTTTGAAGAACTGTCATAAGTTTAATGCTAAGTCACTTGTTACATGTATACTTGATTTTTTTATTAAGACAATTAAACTCTTGATTGTTATTCAATCAAAGTTCAAATCAAGAGTTCAAATTTTTTGATAAAAAATCAAGTAGCCATGTAACAATTAACTTAGCATTAAATTTATGGCAGTTCTTAAAGAATTTTTAATTTTTTTTATTAAAACTTGGAACTCTTGATTGTTTTTTTAATTTTTGTTTTAAAACTTTAAAAGCAATTATCTCGAAAGTTGCTTTCCAAATCCATCATAAAAAATTAGGGTTTCCATTTAAAAATATTTTCGCTATCGCCATAACTCGGAAACAAAAGATGATCTGCAAATAACAATTACACTAAAATATGTCAAATTTAAGATAAAAATTGACGTGTTCGAGGATTTTTCTCTATAGACGCACAAGCTATCAAAATTTGAAACCAAATAATTATTTCTGTATTAAGAAATTTGCTTATATGCGTTCGGTGACAAATAATAGTGCCGACAAAAAACGTTATACTATAATTTCAGTAAGTACAAACTGTATTATGTAATTCCGCGAAGTAAAAGTAGAAAAAACCAGAAGCGTTTATTGTTTACTAAAATCCTTTGCATTTGCTTGCTAATCCTAAATTTCCGTTTTTGCAAGTTTCTTTTGAAACAAGTTGAACAAATGAATGATTTTCTCATGATGAAATCATTTTACCGTTAAAATTACGTTTGGGACTTCCTGTATTTACCTGTGAATTAAAAGATTAAAAAGATCATACAGAAGCTAACCAGCCGTTATTTTTATGTTGAAAGAATTTGAAGACTAAAGAATTAAACAAAAAAAGGATAAGTAATAAAATATCGGATATTTAGATACATGTACGATGTAAAAATCCCAAGTAATGTTTAATAAAATAACAAACACATGTTAATAAGACTTTCTTTTAAATGCTTCTTTTGTATGGTTACGATTACACTTTTTCGGTTACTGTTTTCAAAGGTTTACAACTTCTGGAATCTTAATCCACATTTCTATAGATTCATACAGTGAAATAGGTGGCAACAACGAAGCACAAACTCCCATAAGAAATACATTGGCTATCTTTCCTTCACTGTAGTCCCAACGTGAGACGGACAATAGACGACTTATTTACTGAATGTCAAAATATCAATTTTGACAGTAGGATAAGTGATATAATAAAAAAATAAAAATTTTAAATGGTAGTTTTTAAATCTAAGAAGGCTGTCAAAGCTGCTGCAGCACTGTATTTCCAGTGGTGTGATGAACGCACCCAATGGAAAAATATGCCATTACATTTAAGAAAAAAAGCTGACCTGTTTGCCTCTATAAAAAAACCAGTTGAGAATGCGCAGAGCTAGCATTGCCATGACGAACAAAAACAACTGTATACTTAATAAACTAATTTATTTTTGAAAACTAATGTTCACGTAACACATTAGTTGTCATAAAAAATAAAAGTTGCTAAAAATGTTTATTTTTTCGTAAATTTTAAAAAAATACAAAATTTTTCATTTTTCAAAAATTTACCGAAATTTTCGGTGGTCATTTTGACCACTTTCCCGAAGAGATACAAAAAAATATTTCTACCAAAAGTTTCTTAGAATTTGATGTACTAATAAGATTCCAAAAGAAAAATTCAAAAGAGTCAGCAGGGAAAAAGGCGACAGACCGACAGACAGACTTCACGAATTCAGAGACGAACTTTTTGTTCGTCGAATATTGTTTCTGCAAATTCTGAAATCACTAGTGTGTAAAGCACGTTTTTAAATATGACACATAGTGTGTATCTAACAAAAGAAGGTGTATTGACTGACTCAGGCTGTATAAACTAATTTAACAACATGAGATTCCTGAAGACGTTAGATTAGGTGCGAGATTTAGAAGCCTGATTAGGTCTCGAGTTGCCCTTGCCTTTTTAATTTAATAAACATGACAACTTTGAATCTGTTAACTTTTTTCATTGTTCTTAGGTTTTATAAGAACATTTTACATGGCCCACCCAATATGTCGAGATGTCCTATTTGCTTATTTTAGTTAGCATTTGACTTTAGAGTACTTGTAACATGGACTTTTTATTTTTTTTTTCTTATAAGAAGTTACTATTAAATTGGAAGAGGTAGAAGAAAATTATTCAAAAGGATTATACTATTTACATTTCTTTTGTATGAAAGTTGTAGTTAAGTTTTGTATGAATGTAAAAGTGCCTTTCTACACATGTTTGGTCAGACTCGTCTCACCGGGAGTCTTTCATAAATTGAAATATTCTAAAATTGTTTTCACCAATAGAAGCGATTTTTAGTGAACTAATATGAATGAGTGTCAAACAGTCGGTTTCGATCAATACTTTATGCATTTCAGTTTGCGGTTAAGTTTAAAACAAACCCATTTTCCAGTTTTTCCCCATTTCAGACACAACTTTAGATAATGTATATTTTGTTGTTTTGCATCAAATTGAAATTTGAGTAAGAATTCAGTTTTTACTGAAACGATAGGTTAGGCTATATTTTTAAAAGACATAACCTCAAACTGTCAGATATGAAGTATCGAAAAGAAAATAATAGTTGGCAGTGGTACTGCCAACATCAATTTTTCAAAATTAAATTTTAAGTCCTAGACAACTTTTTTTTCTTGAATATATTATATTTTGTTTCTTAACTTGTTGTATCTTGCCCTCAGAAGTATAATATAATAGGACTTATTTCCATTATTATGTTTTGAGGCATGTCATTCATGAAGCTGCTTTAAAGATTTTGCTTCTCGTCAATAATCATAATTTTCATATAAGTTTAGACACAATCAACCATCTCAGGATAAAGAAAGTACTTTTTGCCTCCTTGACTTTGTCATATTAAATGAGTGCTTTTAAAAACAATTGCCTTGTATCTTCTAAACTCAAACCGTCAATGACGAAGACTTCAGTGCATTGGTAGTAAGCATCAAGCATTGGTTAACTACAGCCGCTTTTTTGAAGGAACCTGTCAGTGTAGACCTGAACACAATACATCCCTACCCTTGTCCTGCTAACAAGATCGTAAAAAAACATGGATAAACTGTGTTGAGGAAAGTAAAAAAAGCAAAAGATGACAGTGATGATGATGCAATTCTGGAATCTCATCATCTTCCTCAATTGAATAATGAAGGAAAGCAAAAATATTGTATTGAAAACTTCATCATAAAAAAAAGGGTTTATAACCAGTGCCGGCGCTAGCGTCTTTGCCGCCCGCGTGCAATTTCTAAAAACCCGAATATTAAAAAAAAATCTCAAAATTTAAAGCAAATGTTGATAAGTCACTTCACTTTAATCGTTGAATATAATGATACAGGGATTATAGCCTTCTCGCTGACCCGAATCGCTAAGAAAATTAAAATGAATTTTAATTAAAAGTTAAAATTTACTTGAACTAGTGTTCAAGCTTGCATTCTTTTCTTTTAAAATTAAAATAATTTAAAATTTTCTCCATGTAGGTTAGTCACGAGGTCACGTAGGTTTGGTTGTTTTAAACATAAACAACCAAAGTGTGCGTCAATCAAGTAGAAATTTCGAAAAAATAATTAAGTAACAGTAATTAAGTAAAAAAGTTTTTTTAACGGTCACCCTAATATATATATTTGAAAACTTACCTTAAGGTCATCAATATTGTAAGAACTGTAACCTCTTTTATCTGTCCTAAAATAATAATTCATAAACAAATTATTCTTAATCAATAGAAATAAATCGTAATACTTACCTGAAATTAAAAAGAATTTTTCATTCAGAATCATTTGAGGTTATGTCATACTTATCTGACAACATAAATAAATATTGTTGAGCTATCACTTTTAAAATTTTCAATAACTAAAGATTATTGGCGATCCCATGGTGTAAAGTTGTTACTGCTAAAAGTTTGGAGTCTTAATAAATGAACCCAGGTCAGATTTTCATAAGAATTAGTAGTATCATAATAAAAAAAGAGCAAACAACCCTGAGATATAAAGAATTTAATTAAAAGATAATATGATGATATTATTATTATATTTAAGTATCAATTCATCATCATTACATAAATAAAAGACGCCAAAATGTTTGGCAAACCGAATGCAAAAGTAATGCAAAATTAATGCTAAACGAGGTGGGCAGTTTAACATTACAGTATATTACACAGGGTGCTAGATAAAATGAGTCTTTTTTAAAATGGAACACCCTGCATATTTTTCAATAATTTAAGTCCTCATTATTTTCTGATTTCAAGTATACACAAGGAGCCAAAATTATATACCGGGTGGGGCAATAGTGTGGAGAAGTCCGATAGCTTCTAAATATACAGGGTGGTGCAGAAAAGTGTGGCAGGCTTAAGGTAATTTTTTGTTGAATAGAATGCCCCAAATATTTTTGAATATTTAACACCTCTCTTGGCAGGTTTATTCATATCTAAAATTTTAGCGCCATCTAATGACCGGTTTAGAAGTTATAAATTTTTTTCAAAAAAATTGAGTTTTACATTATCCCACTTAACAGTTTACCGCTTTCACGGCCGCAACTGTGAAGACGAATTTAAGTAGGGATTTTGGTGCAGGGGCTGGTAGGGTGCTCTTCTTTAAAAGAAAATGGACCCACCATGTACAGGGTGTTCAAATTTAATTTTTAAATTTAGAGAACTTCAAAGCTAAAATCCACAACTTTTATTTATTTCTTATCGAGAGTCGAAAGGATCGAAACAACGCACCTTTAGTAGGCGGTCGTCGTTCGCGGCGACCGTCGCACGAGCCCTATTGCCGCACGACGCGCTCGGACGGCGGCGGAATTATAATTATAGAGAAATTATTTGAAAATAATTTCTCTAGATACGCCTCTATCAGTCGATAGAGGCGCATCTAGAGTAATGTAAACAGTCGTTTACATCCATATTAGAACGATTTTTCTAGCTGTTACCGTTTAGGAGCTATCGGACTTCCCCACACTATTGCCCCACACGGTATATTTACTTTGTAGATTTTGTATGAGATTAAATTATTTTAAACAATTAGTTTTAACAAATACTACGTTCTAGCATTACATCTTTTTACCTGTTCACGTTTATTCAAATCAGTAGTTATTTCAAAAGTTTGAGGTTATGTTTGACTAAACAAAATTATATTTTTAATTATGTGACAAAAAGTTTGCCCGATCTGCTCTTCAACTGGAGGTTATTCTGGAACGTAGTAAAAATTGATGTTATTTTTTTGCTTTATGACAACTAATATAACCCAACATTTTAGGGTGCTCAAACTCCAATCTATTGTGCTACAGAGCCTTCATTAGTGAACGAAACTGGCTGTATATATAAGGATTGTAAGAAATATTCATCAAACATGACATTTGATGCAAAACTATCCCAGAAACTCTGGGAAGAAAGTGAAAAAATGATTCATGAAATCGACAAGAAATTGACCCAAAGAGGATTAGACGAAGAACTTTTCACCTAACCACTGGAAATGGTGGCGAACTGACTTTAATAAAAAAAATTATTACTTAAAAGAAAAGAAATTAAACAAATTGTTATTAATATATTATTATAATATACTTATTGTTTCTTATATATTTAAAATATCATTCACACATTTTTCTTTTCATACAAGCATAATCTTAACATATATACAAACAGTACATTAATTTTCTGTTTTCTTGTTTCATTATCATGGTTTGTTTTTCGATCATGAAAAGTTTGATTACTTTATGGTTATTACATGTCACATACCGTGTGTTACGTATGTTTCATTAAACAGATTCAAACGGAATTTTCAATTAAAAAAAATCAGTTTGAATTTGTTTTAATTCATCCAATGTGTAATTATTACTATTATCATTATTGACCAAAAGCGAACATTGATTGTCGGTTCGGTTTTGGATAACCTTCTTGCTTTTCACGTACTACTACAAAAAGAAAAAACTAAAATTATTACCCGTAAACAAATTCAAAATAAGAAAGTATTACTTCTAAAGTGTACAACCACCTGAGCCCTAGGTTGTTGTACGTTTTTTATATATAATTTAATAAGTCTCGTCAGAAACTACAAGAAATAATTTAACATTGGATGGATTAGCTTTCTTTAATTTTCTGATAACTATCTCAAGCTTATCTAATAATATATTTTGTTTTTCATTATTTATTACCCTGAATAAACACATATGTTCCGAAAATGTACATTTTGTTATGCTTATATGTATGAATGGAAATTTGTATAGGACTCTTATTCTTTAAGTCTTAAGGAATTTATTATTTGGTAAAAAAATCAAGAGATGCATGGAAGATAACGCATTTTTGTTTAAATATACACAGACTTCAATATTAGAAGCTCGATCTTTTTACAAAAATACATTGATTACACATGCAACACCCGCAGCAGTTTAGCTTTTTATATCGTTGCTTTGTGTACAACAAATGATTTCTTCTTTTTTTTTGAAAATATTAAAAGTGTAATCTTTAAATGACAATTACAAAATTATGCTGCATGAAATCATCATATTTTGCTTCAAATTAAAAATGGAAGATATAGAAATTTTTTTTCTGTACAACATAAATAAATTATATATACTAAATGTATATTATATATCAACTACTTTTCTACATTGTTTCCATTTTTAATATGCAGACGTTATGATGAATAATCTATATATTGGACATGCAGCAAATGTAATTTACTTATAGGCCATTTAACATACAGAGATGTACAGAGACATAATACTTAAAAAAAAGGACACATTTTAACATTTTTCACCTTTATATCCATTTTTAATAAAAATATTGCAACAGATACCAATTTCAAAAATATTTTGAAATCGGCAAGCAAACTTTTTAAATTAGTAAGTCTCATAGATAGCTGAGCATATTAAAACATCTGAAATTAGTAGTTAACATGCAATAGAGATGGTCAGAAGAAATCTGGAATGACTATGAACTATTTTTTAAAGGGTTACGACTAAAAATTTTGACTAACTTTTCAATTTTCAAATAATATTTTAAAATATCGTGTGCTATCGTTAATTACTGCAAACAAAATAAGTAATCTCTCGCATTTATTATAAGTTATCCGAATTCCATCTGAACGAAAAAGGTTACAGAAGGGCATTGTAAATTTTCATCAAAAATACAGAAGACAAGGTAAAAACTTTATTGTTGACCATATCACGAGTGGTAGGAATAATGATGAAAAAGAACAAAAAGATTAGAACATCTATTTAATACCATAGACTTTCGTACCATTTCTTGTTCGAATGGCATTATTACTTATCTGTAATAAAGTTGAATGCTCACTTATTTTTGTTTTGCAGTAATTAGCTACAGCTCATGCGCATTAAATACAATTAAAAAAAGAAGTTAACATAAATTTTTAGTCGCAACCTGTTCCGTCTAAATGGCAAAATTTTTATTTCAACAAGCTCAACATTCTATGAAAATCTAACCTAAAACGGCTATTTGTTCAAATTCCTTTTTCTTTAAGTCATCTTTTTGTTGGTACTGAAAGTAAAACATTACAACAATATATGTATATTAGGGTGGTTCTTACTCGGGTCATATTGGCATTTCGGTTTGCTAGATGCCCATTTGATTCCAAAAAAAAAAAAAACTGAAAGTTTTAAGACCAACACGAACTTCCTATCTCTATTCTAATCATTCGCTGTAATGATTGGTCTTAAAATTTTCAGGTTTTTTTTTTAGAATCAAATGGGCTCCCGGCAAAACCAAAATCCCAACATGACCCAAACACCACTAATGTATATTCTTTGGTTAAAAAGCAACAAAGGAAAAAGAACTAATAGAACATCATTCAAGAGTATACAGTTATAAACACTGTGAGAACATCCTTTGATAGGGTACCCAGTAACAAAGAAAACAATAAATTAAATGCTTAAATCTTTATAAATATACCTTACCATATATATACCATGTGTGAAACAGGAAGTACGTACATACAGCGACTTGTTTAAGCTGCTTCTGACCGCCCTGTTATGGGATGCTGTGCACCATCGACATCGAACGCTAGTCAGTGAAGATCGATATCAACAATTACAAGCGAATCTACATCTTTATTTGATACTATGTGCAAGTAAGTATTGCCTTCTACTTGTTAAAGTTCGGGAACCCTACTAACTCTTCTAAATATATTGGGAAACTCTTTAGTAATTGTTGTTGCGTTAAATTCTTGGAATTACATGACAAACAGTTTATTGATTTATTTAGACTCGCCATTTATATGTCAAAAAATATGAATGGCGATAACTAGTGTCACCTTTCTTTCCCCTTCTCTTACTAATACAGGCTAGATTTTCTATTATTCTCAAAAACGACAACTTTTGAATGATCACATAGAGGCGACAGTTCTTTTATGACACCAAAACAAAAGGGCGCGTTTGTGTCGTAACGAAGCGATATACGATATCTACAGTACACAGAGTTCCACTCTTGGTCATTTCACTTGCTTCGGCCATAATATGTACGTACTACGGCGTGCACGCATGGTATCTACAATAATAACATTGGTTACATCATATTTGAACAATTATTGGTATTTTTCATATTGCTGGGTACCTTTTGTTAATGATATACAGTCACCTTTTTTTCTGAGCAAAAATCATCAAATGATTAAAGAAGGTTTCTTGGTTTTTGTGTTTACCTCTTTAAAATTTAAAAAATTATCATCAAGTGACGGGTGTGTACATTACAACTATATTGTCATAAGTATAACAGTGATGCGTTTTGTTTTCTTTTTTAAAATTATTTACACAGAGATTATCAAACATCAGATTTTATTTACGTTGGCAGTACATAGGCATATAATACGATGTCGCAAATTAACTTTTATGATTAAAACATTTATATAAGTACCGACCGAACGTTTCTTGATATCGGTAACAATTTTATACGCACGCAACACAATTATAAAAAGTCAATTTGGTTTTTTTAAAGCAAAACAAAATTGCAAAAACGTGATTTGCACAGATCATCTAAAAATATCAAATAAATACAAAGATTGTTGAATGCAAGCTGGAGATCGGCAGCCTGTACAACCTAAATTTCATCGTTTCAGCATATCTCGATAAATTGTCTATTTTCATTTTGTAAATATTAACGAACGAACAGTCTTTTATACTTTTTCTCTTTACGAATAATAAAAGTAAGCGTAAACATTTAAGTTTTGAATCCACTTTTTTGTACAGCATATAGTGTTCACAACCGTCTAACTGATTGAGCACTGTTTTATATTTATTTTATCACCACCTTTTTATTATTTACGATTTTACAATATTAATAGTTTCAGTGCTAAACAACTATCACAAGGAGAAGCAAAACAAATGCAAATCAGACACTTAAACTGAACAAACATTTGTTTTCATAGTCTCCGATAATATGAACATGCTATTTTTCCATTTGAAAAAAGATTAAATGCAGTAAAAAAATCATGACAGTCTTCTTCTAATAAAGACATCTCTTCCTCCACTTAATAAAAAAAGAATAGCGCTATAAAATTAATATCGTAAAATGTAATCGGTTTTAAGTCACATACTGTGACGTCCTCCACATATTCCACACCGGATACCACACCAATGGCAAAATTTTAAAGGAGGATAGAACCATAAACACGGCACAAATAGAGATAAAAAAGTCAAACACAACCACCGTTTACTGCAATTATCATCATATGTGCACTCGCATGGATGCTGCGCGAAATCACCCTCTGCATCACTGGCACAATGATAACAAATGCACTGAGCACACTCAATGCACGTTATGGTATTGATGGTCGACTTGAGGCAATCTGGCGCGTACTCACACGATCCTTTTGGATTAATGTCCTCCGAAAACAATTCGTGACAATGTCTACAACGCATTTGCAATCGGCTAGGTTTAGCGTATTTGGATTTTATTGGCAGCGGCGGTTGCTGTGTCTGCATTAAATCCAGACTGGGCTTTTTCGGACTGGACGAGTCCCTCCGCGTGATGGGGAGTTTTTGGTCCTCCACAACTGGGTATATGTATTCGTGCATTGCCCTTAATTGTACATATGTATAGCTGTCACCTGAAACTTTATAATAGACCCTCAGAATATGAAGCAATCAGGATGACATGACAAGCAATCACAATAAACAAATGAAATGATTTACGATACTAGGCATGAGCAACTACTTTTCAAGCAAAGTGCAGTTACAGCATTGCTGAATTACAAAAAAAAAAACAAAAACCATGCAAATCTTTTTTGATGGACCTAAGAACGCAACAATCGCATTGTTTGATCAACTAACCACACCCCATACATATTGCTGTGATTACAGCACTCATGTTGAATATATGTAAGTCATAATTTTTGGGAAATAGACAATTGATTTATGTACTCACGTATTGGAGGTAAATTGTTCAATATTTAATAGTTGTAATAAATTACAAAAGAAGACCCACAAGAACAAGTATATGGAAATACGTGTTCACCAACGCTACAAATAAGCAAGTAAATTTACTATTACTATGAGACTATTACAGAGAACTGCCTACTAATATAGTGTGTGCAAAAATCCAAGAGTGGCGGAAAATTTTTGAATTTACAAAATTTATTTTCAAACTTCAACTTCCAATTATAATTGATCAAATAAAAATTGAGCAGGACAAATAGAATTAGACTCTCTTGACTCTTATTTTGTTAAATCCAATTGGCACCAATAATTAATTGAATCCATTTTATGTAATAAGAATTTTTTTTGTTTTCGTTTCTCTTTTCATTCTTTTTATGTGTTTATTAATAAAATATTTTAAATGTTAAAAAAGAGATTCATTTGTGTATTTTTCTTGTTTTGTGTCCATTAACAGAATTTCACAGGTACAAGTTGAACAATATTTTATTATTTTGTCAAAGAGCGACCCGCCTGAAATTTTCTCATGCAATTTTCCTGAGCTTGTCTTTGCATTTTAAAAATCATAGCTGGAGCAAATTTTCTTTTCATCACAAAGGTAAGTGGTGTTTGTTTTTGTATAACTTTTCAGTTTGCCTTACTACTATTAAACATAAGTGATTTAAATTTAAATAAATTTATGATCAAGTGTTGTAAAGTGTATACTAGTACAGTGCTTATCACGATAAAATTTTATTGTTGCACGAATGTGATGCTTATGTGTACTTCTCAGTTGCGTTAAAATCTTTGCTTGTTCACTTCACCTGAATATTCGCTTAGAGGTCATTCTTAAAGAATGTTTTACTTAAAAAGGGGAGGTCTTTAAATGTATTGTGCGATACAAGGGGGTCAGGGAACAGTTCAGGTTTAGCATTAAGCAACTTTTCTTTTTAAGACGAAATTATCCAAAAATCGTTCAATTGTTTAGTTTGACTCTGTATGCAACAATTTGTAGTAAAACAAAAGATTTTCGAAATTATACACTTTTGAGATTGTTAAGGGGAGGGGGGGAGGTTAGCATTATCTGTTCCCGGAGGCCTAAAATTTACTCTCCTACAATGGTCTTCAGGGGTCGAGGGTCACTTTTCTAGTCAATACCATCTATAATTCAATTAACATTAAAACTTTATTATTGGAGTTTTATACGGGGTGTCTCAAAAATAATGAACAATAACGCAGAGAGTTAAAAAACGTCAGAGGTATAATCTAAAATCGAAGAAAAAAATTATAGCTTCAAAAAAATTTTTTTCAAACATTTTTTCAAAAATTTGTATATACGACATCCACTTGCTTATACAGAGTTGGTTAAAAGTATGGAGACGGTGATTTATTATCATTAATATTTATTTTAGGAAATAATGTTCTGTACAAAAGTTTTTTAGGAAATTTTTATCTACATTTGAAAATACTGGAAAAATTTTTTTTCTTCAATTGTTTTTGAGTTACGCCTTTCCGATTTTTTTTTAATGGGAACCTGTTAATTTTACGCTACCATTCGATAGAACATTCTTTTCTCTTTACAATAAATAGTATTAAAAAATTTTTATTTTATTTTATTTTAATAACATTTTTTCAAGGAAATACCGGTTCAAGTATTTACGAATAGTATGTATATCTAAGATTAAACTCGCCATTGCTAATTTTAACAGCAATAAATTGCATACATTTATTGCATACAATTATTGTATGCAATTTTTTACTGTTAATATTAGCAATGGCGAGTTTAATTTTAAATGTGCCTACTATTCGTAAATACTTCCACCGGCGTTTCTTTGGAAAAAATGCTATTAAAATGAAATGAAATTTAAAAAAAGTTTAATCCTATTGTAAAGAAAAATAAATGTTCCTTCGAATGGTAGCGAAAAATGAATAGGTTCCTATTTAAAAAATGTTTTCGGAAAGGCGTAGCTCAAAAACAATTGAAGAAAAAGAAATTTCAAGTATTCTCAAATGTAGATAAAAATTTCCTAAAAAACTTTTATACAGAACATTACTTCCTAAAATGCATATTAACGATAATAAATCACCGTCTCCATACTTTTAACTAACCCTGTATGTATTAACCTGCAGAGTTGACAAGAAATTCGGAGAACGTCTGAATTATAAACACGATTGGGGCTTGGTCAAGGTCAAGTCTTTTAATAAACGATGAAATATCACCGTAAAAAGCACTTTTGTTATCCATAAACTGCAACTGTCATCAAACTAGTTATTCTTATTATCAAGAGCTTATTTGAAGGTGTTTTCTGTTTTAAATAAAATGGATCAATGATAAAAATTGCTCTTATTTAATAAACTGTCTTTTAATTTAATATTAATTTACCTAGGTTTAACAATTTTTATAAAAAAATGTTCAAAATGTCCAAAATTAGACCACAAACAAGCTTCTAAACGTTTTCCGAAGTTATTCGTTATTCCAGGAATAGTGGCAATTTAAGTTAAAATTTGCTTGTCCAAGATTTCAAAAGAAGTGACCCTTTAGTTTCGTTATTTGTGGGTTGTTGAGTAAACAACAAACATTCAACCTGACACCGTAATTATGAAAATGTTGTTTTTAAAAGTTTGATTTGTCTTCTGCTTAATTTCGAATGTTATTAAAGAAAGTAAAAAAGTGTTTGTGTCGTGTATCCGTTTCTACACAAACACACTGTAATGACACTTCAAATGCACGTCAGTGTTACACTCAAATAATTCTTTAGGTTTTAGTAAAAAGCACTAGCATCACTGATTACAATGCGTAATTAAATTTTCTTATAAAAAAATGCTTTTTATGTTTTTTAAATTAAATTCAACGCCGCCAACACAATAATAATCGCCCTTTAAGTAATTTAATTAACTTACCTTACTATTAGAAATCAAATGTTCTTTTTAAAAGTAAGATGTTTTTATTTTAAATCTGTTATTCGACCTTGAATTTATTTTAAAACAAAAACTGCAACATGAGCAAAATGGACATGTGCTTTATTTACAAATTTATTCAAGATCAATCTGATTTGGAGTATTTTGCAGGATAGACAAAATCGTGCTTTATTGACAAATTATTTGAAGTTCTACAAACTACAATCGTCGGGATTATTAAGGAGAATGTCAAGCAGAATGTGCAAGACCGGACTCAAAGCTTAAACCTTAAATAATTTGGAAAACATTTTAGAAAAAAAAGTTATAGGAAAATTTTTCATCAACTTTTTACATATTGTTCGTTATATTTGAGACGCCCTTGATTACCAATGCATGCACATGAAATTATAATTAGAGTCACATCGATACAGACGACTGTAAAACATTCCATGCACTGCAAAGAACTATTGCACCAGTCCTTGGAGACCGATGCTGCAGGCAACACGCCAAGCCTGTTACTTAGGGCATAGCACTAGCTGTATAAAGCTTAAGGTGAAAACTTTATGAATTTTTCTTGCTACAGTTCATTTAAATGAAGGACAACAAATGCATCAACACAAATAAACGATTAAAAAAAAAAAGAAAAATCATATAATACATAGAAAGATTGCAAAACCTTGTAACTCGATTTCAACATTAAACATACATAGTTCAAACGGTATAAAATTAATTGCACACTTTTCTTGGAACTTTTAAATTTCTATTGAAGTAAACAATATTTATACAACAAATGTTAACACTTTTGTGCCTGATCCATTCTATTGCTAAACACTGCAATCATTTCTAATGCTAAAAGCAGTCAATTTATGCCTAATAGAAGCTAACGTTTAAGTTTAAGTCTTCATACCAAAAATTAAACAGTTCTTGTGTAGGTAAGAATCTCAATTACTGCATGTCATTAGGTATATGAATTGTTTAACTACGGTTGATCATTAATAACATGTCATTTGATTAATGTTGTTTAAAATACAAAAGTGGCAGACAAAAAAGAGAAAATTCGCAAATCGAAATAATTACATTTTTTGAGATTAAAGGAGAAAGGAAGACATCAAAAGTGTATTGAGATTATATAAAATCATCAGTTTGAAAATTTACTTAACGAATTGTAATTTCAGAATATTTTCAAGGCTATGATAGGATCATAAGCACAGAAATAATCATTTCATGCATTAAATAAAAGACAGACATGCTAGGATACTAGTTTTATTCATCTTAAAGGTTACTAGGTTAGGTGTAGCATTATTGGCGTAAAAGAGAAATGTAGGAGTGGGATAGTTATCATCAGTGTTTAACCGCACTTTTTATAAAAAGGTTTGAGTTTATAAAAAAGATAAGTCAATTATGTTTTTCTATAGTAAAACATGTTGTATGTAACCCAGCTTACATGTTTCAAATAGTTTATTCACTTTTCTAGAACGTTTTGCCTTCTTGTTAGATTTATGTTTTGACGTTAAGTAACGCAGAACAAGTCTTTCTTTTCTCAATAAGGCTAAGTCAGTTTCCGGTACATATTTCACTGGAAGTAGTTAAATCAGATCAGTACCTTGATGTTTATAATGTTACAATTTGCTTACGGATTACTGCATTTGGATGATTTGAGGTCAAGTAAATAGAAATATCAGCTGTGCTGATTAATATTCTTTGGTTTTTCCAAATTTTGAGTTTATTTTGATATTGTGCACTATTGCTTGGACGCAGACACCTGGAGCACTGTATTCTGGACAAGTTTAATTCATATTTGAATTCATTTATGTTTTTATTTATTTTATACTTGCAAAAGCATCGCTTGTTATCTGAAACATTGTGAACAGATTTTTAGGATTTTTTTAGTATGTAATTTAATTCGTGTAAACTTCATATGTTTGGGTAATTCTTGTTTTTAAATGTAATTAGGTTTTTAATGAAATCTGTGACAGCTGATCGTTTTTATTGATTTTCTTTGTTATTGTTCAATTTAGATCATAAGTGTGTTATATTGTTTTAATCGTCTCTTGGCCAGCTACCTTTCTATCTTTTCAGAATTAACATTAGAGTTAATTGTGATAAGTCATATGTTCGGATTTGTGACGTCTTGATAATTTTTGATGTTGTTTTTTTGAAAAATTTCGTTGTGTCTTCAAATGTTTTCGCAAACATATAAAAGGGCATTGGAAATTTAACAAAGTCAGTTGATAAAAGCCATAGGGTGAATCTATGCTCGGCACCATATAAAATTCTGTAAATAAAAGTGAGTTTAAAAATTTAACTCACATAATTTTTTCGTTTGTAAACGAACACCTGTCATATGGATTTGTATATTTACCTGCATTGTTAAATTTAAGAAGATTTCTTTCCGTTTTTCGAAACAAATATTGGAATTGTTATCAAATTATTTTAATTAAAATCAAAGATTTTAATATTGGATAATTTTTTTATCGATGTGTATGGATTTTTAAGAACAGCTGATTTGGATGAACACTGTTTTACTGATTGTACAACAAATTAAACATTTTAGAAGTGGATTCATTGACATTTGGTGTGTCAATTTGCATATACAAGGTTGGTCGTAATAAGGACTGTTACTCATTGGGAACAATTTATTTAAACAATTTCATTTCATTCTTGTTAAAGTCAAGAGGTTTCGTATGAACAAAGTTTGTTGTTTTAACAAAAATTTGTTTTTTAATTTGTTATCTATTGTAAATATTTTATTTGGTTGGATCAATTTATTTCATATCAGTTTGTTTAAATGGAAACAGTTGCAACCCCCAATTTCAGGTTGACAACTACCTTTAATTCATTTAAACAATCTTAAGGAAGTTTATCCTTTTTAATATCTTTTCAAGGATTTTGTTTTTCCTATAGTAAAGTTTTATTTATGTTTAATAAAAGAAAAATTCTGTGTTTCAATTTATAAGTGTTTATTTATTTTGATGTGGATGCAAGCATTAAATTTTATATACAGGGTCAAAGATAATTTCTCGTCCAGACGCAGTGTTCCAGGTGTGGCTTGTAGTATGTGGGGCTACAAACATATATGAGAACTTTTTAATTAATTTTCCTTCTAACTTCTAAATTGCAGTAAACTGTATTTAATATTGGTATCCAACGGAGTTAACTGCTTTTCAAAAACTAGATATCATTATCTTATTTTAATTCGACCGTGCTAATTACAAATATTGCACACTTTATTTGGGTTTAAACACAAACGCTGTATTAACAATTACAACAAATAACCGCAGTGGCATCTATATAATACCAATCACACTTATTATCAAACAAAAGTAAAATCTGTAAAATAAGGGAAGCCCACTCAACTAACAACAGGTGTTCTTGGCAATGACGAAACCATGAAAAAGATGTATTTTTTACGTATTAATTTTAACACGCCAAAAATATATCAGGAGATACGTAATTATTACATGCTGTTGAGCATCACTTTGGAATATTAATTGTGGCATGCAAAAAGAATTCGAGGCAAGTAATTTTTATATTAATTTTTATTCCAGCGCTACTTGGGCACAAAGCATCAGGCTACCAATAAACGTAAAAGATATCTAAATGTTGCTGCCTCTTCTTCTAAGTTACAAGATTTTTTCTGTAAAAGTAATTTTGGAAACAAAGAAAAACAATTAGCGTTAGCTGAAGGACTGTATGAATTTCATACTGTTAATAAAAATCAGAGTTTCCGGTCAATGGATTGTACATCTAAAAATCATTCAAATATTGTTCGGAAAGCTTGCTTATTAAATTATTAATATGTTCCTACATGTAATACATATTTTCATAAACATATTATCTTTTTACATATTTTAATTGTTAGTTATTGCTTTAATTATACATTTGGTACAAAGACTTGTGGGACAAACCTTATTTCGATAAAAACATTGCCGATAAGCCCTAACCTAACCTGTAAATGAAAACTCTTGCTGTATAATGACATTTGAGGAAACTTAAGACACCTACAACCATCGGAAAATGTCAAAACCTTAGTGAAAAATGATCAACATAGCCTACCTTAAATTTAAAAACTTTTATAGACGTATAAATTTTTTGTAGAAATAGTTTCTGATAGAACTTGACTGCGTTTGACGATATAAAAAAAATAACCTCCAAAAGTACGCAACTTTAAATGCAAATATTTTAAAAGATTATAGTCAATCCACAAATTTCTTACACATGTAAAACTACTTTACTACATGTAAATTAACCATTTTAGTCATCAAAAATCTAGAATGGACTCGTCCGAACCACACCTATTCTAACATTTAGAATTTTCATAATTTTAGAAAAG
Source organism: Agrypnus murinus (assembly GCA_929113105.1). Taxonomy (NCBI): domain Eukaryota; kingdom Metazoa; phylum Arthropoda; class Insecta; order Coleoptera; family Elateridae; genus Agrypnus; species Agrypnus murinus. Next base: position 153,825,877 of record OV816027.1, read on the forward strand.
ATCAAGTTACAAGGTTTTACAGTCTAAGCATCAGCAATTAAAATAGTGATTTATTTGCTAATTGTGTTTTTTACCTTTCTCTTTCTCTCCTTTCACTGGGTCATATGATGGTTGTGTTTCCGACAATTTATCCCTTCCAATATAGTGCATACGGTGTAAGTGTTCTGTGCCTTTGGTGCTGGAATCACTTGAACTACGAGAATCCTTTTCTTGTGGCAGATTCAGTGTCTAAAGTGGAAATAAAACAAATTTAAACTAGTTAGAGAAATAAAATGTCCAAATGGTTTGATTTTTTTTTTAAGGAACACCTACATAGCTTTCCTGGAACACCAGTGTCCCATAAAACATTGATTGAAGAATACTGCTCTAGACCAATGATGAGCAACCTGCAGGCCCGTGCAGGTTTTTTGAGGTTGCACTTCTAGAGGCCCATACGGATTATTATTGGGTTTTCAATTTTTATCTAAAACAATGGGTTGCTCATCACTGCTGTAGACCAGCATGAGATTCAAAAAGCTTAATCAGTATCAGCAGCTGTGAATTTAAGAGAGTATTATATAGTTTGTTCACAATTACAAGATATATCCAAGGAGCCATGAAATGTGACTTGTGATCTAAGCAGCCTATGAAAATTAACAGTTTTTAAATTTTCCTTTCTCATATATGTACGTATGAGAAAGCCTCGTATTTGTGAAATGTAATTTGTAAAAAAGTCTAGTATTTGGGTTAAGTGGAAGAAGAGCAGCAATTATATGATGCTGAACTTCGCCCATTTACAAACTTCTCGGTTCTTTAGTTTTCATTAATTGTATCAGTTACTTTGTAAAGGCTCCCCGTGATTGAGTGGTAGAGATCCTGCCTCTCAATCAGAGGGACATGAGTTCAAATCTCGGTTGCGACTGAATTTGAAAAATTTTGTACAAGCATATTTGAGCTCATTAGTGTAAGGTATGAAAGTTGTATGAATGATAAAGTATAAAGTATGCGGGAGCGTTGCCATTACCACATTGTACTCTCAAAAGAGTTTTGTATGGAATCCCGACAATGCAGTAAAAGGGGAAATCAAGGAGCGAAACCGATTATGAATGTACTTTGTAAATTAAGTTGTTTATTATTATTATTGAATTTTTTTTTATATTTTTCAGCATTTTAGGACTCAAATAACACGAAAAATATATTTTGAGAAAAAAGATTCCTGTCTACCTGTGTGTGTGTCTGTTCCCCTGTTAACTTTTGAAATATTGGAACTATTGAATTGGACCAAAAATGTTTTGCCATAAAATACAAATCCTAACCAGTGGCTTAGTCTTTTTAAAACTTACTTAAAAAAAAAACTTACAAATGATTTATGATTTTTTAATCGCCATACCACCTACTAGTGTAGAATAGAGAGGGACTTGTCCACAACTAGAAGTGTTTCACAAAAAATTCGTTCTAGTTTAATAGACATCTTGGACAAACGTGTTTATGTGTTATTTTTTTTTAAATAATTTGTTTCTATTTTGTTTTTTATATTTTTTCATTGATTTAGATCTTTTTATATTTTCAGATAATTAAATATGTAAAATCTTAAATAATTTTTTCTATTTGCGTGTCCAAAAGAGATTTACTTCAATACTGGAAACAGTAAAATTTTATTTTTTAAAGTTGATATTAATGTTTAACAGCTGGTCTTAAAATGTCAAACTTATTTACGATGTAAATTTAAAAACAAATGCAGAATTAGAATTTCCAGTGTCGTCTACTGTCAAACTACTTAACAAACTAAGTTATTTTTTTTTAAATGATTACAAATTAATGCAAATAGAAAACATAGTAAGTATTCGTTTCATAAGACGTTTTAGCGCACTTGTCCTTGTCGTTTCCTAATTTTAGATAAGTGCAAATAACGTGTCTTATGAAACTAATACTGTAATATACTATTTTGAGTTTTATTTTAAATAATTTGCATATACAAATCCAGGAATCTGGGATCCGAAAATTTGAATCCCGAAATACCAGGATTGAAAATACGTTTCGGGGATGCACTAGTGTCTATCAACCGTCTAACAGGGTGTTGTTTAGCTGGAACAGTATGCAGATAATACGTTAATAAACGTTTTCATTTGCTTATGGATTACTCTAGACTAGAGTGAAAGAGATGTCTTCAGTTGTCCTTTATTAATTAATACACATGCAATCGTAAATTTTATACACAATAGTGAATTTAATGATAATTTTAGTGTTTCATTATAGAATCGCTGTCTATGATCTCAACCAAGCAAATTCATTTAATGGTAAGAAAAAAAATTAGAGTTTTTGCTGACATTAATTGGTTCATAGCTTGCTCGGATATCTTATAATACAGAAACGGACTATACATTGTAAACTAAGAATATATACAAAGAAATTACAAAGAAATATATACCAAGTGACCCAGCCACATGACACTAGCTATTAATTTTTTATTTACCAACTGATTTAAACGAAACTTAGTATTTTATTTATCCCCATTTTTGATGGTATACTAAATTTCCCTAAGACTTCCGGACTCATCAAAAGTGGTACCAATTTCAAAATCTTAAACGGAATGTACCACTTATTTTTGCATATTTCGAATCCTCAAGAAATTTTGAATCTAGAAGGCTGTGAACCATCTAAAATCAGTAGGAAGCAATCAATTGTGACTAAAGGATTTTGTTTTATACCATTTCACCCGGATATTTGTGTAAAATTTGGAAAAAGACAAATTTGAGGTATCGCAAAAAAAACAAACTGCAACAAAGTGTTCAGAAGATCAAATCACTCTCGAGTCATCAGTGTCGAAGGAGAAATATGGCTAAATAGGCCTGTCATTCGGCAGCGACCTGTTGAATAACAAGCCTGTTTGTTATTAGAATAGAAAATCTGGACTTGATCTAAAATCTATTAAAAAAATGGCAAAACAGCCAACTAAAACACTTTTAGGTCAGAAAAACCTTGAAGCAAATTTAAATTTTTTAATATTATTTAGGAAATATCTTAAAACAAAATGTGGAAATTTATTCTTACTTTTTCTTATATTTTTTAATTTAAGCAAAACAATAGTTAAAATTAAATTGCCCTTTGGAATATTATATTCTAACCACAAAAGTCTAAAGTTATATTACATGACATCATTGACAAATAACATTTAGCACAAATTATAATATGATCAACAATTATTTCAGTCATGGGTGGCCACAAATTAAGTTTTAGAATAGTTAAGACGATCATAACAATTATAATCAACATACCATAAAAACTTCATCGTCCCCCACATCTTTTCCATGTTTGTGCATCGGCGATAATGGATAGATATCCGTCAAACCTGAAAATCAGCATATATTTCAAAAATTACAAAACAATACAAATTTACCTTAAACAAACAATAGAATATTTAAAAAAATTTAGAAATAAGCAAAATAAAAATGTCGTCAGTAGACACAGCATTACCGCACAACATAAAGTTTTAGATTAAATAAGTCTGTCGTGTCTGCTGAACATAGCAATTAATACACAATTTCCATTTTATTGTTAACTTACCATGGAGGAAGCCCGTTGTAAGAAAGCAATGAAAAAAATGCAAATGGAGCAGATAAGTTAAATTATTTGCAACCCCACATATTGAAGTAGGGTTTTCAGTATTGAATGTTACATCTTAATGAGTTTAATGCAATTTTATTAAACATTAATTTGAAAAAGAACTCAACTTACCGTCCAGCAGTTCCTCGACGGCTGTTCGTACTCCTTTATCAAATGCTCGGGCATCGGCTGCTGTCTGAAATGTCAATCCAAACTTCTTATCCCCGGTCTTCCAATGATGAAATGTAGGCATTACTTTATTGTACTCGAAATCCTTCTTGATGGTGCAACTTAGAACAATCTGGAAAACAAGGCCACTGTGAGATAGATTTAAGCAACGGAAAAAAAATGATTTGGATCATGGTAGATTCAATCAAAATTGTAAAAAGTTTTTCTAGAAAAGAATTACTTACACTTTGGTCACTAATCCTAATTCCATAAATAAGATAATCGTGTTTGGGTTTAGTAACTTCTTGTCCAGGTGCCGTAGAGGGTGAAGCACGTTGTCTCTTCCTCACTGACACGTTACTTAGCCCACCGCCACCAAGTGGCACCCAGCCGCCCGAGCTGTCGTCTCGTGACATCACCTGCGCACGTACGCGCACCAGGTAGCCACTGTAAATAATAAATAAGCAAATTAATAATATGATAAAAAAATATGGATTATGATTTTGACTTCGATCCAAAACAATGTACGAGGGTGGTTTGATAAGTCAGTGACTTTTTTAATTTCCCGTGCAGTAACTTTAAATGCAACACTGCTCCCGTCAACTGCCATCTACGAATAGACTACTGTAAAATTTTGAGAAGGCTGCGCCGTTTAGTTTGTGTTTGACAGCCATTGAAAGCAAACAACCTCGTGAATTTTAACGAAAATGGAAAAAAGTGAATTTCGTGTGTTGATTAAGCATTATTTTTTGCGTAAAAAAACCATCATAGCAACCAAGCAAAGGCTTGATAAATACTATGGGGACTCTGCACCATCAATTTCAATGGTTAAGAAGTGGTTTACTAAGTTCCGTTGTGGTCGTACCAGCACAAGTGACGCCGAACGTTCAGGTCGCCCAAAAGAGGTCGTCGCGCCAGAAATCGTCGATAAAATCCATGGAATGATATTGGACGATCGGAGAATGAAAGTGCGTGAGGTGGCTGAGGCTGTAGGCATCTCAACTGAGCGGGTACATCACATTTTACATGAATATTTGAACATGAAAAAGCTATCCGCGCGATGGGTGCCGCGATTGCTCACACTCGACCATAAGCGTAACCGCAATCCGAACCAGTTTTTGCGGCGTGTAGTTACCGTAGACGAAACATGGATCCATCATACTACACCAGAGACCAAGGAACAATCAAGACAGTGGGTTTCTCTGGGTGAACGTGCACCAAAGAAGGCCAAGGTGGGTCTGTCGGCTAACAAGGTCATGACCACAGTTTTTTGGGATGCACGCGGTGTCATTCACATCAATTACTTTGAAAAGGGTAAAACGATCACCGGCGAATATTATTCAGAGCTTTTGGACAGATTCGATATTGATTTGAAGCAGAAACAACCACATTTGGCAAAGAAGAATGTGCTGTTCCATCAAGACAATGCACGGGTGCACACATGTGTAGTCACCATGCCAAAAATCCATAAATTGGGATAGGAACTGCTACCCCATCCAGCATATTCTCCAGATTTAGCCCCCTGTGACTATTTCTTGTTTCCAAACCTGAAATGGCTGGGCGGTAAGAGATTTGGGTCGAATGAAGAGGTCATTACTGAAACAAACGCCTATTTTGAGGGCCTTGAGAAAACCTATTATTTGGAAGGAATGAAAAAAATTGGAAAAACACTGGACTAAATATATCGAGCTAAAACGAGACTATGTTGAGAAATAAAACGCTTATTTGCCGAAATAAATATCTTTTATGTCCGATTGCATTATAAAGTACTGTTTATTGTATTGTTTTGCGGCAGTGAACTGGCTTATTATTGTACTTGTAAAATAAAGTGGTAGTAGCAAATTAAAGTATATAGTAGTAAAATAAAGTATGACAACTGTATATTACATGTCAAATTTTCTTCTGTCAAGAATAGATGTCAAATTTATACTGATTTTTTTTTGATAATTAGCCAATTTTAGGAATCGAACATAAAGCTTTGTATGCAACTCGTACATAATCAGACCTTATAGACTCGCCCTTTTTATAGGCCTTGCTCGCTTCGCTCGCTCGGCCATAAACTGGGCTTGTCTATAATGTCTTACATTATGTACTTGTTACATAAATAGCTATTATTCAAAAAGTCACTGACTTATCAAACCACCCTCGTATCATCGCTGACTTTGTTTTATTTGCACTAGCCTAGTAGTCTTTCCAGCCTCCTACAGCTCATCTTGAAAACATAAAGAATCATTTTCTGAGCTTGTTACATATTCATTAGATGTTCTTGTTGTATCAATAACAAAATGTTTCGGGGCTATACCTTGTCATATTCACACCTGATCACAGAAATAATCTCTAGATCCACTTTATTTTTTTTTTGTGAAAGCATTATGTGAAGTCCAAAGGCTTGAATTCCTACCCTGTATCCATTCAATATGTGCAGAATACCTAGAAAGGCTACTTATTGCAGAAATAAGGCCCAGCCATAAGATTGCAGACGAAAGCCTGGTTCATAATAAGGATTCTTCAAGTAACATTTAAATATTGAGTTTTATTTTACATATCTGTCATCTATACATAAATTATACAATAATAATTTATTTTATGCAAACCAGCTTACAGTGCAAAGCGCTTATCTCATATTTATCTCTTACAATACAAGGTTAATTATTATATTGAGCTCTTTATAATTCACTGTAAGAATGGAATTCAGAATACAATGCTTTTCACTTGTTTGCACAAAAAACAAAATAAACTTACAGTAGCTGATAGCTAAAAATACTTAATTTTATTGTTGCCCCAAAAGCGATAACCCAGTGAAGGAACAGTGAATAATGATCTTAAGTCATTGTACAAAATTTTAATTTCAATCAACAGTGTCATTTGCTTACTGTTGACTGTGAGATCTGATTTTGCCCTTACTGATATATCTAGATATACAGTGTGGTGATAAAGTAAGAAACAATATTCATAATTGCGTTATTTAATGTTTTCAAGCAAAACGCTCGGACAGGTCAATTTTATTTTTTAATTAGCCACCTTATGACATAAAAATTTTACTTATGACGCCATGTATTTTTGCGCAATGACGTCATCATTGGTTTTTTTAAATGACAACCCCAATTTCTTTTGCTGGTTTTTTAAATGGTCCAATTACTTAAATGATGGTGTAAAAAAATTGGTACCTTAGATAACTATTTTTTTGAGAAAATAACACTTAAGAATTTAAACTTATGTTTGCAAATTATCGTTATCACGTCTGTTTCACTTTTAACAGATGAAACAAAAACTAATACTGGTAAATTTGACGTTTTAAAAACAGCACTTGAGTGTTTTAGTGAGAGTGTGAAAGAGGCATTTTGCAAGTTTTTTAAAAACGAATTCTCTTCGCCGTTAACAAAAAATGGCACGTTTAACTGAACAAGAATAGAAATTTTAATAATGGTTGGATATGGTGATAAGCTAAGAACACATGAGGAAGCATGTGAATTATTCAACCAAGAACATCCTGATAAGACTGCCTATTGCAAGATCCACAATAAGTAAATTGGTTGCCCAATTTACTGAAACGGGATACGTCCATGATTTGCCTCGGCAAGGTCGAACTCGAAGAAACCTGATTAGATGTGTTACTTGTAGCTGAAGAAAATCCTCACCATTCTACAAGGCAGCTAGCCCTAAATAACAACGTGGACCACTCTTTTGTTGTGAAGTTGTTCAAGAAAGAGAAATATCATCCTTACAAAGTTCAATTGATTCACAAATTAAACGAGGATGATCCAGACAGCTGCTTGCAGTTTTACAAACAACTAATGTTACGCTGCGAAGAAGACCTCACTTTTTTAAATAATATACTCTTTTCTGACGAAGCCACTTTTTGCCTGAATGGGACAGTACATCGTCACCATTGCAGGTATTGGCCAAGAGAAAATCCTCACTGGACTCAAGACTGACAGTCAACACCAAAGGAAATTAAATGTCTGAATTGGAATAATCGGACGGCGTTTAATAGGGCCTTACTTTTTTGAAGCAAACCTTACAGCAGCACGTTATTTGGACTTTTTGCGGTTTGATTTAGTGCCAGCTCTGACAGCAATGTTTCCAAATGATCACGAAGCAGATGTACCACATCAGGATATTTAGTTTCAACGAGATGGGGCGCCTCCTCACTTTGGAATAAATGTCCGTCAATATCTTGATGCCACATTTGCTGGAAGGTGGATAGGACGTCAAGGAGCAATGAGTGGCCACATCGTTCCCCAGACTTGACTCCCTTAGATTGTTGTTCACGATTAGTGCAACAATACACACTAAAGTTTATTATTATACACAAAAATTAACTGGGCATTTTTTTTACTCTGTACAAGGGGAATAAATGTCACTTTTGGCTAGGACACCTTGTATTTAGTGACGCTTCTTCTGTAAAGTAATTAAGAAGGGAGTGTCAGATCAAGAATGTAGAATGACTAAAATACTGAAGCTGAACAAGTAATGGAGGAACTGCAGGGGGCATCAATTCGTCCAGTATTTGCAGTGCATTCTTAAACAAGCTGCAGCTCCATCTTACCAACTGCAAACCTTCCATCCTGATGATAGGCCTTAAAGACAATAATTCTACTGACCAGAAACTTCTTTACTGATGGAAGCTTTCTTCCAGCTTTATGGATATGTAAGTTCTCAAAATAATCACAATCTTAATTTTTTTAGTGAGACTCCACTACACCAAAAAAAATGGAGCAAACGAACAATACCGTATTAATGCTGGCCAGTCTTATTAATTCAATTAACGGATATTACTCTGATGAAGTTTTTTAAATAATATCATAGATTAAAGTAATAATAATTAAAAAAGGGTCCGCTAAATAAAGTGCTAAAAGCAAAAGACATTTTGTACAATTCAAAGTTACAAGTTTATAAGACTGTCCTAAGGCCAATATTATGATATGAACGTGAATTGTGGGTGTTAAATAAAAGTAAGCACTAAAAAATAGCAGTATAGGACAGAAGAACATTTAGAAGAATAATGGGTGCAAGAAAGACAGAAGGATGGGAAAGAAGAACAAACGCATAAATGTAATGTATGTGAACAGAAATCTATGAAAGGTACAAAGAGATGCCAATATTAGTGATAGAAGTATGCAGACTCCAATGGCTAGGGCATTTCAGAAGATACAAGGACAATAAAAAATATAGCTTGGAAAACATTCGATGGGGTTAGAAAAAAGTGGAAAAATGATCAAAATATACAAAATGATCTAAAAGATAAAGGAATAACCTAATGGAAAAGAAAGCGGAGGGAATGGAAGAAACTTAAAACAGAATAGGACTAAACGACCTCAGTAGCCGTAGTTTATATATATATATAATAATTATAGAAGATAATTATACATTTATGTACCTTGCAATTTCTACTTACTAGAATTCTTATAAATATTGTTCTAATAGTTAACAATTTCCAGAAAAGTTCAAAAAAACTTTAAATTATTTCACAGAAAAATTAAATGTATGACACATTTAACTGAACATTGGTTATACAGAAATATTATTACTAACAGATCACGGTAATAGTAACAAACCACAGAGAAGCCTTCAATTTGAACTCTTTCAAAATTCATCCACAACAGGTTTGTAAGAATATTCAAATTAATAATAAAATGATATATCATTATAGATAATTTCATTTAAAGTGTTAAAAAATTATACTTATCATGTGAGCAAATTACTTAAATGGATAATAATCTACATTTCTAGATCATCAATTTACTTTTTTATCTTTTATTATAAATAGAGTTTGTTTCAGATAATAATCCACTTTTTTTCTAATTGTTGACTGTTAATAAAAGAACATATTAATAGAAGAAATTCTACGTAATAATTAATATAAAGTACACAATATTGTCACCCACCCACTTTGTCAGATCCTGTGTTCATGATAATTTTAAACAAACTTAAGTTTTGTAGTTTTTCTACTAATATTTATTTATTAATTGTTTATTTTGTGTTTTTCACTTTTGTGTATGCAGTTTATTTAATTAAGTTTTTCTTGTTACATTAGTTGTATTGTTTTTACAATTTTTAAAGTTCATTCCAAACATTTCATTTCAAACAGTCGACCTAAAGGCAGAAATTATTTTATAGGGTTCATTTGTTATTGTACAGCCGCCAGTGACAGTGGTGTGTAATAATTTCGTACAACTTCAAATGAGATTTAAATGCAAAAGATTATATTAATAAAACGAGAACTATGTTGGAGGAAAATTGTCCAAGTCGTAGCGCTGTCTTTCAGTGGTATAAACAATTTCAAAGGGATGAGCTAAATTTAGAGGACGATCTATGCTCTGAACGGCTACCAAAGGCTGTTACGCATAAGAACATAGTTGTTATTGAAAAATTAATATGTGAAAACCCTCGAGCGATCAGATGGTCATGCAAATGATTATCTTCATGTAACTAAAGTTTGTACGCTCTGGGTGCCCCATAGTCTAACCGATGTCTACCACACAACTAGGATTAATTGGTGCTGGGAAATGCTTAAAACTTTTAATCCGGAACTTTATCATATACAAATTCCATTGTAACGGGATATGAAACACGGTTATATTATTTTGACATTTATGGTTACCTATGTATTATAGTGTAGTATTTATGTAAATATTCACATCTATCAGGCGAGCCAATATGATTGTGATTATTTAAGTTGGTACACATGCTCAGTTGGCAATTAAAAAGCGTGATTTTAGGTTATGTTATCTGCCATTAACATGCTTCCAATTTAGATAGGAACTGTCAGAGTCACATTTTTATAGAATTCTAGTATTGTACAATAACAAACATACTTTTTGTAGTGAGTATACCAGATATCTAGTGACAAAAAGTTACTAATGTTTTTAGGTTTAGTTGTCAAAAATATTTGAAGCGTTGGTCAGTATTTGCATGTCGCTGTAATATTTTATAAGTTTACGTGCTGATATTGTTAATTTTTGTAATTTTTATGTATTTATAATAAATAAATGTATAAAGGCCATCTGTCACGATGCTAAATTTTATTGTAAATTCTGTACACAAAATTACATACAAAATTTAGGATCGTGTCATACAAGATTTTTGAACTAAATCTACTATAAAATAATTTGGAACTAAATTTTTTAAAACATGTTCTAAAAATTACTAAATTTGTATTCTAAAAGTGTGCACAAACCACTGCGCATTTTAATGACATTGTGTTCTTCATAACCTATAATTATTGTTTGTAAATTGTCGTTGGACTGCATTTCGCTTTCTCAATAAATAATGAGAAATCATCGTTATTGTTATTACCTTTGCATAAATAGGTTAGGTTATTACTCAGCGTTTTCGAGCATAAGAGAATATGAGACTTGAATTTGTAGGTTATGTTGATGTAAACAAATAAAACTGCTAGTACAAGATGAAGTGCAGCATCATAATTTTATAATTTCCTGGAAAATATCTGTAACTTCGTCAATGCAAATACAAGTTTCTTTATAAAATTTTGTTCCGTGTACGATAGGAGATATTTTCACAACAAAAAATTCTTAATAAATTTTGTTAACTAAATTGTTTAGAAAATTTAGCATCATGTCAGATGGCCTTAAAACAGTTAGAAAAAAAAAATGAAAAACCAAATAAAAATACATAAATCTGTATTTTATTTTAACTCTTAATTTTGTGATATTTAAAAAATAAAAACTAGAGTTCCTAAATGTAAACTGAGCTCTGTGTTATTTAGAGTTAAGTCACGCTTGTCAAATTTTCTTAGTGACATTTCATATTTTGAAACTATTTATTAGAAGGTTGCTAATAGCTAATCATGAAAATTGGTTTAATAAATTAAACTGTCAATATGACAATCATATAAATCTGAAATTGGGTACAGTTTCAATAGTAGTTTTAAAAATTCTTTATAAACAGTAAATAAATAATAATGCGCATTAAAAACTTTTACATGCATAAAAATAAACATGACATAAAACGTAACCTAAATTTTATAACTGACAGCTGCTGAAGTTGGTCACTAAAGTAAAAAGAGATAAAAAAGCATCTCTTTTTCAGACAGCTTAGTTTTGGCCTAGAATAGGTAGATTTTGACATCCGTGTGCTAACTCTAAATAACACAGTTAAATTTTTCATTTAGGAACTCTAGATAAAACTAACTTAACAAAAATTTGATTCAACACGAATCAAACATTCAACATCAATTTGATGAACAATTCAGATTAGGTATTCACATTCTACACAACGTCAAGGCTGAAGATAGAATATCTATACAAATAGCACGTTTATGATGCTTGAGTGGTGATTTATTTTGAAGTATTGCGTAAGTAACTTCGAAAAGACCAGAGATATGTAATAATTCCAAAAGTTTGTGGAAAGCTTTGATTAATATATTGTTCTTACCTTTAGATATAAGTTTGTACTTATTAATTCTATCCAGTTCTAATATATGTAAAATTTTCATCAGTTCTTGATAATTAAGTATTTCTTTCTTGTCTAGACTAGAGCTCCTAAATATAAACTGAGTTCTGTTTTATTTAGTTAAGACACGCATGTCAGATTTTCCTAGTGACATTTCATACTTTGAAACTATTTATTAGATGGTTGGTAATCATGAAAAATAAATTAAACTGTCAATATGACATTTATATAAATCTGAAATTGAGTACAATTAATACTTTATTAAAAGCTCCGGTAAATTATTAGATAGTAATTATTGATATAGGTACTACAGTAGTTTTGAAAAATTTTATATAAACAGTAAATAAATGATAATGTGCACATTAACGTTTACTAGTGATGGGAACTTGGGTGTCGAGTGTCGTGATACTGTTCGTGGTCGTGACACTTGAAGTGTCGCGACACTTCGTGTCGAACAGTATCGCTCTTATTAGAGTGTAATTCGAAGTTGCTTGATCATTCTTACAAAGAAATTAAAGGCAGATTTGTTGAACTGGCCAACAATCATTGAATAAGACGTACATATAAAACTATTTTGTTGTAGATTTTTTAGTTAAAATTATAAATTCATGAATTATTTGCAAAACATTAATTTAAAAGCCGAAACCTGAAAAGTTGACGCAACGCCTCCGTGGTTCGATGGCAAACCGTGGCTTGCTAAACTGCACGGGCTGGTGGAATGCACGATCGAACCCCGTTACAAGCATAACTTTTTTTTAAATTTTATTTGTTATTATTCTTTTATTCGAAAAACGTACAAGAAATAATACATTACAAATAAAAAATAAAGATACCCAATTAATAAGACATTGTCTTATTAATTTGGTATCTTTATTTTTTATTTGTAATGTATTATTTCTTGTACATTTTTCGAATAAAAGAATAATAACAAATTATTTAAATTGTTTTGCAACTATTAATCTCACCGACTTTTATTCGAGAACGAACTATTTGGCATATTCAGATTTCCCATACTAATTTTCTATAGCAAATGTTAGAACGAATGCGGTGTATAAATAATTTAATGTCTTTTAATGTACTTAATGCATAAATATATAACCATAACAGAATTTACTCATAAACCTAATTGTTTTTTAATCCCTAGTTTATGATTTACGTATTAGCTATGAATCTTGACTGCTCGTTTCAATTATATTATATGAACTAGCGCATGCATGATGTGTAAATGCGAAGTATCGTTAAAGAGTCGTGAAGGAGTCGACACTTCACACGGCTAATGGTTTCGATTCGCAAGTGTCGTGATACGCGGGTGGTATCGCGAACCCAACACTAACGTTTACGTTAATTTATAACAGACAACTGCTGAATTTTGTCACTAAAGTAAAAAAGAGACAAAAAAGTATATCTGTTTCAGACAGCTTAGTTTTGGTCTAGACAGAGATAAATTTTGACATCCATGTCCTAACTCCAAAATAACACAGTTGCAGTTTTCATTCAGGAACTCTAGTCTATACAACGTTCCTAAGTGGAAAATCTCAAAAACACCAAGGTAATGCCAACATCAAAAAATTACGAAAAGCTTCAAATGGTTAGTTTTAAATGCTTAAAAACATTACAAATCAAAAGACCCTAACAGTTACTCTTCCTGGGAGTAAATGGAATATAAAGTGAAAGTACTGTAACAATAATCAATAGTAGTTTATACTATATAGGAGTCAAAAGTGAATGTTTATTTTGTGAGAATAGGCACATCGTGGGCCATCTCTTTGAACAAAATAAACTCACGTTAAACACATATATCATACATTATTTTTTCTACAAACCCATTCAAAAGGTTAAAAAAATGATAAAAATACAAAATTGTAATAATTGTTTTATTTATTGAATTTACTTTTTACACTGGTGTCTCTAAAATGTTACTTTAGATACTGGTGGCATAAAAGACATTTTTCGAAAGCTGTCATAAAATGTTAACATTTTCATTCTGTTTCCCAAGTGTAATAATGACACTTTAGTTAACTGGAACGAAAAAGATTTTTTATTCTAGAATAAAAAAGTCTTTATCGTACAGGTGTTACTTAGTAATTTAATTGCTTCAAGAATATGAACTACTTATGTTTGAAGATTTATTTATTTCGATTGAACATAAACGTCAAAATTAATTTATCGTAAATGACAAAATTCTTACTCATTTTTTCGCCAATTTTAACAATATTTCGAAATAATACTGTTTGATACACGTTTGCGATGTTACTTGTGCATTCTCGAATGTTTTTTTCATAAAAAAATAAATTTTATTTATTTTTTCTTTCAGTAGCGAGTTACATTCTTAAAACGCAAATTTGGAGGTTAGAAAAGATAGAAAATGTTTTTAGATGGTTTAGTTAATAATTTAAAAAGAATGACAAGTTTTTCATCATTAACTGCTAAAAAAAGCAAAGAAAGTGTTTTTAGAACAAATACTCAATTGTATTTGTCTTTTTTAGGCCCTGGGCCCGTATTCTTGAACTCATACGAACAAGTTTCACATGCGTGATGACGTAATTTTTACGTCATAAGATGCAACTTAACCAATCAAATGTTAGAAGGTAATACAGAATTATGTCATTAATTATGTCATTTCGTATGCGAAACTTGTATGAGAAACTCAAGAATACGGGCCCAACTGTTGTCACTTTGTCAGTCACCTCATCACCTAGCACTTGTGACGCCAACAAACAAATACATAATAAGAATATCGACGGCAAAGTTGCTATTTTGAGGTTACACTGTTATAATGTTAGGTTATAGTTAGTGGCAAGTTCGTATCATTTACGTAAAAATGGCATGATTGTGGTGTTTATTTTTTAAAGTCGACTTTTTTTTTAACGAAAATCGTAATGACAGTAGCACTTGCGACGCCAACAAACAAATAATAAGAATATCGACGCCAAAGTTGCTATTCTGATGTTACAATGTTATAATGTTAGGTTATAGTTAGTGAAAAGTTCGTATCATTTACGTAAAAATGGCATGATGTGGTGTTGTTTATTTTTTAAAGTTGACTTTTTTTTAATGAAAAATCGTAATGACAGTAGCACTTTTTTAATTCAATCTCCTCTGAGATCATTGTCAAAGAATATTACGTTTTTCTGTTGTTTTTTTTAATTTTGCATAAATCCTTTTAGGACCTCAACTTATAATATGCAAGTCTCCTTTTTTCACTCATTTGCTTAATAAACTCGGGCTTCGCTAAGACTAAAAGGCTAAAAGACTGCAAATCGTGACAAAAAGTATGACTTTCATAACTAGTTGTACAATATACTATTACGTGTTTTTGTAATAAAAGCTTTTCGAACGAAAACTCCTTGCCATTGTGAATAAATACCTGCACATCAATTTCGTAATTTCATGTTGTATGATTAAATTAGAAAACAAATTTTACAGGTATACCTACCTAAATCCTATAGGTTGTTTCCCCTTATCCCTTATAATTATAAATATTTTTTAAAGTAAATAAAAACTAAATCACTAAAGATGCGTCGATAGAAGAAATAGTATATACGCTATTTTTGCACGTCCTAAAAGACTTAATCGCAAAAATTCACGGAATTTCCAAAAATTTTTCCGAAAATTTCGTTACATGTCATTCGGACAATTGAACTTTGCAAACGCCAAAATCATATAGTTTCAGGATAATAAATCCTAACATGTGCCGCGATTACTTTTTTTTGTTGTTTACTTGTTGTTGTTGTCATGGAAACACTTTACTCCCTCAGGGAGTAAAAGTGCTACTTTACTCCCTCTTTTGGGGGACTAAAGTAGAGCCTTATATATAGGAGGTGCAAAAAAAATTTTTTGACGAATTTGCAATGTATTCATTTGTTTTTTTATCTGTGGTAAAATACGCTTGTCAAAGGTTACTATAGATGAAAGAAACGAAACGGAACAATAATTTGCTGGATATATTTTAGTACTAAATTATTCTTTAAAATTGATTGCAATCGAATAAAAAATAATGTATGACATACGGGCGAAAACATTTTCTTTCGGACTCAAATTCGTCCGAAAAATGCAGTTTTCGTCGTAGCAGCATAAATATTTTAATTTGATGTATGATAAACGTAAAGGAGGTGAACCAATCTACATACTATCTAGAATAATGCTTTATGTTGAGTATATACTTTTTAAAATAATTACAGTTAATCTAAGAGGTTTCAAATTCTGAAACTCTGATACTTTGAAACCTTGAAGCTAAGAATTAACTTGACTCTTCACTATATAACTTGACTCTCTTCACAATGGAATTCCGATATACCGAGAATTTGAAATATTGAAACCTTGATAATTTAAAAATGTTTGATAGGTGTAAATTTGAAAGTTATGAAAATGTCATACTCCCCAAACTCTTGTTACTTACCTTACAATGTTGAAATGTGTAAACCTTCTCAAGTCTCTGGAATCTTTGATACTTTGAGAATTTATAGAGCTAGTACCCTCAAAACATTAAAGAGCTAAGAACTTTTGAAACACTCAAATATATAAACTCTGAAAGTACAAAACCTATTAAACACAGAGACTGTCTTTCTAAAAATGTTAAACTCCTCCATAGTTCATGTTTTAAGATACTTTTTTAACAATGTAAATATATGACAGCATTGTTTTGTTTTTACGTTCTGCTTAGACATATTTCGCGTAAGTCTGCGCTTAGCATTCATAATTATAAGAGTAGTAGCGCGTTCCGCAACTCTTATTAAAAATAATATCTATAACAATTTTGGTTCTTTTCCAACTTCTTCTTTGTATAGTGTTAAGGGCAGTGTTACCAAAATCCATTTAAGTCATAGCCGCCCAAAAAAGAGAGAAGGAAGCAAAAGAACACAATGACGTATAAATACACCACACACACTCTTTAATAAACGAGTTGATTCAACTGTTTTTCATTAATTCAGTTTACATATTAAAGCGTCGTCGGTTGGATGTATAAAGGCGGTTTGGCTATTTTTAAACTCTTTCACATTTTAGTCTAAGTGCTTTCCCCATTGATTCCGTCACCGTTCATGAAACGAATGACGTCATAAATTCGTAGTGAGAACCTGTGACCTAACCTTGCCAATAACGAACAACACTAATAAAATCTGTACACCTACAGGTTCTCGCTCCACCTGAATTAACATGAAAAGGGCTCCCATATAATAAATGCAAAAATGTCAATAGCCCACCAATGACGTAGTAGTCAAGTTTTTTTTTTTTTTTGGGGTGAGAGAAACATTTGCAGGTGTACGCTCTGTTGAGAATTCTGTGTTCCAGATTATTTGGATGATTCAAGGATAACAGCTAAAAGAGGAAGAGCGGAAACCTAAATCGAGAGCACCGTATATACATATTATATTTTGTTATCCCTATGACGTCACTAGTCGAATTTAGGAAAAATCTGGAGTGGTTGAGGGGTAGGGAAAACAGGAGTGTTTGACCTAAATTTCACCATGAATGGCCTCGCAGGACGACAACCCTCCTTTAAATGGGTCAACAGCCCGGTCGAATTGCTATTTTTAGCACAGTCGAACGATTAGGGAAAATACAATAAATGAAAATACCTGCATAAATAATATTTTTGGATTTTGCTGAAATAGGTGAATGAATGCATGAATGAATTAATAATAGAACCAAACATTCTAGCCAGGTTAATGAATCTAAGTTAACATGGCAAGCTGTGATTTACTAAATTATTTTGGAAAACCATTCCGATTTTTGAACTATTTATAGAGTTCTTCCCCTTAATAATTAATATTAGATAAGAATTAAAAGGATAACATCAACATGTCATTCAGGTGAAAAATAAAAGAAAAGTTTCATTGTGAAAAGTATCAAGAGTAAAACTGGGTCAGCATCGCTAAACACTTCCACCACAAAGGAAAGCCACGTGCTTTCTCCCGAAGGGGGAGAGATGACGTCAGATTCACGAATTGAAGGAAAGCGATCGCGATTGGTCGTTGCCCGTAGAGGCGTCATGGACCAACAAATGAAAACGATCGGAAAATGAGAAAGAAAAATGCCGGGAAATTATACCTTTGGAGTGGGGAGGAAAAGTTCGGTGCTGTAAGTGCGAGACGTTGGTAATGCATTTCGTGACCTAGTTAGAACATGAATGGCTACTGCAGAGGGTAACAACCCCCGGGAAGCCTCGAATTAGGTCGTGACACTTCCCAAACGGCTGGGGCTGTTGGATTTGAGCTATTTTTAGCAAGGGGCACCAGGCCTAAAACAAGACACAAATTTTGAGCTGCTAACATGAATGGGGAAACCGGGAACTTCTGATCTAGATTCGCTTCAATTAAAAAAGGGCGCACTTTGACCTATTTTTTATCTTTATTATTATGAATTATTGGTTTATTTATGATTATACAATGATAAAATGTTTTTTTTTTAATTTTCTACTTTACAAACATAAATTGCACTTGATAAAGCAGCAACCTTAATGGAATGATTCAGAAAAGCGAAAGATGCGTCTCGTCAAACGAGGAGCCCATTGAACAATTACAATTAATTATGTGTTTACGCGATATTCATGTTATGTACTTCGCGGAATTGCCAGAGTTTACACATTCATAATTCTCATTAATTATGAAAAAGCAGGAAGCTTCATCATCCGCAAATTTTTGCAATACATAATAACGAGCAATTTTCCTAGAAAACAATGTTCACAAACCGATCGCAACGGGCCATGTAAAAACAATTGAATGTACGCCGTCAGTTTCATTCAATAAATTAATACTATAGCCTACTGCTACTATTATTAGAGAACTACAGAATACGTTTATTGGATGTATTTTATCTCTTCCTGTTTTTTTTCCTATAGATTTTTTAAATGTTCTGCTGATTACGACTTCCGGCAGGTACTCGAAAACAGTCAACCGTGTCGATTATTATCGAATACTTAAAAACGTCTATTATATTATTCCAAATTTATTAAAAGAATAATCTCTACAAACGTAATAGTCAATTTTCTTAATGAAACTCGCTAGGATTAATTTACAAAAAAGAGTCATTCATACTCTACTCTTTGTACTCGTGATAAAAAAACAATCGTGATCAACACAAAAACAAACGAATTTAAAAAACACATTTGAATTTCCCACCGTGATGCACGTTTGTTTAATTTCTGGAAACATACATTTCCTGAAGATAACTAACGCCCTAATAAAACCTGCCTTATTAGAAACTTATTTAATGAAAGATCAACAATCATTCACAATAAATTGCATAATAGAACATCGATAAGCAATTAATTAAATGCAAGGGAAAAATAAAAATAATAAACACAAGAATTACCTGAGTTAATCAGAGAACGCAGATAAGAAATTCCCATTCAATATTTCGTAAATGGAAATTGGTGTGGGGGGCATACATACTAAACTATAATAAACGCTTGATATGTACGTGTGAATGCACTGGGATAGCGTAAACGGCCGAAAGATTTCATGAATGAGACCCATTGATTACTGTAGCAATAGCAATGAATGATCATATATTTCGACACACAAACGATGTGTGGTTAAAAACAGCAAGTCGGCAGCATTAATTAAGCCATATCGCTTCTTAAGTGGTCTCATTACGCGTTGTTAACTAACGATTATCTCAATTTTGTAGGAAATACACTCGGGATGTTCTTTAAAATGGAGGCCGACAACTACATCCCCTTACTTAAGGGTGTAAACAATTCATTGAATAGACGACTTACTCTTCATATCCCTCGGTCATGATTGGAAATTAGGAATATCCTACAGCACAGTGGGTTTTTCTTCCTCAACATCATTTTTGTACCACATCAAACCAACTATACCACACAAACACAACCATTGAACTAAATTACTGTTAGTTCTGTCAGGTCGAACTGAAAGCGCACGCGTTACATCCGAACGCATCTGGTGACGAGGATTTAAACTACGGTTAGCGGGAAAATTAATCAAAAATTACAAATATTAATCGTGTACATAATCGCTATAATTATATCAAATATGCTAGAAACTATTAAAAATACTCATTTATAAATTTATGCTATTTATTAATAGGTTTAAAACAAGTTCTATTCTTATATTTTAGTTTATGTGTTCATTCATGAATATAACGTATGCTTCATTGATGTCTCCTGTTGACATCCCCTTCATAAAATTTAGGCTCATTTATAGATTTATCGTAATACATTTAAAAAAACATTACTTTCTATAACTGAATATAGCTTTTTATAACGTTTAATTCACTTTTTAAAGCCATTAAAATATATTTTTAACAAAGTCACAGAATCGCATAGTAATATAGGTAATATACAGGATGGGCCGCATGTAGTTATGTATACTACACGATGTGTGGGAATTGAGATTTAAATATTTGATTAGCTCAAGTTTTTTTTAAACATCTATTCTGTGGACATATAGAAGATCATTTTAATACCAAATTTAAAAAATGCATGGTACCATTTTTTTAGATTGCCAAAACTGTCCAAACAATTAAGAAAAAATGTTTTTTTTTAGATATCACCGTATTAATAATTTTTTTACAAATTACTTACGTCAAATATATTTTTTTGCATATTGATTATCAAAGTTAACTTTTTTTTTAACGAAAAATCGTAATGAAAGTAGCCTTTTTAAATTATTTACACTCTGAGCCATAAAAAGCCGCACTTATTTTTTAATTAGATACAGGATTCTCACCGAAAAACCATTTGTTAGTTGTACACCCATCTGCGAGGATGGCGCCACAAAAATGTCACCTATTTTCATATGGTAAAGTATATGGAGTTTCCGGTATTAATAATATTAAAGTATTTGCTAAATCTTTTGTAATGCCTTCAGTACTGGACCAGTATAAGATGTAATATGTTTAAAATGGGGGCACGCCCCCCCTAGTGGTTGACAACCCCATTTTGTACCCCTAATTTAATAACGCAACGAAATTGAGCGAAATTTATGTTGGGAGTGTTCTTGGAGTCGCTGATTATAAATCCATTAAAAAAATTGAAAAATCCAAAATGGCGGACCCAAAAATAACAGCCTTTGAGACTGAGAATGCGATTTACGCCGTTTCTATTGATTTTAGAGAGAAATCCAAAGAGTGAAAAAGTATTTAGAATATGATTTTGCAAAGGAATACACTATTTTGGTTACCTTATTATGTGACGCCTTCGCTCTGCCCTAGTAGTAGTCACTTTTTTCAATATAATACAAAAAGTAAGTTCTTATTTTTTACTATCTAAAGATAGAGACTTGGAATATCTTGCAATGCCTTTAGTACTGAACCAATATAAAATCTAATATTTTACACTCCTAATTTAATAACTCGGGAAGTGTTCCATCAAATGGAGCAAAACTCATGTTGGGGGGTTTTTGGGGTTCCTGATTATAAATTCAATGAGAAAATTAAGAAATACAAAATGGTGAACCCAAAATGGCGGTTTTTGAGGTTGGGAATGCGATTTACGCCGTTTCTATTGATTTTAGAAAAAACTTTAAAGAGTCAAAAAGTGTTTAGAGTGTGATCTTGCATAGGAATAAACTATTCTGGTTACCTTATTATGTAACCCCCTTCACTCTCCCCTAGTGGGCTTCTCAGTAGGGGAGAGTAAAGGGGTTACATAATAGTGACCGGAATTATGTATTCTTATGCAGAATCACATTCTAAACACTTTCTGGCTTTTTGCATTTTTCTCTAAAATCAATAAAAACGGCATAAATCGCATTTTTAATCTATAGTACCGACATCTTGGGTCCGCCATTTTGAATTTTCTGATTTTCTTATTTGACTCATAATCAGCGACCTCAAATCTCCCTTCAGCATAGTTTTGGCTCAACTTGGTTGAAAACTTCCCGAGTTATTAAATTGGGAGTTTAAAATGGGGGTTTCAACTCCCCGAGGGAGCGTGTCCCCATTTTAAACATATTACATTTTATATTGGTCCAGTACAGAAGGCATTACAAAAGATTTCAAGTCTCTATCTTTAGATAGTAAGAAATAAGAACTTAATGCAAAAATTGACTCTACTACTAAGGCAGAGTGAAGGGGTTACATAGTAAGGTAACCAAAATAGTCTATTCCTTTGCAAAATCACATTCTAAACACTTTTTTGCTCTTTGCATTTCTCTCTAAAATCAATAGAAACAGCATAAGTCGCATTTTCGATTTTTTAATTTTCTCATTGAATTCATAATCAGCGACCCCAAGAATCCTCCGAACATAAATTTCGCTCAATTTGGTTGCGTTATTAAATTAGGAGTACAGAATGGGGGTCTCAACCACCAGGGGGGACGTGCTCCCATTTTAAACTAGAGTCACTGCATCTAGTTACCTAGGCCAGCTGGTCGACCAGAGTAACGCAGACCGCCGCCATATTGGGGCAAACGAAGCACGAAATTGTTCATTATTTGTTCTGTATTGAATTTAATCAAATCCACGTTTACTTTAAAAGGTTTTTTTTATTCTGAAAGATTAAACCTCTAATATGTCAAACACGTAAAACCTGGTTTTAATTTGTCCATTGTTAAAAATCACTCTTCTCTGCCCCAATATGGCGGCGGTTTGCGTTACTCTGATCGACCAGCTGGCCTAGGTGACTAGATGCAGTGACTCTATTTTAAACATATTACACTTTATATTGGTCCAGTACTAAAGGCATTAGAAAAGATTTCAAGTCTCTATCTTTAGATAGTAAAAAATAAGAACTTAATGCAAAAATTGACTCTACTAAAATATTTGACGGAAATCATACGGATAATCCTTGAAGACGTAGTGCATAATAAATACGACAGTAGACGTAAAAATGCCCGAATGTAAACAAAAAAACTTAACCTCATTCTTTGTGTTCTTTATTTTAAATTAAAAATTAATGTACTAAATCTTAGAATATAAAACTGTAGGAAGAAGCATAACTACCCAGCGCAATGGGCTTTATAAGCAACAGATGTGACGTCACACTAGTCGCCATTAGACACTATACGTTATTTAGTGTAAGTTTACGTTCACGTCATTACTAAATAATGACGTCAGATTATGCGCTGTTGCCATATGGAATTGGATATTCCTTGTTTGATCCAACACCTCTGCTGCATATTTTCAGTGTATGTTTTTAAAAGAATTATTCTCTTATGAACAATATGACTTTGTTCATCCCCATCCATCTCCCCATCATCCCTTGTCTTGGATGGTCATTCTTATAGTATACGAATCCAATTTGTCGTAAGGCAATGGATAAATAACTTCTACTTCCTTCATACATGAACTTGGATTTCAATTTTTTTGACAAAATGTTAAGTGATATATGTTCTTCTGTATCCAAATGTGGTATATCAATTGAAGAGCACAGCCACACACATAAAGTCAGGTACTTACTGTTCTTATATATGTATTTTATACATTTCATTGTTAATATTTGCCTCTACAGAGGATCAATGTCTGTAGTTTGTTTTCGATTTCGTTTCCTCTTTGGACTGGAAACTTCTTCCGCAGATGAAATGTTGGAAACAGTCTTAAGATATATTCTCAGTGCTTGAGAAACTCTCTAGAATTCTATTCAGTCAATGCAATTGTAAATACAAAATAGGTAACAAACTATTGTAAACCGAACTTAGAAAACACAAGAAATAAATTTGACAATACAGCGTGTCGCTTACACAGGTGTACCAACCTGTTTTTTTGTTGAAATAAATGTGTATTTTCTCATTAAATTAACAAATTACGTTTTGGGTTAAAAACCTATTTGTATTTATTCTATATATAAATGTATTACTAAATATATGAAAATTAAATTTTATTATTTTTGATAAAGCAAATAATCTTTCTATTGCATTTCATAAGTAAGTATTCGTTTGTTTAAAATATTAAATAAGTATAAAACTTATATTCTAAGATTAATTCCAAAAATACTATTATTTAAAATTGAGGTGAATTTTACGTAATAAGTGGCATGTAATAAATACATCCTTTTCTGATCATCTTTGCACCACTTTGCACATCACAATGGCAGGCACTTATAATGAATGCAAAAAGACGGGCATTTCATCTGTATGAGATACGAAAATTACATTCTTTCCACTTACTTTTTTTTCTTGAGATTCTTAGAATGTAATTTGTGGTACGTAATTTTTATGTAATATCAAAATAATTCAAGATTAAGCTAAGTAAAAAAAGTCCAATTCATGCATTGAAATCTAATTTTTATATTTCAATATGTCATTGAATTGAGGTGTCATTAACGCAGGGCTGGATTATGTCATTTGTCATCTATAATAGGCCCACTCATGTTTACGCTCTTTAATAAAAAGACGTTATTACGTTAAATAAGCAAGCACATTGAATATAATAGTTATTTATTTAACAAGAACGAAAAGTGAATCTTTAAAGTATGAATAAGTTGTTTTCGGCCGAGGCGTTTAGCCGAGGCTGAAATTACTTGCGAATACTTTAAAGACACTTTTCGTTCGAAGTAAATACAAAACTTTATTTCATACTGTACTGTTACCGTATTGAATTAGTACGAATCAAAAATTTTAGATTTCTAAGTAATCTGTAATAATTAAAGTGCGCGTTGAGTAATTTCTATATAATAAATTAAATTCGTTACCATAGAAACAACTGACGTAAAATTTTAACGTACTAGGACTTTAATATTTTACTTTAAAGTACTAGTACTTTAGGTAAAGGTACTAAAGTAAAATAGGACTTTAATATTTTACTTTAAAGTACTAGGACTTTAATATTTTACTTTAAAGTCCTAGTACTTTCAAGATGCATTTTTCGTACTATAAATGATCCGAAAAACGTCAAATTATGAACGGGTATGAAATAAAAGGTATTTTTTAAAATTTGACGTCCAAGTTAATTATGACTTAGTTATTTTGTGAACGTACCACACTTACAGGTACCGAAACGTGCCTCATTGTCGAGATGTTACTTCATATTATTTGTTGTGTCACAAACTCGTGAGCCTGAAGCCAAGGTCGTACTCAGGATCTGAACTAGAGAAGGGCAACTCATATTAGTTGCGAGGAAGGAAGGCAAAGGGAAACATGGCGATTTCTTACAAAATAAAACTCAAAACTATTGTAAAACTGCTTTTTTTATTAGTCACTAAAAAATGCGTACTAATTCGCATCCCACCCCACTACACATTCGCAGCAATTTGAAGAAGGCTTTCTTCTCTTTTATTTTTGATGACTGAGGACTGTTTGAATTTATAGCTAAACGTAGTAGTACACGGGCTGCCGGTAATACAGATCCCTTCATGACGCCCTCTATTACCAACTAGCAGAACGATCGTAATCGGTGTGAAAAATAATTACGACACTAACGCCCTCTGTTTTTTCCTAGCAACACTAACACTATTTAGCCGAGCGCCGAACCAAATGCCGGTAATATACAAGGCCGGTAATACAGATTCCGTACTTCGAGACAAAAATCCCTAGATTAGAGAGAGATCGACATAAAAAGTCCCCAGATTAGAGAGAGATCGACTTAAAAAAGACCCCAGATTTGACGTAAAACGACACTGGCGCCATCTGTTTTCCCCTAGCAACACTAACACCATTTAGCCAAGTGACGAACCAAATGCCGATAATACAGAATGTCGGTAATGCAGATTCCGTACTTAACCACCTAGAGAGAGAGACAGACAAAAAGTCACCACATTAGAGAGAGAGAGAGAGACAGAGAATCTAGGGTCCCTAGAACTGTCTGGCTCAGGTGTCCTAATACCTACTTTCTTTTATTTTACAGTGGCGTATGAAAAATAATATAGCTTATAAACTTCATTAAATTTAAATAACGAGCTTACTTAATAATAACAATGATCGTCTAACAAACCGTAGTTCTGAAAAGAACTGTTTTGTAAAATAAGAAAACAAGCGAAATAAAGCAAAAATTCAATGAAAATCCAGAACAACGTGGCAATGCACAACGATGTAAACGAGAAAGTGACGAGTTGCCGCTGTAATTTGACGCAACATATTTCAATAGTGCTACACTAACAACGTGAAATACATTAAACCCTAAGGCGCCAAATTCAAACCATCCTCACTCAATTTGGATATCACTGTATATAAACCTTATAAAACTTTTTAATAGAAAAAGAAGTGTTCCAAGAATTATTTCACGTTATTTAAATTTTCACGAATTCATTTTAATATTCGAGGACAGTGTAGGTTAAATTCTTTCAATAAAAATACTACTATAAAATAGTTAAACCTTTTAACAGAAAAGGAAATTTTCCAAGAATGATTTCCCCCTTTTTAAATTTCCACGAATTAATTTCAATGTTCCAGGGTATGTAATATACCAATTCGATATTTTATGTACCTAATATATATAATATTAAAATTTAATTTTATAGATTTACTACTCACGTACGTATAATTTATGCAAAAGGCAAAACTTCCCTAATGTTAAAAATAAGAATTTCCAAACGTCGCTAATTCAGCGAAAGTAAGATTACGCACAGCTGAGGTAACGAACAAAAATTAGCAAACAAATAAAGTTAAAAAGATTTTGTACTTCCACAGTAAAACGCGTGTTTATTTTACTAAATGACCCAAAGGGGCTAGTAGTTCCTGTAAAAAACAATAAAACAATCTCGATCCGTTCTATTGATACCCTTGACATCTATCCAAATGTGTACTTAAATTTTAACATTTGTTGAAATTTATTTGGTTAGTTTCAGGTCAAATTCCTTTGTGAAGTATTGACACTTTCCATTAATTATAAAATTGCGATAAATCTCATGCAGCTTTTTATTTAAACACCTAAATCAAGAAGGCGATCGCTTCAAAGTTTGCCGCTCTACCACATTTGCCACCCTAGGCCCAGGCCTATTGAGTAATCCGGTGTTGCATTAACGTACAAGGATTAGTAGCGACAACGATTGATCCCGCAATTTCAAAAAAGGGATTTAATAATAGTCATGCACAAAAATATTCACAATTTAGCATTCATTTGATAATGGACATTGTAACCTCTGTAATTGTGATTTCTTAACAACTTTTTATTAGATTTCACCCACGATGTCGCTACTCGTACTAACGCTACTTCCGGTTAGCGATCGTTGTTTGCGCTTCATCTCTGTCGCACTAGTTAACTGAAGTGTTGTAACATACGTTTCATATGTTCAGCACGCTAGCAAATTCTCCATGACGTACTAGTTTACTTGAACGATATGAATATGGCGTAAGGACCAAGATAGAAAAATTCAACAATTGGCGATTATCAAAGGTTCTTCTAAATTAAACAATTAGAAGGCACTGATTTATATTTGCATGAAAACAACAGAACTTTCTTGTTGACACTAAAATCAGTCTGACACACATTTACATTACTGTTGATATAATTAAGTCAATGTCTGTTTCTTGTACTTTTCGAAAACGGCGTTAACTCTTGAAGAAAAAGCTGCTTTAGGCGAGGTGACCAATCCAAATGGTAAAAACAACTGAAATGTAAAGAGTTGTCGGTAAGAACATTTTTATGCAAATACCGTTGCATTGGCTGGTTATAGCCGAAAAAGGAAAGCGGTCGAAAGATAATAGCACTCAAACATGATGATCGCACTATTCAAATATTGGCGTTGCAATATTGTTTTATAACAGCCTCGCAATTTATAGTAGAGAACTGACAGGAGCTACTACAAAGAAGATAAAGTACTAGAACAGTCCCAAGCAGCATCTAAGTGGCAGCAACTGAGATTGGAACTTTAACTGTGCAGTTGTTACGTATCTGCAACTAAATTTATGACTATTTAATTTACAACTAGATTTATAGCTTTAATTACTTCAGTTTGGAATATTCTAGTAATTATGTAGTTGTTTCTACAAATTTTTGAAACTCTAAAGTTTCATTACTTCTAAAGTAGCTTTAAAAGTATGTAGAAAGGTATTGCCACTTAGTATAAGCTTTTCCGAAGCTGCTGCTCGTACTGAAAGTTCCTGCCACCAATCTGAAACCTTTGCTTAATCTTTAAAGTAACGGAACCTTACAGTAGTATAGAAAGTAACACGTTTTTGCTATCCAGGAGTATCACTTGAAAGCGATTTTGGTAATTATTCGATATACGGACCCCTATCGTACATGCATACATACGGAAATACCAAGCGCTACGGGTTTTCGTTCGAAAAACGTCATAAAAACAGGTAAAAATTATAAAATATTCTTATCAGATGACACAAACACCATTTTTAAGCCATTTCAATGTAAATACAGCCAACTTTTTTACAAACTGTAACCTAACATCATAACATTCTAACCTCAAAATAGCCATTTTAACATTGTTTTTCTTATTAATTTCCGGCGACCGGCGCGATGTTTTTTCGGATTATTGTTCTCTAAGTTATCCTCTACAACTCAATATAATTGCTTTACCTGGGTTCAGAAGGGTCCGTATATCGAATAATTAATGCGATTTTTCAGTGGCGTGCGGTCCATTGAAGCAATGCTTCCCTTGAGAATTTATTAAAAATAAAAACCAATGCTAACAAAAATATTTTTATAAAATTATAGTTATCGTTTATTTAAATTTGTAATATTTAATCAACTTAAAGCTCAATATCAATTCCGTACAGCAAAAAGTATAATTATTTAGAGTACTATTTTAAATTAGGCTCATTAAACTTGCACGGAAAGGTAATACCGATTCAAATGTGTTACATACACTGCATATAAGCACTGATTTCGTTGCTTATAACCGCTTTTCTCCTAGCCTTGGCGTGAATCAGTGGGCGTGGTGATACAGACGATGCTGTTAGCATTGTTTGGCCGTTATGTTTAGTGTGCTTCATGCCCAAATGTTTGTTTATTATAATTTGGTTATTTGTCCGATTTAGTGTTTGTTAAATTTAATGTTAAATTTAATGTTACTTAAGTAATGTAAATCTCCGAATGAGACTGTATTTTGTAACATTTTATTATTTCAATTTATATAAGTTAGATTTTTTTTAAAGACAAATAATTCTATTTAGTTTGTCTGAATGCAAATTTAAAATTGCATTATCGTCACGACCGCAAATTCAGCTGCTTCGGTGGAAGGTTCGAGTACTTCCGATACATCCGAATCGGGACGATTTTTACGATACAGTTTTGGAGAGAAATTACAAATTATTAAGAAAGGCAAATCAAAACCAGAACTTTCAAATTTAACAGCAAAGATTAAAATCTTCATCGGTATTTTGCTAAGAAAGACCGGAAAATCGAGTTGCAGTATAAACACACAGTAGTAGTTTTTTAAAATAAAGAATAATAGTCAACAAATTCCATAAGTATAAAGTGTAAAAGTTCTTCTTTGAAAAACTTTTAAGCTTAATTAATTATAACACTGTTTTTTTATTGTACCTAGCAGGGGCGGATTCAGAGAATTATTTTGAGGGGAAAATTTTTGGAAAAATAATTGTTTTAATAAATAATAAATAAACAAAGATTATATGTTTCTATTCTATGTATACTTATTTTTAAATTTGGGAGCGGGTTATTCCCCTCCGTGAATCGGCGCCTGTACCTAGGTATATTAAAATCGTGGTTGTTTCCCTAGTCTAAACTCTCACCGCACGCCACTGCGATTTTTACTTACTTTTTCCTATTACTATTAAAAACTACAATAAAGTGACAGTAACTTCTATTTAGACCTGCTGTAGGTTAGTTTGGAATTTGGAGGTTAATTGTGGTTTTCACTGGTAGTCGTGTTGTAGTTTTTAATGACATGTCAAAAACAAATGTAATAAGAAAAAATGAAGAATTTTAGGCATAATTCTTCCGATTTCTGTACCTCAGGATAGCTATTTGCATTCGACCTCAACATTTCTTGATCTGAAAACTTTAAAAGTTTGGGGCCATATTATTTTCCATTTTCTTTTTTAGTTGCCACAACCTTAAAAATGCAATATATGTGACACGGTCTGATGAAAGGGACCTTATCTTGCCATAGACTAGAGTAGAATTTTCAGTATAGGCCTTAAATGTTTCCAAGTCCGATGTACTTCTCAGTGAAAGGAGTACAGGTCAAAACATGAGCTTAGGTCAAAATTTCATGTTTGGATTTTGTAGAGTCACTACATCTAGTCACCTAGGCCACGCTGGTCGACTACAGTACCGCAAACCGCCGCCATATTGGGGCAGAGAAGGGTGATCTTTAATAATGGACAAATTAAAACCACGTTTTAAGTATTTGACATATTAGAAGTTTGATCTTTCAGAATAAGAAAAACCTTTTAAAGTAAACGTGGATTTGATTAAATGCAATCAGATACAAATAATAAACAATTTTTTGCTTCTTTTGTCCCAATATGGCGGCGTTTTGCGGTACTCTGCTCGACCAGCGCGGCCTAGGTGATTACATGTAGTGACTCTAGGATATTGTTACACCAAGCGCTACCTATATATCTCAAGATCAACTAAAAATTATTTTATTTGATGCTTTAACCGCTAGATGGCATAAAAATCCATTTTTCCTCAACCTTACCTAAGAAACAAAAGAGACTTAAACTTGCCAATGTAAATTCAAAACGTCATAACTTCGTCAATTTTTGTGTGATTCTTGCGACGTTCTCTTCAGAATTTTGAACCTCTTTTCAATTTTGACCAATGGCAAGATAAGGTCAATTTCGTCAGACCGCGTCACATATGTAAATCGTATAAAATAGTGTGCTGTATAACAGGTTGCCTATGTGTGCATATTGTTTTCAAATGCAACATAGAGGATATTGTACATATTACATTTTAATTTAATAGCACTGTATGTAACAGTATAAAAAATATAATGTTCATGGTTAAATGAGAGGTTAAACTTAAATGTTTCTAAAGTTCCAATGGGAACTTTGCAGTAGGTAACATTAGGAACTAGAAAGTGGCTAGAAATGTTGACGTCGTTTTATAGTAAGAGTTGCCTGAAAGTTCCAGAATTTGATAACTTATTTTATACTTGGTGGTAAAAAAAACCTTGAAGTAGAATCTGTTTAATTCTCATTACAAGTAATTAAGTGACACAAACTGTAGACGCGCATTTTATATAGTGAAAACTACTTTAAGGTGATTTTTTGAAAACTACTCCATATTTACTTGCAAAACATTGGAGGCTATCAATCAGTTTGCAATTTATTATAATTTTTGACTATAATGTTTTACTATAACCTTCAATAAAAATAACAAATTGTGCCTTATAGTTATTTGTCCAACTAGAGAGGAAAGGATCTTCTATTACAATCTATATAAGCAATTTTTCAAAAAACTTTAAAGCAACATTTTAGAATATAGGATTAATAAGGTGTTCTGTTTATAGGTATGCTGTTTGAAGTTCAATATCTATGTATTGATTAGTTTCTGATAAAAAATATGCTGACAGCAAACAATGTCCTTACATTTAAAATTATTTATAGGTGAAATTTCTTGGGTGGTGTTTGACGAGCGGCATCCAAAATATTGTTCCTTGCAATCTAAAATTAATCTGTAAGTATCAAATTTTATATCAATTGAAGTACTATATTTGTTTGTTTGTTTTTGGCCGAGGAATCAGGATGGCGGAGCATCCTTCGTACCTCATGGCACCGATTGCTATGATCATTTGGCCGACCCTACTAGAATTTAGCCGAATCTGGGGGAATTCCACCCCCAGTAGGGATTTTTAACGTGTCAAACATCGCATTGACACGAGACCTACAGTTTTACTTCCTATCCGAGAAGAAGGCATGTTTTTAATTTTTCTCCGCTATGAAAAATTACCAGCTATATCATTTTTTAATTAATAAGTTTTTGTTTCAAAATTATTTAGATAATGTTAAATAATAATTAACATTCTACTTATGTTTATCATAAAAGAAATATTGCAATTCTCTGAATTTCAGAAAATTGAGAGGGATGTTAAGTGCAAATGGTTTAGTAAAATTGTAAATACCTAAATAAGTAAACTTAAAAACTTTTGTAATTGTGAATGGGTTTCAATGTGTAATTCATGAAGTGCTGATTTTGTACACTGACTAATTTTTTAAAACTATATTTACAACAGTCTGAATCATTTAAGAGAATAAATTCTTGATACTTTCACCAGGAAATGTGACAATTAAATTCAGTTTCAAAGGTTTAGATATGGTTTAAATAATCCTGAATTCCCAAACATGGCAGCCATTTTGGTCCATAGTGGAAATGTATGAGACGATTAAATTTTCATAACTATCTAAATAATCAACAAACATTGATGTAGTAGCATGCGTATTAAAATGTTTTATTAGAAAAAAGCAACAATGAACACATCCCTTGCAACGAAACAAATCAATATGATTTATTTAGGTTTAAGCAATACTGCAAAAACTTTGTTTTTTAAATTGTTAAACTTTGACAACTCATAATGTTGATTGTAAAATATTCCAACAAATCTTTAATAAAAAAAATAAAGTTATTAGTTTTTTCCCATGCATTTATAGAAAACATTTGAATCGGTCTATTCGAAAAGGGCACATGTCAATGTAACTAAATTTTATAGGAACAAAGAAAAACCGTTTAGCTTAAATACAGGGGCGGCGCGACGGGGGGGCCTGGGGGGCGCGGGCCCCCCCAACATTGAGCGGTGCCCCTGCCGGTGCCCCCAGGTTTCAAATAAAAAACATCTTTGATAAATAAATGATGATGTTGATACAGTATAATTCACGTTTTAGTGTACAAATTAAAATTACTACAGGAAACCTAATATTTTATTTCTGTTTCTTATGTAGGCCTGTATTTAAAATCTAATAATTATGAATCAGAAAAAGGCTTAGCCTTAACTTGGAAATTCAAGCGTTCTATAAATATCTGCATGTTCGGTATGACTCATACGCTAGCACAGTCGTCAGTCGCAAACTGGCAAACAATAGGGAGAAGTATTGCCAATAGAGTGTAACAGCTGGTTGTGAACGGGAGCAAAGAGACAGAGGTTTAAACGTCATTCAGTAGGACTTCAAGAGTTGTGAGATACTGACATTTCAGATGTTCATCGTGTTTTCACAGCCACAATGACATTCACAGTTGCAATTTGTAAAAATCATAAAATTGTTACTTTTATTTTGCTCAAAGCAAAAACTCTGAAGATTTGGGTAGATTTAAATAAAAAAAAAACAATAATAATGTCAAAATTTCGCCCGCTCGCTACGATCGCGTGGAAAGGTACGGTGCCCACCGAGATATTTCCTGTGCCCCTGCTTTGCCCCCCTGCTCATTTACCTCTGGCGCCGCCACTGCTTAAATATGATATTCTACTATTTTTATAAGAAAAGAGTAGTATCTGAAATCACCCAGGACATACAAATTATCCGAAAACCAATCTAAACATCCAAAAACGAATGAGTGCAATAAGGAAAACATATAAGCAATATGGGTAGCACAACAAAGATAGAATGCAATCATGGCTAGGTAAATTTCTAAACTAAAGATTTCTCTCCAATAACAAGCAAAAACATCTGTCATAAATATTTTATCTGTCATTGCTTGTTATTGGAGAGAGATCTTTAGTTTAAAATTTTACCTAGCCATAATTGCATTCTATCTTTGTTGTGCTAATCATATTGTTTATGTCTTCCTTGTTGCACTCATTAATATTGGTATGTTTAGACTGATTTTCGGATAATCGGTATAAAAATTAACACTGGATAAAATGAATAAGATCAGAGCTTGCTGTGGCATGTTATAATATACATTAAATTTTTAACAAAGTGACATTTATTGCAAACAAAAGAATAAATTAAATATTACTATAGAGTCCAAATTTTATTATTCCAATAATTGTTGTTTATATTGGTAAAGTAATTTTAACAACTATTTAAAAAAAAGTTGATTATGATGACACATATTACTTTATCTTTTCATGATTCAATATTATTTAATTTATATTAGTACAATCTGAAAAGATAATTGCCATTTATAAAATAATTTATCGGAACAGTGAGAATTGGTGTTTTTGAGAATAACTTTATAATCATATTTCATTCATACTTCATACTTAGGTATACTTCAAGTTAAGGAGGCCACAACAAACTCTGATCTTATTAAATTTCAGACACCCTGTATACTGAATTTGGATATCGATACATACTGTGTTTGAACCACGACCTTCTAGATTTCACGAGACGAAGTCTCTTATCCGGCCTGCGCACTCCATTAGTTCAAGTGTTTCTCCGCTGGCGCCACCAAACACGAAAATGCGGAAACGGATATATAACACGTAAACGCCAATTTCAAACTACGCTAACTTCGCGCGCTTTTATACTTTTTGTAGGTTTTGCGCGTATCGTCAATAAATTATATTTTCCTAATCTTTTAAGGCAGTTTTCTTTATTTTTTAATATAATTATGTTATTTCCTTATTTGTTTAAATTTTCGTAGTTTTGTTGCTGTTTTTTCGTTCACTTTAGTAATGGCAAACACTAGCAGAAAAAAGTATAACTGCCGCAATGCAATGTGTAATAGTACTGATCCTACAATATCATTTCATGAATTTCCTTCAAATTATACCTACCTTACGAGAAAAATGGTTTCAAATCTTACGTTGGGGTTATGGACACCAACACTCAACAGCAAAATAATATATACTTCCTTATTTCGACAGATCAACAATTACAGATACCTACCTGAAAGAGTCAATTTCTACATCGAACTTCCTAAAAATATAACAGAATTAATAAAAGAATTCCAAACCTTATCTAAGCATCTCGATTGCGAATTATTTCAGCCTCTGTAGCCCTTCTGGCAGGATACATTCCAAAAAAACTGAAGAAAGGATTGAATGTCAATAGCCTATTAGATTCTCTGTTAGCTGCCTCGTGTTCAAATTCACTGATAGGATTTGTAAATCTTCAAAACCGAGGTGCCTTAAAATACTCCACTAGAAGATTTACACTTTTATTCAACCAAATAATCGAACTTCTAATACATATTGTAGAACATTTACCTGGAGAATGTAATTCGTCTAATATTCTAACATCACTAGGTGTTTCTAACTCCAATTGCTTTTTCACAGTTTTTGGTTTGCCACGACCACAAGCAGGAACTTAGTAATATAATTCTTTAGAAATTGCTAAAACCTTGTTTGGCAAGCAAAAACGTGAACAGATAATGTACTTACTGCTCACTATCTCTATATCCTAAATCCAGCTCACGGGAAGTTATAAAATTGTAATTTCAATAATTTTATTGAACTTGTAAATTAATTTTAATAACATAATTAATTTAATTATATAAATTTATTTAATTAATTTGCAAAATATTTACGTAAACATGCAATGCTTGACATTTGTAAGGGTTATCTAACCTATATATCTTCAAGTGACAAATAAACATCAGCGTGTCAGCTAGCGCCAAAACGGCGAAATTTTGCGTTTTCTCAGAAACAAAGTTTATATGGGAAATCGTAAAAGTGCCCAGGCCGGATAAGAGACTTCGTCTCATAAAATCTAGAAGGTCGTGGTTTGAACACTTTATTTAGAAATTAATAGTAATAGGCATGACCTTCTAGATTTCACGAGACGAAGTCTCTTATCCGGCCTGCGCACTCCAATAGTTCAAGTGTTTCTCCGCTGGCGCCACCAACACGAAAAGGCGGAAACTGATATATAACACGTAAACGCCAATTTCAAACTACGCTAACTTCGCGCGCTTTTATACTTTTTGTCGGTTTTGCGCGTATCGTTAATAAATTATATTTGTCTATTTCGCGTATACAAAGATTACTTTGTGACACTGTTATTGCGAAAAACAGTTACACAAAGTGCTACTTTGTGCAACTGAAAGTAGTGATTTTTTTATTTGTAAGGCTGGCAGTAGTAAGTAAATTTTGCTGCCAGCCTACTCTGTCATGTCATTCTGTCAACGAAGTCCAGTGTCAGACGTAAATGCGTAATAAGCAATAACACAGCTATATTCTGATTTCAAGATCAAAATTAGATTAAAAAGCCAAAACGTATATCGCTTGTCGATATTGAGGTAAGTTTAATTGAGTTGAATGATGTACACCTCCATTTCATCAAATATTTTTTTCAGTTTTTACCTACTAACGGGAACATAACCAAGGTGTTAGGAAGAATATAAAAAGGAAAGGAATAATGCTCGACAACCAACCCGCGGAAGTATTTTGGGGGCACATTATCCAAAAGAAAAGCACTTTCCCGTGATAGGTACTAATAAGTATTCATTAACTGGCGCCGTTTTGAAAATTTGAATGTTATGATGCTCAGAAATAACAGCGAGAATAATGAAACATATTTCATTTTAAGAAGCTTTGAATTAAAACAAAGCGCGGTTAATAGCGGATTTCCTACGAAAATGCGCTGAAAAGCTTGTTGGTTTTCCGGATCAAGTTGATGGTCGTGAATCTCGTGTCCGTCCCTACTCAAATTTCATTTTCATTGTTTAGATTTAGAGGTTAGGTTAGTTATTTTCTATTGTTGTATGTTAAGCAGTTTTGATGTATATGTTTATTGTAATAGAAACAGTAAAACCTTGATTGAGTACATGATTGTC
Source organism: Agrypnus murinus (assembly GCA_929113105.1). NCBI lineage: Eukaryota > Metazoa > Arthropoda > Insecta > Coleoptera > Elateridae > Agrypnus > Agrypnus murinus. Next base: position 153,862,525 of record OV816027.1, read on the forward strand.
TTATCAAAATAATTATTTATAATAAAATAGTATATTGTACAACTAGTGTTACAATGACGATGTTTGTAATACGAGTATAAGTTTGCTTAACGAGCCGCGAAGCGGCGAGTTAAGCTATATACGAGTATTACAAAAAGGAATTGTAACACGTGTTTTACATACTACTTTGTCTATTTCGCCTTAATTTACAATTTACTTTAAAGAAATGGGAAAATGTACACGCGGGTATTTTTGATGTGGTAATGTTGGTAATAACTGATAACGCATACAATGACATCCACTGTCATTTTGAAAAAATCACGTAGGCAGGGAAAAATTCAAGTTTAAAAAAAGGTGACAGCTTAGTTGTTTCTTCTGATATAAGATAAAAATGTATTTTTATTATAAATAATTATTTTGATAAGACAATCATGTACTCAATCAAGGTTTTACTGTTTCTATTACAATAAACATTTTAATACATCAAAACTGCTTAACATACAACAATAGAAAATAACTAACATAACCTCTAAATCTAAACAATGAAAATGAAATTTGAGTAGGGACGGACACGGGATTCACGACCATCAACTTGATCCGGAAAACCAACAAGCTTTTCAGCGCATTTTCGTAGGAAATCCGCTATTAACCGCGCTTTGTTTTAATTCAAAGCTTCTTAAAATGAAATATGTTTCATTATTCTCGCTGTTATTTCTGAGCATCATAACATTCAAATTTTCAAAACGGCGCCAGTTAATGAATACTTATTAGTACCTATCACGGGAAAGTGCTTTTCTTTTGGATAATGTGCCCCAAAATACTTCCGCGGGTTGGTTGTCGAGCATTATTCCTTTCCTTTTTATATTCTTCCTAACACCTTGGTTATGTTCCCATTAGTAGGTAAAAACTGAAAAAAATATTTGATGAAATGGAGGTGTACATCATTCAACTCAATTAAACTTACCTCAATATCGACAAGCGATATACGTTTTGGCTTTTAATCTAATTTTGATCTTGAAATCAGAATATAGCTGTGTTATTGCTTATTACGCATTTATGTCTGACACTGGACTTCGTTGACAGAATGACATGACAGAGTAGGCTGGCAGCAAAATTTACTTACTACTGCCAGCCTTACAAATAAAAAAATCACTACTTTCAGTTGCACAAAGTAGCACTTTGTGTAACTGTTTTTCGCAAAAACAGTGTCACAAAGTAATCTTTGTATACGCGAAATAGACAAATACATTTTTATCTTATATTAGAAGAAACAACTAAGCTGCCACCTTTTTTTAAACTTGAATTTTTCCCTGCCTACGTGATTTTTTCAAAATGACAGTGGATGTCATTGTATGCGTTATCAGTTATTACCAACATTACCACATCAAAAATACCCGCGTGTACATTTTCCCATTTCTTTAAAGTAAATTGTAAATTAAGGCGAAATAGACAAGTAGTATGTAAAACACGTGTTACAATTCCTTTTTGTAATACTCGTATATAGCTTAACTCGTTAAGCACACTTATACTCGTATTACAAACATCGTCATTGTATCACTAGTTGTACAATATACTATTCATGAATTTCCTTCAAATATTACCTTGCGAGAAAAATGATTTCAAATCTTATGTTGGGCTATAGACACCAACACTCAACAGCAAAATAATATATATACTTCCTTATTTCGACAGATCAACAATTACAGATAAGTACCTGAAAGAGTAGGTAAATCTCAACATCGAACTTTCTAAAAATATAACAGAATTAATAAAAGAACTTCAAACCTTATCTATGCATCTCGATTACGGAATTCTTTCAGCAACTGCAGCCCTTCTGGCAGGAAACTAAAAAACTGAAGAAAGGGTTGAATGTTAATAGCCTGTTAGATTCTCTGTTAGCTGCCTCGTGTTTAAATTCACTGATAGGATTTGTAAATCTTCAAGACAGAGGTGCATTAAAATACTCCACTAGAAGATTTACACTTTTAATCAACCAAATAATTTTGTAATACAGATTGTAGAACATTTACCTGAAGAATGTAATCCGTCTAATATTCTAACATCACTAATCTCCGTTTACCCAACAGATATAGTAATGAAAAACCAGAGACATTCAGATGCAACTTGAAACTTGAATATCCATTGGTTGAAATAAATGGGGCGGACTCTATAAAAGTCTCATTTACTCATTTACACATACAAACACAAACGGCAAACGCCAGCTTGTTACGCATGCGTTTACGTCAGTTGTTTTAAAAGTTCCGTCAGTTTTTCCAATTGTGTTACATATTAGGTACATTACAAGTCTTTATTAAGACTCGCACCATTCAATACACGGACGGTTGTCAATAAGTAAGTTAGAATTATATGAAAAGTTAATAATAATAATGAGTTGGTTAATTTGTAGAATTTTCCTTACTGCAAAATTGTTAATTAAAATGGATGATGAAAACGTCAACAATATTCAGTTGTCACCACCAAAAAAACGGCAAAAAAGCACTTTTCTGTAGAGGTGAAACAAATAATTATGAACGCTTTTAAAGTGTGTGAAGAGCAGAATCCTCAGTGGAAAAAACACGAAAAAGTGGAAAATGTTGCTAGATTGATAGGTCATGTTTTAATTTACCTTCCAATCCCACTGCTTATTTACTATAATTTTATGAATTGGTCTGGCCAGTGTTTACAACATACTTCGTGAGCACAAGCAACATCCTGATTATTTTGATGCTCCTAAGGCGTGTCATAGACCAACAGCTATTTTGGACAATGTTTCTGAAGAAGACAAAAATGGCATCAGAATGCTTGTTTGTAGTTTTTTTCTCTTAAATGAACCTCCCACTCTCGACAAAGTTTTAATGAAATTGAATGAAAATGAAGATTTTCCCAATTTTAAACGGTCTACTTTAAGAAAACTTATAAAAGAAATTAACTTTAGGTAATTAGAACAATTACTTTTTACGGTATCTAAAAAAGCTTGTTGTAGTTTCACAGCAAGATCTAAAAATAGCATTTTGAAAGCAAAGGAAGATATCATTTCATGGAGAAGACGATATCTTAGCGAAATCAAGAAAAAATAGTGAGAACTGAATTGTTATCTAAAGTAACACAGGAAAGCAACAGAACTGTTCTGAGATTGCCACCTTATCACTGCGACGTATATATAGTATGTTTGTATGTAATTTCTTTGTTTTATTGTAAAAAATATTTATTATATATTATAATATGTGTAAACACATAGCACTCGTGAACTTCTCGTGGCTTTTTTATTAAATTAATAAAATGCAATTTTTTAAAATGTATGGTTATTATTTATACTATACCTAAACCAAAAAATGAAGGATCTAAACCGAGTGAATCTAGCAGGCGCAGATTAGCAGTCGGAGTTGATTGTGAGCGAGCCTTGTTCCCAAATTGTCAAATTTAGACAGTTTGAAATTAAAAATTGTCATTGCAATCTGTCAAAGTTTTGAAAGGTTTTTCACAACTCCAATTGTTACTTATTAAACTACTATTAATAAATATTAATTGGAGTTGTGAAAAATCTTTTAAGCAGCAACTAATGTCGTACACACTTTTGCTATCAGAATGTTATTTATTAATAGTAGTTTAATAAGTAACAATTGGAGTTGTGAAAAACCTTTCAAAACTTTGACAGATTGCAATGACAATTTTTAATTTCAAACTGTCTAAATTTGACAATTTGGGAACAAGGCTCGCTCACAATCAACTCCGACTGCTAATCTGCGCCTGCTAGATTCACTCGGTTTAGATCCTTCATTTTTTGGTTATAGTATAGTATAAATTTCTCTAAGTGACATCATTTATAACGAATTAACAATTCATATGCAAAAATGTTGTATTGTAAATTTAACTTTCACATAAAACCAATCAGAACAATCTGTGCTGCCTTGATTTTTTTTTAACTATATGTGTTCAGTGTCCGGAGTATAGATACTTCTAACTCCAATTACTTCTTCACAGTTCTTTGTTTGCCACGACCACAAGGAGGAACTTAGTAATATAATTCTTTAAAAATTGCTAAAACCTTGTTTGGCAAACAGAAACATTGCAAAAACGTGAACAGATAATGTACTTACTGCTCACTTTCTCTATATCCTAAATCCAGCTCACGGAAAGTTATAAAATTGTAACTTCAATAATGTTATTAAACTTGTAAATTAATTTTAATAACATAATTGATTTAATTAATTCCCAAAATATTTACGTAAACATGCAACGCTTGACATTTGTAAGGGTTATCTAACCTATACATCTTCAAGTGACAAATAAACATCAGCGTGTCAGCTAGCGCCAAAACGGCGAAATTTTGCGTTTTCTCAGAAACAAAGTTTATATGGGAAATCGTAAAAGTGCCCAGGCCGGATAAGAGACTTCGTCTCGTGAAATCTAGAAGGTCGTGGTAATAGGTTTTGTGTAAGAAAAATGAGAATGATCTGTAAATGTGTTCTTCTCGCTTACATAATTGGGGCATTACTTAAAAAACTACACTCTTGGTTAAACTCAGTAAATAAAAAAAAATACATAAAGAAAAACTAAAAGTCTTCCTCTGGGAATTCTTCTTTATTGGTGGTAGGCCATTCCAGTATCATCTCAAGAAAATACTTTTCCTGCTCTGGTATAGCTATACCGAGCGAGTGACTAAACTTAAATTATCCATTATTTTTTTAATTGATGGCGTATAGAATCCACACAAAAATCGGCACAGCTGGTTTTACATTTTTAGTACAAGTGCCATTTTCACATAAAGTGTGTGTCTAAGCCTATAAAACATGAAATAAATAAAGATTAGTAAAAGTTTCACAGTTTATTAAATTACAACCTGACAAGATTGTTTCGACAGCTATGCTGTCATTATCAAAGGTAATATAATTATAAACAAACACGTCGCTAAGGTAGATACAAAAATAGGTAACTAGATAAAATAATAATAATAACCAGAATTAAATATCTAATACTTCCAGTACGGAAGAAATTACTGAGCTCAAGTTGTTCATTTATTAAAGGTACCCTGAGTTTGTGTTTGTATATCTCAAAGGCTTCTAAAATGTCTAATTTGCGTTTGTTATTGCAAAAATGTAGGAAGTTAATATTATTTTGAGGAGTCATTGTGTGATTTTGTTCTAAAAGGTGTTTGGCGTAATTCGATTTTTGAGGATGTTTATTTTTGTAATGACGTACGTGTTCTTTATATCTTATGCCAAAATTTCGAAGTGTTTGTCCAATATATACCGAACTACAAAAATAACAATTTAAACGGTAAATGCCCGATTTCATGATATCATGTGTTCTGTCTTTGGCATTAAATAAAAATGAAAAGGTGTTAGTGTTGGTTTTAAATGTTATTTTATAAATATGATCAAAACACAATCTAAAACATACATACTTAACCTCTATAAAATATAAAGAATATCTGTCAAATCTTCTTAGGCTTCCTAGATCATGAGTTACATTTTTTATCTAATAATCATGAATAGATTATACTTGTGTGAATCTTTTAGTTGATATCTTTAAGGCAAGGATATCTCTAGAGTGGACGTATAGAAGGGGGACACCCTGTACTATGACAATTTGTGCTTTTTTTCAAGTTGTTTAAACAAAAATAAAATTAAATAAACATTAACAGTATTATACTTTTATGTTATCATGAATGTTATTTATTTTAATTATGAGAATTTGTTTAAGTGGATACTATTAACAATAATTTCACATTGTCTAAATAATCTTTTATATAAATCTATGTAAATAAATTATTTTTTTATATATTTTTACAACAGAAAGCGTTTAGGAACAAAAGCAGGAAATTTTCAGAACTTTTTTGTCTTAGCATGCTTTTCCTTTAAATATTTAAATAATGATATGGCACACTGATATTAAAAAATAGTTTTAAAAGTATTATTACCATTAGTGAATCTCGAGTTCTTTTCAGAGAAGGCATACATATACAAATTAATTCTTCACAACATTTAAAATAAGCTTTCTTAATTCATCAGAATATCGCTTTATTTTTATATTACGAATATGCGATACAAATTAATATTGAGCTTGAGATGATTAATATCAATCATTACAGGATATTTGATTGAAATTGTATTAAGTTGTTTTTAGATGTCTGCACAATATTACCTTCCCAGTCGATTCTACAAAGAAATTTATTTCATATATTCTTGTAGAGCAACAAAGACTCTAACGATTCATAGATGTTTTTCTTTAATCTTTTATGGAGTTTTGAAAAAACCAAAATTAAAATCCCAATTTTTAAGCCTATGCATTGGAAGAAAACAATCGAAATACTTATCAATCGATGCTTAATCTTTTGCTCTACAAAAATTTCAAACTAATTCAGTTTTAGAATTAGCTGGGTAGGTAATATCTCAAAACTTACAAATTACGTTTCCTATGGTGAACCTTCCCGTGTAACACTGTGTATCCTGCAGGCGAGATTTCTAAACCTAATGGACTTTCTTACGGACGCGCTCTTGTGGCGCCGTGATTGGTCAGCTTCTGTGGCGCACAAATATGAAATGAAAACTATCATAACAACTGACGTGTTTAGATAAATTCAATGTTGTTTTATAGTAGAGTGCATATTAATCCTTTTTGTGACTTAATAATAGTTTAATTAATAAGTCGTTTTAATTAATTAGAATTAATTAAAACGATAGATGTTTAAAGGTTTAACTATTAAAAGAAGCTTTGATATTTTAAATAAATAATATAATCGATTTCGTGCTGTCGAATACTGTGTCACAATAATTTAAACAGCAGGGTCGACTAAACTTTTTGCAAGAATTATCAGAACCCATCATCTCTTTCAAATGATTATGAAGATTGTGGTCATTCACATTTTTAGAAATTTATTATGTAAATAGGACTAATTTTAATATTAAATGTGACATAAATATCAATATTTTAAATAATTTTCGAAGTTAATCACCACTGCTTGCAAGGAAAAAGCCTTTAAACTTGCAGAATATATCAAAAAATATAAATGTCATCAGTACATTATTAAGGATTTTAAATTAAAAAAGAAGGAAATCTAATGTAAAGCTCTTTAAAATAAATTATAGTTCGTGTGTGAGATAATATGTACAGGAAACTATTAAATCTATCGAATTGTTTCAAACTAGTAACAAGTTTCTTAATTCAAATCTGACGATTAATTAAGTTGAATAAAAAATTAAATTAAAAAGAAATCATGATACATATTTTCGGAGAATTGGAGAAAAACCATTTAAATGCATCTACAGATAAAGTAGTCATCTAATTACTCAATAAATACTCATTTAATCCAAAAAACTAATTATAATCCACAGAAATATATAAAGCACAAGCACTTGTTATAAGAAATATTAATAAGGGGTAGCATCTAGCAAAGCATAAAACTGGAAATTATTATTGTACCATTATTATTACGTACGATTAACACTATCATTAACACACAACAATCATAGCGCAACAACACGACAGTATTTAATAAATACTAGACACCAATTATTGTGACTTTTATATTGTAAAGATGAAGGCAAGCAGGTTATGAAACTTCTCGAAGCGCCGAAGGCCGTCCACTAGTGGGAACGTAAACAGCCAATCACGGCGCTACAATGTAGATCCATAAGAAAGTCCATTAGGTTTAGAAATCTCGCATCCTGCAGTGCTGATGTTATTGATAGAATTACTCAACAGGCAAAGTAGAAAACTAGATTTAAACGATCTGTCAGTTGTTGATATTGAGGTTATAGAAATTTAGTAAAATGCTAACTCATTCACTTTGTAAAAAGATGAGGGTTGGCCATGTTTTATTTTTATTTACAAGTATCACCATTGACAATAATTTTTATTACTTTATGCTTGTATAACCTGTGGAAGAATTGAAGTGAGCAATTGAAGTGAGAGGGAATACAAAAAAATACTTACATATAGTGATACAATATATATGTAGGGGGTTAAATTTATTTATTTGAATACTAGACACAGCCATAGATGCGATTGTAACAAAGATGAAATACACAACTTACTACTTTCTTACCTTTAATTGAAATAATGATCCAACTAAATATAAAGTTGTGAAAAGCCTCTACAAATTGAGACACGCCCAGACAGGTCGCTTCAATAGATAACTAGATTGTTATATTTAGGGACACAGTAATATAAAAACACATTTACATAAATACATCTCATAGATAATAACAACACAATTTTATTTTTTATTGCTAAGTAACAATGAAACAATAAACAAAACGAAAATTGATACCATCAAAGAAATATTTTCTTTTATATGACATAAAAAGACAAAAATAATTGTTTATAATACAGATTCTCTCTTTTTAATTCTATAATTAATTTTTCATTAAACTTAAAATTAAATATTTTTTTCGCCTACCTGATCAGAAAGTGATTTTTTAAGGTCCTGTTTTGAGGGCAGTTAAGGCTTCTTTGCGGGCCTCTTATGTCAAACTTTTTACTGCCCTCTTATGTCAAATACATAACCTCTACACTACTACTAGATGAAACCACGATTTATTTATGTTGGAGATACTGTAAAAATTGTAATTGTTTTTTAAATTGTCATACTTTGACCACTCCTGTGCATTATCCTAAAAAGATTTTAATCAAAAAATGAAATCATTAGTTTTTAACATTAAAAATATAACTCATTCGTAAAACTTTTAGCAACAGAATATGACGGAAAATGTAATTTCAAACATATTTTTACATAACCTTTAAAAATATAAAAAACATACGTCAAATTTTTCTAGGCTTCTTAGATCATAACTTTGATTTTCATGTCTTCGTCGATAAATTTGTCGTTTGTTTTTTTCTTTTCACAGTGTCATTGTATGTATAAATGGAGGTTGTGACAATTAATTAATAAAAAGAAAATTGTAATTTCAATAAATTATACAATGATAGATTAATTACTCATCCTAATTAAAAGTCATATCCTGTTCCTTTTATTTACCAATAATAATGAAAACATTTACTATACGGCCGTGTTGTATGTAGTGTAATGATTATTAGGTTAATTTAGTTAATAAATTACTAAAAACTGCCGCTGCCCTCGCTACGCTACGCTTCGCTCGGGCATCAAACAACTGCGGGCTACAAATGCTAATTTTCTGCCCTTGAGACACAATATACTAATTTGGAGATAAATTAAATTCATGTCAAAACAAATAATTGTTTTAGTTTAACTATCGAAAATTACTTCTTGAAATAAAAAGAATAATTTATTTACAATTCTTTATGCCCTTTTTGGTAACATTAAATTTCTTATTACTAATTAAACTAATTACCAATTCCTTAATTAATTCCTTTTAATTTTTAAAATTGGCGTCTTGTGATATGCTGAAACCTCTGGAATCAGCTGTCTGCTATCATTAAACTCGACAAAAAGTTGAAGAAAGAGATGTGAGAGTGTCAACAATCTATTCATAAATATATCCAAATAAAAAAAAGTTTCCAAATCAGAATTCCAAATCCATTATAATAATAAAAATTTTCCATAAATTTGTTTGGTTAGCAAAATTCAATCGTAGAATTTATTAATCACTTGTTTAAATTGAGACACTTTTATTTTAAAACTTTTTTAATTAATTCACTTTGACGTTTAACATAAATAAATCCAATCTCAAAACTTTGACATTTCTAAATTAGGTCAACATAATCTTAATTTTTATTAATCTGAAGATGTGTGCGCTTGCTGCAAGATGTAAATTGAAAGAGTTTGTTAAAAAAATGGCTGTCTATATGATTTGGTTAAACAATTGAACTCTATGCTAAGTTTTCATTGAAACAAATGAGCATTGACATTTCATTATAACCTAACCAAATTATTGTTTATAACTTTTAATTAACTATAAAGCTAATTAGATAATCTTATAGGAAATGAAATTCTGAATCCATTGCTACACTTGTGTGTTCATTACAAAATAAACCCTCCTTTAAATGTCGATGGAACCTAACTTTCAAATAATTATTTATTAACTTAATTAGTTAAAATTATCTTTTCACACATTTTAACAATATATACTTAAAAACATTATTTGTATAATTTTAGGTATCAACATGAAAATCCAAACTAAATAACAATATTAAATTACATGTTTTTATATATCAACAATACAAAACAATCCCCAGATTTAAGATGGTAACAATTATTTGGTAAAAAACAGTTTTATAAGCCTCAACCAAAATAATTCAGCAAACAGCTTTAAAAATTTAAATTACAAGAAACTTCCATTATCTGAGAACCTCGTTATGAAGAAAACATAGTTTTAACTAAATTTCTACAAGGTAAGTGGGTAAGTATTTATATACACCCATAATACAGTACACCTTGTCTGTTCTAGGTGAAATCTTACATTAAAATTGACCGTTATTGAAACTTTATTAATTCGAAAAAATTAGATAAACGTCACCCAAATCGTTAATAGACAAGGAAGATTAACTAACTACATTAATTGAAAGAATTAGTTTTCCAGATATCTTTTTTATGCTTAATGTGTTCAAGTGTGCATGTTAATTATAATTATCTTTATTTTAATTCATCTAAAGAAAAATTACTCAAAATGATGATATTAGAATTGAGGTTATGCAACCCATAAATCGACTAAATGTGACTAAATTTACTTAAGGTTTTACACTCCTTGTTAAAAATTTCAGTTTGGTGTATGTAAAGTTGCCTGCTTTTCAATTGTATTTATAAAGAGAATAACTGAACTGTAGGCAGAGAGGGTTAAACAATTGGTAAGCATTACGTTAAGTAGCAGTTTACTTCACCTAAAAGGTTCCAATTTCTAAGAAATTTTATGCCAGCATAATAATGCTCAGTTATTTATAGTCAGGTCACTTAAAAGTGCCCAGATCTTACTGCAATCTATATATATAAAAGGGAAAGATTGTCTGTCTGTCTGTCTGTATGTATGCGATTTTCTCCGCAACCACTGGACCGATTTGGATGAATCATTGGTATCATTGGAAAGGTCTTGGCCCAGAATAGAAAATAAGACCAAATTGGACTCTGATTGGCCATCGTGGTCCGAAATAACAGCGAAAAACCCATATATGGAAGTTAAAAATGGGTACTGAGATTGATGTGACAAGAAAATATATATAGATCTCGCACAGCAAGCTAGCTGCTGCTGCGAGCGGAAAGTAAAAACATGTAATTTCAATAAAGCGCAGCAGAGCGCGCCGGGTATTTGCTAGTAGGTAATAATTTAAACATTTGCAAACTTGCCGGAAAGATTAAGGTGTTACTATTGTTAACCATGACGTTTTACTGATATCTAGAATTAAGCAAAAGGATTAAACATGGTTTTCTTTGTAAAATCCCGGTAGTCAAACTATCCAATTTCTTAGAAATGTGAGAAATATAAATATGCCTACCCCAAAATAAAGAGCCATCCTTAATTTTTTCACTAGTTTACCATTCTAGTTGCCGTTTTTAAAAATTTACGACTAATGAAACCAAGCGATTCTGAAAGAACGTATCATATCTGTGTCTACTGCTTTGAACGTTTGCAAATTTGAGATGTACATATCATTTTTCGGCATCTCCTAATTGTTGGTTTTGTTATAATCGCGTATATTTTTTTCGGTATTTTTGTATTTATCAGTTTACTTTAAAATAGTGTAGTATTTAGTAGATTAATGTAATTTAGATTAGTTAGTAATTGTTATTTCGCGTACTTCAGTTTAGTGTGTGTTTGTATATAAATTAGTGGGTGTGGGATTGACTAGAAAATGGGACTGCATGCAAAAAATAAATTTTAACATGTTCAGCTCGAAGAAAAAGTAAAAGAAAATTACTAAAAAAAATAAATCCGTTTATTCCTAAAGCAAGGTAAGTTTATACATAATCGTGTTAATTTATTAAATGGTTTGAAAACTGAAAATTAAGCAACATTAAAAAATTTATTGTAGAAACTCTGAAAATCTCTCGCAACCACCTGATGTTTCCCAAGAAGATTTTTCGAGAAGATCCTACGACGGATTTCCCACTTTCGAAGAATTGCCCGATTTGTTTCTAGAAAGCACAAGCAACAATACCCAATAATTGCACAAGAATATTAGTGGACGGCGTATTGTTGACCTAATCGCATTTTTAGATCAATTAAAATCATTAAAGCATGTTGGATTCGACTGTAGTTTTTATAACATGAATCTAATATCTGAGAAGAGGATAGGACTGAAAAGTGTTTTGACTTTTGAGTGTGAAGTGTGCCATAAAAAGGAGACAGTTTCTACGGAAGGGCACAATAGTGTCAATATTAATGAATCTGCTGTTTGTGGTGCAATTTCAGTAGGCATTGGTCACGCACAATTAAGTGAAATATGTTCTTCATTAAATATACCTGCTATTACGTTTAAAACTTATTTAAAGTATCACAGTGAAGTGGAAGAAGAAATAGATAAGGCTTGTTTTAATGAATTGTTGTTAGCCGGCGCTGAAGAATCGCGATTAGCCATAGAAGCGGGTGATGTTGGTCCCGATGGAATACCTTTTACAACTGTAATTGTGGATGGAGCTTGGGATAAAAGATCTTATAAGACTAATTATAATGCATTATCCGGTGTAGATTGTATAATTGGAACCAGAACAAAGAAGATTCTGTATATAGGTATAAAAAATAAGTATTGTTCTTTTTGTGTAAAACATAAACAAAATTCGGAAGGAATACCAGAACACAAATGTTATAAGAATTGGTCTGGTACTTCCACATCTATGGAAGCGGCTATTATATTAGATGGATTTCGAAACTCAATGGAGATGCATAATTTAAGGTACACGCGATTCATTGGAGATGGTGATAGCAGTGTTACTAAAAAAATAAGAGAAGCTAGACCCTACGGACCGCAAATTTTCATTGAAAAGGTGGAATGTCGAAACCACATTTTACGCAATTTTTGCCATCGAATATAAAAGAATTAAGCATCCGATCAAGAATAAATCCGCGTATAAAATCTTTATTAAAACAAAATACACTAAGATTCAGAACCGCCATTGTGGGTGCTGTAAAATACAGAAAAAAACAAAATACCTCGTTGACACAGAAAATAGCAGATCTGAAAACGGCTTTCATCAACGGACCACGCCATATCTTTGGGGACCACCAGGGGTGCGTAAAAAACGATGGATCCAATAAATACTTTTGTAAAGGAGAAAAAATTGGAGAATCTAATAATTATGTCGACCTGGAAAATTCAAAAATTTTTGAGGAATTTCAGACTGCCCTAATGCGAGTTGTTAATAATGCTTCTAGCTTGCTGATTGACGTCGACACAAACTGTGTAGAAAATTATAATTCAATTGTAAATAAGTTGGTGGGTGGAAAAAGAATTAATTTTTCTAAACGAGGTTCATATGTAGCTAGATGTAAAGCGGCTGCCATTTCTTACAACAATCATGGTGCATTTGTAGATATTGTTCAAGGACGTTTTGGTGGCGAAGTTGGTATATATACCAAACTTTATGTAGAATCCGTAAGAAATAGAATTCACAGCCAGAAAAAAAAATCAAAAATTATTTTTAACGAAGACGAGGATTATGGGGCAGTAGAAGATGTACGCGATAAAAATGAGTACGGACTGGCTACAGCTAAAAATAAGTTTTTGATACAATTAGCAAAAGTTGACCGCAAGGAAGTTTTTCAAAATACTTTCGGGCAAAATACAAATCCTATATGGCAGCAAGAGAGGATAAATCGAATTACTGCTAGTAATTTTGGTGCCGTAAGCAAAATGAGGAACAGTACTTGTACAAGTAATTTAGTAAAAAATTTATTGAACAATTCAAAAAGTGTGAAATCTAAATCCTTGGAATATGGCATTTTAAAAGAGCAAGAAGCGAAGCAAGCTTTCATGAAAAAAACGAATTTAAAAGTAAAAGAATGTGGACTTTTTATTGATAAACATTATGCATTTATTGGAGCTTCTCCCGACGGATTAGTAGGAGACAACGCCATTCTGGAAGTAAAATGTCTGTACGCGTCTAGAGATTATAGTATACAAGAAGCCGTGGAAAAAAAAACAATAACTTATTTAAAAACCTCACCAGTGGATGGAAATGTTACCTTCAAATTAAAAAATAACCATAATTATATGTACCAGATTCAGGGTCAGCTACACGTATCGAACAAAAGTATCTGCTATTTTGTGGTGTATACTTCCAAAGACTTATTTATTGAGAAGATTTTATACAACCACGATTTCTGGGTACAAAATATGAAAAATCATTTAATTACATTTTATTTATTTGCTTTGCTGCCGGAGATTGTAGACTCCAGGCAAAGCAGAAATATGCCAGTTCGAAAAATAATAAAAAACGATTTGTGAAATTAAATTATATTGAAAGTTATTTATTGTTTTTATCTGTCTAGTTACTTTTATTAATAATAGTTGTACTAACTATTTTAATATTTAAGTATGTTAATATATGTATATACATATATGTATATTAATTATAATTAATACCTATATACGTGTATTAGTGACTTTGAATCTTTGAGTAAATTTTTTCAATTTCAAATTATAGGTTTTATTTATTGCTTTAATTTTTAAAAAATAGCTATACCGCCATAATATGCAATATGAAGTAAGTATGTGTTTGAAATAGGGTCGTTTCACAATTTTGAAACCTAACGTTTGTATATTCTACAGAACTAGTAATAATTTTTTAACTAATAATAATAACTACGTAATTTTTTCAAAATTTTTAGCGCAGCCGTTAACGAGATATTGAATTAACAATTTTAAATTTTTCTGTCCTTTTCTAGTACAACAACGTCATCGTTCTTGCATGCATTGTATTTAATCGCGTTGCATCTTGAATAGTATGATGACGTCAGCGGTGTAGAAAAGAACGGAAAATATATAAACTTCGTATTATTAAGTTATCGTAATGCATTTATCGATTATATGTGGACCTGTTCATTAGATAACAATACTATACTAACAAAATCTACAAATTATGTCAAAATCTAAATTCCATGCAACGACCCTATTGACTTGATTTCAAACACGATTATTCGTTTCTAATCTACAAACTGTCGATCTGCCGTGACTGGTACCCTAGTTTGTGCTGGATGCATTCTTATTTCTTCACTTTCTGTTTGATATCTGCAGCTATTTGTGTTACCTTATTTTCTAGAAAAAGCATAGTATAATATCAGCTGACGAGTTTGTTCGTAGCTGTACCAAAAAATTATATTTCGGATACTACTAATTCTTCGGCCAAATTCATTTCCTATTGTAAAAACCACAAACTGAAATGACAAATAGGGATTATCTTGTTATTGCCCGAAAAGTTAAGTAAAGGTAAACCGACTACCTGCTACTTCTATTGTTCCCTATACCTATTCACTGTTCGTATTTCCTACTTTCAAATAACAGTATGATAAAGTGTTGGTTGCCTATACTTTAATTAATAAATCTCATTTATTCGCGAAGATATTGATGAGGAAAAAATTTCAAAACGATACAGTGTTAGAGCATTAAATTGTCTAACAGTTGCATAATACCTTTTGTTTTTAAACATAAAAGCAACAATATAATATGGCATAAACGTTTGAAGGTTTTTATTTAATTAGAGCAAATTCCTTCGTATTTTAGTTATTTGAACATGATTCCGAACTAAAGAATATTATCGAGAACCGTTTTATCTATCGACATTTGTTTTAAAGCGAAGCCTAATCCTTAAATAATGTTTTTAAAAATCAGCATTTTTAATGGACTGTAGAAACGAGGACTGTAAAGCCTTAATTAAAATTATTGTGGGTGAATTCCTTTTTGACATGTTAAATAACATAACAATATCTAAATCCTTTGGCAAAGATAAAGATATGATGGATGATCCTTTTATTATTATAGCAGTCTTTTACTGTACAGTACGAGAACATTTTTTTTGTAATGTGGACTAGCAACAAAAATACTTGAAACCGCATTTTGAAAATACAGTTAGTAAACAGGTTTATTTAGATTATGTTACCAATGGTAACTAAACATAAGACAAACAAATACACCAATATTCTGATCATGATCATAAATTACTTTTTTACCGACCTACTTCAAACTTCCCCGGAGACTATAGATGGCAATATCTACAACATCGTCGTTTAGCTTCCAATCTTAACTTTTTCTAATCTTTGTGCAAGCCTTTACAGCTCAAATATGATATTAAAATTGTATTTCACTTTTCTTTGATGGTTATTGTAAGCTGCTTTCCTCAGTGCTTAACATAGATTAATATAACCTGAAAGGAATGCCATAAATGTATCATTAACATATATTCCAAAAGCATTTTATTGAATATATATTTATGAATTCCTTTGAATAGTTTATTTCCTTATAATAGAATTTAAAGTAGATCTCGACTTTACTCCATTTTTACAGTGAACAAGAAATTCAGGACAATCAATTTAACGTCCGTTAACTTTCTAGGTTACCTTGTTAGTGCATTTGATTTGAAACAGAAGGACCAAAGCTAATATGTCAGAAGATGACCCAGCAGCCTGTTTGTTCCCATTTGCACTCATTATGTAACACTGTGAGTCTAGGTCCGGCATCGTGGACGATGAAGATACTTCCAAACAAACCATAATACTGCATATTCCAACTGCTTACAAATAAAAAGAAATAGGTGTACCACAAGGAGCAGAATGCAGGAGCAGATCCTTTATTATATTTAATTTACGAGGTAAGCGCCGTAAATTCTCGGCCTGATACAAAAAAAATAAACTTGGTAAATATAATAATTTTTATTTTTCAATATAATCTCCCCTAATGTCAATACACTTATTACAACGTGGAATTAATAATTCAATGCCCCTGTAAAAATAATTTAAACTTTTTCCTTCAAAATGTTCTATTACAGCTGCTTGCAACTCGTTCTCGTCCTTAAAACGACGTTCCCTAAGCTCTTTCTTTAAATTGGAAAATAAATAATAGTCACTAGGAGCCATATCCGGACTATACGATGGATAATCCAATGCTTCAATGCGCATTCGCGGATGGCAGCTTGTGAAATTGCGGCAGTATGAACGGGTGCATTGTCGTGTAATAATCGAACATCTCTTGTCAATTTTCCTCGGACGTTTTTCACGAATATTGTTTCTCAATTTATGCAATAAACACGCATAATATGTACTGTTTACAGTTGTATTGCGTTCTTTAAAATCAATCAGTAAAATGCCGTCACAATCCCAGAATATTGTTGCCATAACTTTCTTTGTCGATTGAACGACTTTCGCCTTTTTGGGACGAGGTTCATCGGGTCGCCGTCATTCCATCGATTCCCTTTTGGATAGAGGATCATAATACAGAACCATTGTTTCATCTCCAGTGACAATGGACTCCAAAATCGGCTTTGGGTCGTCTGCACACAAGTTTAAAGACGAGCGTGCACATTCGACGCGACGTTGAACAGCAAAAAGAAGAAGCGGTACCCATCTTGCACTAATTTTGTTCATACCCACATGGTCATGAAGAATTCGCGGCTAACACTTGTTTCCGAAATGCCAGACATCACTGCTAACTCCTTAACTTTCAAACGGCGATCTTCTAGAACCGTTTCTTCAATGATTGCAACTTTTTAGGCGTTACCGCTTCAATTGGCTGACCGGTGCACTTATCATCTTCAACAGATTCTTGCCCCAAACGAAAACATTTTTACCACTTTTTACAGTGAAATATGAAAGAGATAAATCACCAGAAACGCCGTCTAAACGTTGTTTGACTTAATTAGGCGTGTGCCCTTCTTTTGTTAAAGATTTAATGACCGTGCGGTACTCAATTTTCGTTAGCTGTGACATGTTCATGCACTCGTCACAATGCTTGAGAGGCTACTAAAATCTATTACGCTTCTAGCCGTAATATATATGGTGTTGGCCTCTTACATGTTCAACTATGACGCAACCGAGTTTGAACATGTTAGCACCTGTAGAAGCCTGCCGGGCAGAGAATTTATGGCACTTACCATGTATATGGGCAAATGGAATTCAACCATGGGGTTGTACTAAGCCTTTAAATTTGAAAATCATACGATTTCTGCGTTAGTTTGTGTTTGCTGTAGTTTCTCACTAAATAATCTCGCATTTGGAACCAAATTAATCGTTAAGTCAGGTACTGCTGCATCTACTTTAAAAACTTTTACTTTATTATGTTTCAGGAAATTAATAAGTAACTGTATAATAGACGTTTACTAAAACTGCCATTCAATTTTTAAAATATTTATATTATTTATAACTCAAACAATACTCGACAATATAATATTGTGGTCATCATTATTAAATAATTCTCTTTTTTACAATTATACAATAAAATACCACAATCTAAAAATAAGAAGAAAAAACATTTAAACAATATATTCATATTTACATACAATAATATAAATGTAAGATTTATTTATATATTTAACCTCTGCAAGTACGATAAAAAGAAATCCTCCCTAATTACATTCTCTACACAAGAAAAACAAAAATAAATAAAATCCATTAATTTATCTTCCTTATTTGATTTGTTTTACAATCATTTTGGTTTGATTAAATTAAATGATGTCGTATTTAATAGAGCATCAGTTCTTAATGTCAATGGGCTACTGTTGTTAGTACCTGTAGATCCTGCTATAGATACCGTAGTGCCCAAAATTTCATCTGGGTACAGATTTTCTTCTGAACAGACAAGTGCTGGACCACTATCAAGCCATTTTTGTAAGAATTCTTGCTGACCATCTTCTACAGTAGATATTGATTCTAAATTTAAATTTTTACTACTGAAATTTTTTAATGCTTCAGCTGACAAATTTAATAATGGATCAGAACCAAGCTCCAAACTACTATGCAATTCTAAAAGATTCTCTTCTTCAGTAATAGACCCTACTGACCGGCTTATTCGACGATTCTGTTTCAACAGGCGATCTGCTCCATCTACATTTGTCGATCGAACAATTTTTGGATGCTCTTCTACAGTCGAAGGTGTTATATTGGTGTCAGATTCGCAATCGACAAGGTTTAAAGAGGAATGTAAAATATCGGTGCCTTGTTCAATTATATCTGAATCACCAGATGGCAAATAATCTTTCTTACATGGTGTGGCATTGTGGTTGTTTATCTTAGCATGAGAATCAGTTTTCATACCAGAAACAGATTGAGATGCAATGGATATTTTACTCGATCCTAGAATTATAAATAAATAATTGCAATGATCACTGTTAATTTCTCTCTAGGATTTTAAATATGTTATGATTTGTTCTTAGTTGTTTAGATTTATTTAGTTTATTTATCGTAGAAGCTGATTGTGCTAATGTATAGGGTGATTCAAATTGAATACTTTTAAGAGGGTTCTTCAAGTTTAAATGTAATGGTGAAAACTACTCTGCGATGTCTTGATTCATCCTTTTTTTTGCAATTTTCTATTATGCCAAATAACTTTTTTGTTTGTGAGTATTGAATATGGTGAACTATTTTTCACTACAAGTTTTAGAACATATGATTATTTATATTGTTCTTAATACAAGAAATTAATTTTCTTCACTTAAGGATGTTTTGACCATTTTAAAAATAATTTTGTTAATGATTGATTTTTGTGTCTTTATTTATATATTGTTGTTAGAAATATCATACCGCGAAGAAAATGATATATAATAGACAGTTTTTGTGAAAAATTAAAACATATCAAAAATGTTTTTCCAACAAATATTACAAGCCAATTAAATGTTGACGAAGTTTTTTTATGTAATGAATCTTTAAGATTTAAGAGAAAATAATTATTAAAAGTTCTGTAAAATTGTGCAAAAGTCTCCCATAAAGTTGCTAATGCATTTTCGCAGTTTTGAAGCAATGCAACAATATATTATATAGTGCATGGCACAGAGCGAATTATTGAAAGTTATCTGATACCAGTTTATACCATAAAACTGTTTAACCAAAAAAGATTTGTTTGTGGGAAAAAGTAAAACGAATAAACTTAATTTTCTTTCTTTAGTTAGTGTTGTCTCACTCTACAAGTCTTTCGGCCACTAAGATCGGAGTAGTGTTAAAGGGAATATTGGAAAGATAGAGTGGAGGTGTGTATCTCTAAAGTTTATTCATATGTCAATTTGATGGTTTGAAACGCTTTTAATGCGTCATCCTTTGCGTCTATAAGGTGAGTGAGTTCTTATTAAAATGCCAAAACAGATTTCCCAAGAAGCATAAACATTGGTTAAATAATTTTCTGAAGACGGTTTATTTATAAAATACCGGGTGGGGTAATAGTGTGGGGAAGTCCGATAGCTCCTAAACGGTAACAGCTAGAAAAATCGTTCTAATACGGATGTAAACAGTGGATAGAGGCGCATCCAGAGAAATTATTTTCAAATATACAGGGTGTTGCAGAAAAGTGTGGCACGCTTAAGGTATTTTTCTTTTAAATAGAATGTCCCAAATAGGTTTGCATATTTAACACCTCTCTTGGCAGGTTTATTCATATCTAAAATTTTAGCGCCATCTAATGACCGGTTTAGAAGTTAATTTAAGTAGGGATTTTGTTGCAGGGGCTTGTAGGGTGCTCTTCTTTAAAAGAAAATGGACCCACCATGTACAGGGTGTTCAAAATTAATTTTTAAATTTAGAGAACTTCAAAGCTAAAATCGACAACTTTTTTCAAATGGAACACCCTGTATATTTTGTACCTTTGTGATGCAGAATTAAATAACGAACATTTTCTGTATGTACGTCCCTATAGCTATCTGTAACCACTTTTGATTTATTGAGAAAAAACTGCAAGAAGTACACAATTAAAAACAATTATTTATTTAGTTGTCAAGTGTGTTGGTTGTTTTTGTTCAACAAAACATTAAAGCATCTAGGAATTGTTGTGCACGTATGCAAAATGCACATTTCTCGCAGTTATCGACCATCAGTGTTTAGTTCTAGTAGGTGTTTTAGTTTTTCAAAATGAATTTTAGTAATGAAGAACTTGTAGACATGACTTTTGTCTTGGTCGAGTCGGAAAGAAATTGTTTGCTTGCCCGCAGAATTTACCACCAACGGTATCCTGAACGGAGGCTCCCTAAAGTTCACAGCTTTCAAAACCTGCTCGATAGATTTGTGAGGACCGGCAATGTACAGTATGAAAAAAGTGAACGAATTAACAATGTTGTGAACGAAGAAAATGAGTTATCTGTTGTGCTGGCAATGATTGAGAATCCCCATGTTAGTCAGAGAGAAGTGAGTTCATCTGTAGGAATAAGTAGACGTTCTGTTGGTCGAATCTTTTCGTCGACGATTTTCTAAAACGTTTACAGTTTTGTAATTGGCCCATAGGAAAAATGCAAGACGATGCTACATTCTTTAACAATGTTTTGTTCACTGATGAGGCAACGTTTCATAAAAATGAATTTGTTAACAGGCACAATTTCCATTATTATGCTACAGAAAATCCCCACTTTTTCAGACAACTTGATAACCAGCACAGATGGTCCATAAACGTTTGGGTGGGAATTATTGGAGAACATGTAATAGGGCCACATTTTTTTGATGGTACATTAACTGGAGCTATTTATCTTCATTTTTTAGAGAACTATCTGCCACAATTATTGGCGAACCTTCCTCAAAGGATCCGAAATGGGATGTGGCTTCAGCAAGTTGGTGCTCCACCACATTATTTACATGCAGTAAGAGACCACTTGTAACGGTATATTTTTATCAGTCCTGAATAAATGTAGTTTCGTCTACATATTTACTGAAAAATCTTAAGTTCGGTTCTGCAAATTTGCGTTCTTCTTAAAATATAAACTTGTGCCAGCATTTGGTACAAATAAACTTATAAAAAATTATTTTCAGAGGTTGTGTTTCAAATCTTCTTAGAATTACAAAAAACATTTGGGCAATAAATTATTTCTTTCTGCATTTTATTTACGCACGTGTATATTGGCTAAAATAGCTTCTTTGTTAAAATCCTGGAAGCTATTAAATATGGTTCGTGATAAACCTAACTTTGTTTAGTTCGCATAGATATTGTAGTTTGGTGTTCCGTAAAAAATTATTATAAAACAAACCACCTTTATCTAATAAATTTCTGTTTGCTACGTGTTAAAAATCTCTTTTGGTTATTTACATATGCGCCTAAGGCCGGGTGTCCACCAGATTGGACTGACCACAATCGGCCCAACTAGTAGTCGTTTAAAAAATTGATCGTTCCGACCGAAATTGTTTGTACATGTCCACCAGTTTTATTTTAGTTGTACAATCTCGGTCGGGCTGAGGATTGCTGTCCAGCCTCGCACAATATTATCCAGTGAAGACGAAGCTGTCATCATGCTTGCCTACTACTACAGGAGAAGAAAGAAACGTCGAAAAAAAAGTTTTGGGTACATCCATACATAAGAAATAATGAAGATGCTTTCATATGTGCCCGTGAACTTGTAAACTTCTTCACACAAATTAATGTTTACTTTTAATTCGTCATCCGCCATCATTAATTAATTTTATTATTTAGTTTAATAAAGTGCATACACAACCGCATCTGAATTGAAAATGTCTTAAATGCGGCTTGAGTCGTGGCAAACCAACGACAATGATCTTGCATGCAGCATCTTGTCAGACTGGTCGGTTGAGACTTTAATCGGGCACAACTCAAATTGTGGCAATGGACATGCTCCAATAAAAACACATGTGCACGATCTTTATCGCGTGACTCAAATCAATTGTGGTCGGTCCGATCTGGTGGACACCCAGCCTAAGAAAAACTTGATGTGTCTGCTAGACTTGCGTTAATATAACATCTGTGTGCATTATTCGTCCTCGGAAACAAAAACTGCATAACCTCTAATCTTTTAGGGTCAAAATCTAATAGTGGAATTAAGAAAACTTCCTCTATTGACTACACGTGGACTGTACAGCTCTGATTTGCTTAGACTGGAACACGCGATCTTTTGATTGGTGTATGCAGAACTGCACCCTCCAAAACATTCCGTATATAATAAAATAACCTTCAGTTTTTTAAAAGGCAGACTTGACTTCAGTTGCTGATTCGAGGCAGTGCAGTTTAATAATTCAGTCAATGGTCTGAATACAGTACAGTTTATAGACAATGGCCGGTGTCGGATGCCCGTGCCTTGTTAATTAAAAATTTGCAATTAATAAAAATACCGTTGTGTAATTAGTTTTCCGGATATTAATTAAGAATTTGTGGTTAATAAAAGCACCGTTATACACTTAAATATTTTTCCGGATGTTTGTGTTTCTAAAGAACGGGAAATCTAATTTTCCTATTAAAAGTGTAATAGCTTTAATACAGTTTACCGATGAAAATAAATATCGTTTAAATAGTTCTCGCACCGAAATACGATAAAAATTAATAACTACAGACTTTATCTTCAGTGATCGAAATCTCAGATCAATAATGAAATCCGAGTTTTGTGCTCTATAAATTCAGTTCGGATTTAAATAATAAATGGGTTGTTTAAAGAAAAATAACAAACATTTGCTGATGGTTCTTAAAATTAATTTATTAACCAAATCTTATAGAAGTTTTATGGTTCCATTCAGTTACTTTATTTTGGGTGAACTCGTGAATAATAATTCACCTCATGCAAGCATTACGAGGGTTAATTCATTGCATCCTTGAATAATGTGAAAGCAAAAATCTACGAACATTCCAGTTTCCGTTCAGCAGTGACTGTTTGGTGTGTGCAGGAGTCATTTTTGTGCAATTTAGCGTTAATTTGGTTTGCGAATTATTGACAACTACAGGTACTGTGAATTATGTATTTTTTGAATGTTAAATATTTATGTGAACTTCTTTGGATCTTTGTAAAATTTCTACAGTTTGTTTTTCATTTATACGTAATTTGTATACAATTTTTATTCATTTTAATAGTCAAGAGCTCTTAGGTAGGGAAGTATTACTTGAATTTTTGAGTTTAAAATTTGTAATTTTCTTATTTCTTATTTTTCTTTGTGTTTTCTAAAATAAATATGATTTTAAAGTTAATTAAAACCAGTAAGACTGAACCATATAATTATGAAAGTTTTTATTCATATCTTCATTAAATTAAATTTTGACTTTGTTGAAATTAACTAATATTTTACACTAAATTTATATCGGTCTGATTTCATTTTCTGATTAGTGATTTCAGACAGATTTATT
Source organism: Agrypnus murinus (assembly GCA_929113105.1). Taxonomy (NCBI): domain Eukaryota; kingdom Metazoa; phylum Arthropoda; class Insecta; order Coleoptera; family Elateridae; genus Agrypnus; species Agrypnus murinus. Next base: position 153,886,654 of record OV816027.1, read on the forward strand.
AGATTTATTTGATCTATTTAGTTATTGTTATTAAGCTTCATAATCAGATGGAGCCCTTCTAGTGTATGTTTTTGTGTTTTGAAACCTTTATCCATTCCTTTATAAATTGGACAACTGCAGAACCAATACCTACGACCTGAAATTAAAATTTGTAAGAAGAGCGAGATCTCAAGCCGGCAACTTTGAGCATTTTATATACAGTAAGTATCGTACTTTGTGTTCTAAATTAGTTTAATTATTGTGAACTTTTCGTTTGAAGGTTTAAGCTTTGTTTATTTTAGTCTGGTCAAAAAGCTTCTCTTTCACACTTAAATAATATCTACCCACATCAATGGATTGGAAGGAATGGACCCACTAAATGGCCTGTGAGATCTCCTGATCTTACAAAAATGGATTTCTTTTTATCGGGATATGTGAAAGAAATTGTTTATACAGAGACACCAACACAGTACAAATAAAAGCAGATAATACCCTCACCAAAAAGTTTAAAGTCACAGAAGGAGTGTTACAGGGGGAAGTGTTAAGCCCCCTACTTTTCTCTCTGTTTGTGTGTGATATAGAAAACTTCTTCAGAGATAACGGTGCACAAGGCTTGAATATTGATAATAGACATGAAATACTAATGCTGCTATATGCCGATGACTTGATTATTCTCAGCGACTCACCAACAGATTTAAACAAAAAATTACAAATTTTGGGAAAATATTGCAAAACTAATAATCTGGAGGTCAATACAGAAAAAACAAAAGTTATATGTTTTAGCAAGGGAGCTACAAAAGCATCTCAAAGTGTGTCATTCTACTACGATAGCCAACAAATAGACACAGTCAATAAATACACCTATTTAGGGGTAGTCTTCTCTTCCTCAGGAACATTTGTACAAATGGCTAACAATGCTGTAACTAAAGCTAAATCCGCAATTGGCTCTGTTATAGGAGTTTTATGCCGGGCAAAACCAGAGTCCTGGAATACACAAATTAAGTTGTTTGAATCCATTATTTTAAATACACTTTTATATGCAGTTCCAGTTTGGGGACTTAGGTATGCAGACATCTTAGAAAGAGTACAAGTTTATTACTTTAAGAAACTACTAGCATTATCAAAAACTACACCTGATTTCATGATTAGACTTGAAACAAACCGCGTCAAAATATCACTTATAATGTTGAAACTCACCATTAACTGGGTAATTAAAATTTTAAATATGCCTTCATGTCGCTATCCCAAAATCTGTTATAATCGCCTTTCAAGTTTAGCCAATATTGAAAATGATAAATATAATTGGTGTTTGCAGATAGAAAACCTACTTAAGTCTTTACAAATTGGTACCGATGTCTTACGCGATAGCAATGCCCTTAAATCTAGCAAAAAAGCTATTCTCGAAAAGTACGAATCTGTACTCATTAATGAGGACAGGATTTGCCTATCAAGGTCAACTTTTTCAGATATCTACCCAAAACTTTCAATTTCTATCGTATCACCCCAGCACTACCTAATTTTCAAACAGCCCATATACATAACTAGGCTAATTGCACAAATACGATTATCTAGTAAAAGAATTTTAAAATTAACAAACAAAGGCTGCTGTTACCAGATCCAATCACAACATATTTGCACCATATGCAATCTAAGCCAGCCGGAATCAATAGTGCACATGATCCTGGAGTGCCCCATTTATAATGAAATAAAACCACAATTTATATCGGATATTAATAACCTCAATGAACTCATACATTTTTTAAATCAAGTTACTCCACCCCTCGCAACCAAGTTTGCAAAGTTCATTATTAGCTTAATTAAGATCAGATCATTTATATTAAATGAATAAACAACCAATTATACTCGCCAGTGTTTAAATTTATATGTAAATGTATTTGTATGTATATATATATTTTTTTATTTTTTTTTTTTTATTCTCTCTTTTTTAACATTGCCAACCTACTTGCTATAAATATATCTCATATATGTATGTATTTTTTAGAAGCAATAAAGTTATTATTATTATTATTATTATTACAGAGACACCAACCACAATTCAAAATATGAAGGATAGAATAATACATGCTTTTAGAACTATCACGCCAGCAATGTTAAGAAACAAACAAAGATCATTCCAAAGGTGCATCGAGATGTGTGTCCATGCAAATGGGCAACATATGGAGCATTTGTTATAGTTTTCTTCTTTTGTTTTATTTGAAAAACCTTCATTTTTTTAATAAATAATTGTTTTTAATTGTGTACTTCTTGCAGTTTTTTCTCAATAAATCAAAAGTGGTTACAGATAGCTATAGGGACGTACATACAAAATATGTTCGTTATTTAATTCTGCATCACAAAGATACAAAATATACAAGGTGTTCCATTTTAAAAAGTTGTGAATTTTAGCTTTGAAGTTCTCTAAATTTAAAAATTAATTTTGAACACCCTGTACATGGTGGGTCCATTTTCTTTTAAAGAAGAGCACCCTACAAGCCCCTGCAACAAAATCCCTACTTAAATTCGTCTTCACAGTTGCGGCCGTGAAAGCGGTAAACTGTTAAGTGGGATAATGTAAAACTCAATTTTTTTGAACAAAAATTTAAAACTTCTAAACCGGTCCTTAGATGGCGCTAAAATCTTAGATATGAATAAACCTGCCAAGAGAAGTGTTGAATATGCAAAAATATTTGGGGCATTCTATTTAAAAAAAATTACCTTAAGCGTGCCACACTTTTCTGAAACACCCTGTATATTTGAAAATAGTTTCTCTAGATGCACCTCTATCCACTGTTTACATTCGTATTAGAACGATTTTTCTAGCTGTTACCGTTTAGGAGCTATCGGACTTCCCCACACTATTGCCCCACCCGGTATAGTCAAAATGACTTTGAAGGCAATAATAAATTGTTTCTCCTGCTACTAAATAAGTAAAACAATTGATATCAGTCACTTATTGAACTGGTCCAAATAAAGCTGTTGGTTGTAAGTACGGTTGCACATATAAGATTTTGCATTTGAAATAATCCCATATGCACAGTTCGCGCAACATAAATTGGCAAGAGCTTTGGTTGCGCACTGGCATGAACCGAGTGAGATTTAAGCAGTGGCGGAGCAGACTGCGTTCATTTTCTTAAAAATATGAGTTAGAAAATAGTCCCACAAGAATGACCAGATCTCGACAATAAACAAATAAATATACAGTAATGTATAATTTGCGTAAGCGAGTCAAATACTGTTCGAGGAATGTTAATAGGTAGTATGAGTAACTCTGATTTGATAATAATTGTTAACTATGCTTTCTCTTTTGGGAAATTTAAGTAATGAGATATATATAGCGTTAAAAATGGATTTTAAGGCATATTGTATTATTGTTAGTGCAAGTAGTAGTACCAGCTGTTTGAAACAGCCGATCTGTAATTTAGTTTATCAGTTTTATAACTATGTCGTCAACTTTACGCGGAAAAACTCTTCATAGTCAAGCGCGCGAAATGGCTTTTAACGTTTACAAATGGATAAAATCTCAAAACGAAGATCAGTGTATGAAGGGAATTAAAGAAAAAGTGTCAAGTGCTACTGGAGTATCCGTAAGGACTATCGAAAGGATTATTACGGAAGGTAACACCTTGCCTGAATCTGAGACTGATAAACTATTTAAAAGTCCTGGAAAAAAACGAAGTCGCGTGTGTAACGTGACCGCACTTGAAGATTATGAGTTGGTTGATTTTCGCCGTATAATCTATAATTTCCATAGAACAGAAAATTGCAGAGTTACGCTTCCTGCTTTACAAGAAACACTTCGCAATGATTTGGGGTGGCAGGGGCAAGTGTCTTTTCTTCGAACAGTGTTAAAGAAGCTGGGGTTTAAGTGGCGCCGTACTCAAAATAATCGTAAACTATTAATTGAAAAAAGTGAAATTCGTGCTTTAAGAATAGACTATTTAAATAAAATTACGACAGTAATAATGGATTACTTGCTAATATTTCAAAAGGGGAACGCTTAATTATAATTCATGCAGGTGGAAGCATGGGTTTTATTCCAAACTGCCTCAACATTTTTAAATCTGGAAGTAAGTCAGGAGATTACCATGATGAAATGAATTCATCAAATTATGAAAAATGGGTCACGGAAAAATTAATACCTAATTTGCCAGCAGAGTCGGTTGTTGTGATAGATAACGCACCTTATCACAATGTACAAATAAACCGTGCTCCTAATAGCAATTAAAAAAAAGCAGATATGGTCTCCTGGGTTACTGAAAAAAAATAACATTTTCACCTCAAATGCTAAAACCTCAGTTATATGATATAATTAAAAGGCATAAAAAGCAGTACATTCAGTACAAATTTGATGCCATTTTCAATGCTAATGGCCATACTGTACTGCGCCTTCCACCGTACCACCCAGATTTGAACCCAATAAAACTAATTTGGGCACAAGTTAAAAACAACGTTGCTAAGAAAAATACTACATTTAAATTAAATGATGCGTGGAAATTAGCCGAAAACGAGTTTTCTTCTGTAACTTTAGAAGATTGGGTGAGCCGTTGTGAACACGTGATAAAAAGTGAAAATAATTATTTGCAAAATGAACAAATAATAGACGTTAGAACCAAACAACTTATAATTAGTGTAAATGACAAAGATTCGGATTCCGACTTTGGAACTAATTTTGAGGATAGCGGTTAAAATATGTAACATAAATTGTAGATACCTATTGTATTTATTTTTTTAAAATTATTATATGATCGTTATTGTAGTATCACTCGTATTAACTTTCTTTTTCTCTATTATAGGTATAATTATGTAGTCAAAATATTTTTTGTAACATTATTATTTATTATTGAAAATTTAATTTAAATATCTATAATATGGTTTCATTTCACTTTTTCAGTGAGTGCAATTAGCTAAATTATGATTTTATTTTATGAAAATATTTACTTTGGAATATGGCAGTCCCGCTAGAAATATTTAGTTTGAAATACAGCAAGCAAATAAAATAAGGCGCCCTACACGTCTATGCCACTGTTAGAACAGTGCAACATTCGCAAATACTACACGAGGGGAAGCCGATCGTACTAACATACTCAAAAAAAAATTGAAATTCTTTTATTACCTGATTCATGATGCTCATCATCATCCAAATTTAAGCATTTAAACCTTTCCGTTTCAATAAAATTTTTAAAATCAGTATGACTAATTTGCTTGTTCATGAATGCTTCAGGAACTGCCAGTATCTCGCCTAATCCTGGCCTAGGTTCATTCATTTTACCAGTCTTTTTCTTATTTCTACGTGTTGGGCTGTGGGCTCTTTCCGCTTGACATTCCTGACGTAGAGCATCGAAAATGGGATCACAGATGTTAGAAGCTTTATCGAAATGACTAATAAAATCAAGACTTCTCTGGGGGTAGTTTGCATGCTCATTGCCGTAAGAGCTGTCGGACTGTTGAGAAATCTTTCTAGGTAGTCTATTAAGTGCACTACTAGGCCGTGAGCTAGGATTTTCTTTGTCACGTCCTTGTAGTAGTGAGAGTAGATTTGGCAAAGTTGCACGTAAATCTGGTGTGTGTTGACCACATATCCATCTTAATTGAGCTATGTCTTTGTTTAACAAATAGACAGCATAATTGAATTGCATTCTATCTTTTCCTTTGCCATATAATGGAAAACTAAAAAAAACTATATAAGAGTTATGCTAAAAAATTAATAGCACGACATACTCCCTATCTCTCTCAGCTAATGCTACAGTAATGTGATCAGATATATATGAACGAGATCCAAAAAAGGTAACAGGGTACCGTAGGGGTACTTGCAAGAACGATGCGCACATTAAAAGAACATGAGACACACATCCTAAGGCAACAGCTAGATCATCATCAGAACTATCTAGAAGTTTTAATTTATATAAATAATTGATGATATTTTAAGAGAATTTCTGATGGTTACCTGAGAGATTCTCCGAGTCTGGCAAGTAGATACCATTAATAAGATGTTTACTTGATTGTGATTTTGTTATAGGATATATGGAAAGCAGTTGGCACACAAGTTGCCTTCTGCGATGATGTAACTGCATATTAATTTGCTGTAACATTTCTTTTAATTGAACTTGTTCCCTGCGCCATTCTTTTAATTTATCAGAATCACGACTTAATTTACGATAGTTTTCCATTAATAAACAGCCTAGGAAAGTGAGAAAAATGCGATTGTAATTAAGTTAATCTGATAGTGTTTTGCTAGTATTATACCTCTTTCTTCATTTTCATCCGTCAATGTTGTAAACGTTTGTTTTAAATGCCTAATATGAGCAGACTTTTTATCTCTTTCTTGTGTTAATAGTTTTGTTCTAAATTTGGCAATTTCTATTTGTTTTTTTACCCTTGCTATTTGTTGTCTTTGGATTTTTGTTGTTCTTCCCTGAAAGAAAGAGAATAAAAACATTGAAGAATAAAACATTTAAAAGCTGTCAAAAGTATTTCATATAGACTGATAAAATGATTTATGATATTTTATATTTTGATTTGCAAAAAAAAGGGTTATATAGTAAATAAGGTAAAACAAAATATGTGTATAATATAAAAATTAAATAGCCACCCATAATAATGTGTGAGGTACAGCATTTCAAGCAAAACATCCCTAGACAATTGTCTCGTCTTAACCTTGGAATCCTCAGTAGGGGGGGGTACCTGTGGTTTGTTTATATACAACACTTAATCACAACCTTCAAAAAAAGGGTTGTTACAACGAATCATTACAAACAGATTGGGGCATAACCAATCTGGTAGGTATTATAGAAATTTTTAAGAAAAATATTTATTTTATTTATTAATACATATACGGGTAACCACCCTTTACAAAAATTAAATAACAATGGTAATAAAATATAACAACCAAAGATTGTACCATAGTTATATAGATGTGTATAAAAAAAAGGTAAAAAAAAAAGATTTCTATATTAAATTCACAATAATAGAAACATAATGAAGTTCCCTATTTAATACACAATATTGATAATTAGTAACTTCTTCATTCAATTCACAATAATAAAAATAATAATACAATGCTGTAACTGAAAGATCGTTATCTAAAGTCTTAGAATAAGGAATCATTAATAGAATAAATGCAAACTAAGAAAACTGTATTCTTGATACTTGTATTTTAAATAAAGAATAAGGGACTCCAAATAAATCAATTACATCATAGTGGGAATTGATAGAACGGCAAATTCTAGAAATACTACTGTAATAACCATAATTAGTCCTGTGGAAAGGTACATACAAAATATTTGAAGATCTCAAAGCTCGCACTGGGACATATAATTTGGTAGCATCTAAAAGTTCTGGACTATCAATTACAGAATTAAAAATCTTATAGATAATGTGTAAGTCATTTAAAATCCTTCTATCATAAAGTGGTTTCAAATTTAAGCATGACATAACAAATTCCAAAGGAAAATTATCATGAACAGAGATTCCCATTTTAAAAGAAGCAAATCTTAAAAATCTGTGCTGGACTTGTTCAATTTTATTAATGTGAGTTTGATAGTTGGGTGACCACACACTTGAGCAATATTCTAAGTGAGACCGGACTAGTGAAGTGTATAAGATTTTAAAAGTGTTAGCATGATTGAAGTCTTTTGAAAAACGTTTTACAAAACCAAGCATTCGGTTTGCTTTAGACACTATACAATTAATATGAGGTACAAATGTAAGACATTTGTCAAATTTAACACCTAGGTCATCAACTTCAGTTACATTTTTTAGATTGTTATTATTTAACATATATGTATGCATAATGGGATTACTACTTCGGTAAAATTTCATACAAAAACATTTTTTAAGGTTCAATTCCAAGTCGTTTGAAGTACACCAAAGATAAAACATGTCTAATTCCTGTTGTAAGATTGTAATATCTGACAAAGACTTTATAGCTAAATAGATTTTTATGTCATCAGCAAATAACAAAAAATTACAGCTCTGAATTACGTTCTTTACATCATTGACAAAAATTGAAAATAATATGGGGCCTAGATGTGATCCTTGTGGGACACCTGAGGTTACTTGTATTTCTTTAGATATAAAGTTTTTGAATTTAACAAATTGACTCCTATCAACTAAGTAGGTTTGGAACCATGAAAGTAACTGACCAGATATCCCCAAAGTTTCCATTTTTGCTATTAACAATCCATGGTTGACTCTATCAAATGCTTTCGAGAGATCACCATATATTGAATCCACTTGATAACCTTGTTCTAACGTTCTTGATATATGGTTCTCATATAGAAGTAAATTGGTATTTGTAGATCTCCCACAATAGAAGCCATGTTGTTCACTGATTATAACACTTTTCAGTAAAGGACTTAACTTGGCAGTAATTATACTTTCAAATAACTTCGGTATGCAGCTAATTATTGAGATTGGTCTATAATTTTTGATGTCTGACTTATCCCCACTTTTAAATACAGGTGTAACATAACTCGACTTCCAACAGCTAGGAAAAATTCCAGTTTCTAGTGATTTTGAAAATACAATCCATAAGGCTCTAGAAAGGATAAAATTGCATTGTTTAATGAAGTAAGCTGGTATCCCATCAGGTCCAGGACCTTTATTAATGTTAAGTTTTTCAATGTGTTCATAAATTTCAATAAGTGATATATCAAGGGACAACAAATCAATGGATTGTGGAAAGTCAGAATTTGGTATTGGACAATCATTGTTAGTGTAAACTGAGGCAAAATACTCTGCAAACAAGTTTACAATGGCATTGCCTTCCTTAGCTTTCACATCTCCAAGAACCATTACATTAGGAATTCCATCATCTTTCCTCATAGTATTAACATATCTCCAAAAAGAAGTAACATTAACGGGAATTTTATTCTCAGTTTTACTTACATAATTATTATAACATGATTCACTCAGTGCAGAACATTTATTTCTCAAATCAACAAATAATAGATAATCCTCAAAAGATTTCGTACTCTTATATCGTAAATGTGCTCTTTTTTTCTCAAAAATTAAATTTTTGAGCTCTAGACTAAACCAACATGGAAAGTTGGAGTTACTCGATTTACGAATGGGCACATACATTGCAATTGCTTCATATAAAATAAAGTAAAGTGTGTTAATCGCCTCATCCAAAGATAAGTTTCTCAATGCTAAATCCCAATTGACATTAGCTAAGAAGTTGTGTATCAAACTGTAGTCAGCTCTCTTAAAATCATAATAGTAGTCCTCATATTTTAATGAGGGTTGCTTTGTTACTAAAGATAATGAGCAAACCAATGCTGGGTGATGACTATCACAGGGTAATAAAATATCATCGGCAGTAGACACCAGTATACCTTCTAGGTTACTAAACAATAAGTCTAATATGACACCATTGGCATTTGATATTACATTGTACTGCATAAGACTGAAGGCACCAAATACATCAGCTATAACAGAAGAGGCAATCATTTCAGCTTCTGGGGCTCCAGTCGGGCATACAGAGTAAACACCTATATTATCATTACACCATAAAGTGTTCGGTAAGTTATAATCGCCAAATAGCAGTATTTTTTCATTATTAATTTGATTCATTATTTCCTCAAGTGAGTTACAATGGTCCATATAAATTTCAACTGGAGATTTTGGAGGAATATAAATAGCTCCGAGTGTAACCTGTCCTGAAGAGAGATAGACTTTTATAAATAACTGTTCAATATTACTGTTGGTTAAAGTTACTAAACTGCTGTGAAGATGATTAGCAACAGCAATCATAACTCCACCACCTCTATTAAAAACACTTGTTTCATTACTACGGTCCTTTCTGTAAATAGTATAATTAGAAAAACCCAATTCACTACTTAGAATGCCATTATGTAGCCATGTTTCCGTAAAAATAATAATATCATAATAACCTCTATTAGTAGACATGCTGCACTGTAGCTTTCGAAGTTTAGTACGAACTCCACGTATATTTTGATAATAAACACTTAGTTTTTTGAACTGCTATGGGAATTTGAGTCAACAATTGTAGGGACACCATTAACATACCTAATCGTTTTATTTGTCTTTCCATCTGCATGCATCTGATCTAGCTGAACTTTTATTTCCTTGAAGTATTTTCTCTGGGCAGGAGTTTGATCTGATCTAATCTGTACTAAACCTTTATACGTTGATCTACTCTTAAGCACAGTAATGACATCAGATGGATCTGACAGAACTACTTTCATGGGTCGAATTTTAGGATTGCTTCGTTTACCTACTCTTAGAACCTTTACAATATTTAAATCAGTCTTGCAGATATCCCTGATTATTTCAGAAACTTTACTCTTATCCTCTTCAATTCGTTGATTAAGAATGGGGCTTTCAGATTCGCTCAAGTTGTAAAACATGAGATTGCACGCACGCCTTTGTCTGTCAGCAATTTCTGAGATTAATTTTTCAGTGTCAACAACATTAGGTTCCATGGTATGGGGATGGGAGCTTTTGTTAGCTTTTAGTTTTTCGATTTCCTCCTTGAGTTGATTGACAGCTGAGATCAGAGACGGAACCAAACGAAGACCATTTTCACATTCATCACAGTATAATTTAACTCTTCTTTTACCTTTCAACTCCATGCATCTTACTTCAGTAGTGGTAATTTCAGCACAACTAATGCATACTTTTTGTTTGCAACCATCACAATCAAGAAAAGAAGTCCCTTTACATTTATCACATGGATTCAACATTTTCTGATTTTCTTTTTTATCTTGTCTTATTATTCTTAATTAACTTTTCTTCGTTTGTTTAATTATAATTGTATATTGAGTTAAAAAGCACCTTTAGGCTTAATATTAGTGTAAACAGTATTGTAAATAAATCACTTTAAATAAAATAACACTTGTTATCACTCTTATCACAGTATCTTCTAACCTTATATATTGTAAAAGTTTCCACCAAATTAATTACTAAAACCACGATATTTAACTTTGATTCCACACTATAGTACTATTCATTAGCCAGCTAATACACTGATTAGTAACTGAAATTTTTTAAGGTAATATTAATAAGAAAATATCAATTCTTTTCCAGCACTTCAAAATGAACACCTATTACTAACACATATTATTAACAAAGTTGAAGATTCTGGTGATCTCAAATCTACCAATTTGTTTAATATCGATAATAAAGCTGGGACACATATGTAATTGCACCCACTTAGTTCTTTTTTATTATATATGTTTGGGGCTCTTGTGCACTCCATGTTCAAGCGGTTTCCGAACCTTTATATGAATCATGCAGCTTTGAAAACTAAACGAATTTTTTTCACATAGTAGAAATTAGAGTTTTGATTAATTTTATTGAATACAAAATTATGTCACAAAATCAAAATATTGGTCTGAAATTTTTTTATGTAATTTATTTATCTACACCATGCTGAAGGGAGCTAAACTTACAGATTTTGAAAAAGGTCGAATGTAAGCCCTAAAGGAAAGGGACAATATACAGACAAAGAAACTTCAAGACAAATCGGCTGTTCCTACAATTTTTTGAAGGATCAGGACAGTTGTGGCACTGCAAAATCCACTGGTCGCGCTTCCTCGCTTAGTGATTGCGATAAAAAGAGAATTATCAGTGCTGCTTCTAATTCTACAATGGGTACTTAAAAGTGATCTTGGGATTAAATTGATGAAAATTCATATTCAACCCAACCTTACTAATAATGACAAGGTGCGGTGACTTAAATTCGCTCGGGAACACATGGCTTGGGAAAATGAATGGGATAGGGTAATTTTTCTTTTAACTTTCTTGTTTGTGCTTTGCAGCTGTAAGTGTTTTTCTTCAACTTTAGGTAGTTTTTTCAAACGAGAAGAAATTTAATTTGGACGGACAAAATGATTATCACTATTATCCACCTAAAAAAAGCTATTCTCGTATCCAAAACTCCAATGTATTATTCCTGGGATTCGAACCCAGGACCTTAAGATTGGTAGTCAAGTGCCATACCCACATACTACCATGGCTACGTGGCCGGGTTATACTACCCCAAAATTACTAAGAGGGTGAGAAATAAGATTCTCTCTCTAACCCGCAGGCCGCTATATAACTATCTCGCTCGCACTAACATGTAAACCTACATATACCTACTTTATTTATTGTGTCAAAATTTCAAGACTTTTAAAATAACAAAAATGTCACTTTTTTAAATCAACATTTACAGCGTTCTGGCAACATTAGAAGGGGAGGAAATGTTCTGGCGATACTTTTTATAAATAAAGAATACTATCGAAAGCAACCTCCTGAAATTTCATGACTGTTACTTTAAATAAATTGAATCTTATTTCTCACCCTCTTAGTAATTTTGGGGTAGTATAACTCGGCCACAGGGGCTGCCAGAATCGACTTTTAGTGTTCAGCAGGTATATAAGATTTAGTACCCAAATTTTCACGACTGTTGAAATGACAACTCGAAATACGTTGCTGGCTCTCCGTCTATTAGCTGTGACACAAATGTGGGATTTGCGCTGTTGCATCTGTAAGTTGGCGGCAGCCGCACGTAGGGCCTACGTAATAATAATTACCCTCTCCCTCCCGCACAAGCTTATAGCTTCTGGGGCCTGGTTTCCAGGTTATGGGTTGTAGCAATTATTATTATTATTATAAGTGCTTCAAAAACACAGCGATAAAACTGATATATTGGTTAATGCTTTGCCTTTTTTTAATTTATTCATTGTTCAAGTAAATTCTGATTTTTTTTATTAAAATACGCTATAATTGTTTGACACTTTTTTGAAACATTTTATTGTATCGTTTAGTGATTCCTGTGTGACACTTCTGTTAAAAAAAGAATACACAAATTTCTTATCAAAAATGTCATCTTTAACATTCTATCTACCCAAATATACGAAATTTAGTGCCATTGGTTGATCATGTTAAAATTAACAGCACTTTAAATTATGTTTTCATAGGTACGCTATAATTTCTTGACTAGAGATGCACCAAAGCTTTGGTTTTGCTTCGGTATTCGGCAGTTTCGGCCAATTCTCAACAGAGTCGGTATTGGCTGAAGCAGCATGACAGATTTGGTATTCAGCCGGCCGAAGTGGATTTTCTTTTATTTTTTCTGTAGCAATCTGATTGACAATCCGACAATCTGTTTGCACACAAATATTTGTATATGAAGATAGCTACCAGAAAATGCTGAAAATCTACTTTTTGTCTACCACAATCTTCCTTAATTACATTTTAAATACTGAAATGTTTTTTTAATACTATGTGTTAGGTTGTAGTTTTTTAATTAAGTTTTTGACATCGTGTTTTTTTATAAACCTATACTGTTTATTTTTCATTAATTTTGTTTAGTTATATTTTGTATTATTTTATTGTAGCAAAATGCGCAGTAGGAAACGTATTTTTCGGGCACCAATGTTTTTTTTGTGTCATAATTTTGTATTCAATAAAACTAATCACAACTCAAATTTCTATTTTGCTTCAGTCGAATATTTGGCACTTTGGCAAATTTTAATGGCCGAATATTCAGTATTCGGTGATTCAGACAAAAGCTGCTTTGGTGCACACTATTCTTGACACACTTTATTTTATGTGATTTAGGAACCTAGTTTAACAGCAATCTGGAAATGCATTTTTAGCTGTAATATAACCTCAAAACCTTCTAATATGACAATCCTCCTACCACATAATTAGTTTTAATAAAATTCCACTAGAGCATACCAAAACAACTGGCACTCGAGTTCCTCTATAACATAGAATACTATAGTTATTTTTACGTGGGGTACCTGCCTTTGCTCAACCCCCACGTTCCTTCCAAGAGGAAGTGATTGGGATACGCCCAATCAGCGCGCAAGTTGCATAACCGGCAGTCGTGCAATTGCTACCAGATTGCTCACTGGTAGGAGCGAGGTTGCCTATCCACCCTCTACTAGCTAAGACGCGCATAGTGACCGAGCAGTTGAAAAGACACGCTGCTCACCCGCCGGCACCTCCCCCGGTTGCGAAAGAGCGGGGCGAAGCACCTCGTCCAGCAATAGGACTATTCCCCAACATGACGCTGTTATCATGTGGGACCACTGCCCGATCGAATCCAACCTCAAATGTGGCAGGACTTGGTTTTTAAGCGGTTTTGCCACCCCGATCTACCAATTTTAGGCTTGGTGGGCCCTCGACAGAGCTTCTTTTAAGTCTACACGTTATAGACTCCCGGTGCGTACCCGAAATTGGTGAAGTTGTCTTAATAGTGAGAGGCTATGTATTCGCTTCAACTATCCTTAAGTGTAATGGCTTTCAGAGCTTCTCCCAATCACCGTACCCGGTTGCAATCCGGATCAAAGGGTGGCCGGGATAGCTCCTAAGCGCATTTACCTGGCGGCTTGCAGTTTCCCATCTGCCCAAAGGTCGGGATAAACCTCACTTCTAGTCACCGCACTAGAGATTCAGTCAAACAGCGGGTTCCTTTGGTGACCATAAATGACCTCAGTCAAACAGCGGGTTCCTTTGGAGACCTTACATGACCTAGGTCATGCAGCGGGTTCCTTGGTGACCATGAATGACCTCGGCCAAACAGCGGGTTCCATTGGTGACCATAAATGACCTCCTCCCTAGGCGAGATTCGAATCCGCCCACACCGGTCTCCTCTACCAGGGCTCCCCCTGATCGGTCAGAGTTACCGTCGAGAATTCTCACGAATTTCTCTACCACACACTTTTTATCCTGACTGCTTCATCCGTTGCCCGTCAGCGGGTTGGGGTAGAAGACAGCCAGTTCTAGGGGTGAACGTCGTGTGGTCTCCCGTCCACCCACAAATTCCTCATATACACACCATTTAGTATATCCGACACCACCTATATAACTAAGGTCTCACAACATATTGTAAACGTCATAGTGACGTCACATACAAAAGGTAAACAAAAGACAGTATGTACCAATAAACTATAATAGTATTATGTCAATTGTGTAGGCTGGTGTATTGTGATTTTATATGTGTACCATATTATTAGTTTGTATAATTAATATAATGTAGTTCTAATAAAGTTTTTCAAAATGGTAAACAAGTATTGTGTACTGGTGCAACAGTAATTACAATGAAGAACAAAAAATGCACGTGTTCAAGTTTCCGAAAGTCGACGAATCACAAAGAAAGTGGATTCATGAAATTCACAGAGAATTGTATGCCATCGAATTATTCTGTAGTGAGTTATCAGCTTTTATTTGGTTTGCTTTTTACCTGTTTCATAAGATGCTAACAAGTTTTAATAAAGAGTATAATAATTGCTTGATATAATATAACTGATGGTGCTCTGGCGTCTAAACAGTAGCAATTATACTTACCAAGGAGGTTTAGTAAATCTAAAAAACACCCAAGATCCTCGTGACCAAGGGGTTTTATTTAAAAAAGCTTTGCAAAAACACATAAGAATTATAAAATATTTCTGTCACGTATGTAACCTAACAATCTAACCTCAAAATAGCAACTTTACCGTTGATTTTCTGATTATTTACGCGTTGTCACCGCCATTTGATTTAAGATTTCTATTCTCCGAGTTATTTTGCACGTCCCAATACAATCGACTTTTTATCGACGATTTATTTTAAAGATAATTAATTGCAAATACATAATAAACACAAGTTGGTATTTTATATTTATGGTAGAATTTTCATACGAAAATAGGTTCCTGACGAATAAAAACCCATTCTTAATTAATACTCTGGGAAATTATTTATTTTGGGTGGAATAAGACAGCCTATTAGCTAAAATTTGAATGTAAAATGAGAAATAAAAGATTTGGAGATTGCCTCTTTGTCATGACGTCACTATGTGGTTGGTAGGCCTTGTTGTTGGTATATCCCTATTGGAAGCAGTGATGCAAACTCCTCTGGGACGAGGGACATTTGCTTCCCCTTCCAATCATACCCCTCATGGCTCTCATTTCCCCTTAGTTCATGGTGAAACAACGTTCGGCGGCATTCGGTTCGCAACGATACTGGTCGGCTATATGTTACCGGACGCTTGAATTTTGTTTTCAAGCGAGAATGACAATTGAATGCAGTGCCAAAAAAATGCACCAAAAAACAAATAAAAATAACATTTTAAAATGTTCAGATTATTCGTAAAAATGTATTATAATAAAAATTAAATTAAGGTTTATGTGTTATACTCGAGAGATTTTGCATTAAAACCTTAAAGTCTCGTAATACGTACTTGTACACTATTCTATAAATAAAAATCTTTATTTTGTTACATTATTTAAATTAGTAGATTATCAATCAAAGTAATATCTATTTTATTAAATTTTCACCAAAACAAATATACAAAACTTATAGTTTACAATGCTCGATAATACATAAACTAATTATTAAATGTAGGTAGGTGTAATCTTGCCAAGCTTGTATCATTTTATAGGCATTCCACTGACATGAGTGCGATGGCTCAGTGGTAGCGCATTGGTCTTTAACTGGAGAATCTGCCGTTCAAATCCTGGTAAAAGTTTTTTTTTTATTTTTTTTAATATATATATATTTTTTTTCTTTTATTTTTAAATATAATTATTTGAAACATTTTGAAAAATTGTCGTTCCCGCTTGAAGGCAAAATTAAGGCGGTCGGTAACATATAGCCGACCAGTATCGATGCAAACCGAATGCCGCTGAGCGTTGCTTCACCACACGAATGGAAGGGGAAGCAAATGTCCCTCGTCCCAGAAAAGTTTGCATCACTGATTGGAAGGTGTTGATGTCATAGAGATATAATGACAGAATGCTAGTTTTTAAAGCTTGAATTTATAGTATGCCGTTTAACAATGCTGTACCTCTGTTATCAGTTCGTGTTGCTGCTCAATCCTTTTGTTACATACATTGTTACGGCCGACTCTTCAATTCTGTAATCTATTATTATTATACAGGAACTCTCTTTTGTATCTTTAGAATGAGGATAGTTTAAATATAACATAACCTTATATTATTAAATACAATAGATATAGTACTAGCAGCGCAATTCACCTATACAAAGAGAAGAACTAAACTATGAAAATTAAAGTAAGAAATTAGAAACCAATACCTGTAACATTTTATTTAACGTGTTCATAGTAAGCAGCTGTGAAGGATGTCTGTAGATAGGGCTAACATCATCAGAGTTTGTAGATTTGTCTGTTGGGCCTGCAGCTCCGGAATCACATAAACCACATTTACTAGTTATTTTATCTGCGACAATTTGAACATCTAAACTTTTATTCTTTATGATAAGTTGTAAAGAATGCAACTTTTGTAATTTACTAACAGTGTAACTATGTTTTACTTCATTCTTAGCACTTGTCATAACTATATTTCTATACACTTTTGTTTCGAATTCGGTACTCATTATATTTAAATTATCTACAAACTGTAATGGCTTTTGAAGATCCTTCCGCAATGCATCGTGACTAGTAAAAAAGCCGCCTCTTAAATAAAGTATCACAGAATTGTCGCTAAAATATTCTGGCTGTATTTCTGATAGTTTCATCCCAAGGTATATTAAACCAGATAAATTAATTCCCCATGTCGTAACTATCACATCCATATCGCTATCTGTAGTTTGCCATATTCTCAATACAAACACTAAAATCGTTAAGTACAATTAATAAAATATTTTTATTCATAAATTAAAACATAAGCTACCAGATGATGAAGGACAAGGTAAATTCCTGGTATCCAATTCCGCCCACTTTGGATTGATACTATCCTTTTTTTCACTGGTATAAAAAGGGGCGCACATTGTTGTTAGGTGTAAGGTAAAGTAAAAGCTACCGTTACCTTGTGTAGTTACATTGTAAGCCATTATTTGATATAAATGTCGCAAACGCAACTAAAATATACAAGTGTTATCAGCATCATAAAATCTTATAGTGTAAAGAAATATTACTTGTTGGGTCAGCAGAGGTGTCCAGTGACGGCATCTTTGCCTTCCTAATACAGGCTCTAGTACAGAAAAATTCATGTCATCTAAAACATAAAAGTTTTTTCCATTTAAATGTCAAAGATTAGTTAGGTTAACTATACATGAAATAAGAAATACTTCGCATTTAATAAATAAAACAAACCCTTGTGTTTTTCTTCCACCACAAAAATAAATAACAAGCATTTATTTCGATGTTTCTCTGCAAGTTTCCTCTTATTATTACATTTGTATAAAATCTTTTTGTGTTTTTCTCAAATATTTACAATTCTTGTAATACAAGCAGCATTCCCAGCGCCATCTATGGTGTGACACATATCTTAGAAAAACACTGCTATAGTCTGTTCAGTTTAATAATATATCCTCGGGAACAGAAAAGTATGATTTCTTGCGTTTTTTCAATTAAATCATCTTGTCCTTCTTGATTTTCAGTCTTCTATATAGTAGACTGGTTGAAAGCAATTATCCCTGTCTTCTTTTTACATCCTCGTATCCATTGACTCTCAGATAAATGATTTGCTTGGTGCATTGCTTTTTCTAAACTCTTCTCCTTTTCCTACTTCTATTTAATTCTAAAGGCTGCCATAGTTGTTACGACTAGACTTCTCAGTAGGTATCTAATAAGTTGGTCTTGTCTCCTCCCATAAGTTCCTCTTAGTCGCCATTCTTGTCAGAACTTTTGGTCATTGTGTCGTCTAACTAACCATCAGAGATGTTCGATAACAGCACATTTCTAAAACGTTTTCTTTGTTTTTTTTTTTCTGGTTTGCCGATCATTCATGTGCTTCAGCCGTATAGCGCCGTACTCCATAAATACAGGTGCCATGAACGGATTTCCCTTTTTGAAGACTGGTTAAAAAATCATTTAAAGTTTTACAAAAATTTTATATATAAAAAAAAATACAAAAGATATATGCTGATTTTATGTTTTAAAAAGTATGTTGTCCAGGTGTTTTCAGTTTCGGTCAAAACACTCTTGCAAATACCGTCTTCAAATAGTTAAAAAACTTAATTTCTTCCTTCAATTTTTGGTTTAACTCACGCAGATTGCCACATCTATTTACATAAACTTTCAAAAGACACCCCTACATTTATATTTGGAGACTTTAACTATCCTGAGATTCAATGGAAGAGCCTCACATTAAGTCATCAAATTCAAGCAGATCACGAGTTTTTGGAAAACTATAAGGTTATAAATGCTTTTCAATTAATTACGTTTCCTACTCGTTTTAGAAGTAATCAAAAATCACTGCTAGATCTTTTACTGGTAAAATGACAAGAGGCTTATTTACGATCTTGCATCTGATGCTCCAATAGGCCTAAGTGATCACGTAGTTATTACTGCAAAATCACATATAAGAGCACCATCTAAATCCACTACAAAAACACTTCGAAGAAGTTTCTGGACTGCAAATTATTTGGAAATTAATAGG
The DNA here is from genome assembly GCA_929113105.1 of Agrypnus murinus. Taxonomy (NCBI): domain Eukaryota; kingdom Metazoa; phylum Arthropoda; class Insecta; order Coleoptera; family Elateridae; genus Agrypnus; species Agrypnus murinus. Next base: position 153,905,967 of record OV816027.1, read on the forward strand.
TTTTTACAACAGCAAGATTTTACCCCGACCCATACTGCACAAACAAGTCTTGAAAAATGTTATGAAATAATTAACAATGCTATAAGTGTCATGATACCATTAAAAGCTTCCAAACATAATCCAAAAAAACCATGGTTAAATGAAACAATTTTCAAAGAAATTAAAAGAAAACGTACACTTTGGGACAAATACAGAAGAACATCAAGTGACCAGGACTATAGTATATACAGAATACAAAATAATAAATTAAAAAAAATGATTGATGATTCTAGAATAACTTATGAAAATAATATAGCAACATCTGACTCTTCAAAAAATTTCTTCAGGTACATAAAACGCACATTAAATTCCAAAGTCACTAAAATCACATTAAAAGATCCTGTAAAGAATGAAATTATAAACAGTGACTTAGAAACTGGAGAGAAATTTGCTGAACAATTTAATAAAGTTTTTAACAAAGAGAATGTAAACGACATGTTATCAATGTTGCCATTGCAAACAAGATCGACTCAATCCCTTACAACTATAAATTTTACAGCAGAAAAGGTCTCTATTGCAATTAATGATCTGAAGACAGAGTTAAGTCCTGGACCTGATAACATTCCATCTATATTTTTACAAAAATGTAAAGATAATATTTGTACTCCCATTGCAAATGCGTTGAATGAATGCATGCATACAGGTAAGTTGCCACAACAATGGCATCTAGTAATTGTTACACCTCTTTAAAAAAAGGGCAATAAGCACCTGCCAGAAAATTACCGCCCAATTAGCTTAACATGTAATCCATGTAAAGTAATGGAAAAAGTGATTTGTAAAGGAACTAACACCTTTTCTAATAGAAAATCATGTTATTCCAGACACACAACATGGATTTTTACCAAAACGATCAACAACCTCCAACTTACTAGCTTGTCTAAATGAATGGACATTTAATCATGATGAAGTACAGCCAACCGATGTAATATATCTTGATTTCGAAAAGGCTTTTGATAAAGTTCCACATGATCGACTATTACATAAACTAGAACATTTTGGAGTAAGAGGTAATTTACTTCAGTTGATAGAGGATTTTCTTAAAAACCGATATTGCCAAGTCAGGGTAAATGGTGCCCTATCAAATCAACATAAAGTGCTAAGTGGAGTGCCCCAAGGATCGGTCCTAGGCCCCCTACTCTTTGTAATCAATGTCAGCGGCTTAGCTAATTGTCTCATATAGATTAGCATAAGAAACATTGTGAACCTACCTTTAATAGTAAGTCATGTGAATGTACCATTATCATTGATGTTGATGTAATACTTGTGTTATGTATTAATAAAGATAAAAATAAATGTTTGATCAGTTGGCTAATATAATATATGCTCCCTAATAACAAGACATGGTGTCAGGTGTAAAATAAACCAATTTTAAAATTGAAACAGAATTACCAATAGCAGATGAAAGGATAAACGAAATAAAAGAAAAAACAAAGCAAGATCAAGTTCTAAGTAAAGTTTTAGAATATACAGAGTCAGGTTGGCCTGAAATTTTCAAAACTGATATTAAAGAATTAAAAGGTTATTATAAAATCAGAGAAAACATTATAAATAAAGAAAATATTCTGTTTTTGGAAGACAAAATCATAATTCCAAAAATGTTGAGATTATATACAGGGTTATGATAATGTAATGCACAAAATTCATAAAACGTACGACGATCACTTTGGAACAAAATGCAAAAACACGTCAAATGTTTTTTTTTATTCCGCATCTTTTGACATAAGTTACAAAAATAACACGTCAAATTTGTCAAAGTTATGACGTCATTAACATATTTTTTTAATGGGAAGCTAAGATTTTTATTACATTATTGGAGAAAGCTTGTTTTGTTACACTAGGGAACAATAGTTGCAGTAGGGCTCACATAAGAAAAAAAAACGAGAAAATGAATAAAAAACGAAATAAACGTAAGTTTCATAATAATCGTTGTACGTTTTATGAATTTTGTGCATTACATTATCATAACCCTGTATATTAAAACAATTACATAAAGCTCACTTTGGTGTAGAAAAGACTAAGAAAAGGGCTAGGAGATTATTTTATTGGCCAGGGATAACAACAGAAATTGAGAATTATGTATTAAGTTGTAAAGTATGTGAAAAGTTTAGGAGGTCAAATGTAAAAGAACCTTTAATACCTTATGAAATACCAAATCTACCATTTCAAAAGGTAACGGGTGATATTTTAGAGTTTGATTCAAATTCATATCTTGAAGTTACGGACTATTATTCAAATTGGATTGAACTTAAAAAATTAAATAATAAAACTATACAGGAAGTTATCAAAAAATTAACAGAAATTTTCACTATACATGGTTATCCATCTGAATGGGTATCTGATAATAATCCGTTCAATAGTCAAAATTTTAGGAAGTTTGCCAAGGACATTGGTATGAAACTAACTTTTATTAGTCCGAGGTATTCACAATCTAATGGGTTGTCTGAAAGATCAGTAGGCATTTGTAAAGACATGTTAAAAAAGAGTAAAGAGACAGGGAAAGATGTATTAGAATATTTGTTAGAGTATCGAGCTACTCCATTGTGTTCATTAGGAGTATCGCCATCAGAATTATTGTTTAATAGGTTAGTTAGGACAACATTGCCTATACATGAATCACAACTTAAACCAAAAATGAATAAAACTACTAAAAGTGATTTTAAATTAAAACAACAAAATCAAAAAAGACATTATGATAAAAATGCTAAAACAAGACCTGATTTTGATTTATATCAAAATGTAACATTGAAAAAAGGGAATAAATGGGTGCCGGGTAGAATTATTGAAAAGTGTAATACCCCTAGGTCTTATGTAGTTAAAGATGAGGAGGGTTCTGTACTTAGAAGAAATTCTAGATTTTTAAGAAAGTCTAGAAATATACCAAATTTTGAAAATATAATTAAGGATTTAGATGTAGACTTTGAAAATGTAGAAAATACTAAAATTGATTGTCAAGGAGAAGTAAATGGAGGACAAGAGATTATAGTAAGTAAGGAGAATAGTTTAAGAAAAAATGAGACATATCCAGAAATCGAAAATAAGTCAAATACTACACGAAGTGGTCGAAAATGTCAAAGACCAATTTGGTTGAAAGACTATGAAACATAATGCTTTGGAAAAAAGGAGATGTCTCATATAGATTAGCATAAGAAACATTGTGAACCTACCTTTAATAGTAAGTCATGTGAATGTACCATTATCATTGATGTTGATGTAATACTTGTGTTATGTATTAATAAAGATAAAAATAAATGTTTGATCAGTTGGCTAATATAATATATGCTCCCTAATAACAAGACACTAATAACATCAAAACTAATATAATCTTCATTGCTGATGACGCCAAGCTTTTTGCAAATCCCTTGGAACAATACATAGAGCTGAATGATGACTTGAGGATAATAGAAGATTGGGCAGTTACTTGGAAAATGAAACTAAATGCAGATAAATGTACAATACTAAATATTGGACCAAACAATAATAGTCAATCATATAAATTAAACAACATTGAACTACAGCATGTCAATCAACAAAAAGATCTTGGTGTCATCATCAGCAACGATATACGAGGGTAGATCAGTATTTACGGTCCCTGACATAGTAGGCTTTGCATGATATCGTCACTCATTTTTCTATGAGAACTGTCATTACTAATTATTTGTTGTGTCAAGTTTTGCGTAGGTGCGTGTTGTTCTTTGAAAGTTATTAATAATTAAGCTGGTCGATAACAGACAATTGATAAAGTATTTGCAAAAAAAAGGATTAACACCTACTGAAATTCACAAGGATATGACAGACGTTTTACGGGACTCTGCCCCTTCTTACCAAGTAGTGAAAAATATGTCTCGTGAGTTTAGATTAGGCAGAACAACTTGCGAACATGCGAAAGGTGCGGGACGTCCAGTCTGTGTCACCGTTGACAAAAACATCAATTTGATCCATGATATGGTAATGGCAGATAGAAGACTGACTATTCGCCATATCGCGGAAATAACGAACATCTCTTATGGGTCAGTTGAAAATATTTTAAGAAATGTTCTTGATCTCAGAAAAATTTCGGCGCGTTGGGTTCCAAAAATGCTGATCGTCGATCAGAAACGCTCTAGAGTGCTGCATTCGGAAGCCAATTTGGAGTACCTGAAGGCCAATCGGAAGCAATTTCTCACTCGCTTTGTGACTGTGGATGAAACATGGGTGCACCATTTTGATCCTGAGACGAAAAGACAAAGTATGGAGTGGCATCACAGAGGTTCTCCACCTCCACGCAAATTTCGAGTTCAACGGGCGGCTGGAAAGATTATGGCCACAGTGTTCTGGGATGCAGAAGGAATTTTGATGATCGATTATTTGCAGCGTGGACACACAATAACGGGTTCTTATTATGCAGGGTTAATTCCAAAATTGCGCGAAAGCATCGACCGAAAAAGACCAGGAAAGTTGGCACACAAAATTTTGTTCCATCAGGACAACGCTCCAGTCCACAAGAGCTGCATTGTCATGGCTGCCATACAGAACGCTGGCTTTGAAATCCTAGAACACCCTCCATATTCACCAGACCTGGCACCCAGTGATTACCATCTATTTCCAAAATTAAAGGAAAACCTGCGTGGAAAAAAATATGGAGACGATAATGAAGTTATGACCGCAGTAAATGGCTGGTTTGAGGAGCAACCGGAAAAATTCTTCCTGAAAGGCATTGAAGCATTGGAACATCGGTGGACCAAGTGCATTGAAGTCCAGGGAGATTATGTTGAGAAATAAATAAATAATGTTTTAAAAATTCTTTCTCTTTCTATATCAGGGACCGTAAATATTGATCTTCCCTCGTAAAATGGGAAATATAAATGAAATTGTAAAAAAGCCAATTCTTTCATTTATTTAATTGAAAAAGCATTCAAGAATAAATCTGCGGACATGATTTTAAAATTATACAAGAGTTTTATCAGGCTAAAATTAGAATATGCCCATAGAATATGGAATCCTTACTATGTGAAAGATATAGAGGCATTAGAGAAAGTACAAAGAAGGGTTACAAGAATTCCACCAGAACTATCACAACAACCATATGAAGCAAGACTAAAGAAACTTCAGCTAACAACGTTGAGAGAGAGATAGAGAGAGAGAAGATTAAGAGGAAACATAATTGAAACGTACAAGATAGTTCAGGGATATTATTCTAGTAACTTAGAAATATACAATTACAATCACAGAGTACAGTTAAGAGGACATACAAAGAAACTTGAAAAAGAAAAAACTGCTAAGCTACCACGAAGAAACTTCTTAGTAAACCGTGTGGTATACCCCTGGAACTCTCTACAAGAATACACTATATCAGCACCAAGTTTGAATTCTTTTAAAAACAAACTTGACAGAGAAAACATAATGACACTAAACATTGACTATCTATCGATTGTGACAAATTGTGCTATTACAACTAATAAGTTGAACAACCAAGTTCTAAAAAAATCTTTCAAACAAAAATTTTTAAGATAAACACAAACTAAACAAATAGTTTCATCGGTTTCGACCGCCTCTATACACATAATAATTGTAATTGTGATTGTGATTGTAACTGCGACAGTGACAGTGACAGTGACTGTGACTGTGACTGTGACTGTGACTGTAACTGTAACTGTAACTGTAACTGTAACTGTAACTGTAACTGTAACTGTAACTGTAACTGTAACTGTAACTGTAACTGTAATTGTAATTGTAATTGCAATTATGGTAGGGCAGGGTGGCTAAATTCTGGGATATCCTAGGCAGACCCAGTTTCCAAGTCCCTTCCGCGCTTGAGGTTGGACTTGTCCGGGCAGTGAAAGTCCGCATGCTGGACTAGGAGTGATGAGACTCTCTCGGAGACGCACCCCGACGGGTGAGCACGTTAATAGCTCCGGTACTAATCTGGAGAGCTAATAGAGAGTGGATAGGCAACCTCGCTCCCGCCAGAGAGTACTGGCAGCTCTTACAAATGTATCTGATGCGCTAATTAAGCGTAATTCAATTTGCAGTCCCCTAGGGGGGGGGGCGTGCTCATAGCTAACGCAAGTGGCCCACGTAAAACAAATATTGGATAATCTGTATGTGCAGTGGCACCATCCTGTTGAAACCATGTATCGTGATTATTGAGCCTTGAAATTGTTGTAACTCAGGTACCAAAAAATTCCCGAAGCATGACAGAATAATGTTCATTATGTTACACCGCATCCATTATAAAAAAAATACAGATCGATAATCCCTGCGGCCGACATCGCACACCATATCGTCACTATTCGAGTATGTAGGGGAGTTTTGTGTTTCTGTCTTGAATTTGTTAGAGCACAATAACGACAATTTTGTTTATTAACGTTGTCTAAAAACTAAAAGTTCGCCTCACCACAAAGAAGATGTTAATTCGGTTGTTTAAAAAAATCTCGTGTTATTATTCAAGGAAAAGAAATTATTTGCGTTCAATTTTTGTTGGATTTTATATGGATGTAGCTTTAAATTTCTTTTCAGAATTGTGTGTACAGATGACATACACATATATGCAAATCGACTTTTGAACGACCGCAGCACGCACAGCTTCAACATTCTCGGGAACAGTTACAGACATCGAATAACCACGTGATTTTTAATTTATTACCGACGATGTTTTTCTAAACCTTTGCACTCACGATTCTACCAAACTTTTATTAGAGGCATCCGTCACTCGTCAAATATTAAAGTGATTAGAAAAACTCCGTCTTGCAAGCGTATAGTAATAAGATAAAGTAAGCCTTGATAAAGAACGCACGATGCTCGCCGTCCATTGTGCGCTACCAATCGCGGCTAAGCCAACCTCTCTATCTTACATGGCTTCTAAGTTATTTGAGTTCGAAAAGGGAAATTTATTCCTGGATACCTTGTATATTAGACTGTATGAAGCATTTCCTTGCGTTTATTGAATTGTTGTTAGATACTAGAAGGATTTTCATGCTATAAAACATCCTCTTTATTTGCTATTTTCAGCTATTAATTGCTTTTTTGTTTCTTTCTTCTTGTATAATAATGTTATTTTAGAACGTTATTTCTCCACTACCACTATGGAATTTGTAAATTCTTGAATGAATTTTGATAATAAAAACTTAATATTCTTAACTCTTGTTGTAGAATAAATATTCTAAAACACTACCCTACTTATGTATTTTGCATGCATTTCATTCCATCACTAGATATGGAATGAATATTCTGTAACAGTATAATAAAAAACGGTTAGCCTTGATTTCATTGTTTACATTAAAAATGTCATACTTTTTAAGGTTATTTGCTTGTTTTCAAATTGTAAATACTGTTAAGTTTAAATTTTCTTATGGGCTTGGAGAAAGCACGGTCTGTTACTCGGTTAGAATGGAAATTCGATGCTCGTGGTCCTCTCGCTCGCTTTCAGCTCGCGTTCGGAACTTTCCACTCGCATCTAATTTCCATTCTAACCTCGTTACAGAATATACTGTAACAAGAGAGAAAAAGAAAGAACCTCTTTTCGAACAACAAATGGAATATTCTACAGCATTCGAGAGAATGACGCATCGCACCAAGCATGTAAACCAGACGCGGTTTATCTAGCGCCTTCTAGAAAAACATGGTATGTTCGAGCGACTTCTAGAACATTTATAGGAGGATATAAAATCGACGTCGCGGATAAAAGAGTCAATCAACAGCGAGTCATTAACTGTGTTTCACGAAATAAATAGTAAATGTAAAGATAAATGTTGTATTAGAAATTCATAGTCTGTAAATAATAGTTTTAATGGTTTATAATCATAGCGTTAATTTTATAGTGTATTCATTAGTGTTTGTAAATAAATATTTCTTGGTGAATAGACGATTTAACCAGCACTTTTGTTATTATTTGAAAAAGAACGTTACAGTGGTGTTACAGGTGTGAGGTTTTTAAAACAAATAAAATCGCGTAATAATTAAAGAAAGTGCTGTGAGAATAAATTTTTAGTGTTAAAATTAATTTCAACAAAAAATTAAAATGGTGATGAAACTATTAAAAGATCTCTTAGTGATAGATTTAAAACGGGAATTGGACGAGAGGGACTTGGATAGTAATGGAAAGAAAGAAGTTTTAATAAAACGGCTAAGAGAATGGCTTTTAGAACAGAAGGAAGATCCTGAAAATTACCGCTTCGAGATACCTGGACCCGCAATTGATACTAGTTTGTTGTTAAGTAAAATGGAAGAGAATTCTAAAATGCTTAAAGAAGAATTACTTGAAAATACTAAAGTACTGGAAGAAAAAGTTGTTGAAAATACTAGAATGCTTAAAGAAGAACTACTGGAAAAGTCTGAAGAAAATTCTAGAACGCTTAAAGAAGATTTACTAGAAAATACAAGATTGCTTAAGGAAGAATTACTAGAAAAGTCCGAAGAAAGTTCTAGAAGGCTTAAAGGAGAATTGCTGGAAAATGTCAAAGCGTTGGAAGATAAAGTTTTCGAAGAATTGTTGGAAAACTCCAGTGCGTTAGGACTATTAGAAATGAAATTGGAAAAACAGGATAGGGTAGAATAAAGATGGTAGAAGAGAAAATGGCCCATATGCAATTACCACCAACAGCTGAAAAAGATAGCGTAACTAAACTGTTGGAAGAGAGAATGAGTCAACTACGGTTTTCCTCAACTTCTGAGTGGCCGTTTAATGAAGAAAAGAAACAATTTAAAGAAAAGGGTCCTGCCGTAGGGATAAAAGTAAAACCACCCACGTTCGATGGAAAGATACCTTGGTTCACCTACTACAAACAATTTGAGGCGGCCGCTGGGGCCAACGGATGGACAGGCAAGGAAAAGGCCGTTTCTTTAACTGTGGCTTTGCGTGGAGACGCGTTGAACGTCCTGCAAACAATCCCAGCAGGACAGGAAAATGATTACCAATCGTTAGTGTCTAGATTGGAGATGAGATATGGAGACGCGCATCTTCAACAAGTGTATCACGCGCAAGTGAAGAATCGTATCCAGAAGAATGGAGAAAGCCTGCAGGAGTTTGAAGCCGATGTTGCGCGGCTTGTCCGATTGGCGTACCCTACGGCACCCGATTCGTTTCTGGGACAACTGGCTGTGCAGACCTTCATTGATGGATTAAGAAACGGGGAAACACAACAATCATTGAGGCTGGCACGACCAAGAACAACTGATGATGCGCTTGCTCACGCCTTAGAATTTGAAGCTGTAAAACAAGCGTCCCGAGGTCACGGGCGTGTTCGAGCCGTTGTGGAAGAAGAAGAAGGTTCTAAGGATCACCTAGAGGAGTTAGTACTGAGAGTTCTTCGGAAGGAAGAAAGCCGTAAGAAGAATCATCAAGAAGTTCGAGGGCCTCGTTGTTGGAACTGCGGCGAACAAGGACATGTAGAACGCCGTTGTCCCAAAATAAGAAAAGTACAACCGTCGGAAAAGTTAAAAGGGGTTGGCAAGAGGGGGCGAACGTTGACTGCGAGTGAAGATGCCCCGGAGATCACGATCATCCATGCCGTAACATCAAAGAATAGTAACGGCAGTTTGTTTGTAGATGGAAAGATTGCTAATCGTACTGTTCCACTACTCATTGACACGGAGGCGACAAAGTCCATCATACGCCCTAACGTTCTACGAACAAGTATGAAGCTGTTACCAACAACTACTCAACTCCGTACAGCAACAGGTGAAGTGATACCAACACGCGGAGTGGTGAAGATGAAGATTGGCATTGGAAGTGAAGAACGTGATCATGAGGTGCTGGTAGCCGACATCATTGACGAATTCATCTTGGGAATGGACCTCCTGAGAAAATTTGGTTTTACATTGGACTTGAAGGAGGGTGTTTTGAAGGTTGGTAACGAAGAACTTCCGTTGCACCCACGAGAAGATCCTGTCGTAAGGGTTTTGCTGACAGAAGATGTGATATTGCCGGGTCAAAGCGAGATGGTTGTCAAGGCAGGTTTGGATGGAGATCTTCGGGTAGGATGTGTGAGAATGATGGAGCCTGTTTGTGATAAGAAGATCCATAGTGGCATACTGGTGGGAAAAGCGCTGATCAAGGTTGGAAAGACTGTACCGGTGAGGCTTATGAACGTTAATGTGGATCCGGTGACATTGAAGAAGAGTACCCTTGTGGGACAGTGTGTGCCAGTATTCCGAGTAGCCAAGTGTATGGCTGATGTTCCAAAACCAGCGCCCAAAGACCATGGTGGAAAATTAGTGGGTATGGTTACTAGTTCGTGCGAAGACCTTAACAGAACGGAAGCGAAAGAGGTACAGGGTTTGGTTCACCGATACCAAGATATCTTCGCTCTTGACGATAGCCAGAAGGGACGAACAAATATAGTAAAACATAAAATCAATACAGGCAACTCTATGCCTGTCCGTCAGCAGCCGAGGCGTCTACCTCTAGCAAGGCGAGCAGAAGCCGAAAAGATTATTACCGATATGGAAGAACAAGGGGTCATCGAGCCATCCAACAGTCCATGGGCATCACCGGTGGTCCTGGTCAGTAAGAAGGACGGGTCAACGAGATTTTGTGTGGACTATCGGCAGCTCAATAACGTGACCAAGAAAGACAGCTATCCCTTACCACGCATCGACGACACGTTAGATATCCTGTCTGGTTCGCGATGGTTTTCGACTTTGGACTTGAAGAGTGGTTATTGGCAAGTTGAAATGGAACCTGAAGACCGGGAGAAGACCGCGTTCACTATTGGTTCCGGACTATGGCAGTTTACAGTTATGCCTTTCGGTCTATGTAACGCTCCGGCTACCTTTGAGCGTCTAATAGACGCCCAACCATCCTGAGAGGGCTGTCATGGAAGACCTGCCTGGTATACCTAGATGATGTGATTGTAGTCGGAAAATCATTCAACGAACATTTGAAAAATCTAGAGGAAGTGTTCCGACGACTACGTGGAGCCAATCTGAGACTTAGTCCGAAAAAGTGCCACATATTCAGAAAGGAAGTGAAATATCTCGGGCACGTCGTATCACAAAATGGAGTGGCAGCCGACCCCGATAAGATTCGTGCAGTTCAAGAGTGGCCAACACCGAAAGATAAACACCAAGTTCGTAGTTTTCTTGGGTTATGTACCTACTACAGGCGTTTCGTTCCTGGGTTTGCCAATATAGCGAAACCTCTGACAAGGTTAACTGAAGATGGGCGCGAGTATATTTGGAGCGGAGAGTGTGAAACAGCTTTCCAACAGTTGAAGCGTGCCCTGACAACAGCACCAATATTGAGCTATCCACGGACAGAAGGGAAATTCATACTTGACACAGATGCAAGTAATCTGGCCATTGGGGGTGTACTTTCTCAGATACAGGATGGACAAGAAAAGGTCATCGGCTATTTTAGTAAGGTTTTGTCGAAAGCCGAAAGGAATTATTGTGTGACCAGAAAAGAACTATTGGCCGTCGTGAAGTCCCTTGAGCACTTCTACAAATACTTGTACGGACGGAAGTTTTTATTGAGGACGGACCATGCAGCGTTGAAATGGCTTCTACAATTCCGTAATCCTGAAGGCCAGGTCGCAAGGTGGATCGAACGATTACAAGGATACGACTTTGACACCGAACATCGAGCGGGCACTAGTCATCGAAATGCCGATGCTCTTTCAAGAAGACCCTGTCCAACGGATTGCCGTCATTGCTCTCGTTTGGAAGAGAGGGTTTGCCAAGTATTAAGGACTACCATCGTCAACGACAATTGGTTGCCGGAAGAATTGCAACGACAGCAGGAGGCTGATCCCGAACTAAAAATGGTACTGGAATGGAAGCGCGTGGGACAAAGGCCTGCCTGGGAGGCCATCAGCCCTTTCAACAGAACGCTCAAAGCATATTGGGCCCAATGGGAGTCCTTGAGGGTGGAAGACGATCTCCTGAAGCGAGTACTGGAGAGTGAAGATGGCACCACCATTAGGTCTCAGTTCGTGGTTCCAAGAAGCCGAGTGGCTACAGTATTGCGACATCTCCATGACGGTGCCTCAGGAGGACACTTCGGTGTGAAAAAGACTTTGGAGAAAGTTAGGGAGCGTTTTTATTGGGTCAACTGTAAAGAAGACGTGAAGGAGTGGTTCCGGAAATGCGAACTATGTGCCACTGGTAACGGACCCTTGGCGAAACGAAGAGCACCTATGAGGCAGTACAATGTGGGTAGTACTCTGGAAAGAATAGCTATAGATATTGCCGGACCATTTCCCGAAACCGACGATGGGAATAAATACATATTAGTGGCCATGGACTATTTTACCAAATGGCCAGAATCATATGCCCTACCAAACCAGGAAGCTGCGACTGTTGCTGACGTACTAGTCAAAGAGTTTTTCAGTCGCTTCGGAGTGCCCATGGAGCTGCATTCGGGTCAAGGCTGCAACTTTGAGTCTGTACTGTTTGGAGAAGTCTGTCGATTGTTGGGCATTCGCAAGACTCGGACCACACCGTTACATCCGCAGTCCGATGGAATGGTAGAACGCATGAATCGTACAATGGGCAAATATTTGGCCAAGGTCGTCTCCGATCATCAACGAGGCTGGGACCAATACCTGCATCTGTTCCTGATGGCTTATCGTGCATCGGTCCACGAAACAACCGGTCAGTCACCAGCGTCTGTGATGTTTGGACGCGAGTTACGGTTACCGTGTGATCTGGAATTTGGGTCTCCACCTATAGAGCAGGAGGTAGCCGGGAATGATTATGTCATCAACTTAAAGAAGAAGTTGGAGGATATTCACGACCGAACCCGAAACAATAGTCGAATCGCGAGTGACCGGATGAAGGCTACGTACGATGTGAGAGCCCAAGAAGGAGGGTTTCAACATGGAGAGCTTGTCTGGTTATACAACCCGCAAAGACGTCGTGGCTATTCTCCAAAGTTACAGCGGAATTGGGAGGGCCCATACCAGGTGAAGAAACGAATAAATTACTTGATTTATCGCATCCAGAAATTGCCAAGAGGGAAACCAAAGGTGGTACACTCCAATCGTCTGGCGCACTATGAGGGAAATAATGACGCAGTCCCGGATCGGGAAGATGAAGCTGAGGTGGCTATCAATACCGTAAGGCCTGGAGATGATCAGCCAACCTTCAGAGAATTTATGGCTGCGTTTTCTGGAACTAGAAAAGCGCGATTCGGAGTCACGACTGAGATGCAACAAGATCTTTTCCGGGTCTCTGGTGATTATTCCATTGCCCACTGTGTCTCCGAGGATCTCCGTATGTCCAGGGGGATCGCAGTAGTGTTTAGAAATAAATTTGGACGGCTGAATGAACTTCGAGAACAGAATCCCTCTGTTGGTAAATCCTTACGCTTGCCCGATCATGACCGATCCATTTACTACTTGGTAACCAAGCAGTCTTACTACCAGAAACCGAGTTACGTCGACTTGTGGAGGGCATTATGGAATTTGAGGATCGAATTGCTTACCAGGGGTATTAACAAATTGGCAGTTCCCAAACTGGGCTGTGGGCGGGACCAGCTGGATTGGAGAATCGTTAGAAACATGCTGGAAGTTGTCTTTAGAGGTACGGACGTCAAGATCTTCGTCTGTAGTTTTGACCCACAGCCCGCATTAATTCCAACGAAGAGTGTAGACTGTTATTTCTACCGTAATGGAACGTGTAGTCGAGGTGAAGACTGTCGATATCGTCATGACCCGTTCTACAGGAACCAGAGCATAAAACCTGTTCTGGGACAGAACAGACTTGAAGAGGGGGGCAGTGTAACAAGAGAGAAAAAGAAAGAACCTCTTTTCGAACAACAAATGGAATATTCTACAGCATTCGAGAGAATGACGCATCGCACCAAGCATGTAAACCAGACGCGGTTTATCTAGCGCCTTCTAGAAAAACATGGTATGTTCGAGCGACTTCTAGAACATTTATAGGAGGATATAAAATCGACGTCGCGGATAAAAGAGAATCAACAGCGAGTCATTAACTGTGTTTCACGAAATAAATAGTAAATGTAAAGATAAATGTTGTATTAGAAATTCATAGTCTGTAAATAATAGTTTTAAAGGTTTATAATCATAGCGTTAATTTTATAGTGTATTCATTAGTGTTTGTAAATAAATATTTCTTGGTGAATAGACGATTTAACCAGCACTTTTGTTATTATTTGAAAAAGAACGTTACAATACTATTCTCCAATCTTATAAATTGTCATTATCACTTATAAAAAAAATTAAACGCAAAAACAAACAGAACAAGCAGAACTGTAGCGTGGTGAGAAGACCATGTTTGAAAACGAAATTAAAAGTGCAAACCGCACTATCCAATGTTGCCCTATCAAAAAATGCGGTTCTGCTAAGAAGTTCTGACATTATCATTAATGTAGTTTAATGTAGCTTGTGGCTGTTGATGTTATTGCTATTAGGTACACATAAAGCTTATGTATCTTTATAATATCCTTAAGTATATGAAGATGTTGTATTTCCGCTCTGGGATGAGCATCTTTAGATGTGCCCACTGATTACGTGATGTCATAATGCTTTATACTACCACTTAATTTTTTGTTTTTATAGCTGCTTTGATTTACATTTTCTTTGACAATTCGGATCCAGGTCATCACCGAGAAACCACAACCGAAAAGTCACAACCGAAACGCCACAATCGAGAAACCATAACAAAGAAGCCATAAACGAAAAACCACAATCGAAAAACCACAACCTAGAAAAACCAAAGCTGAGAATGGAAATTACCGATCTTATTTATTGTTTCCAGCCTTACTTTGTGGAACTCCATAATCATGAAATAAATAAAAATTAGTAAAAGTTTCACAGTTTTATTAAAATACAACCTGACAATATTGTTTCGACAGCTATGCTGTCATTATCAAAGGTAATATAATTATAAACAAACACGTCGCTAAGGTAGATACAAAAATAGGTAAACCAAACATTCTGACTTGCGATTCCGTGTTTGATCATAAGTTTCTTGTATAACTTGGCTTGTTCTTCTAACGAAGACGAAATAATCTTGTTTATTGTTTCCAGCCTTACTTTGTGGAACTCCATAATCATGAAATAAATAAAGATTATAAGTCAGGTTGTATTTTCATAAAACTGTGAAACTTTTACTAATCTTTATTTATTTCATGATTATGGAGTTCCACCAAGTAAGGCTGGAAACAATAAACAAGATTATTTCGTCTTCGTTAGAAGAACAAGCCAACTTATACAAGAAACTTATGATCAAACACGGAATCGCAAGTCAGAATGTTTGGTTTACCCTTAGAATATAAGGTTTACCTATTTTTGTATCTACCTTAGCGACGTGTTTGTTTATAATTATATTACCTTTGATAATGACAGCATAGCTGTCGAAACAATATTGTCAGGTTGTATTTTAATAAAACTGTGAAACTTTTACTAATCTTTATTTATTTCATGAAATTACCGATAATAACAAATACCGAGAATGCATCCATGCATTATGAAGTAATAATTATTTAATTAATTAATATTATAATATTAACTCTTACTAGCCGTAGCGTGTCCTGTTAGAGTTAATGACTCTCTCAGTCTTCACGTTAACTGTTGGAGTCTGTCCCTGTTAGATCTATCAAACTTACTAACTTATAACCTGAAATTCGCTACATAGCGTTTCCTTTACGCCGTTGGCCTCTCTCATTCTTTCCCAACCCTATGTATTTTCTCGGTTGTGGTTTCTCGGTAGTTGTCTTTCTCGGTGATGTCCGGATACGGACAATTCGTTTCTCAACCCATAAGTGATGAAGTAACCCTTGGGAAGCACTAAGGTTGTATAGAGGGAGGTTGGGACATCCTAGCCCCAACCATGATGCATTGCAGCAATTGTCATAAGGTGACAACTGTCAGGCAAAATTTCAAATATTTGAAATTGAAGATGCCGACTTGTTGCGTCAAGAATTGCTGTAATTCTGCTGCAAAGGGCTTCCGATTGTTTCGATTTCCCATACGTGAGCGTGAAAGACGAAATTTATGGCTTCGGAATTCATTTTTGACATCGGCGGCCATATTTGGGGCTATGACCTTGAACATGATGTCCCAACCTCCCTATATACAACCTTAGGAAGCACCAAAGATTAACCTGCATTCTAGCGGAATTTTGTTAAATACAATTATGCGGTAGAATAATAATCGTCAAACTGAAAGGTTTGAAAGTAAGTTATGTTACAACTAATAAGGCATGTATCATATTGGTTGCATACATAATCACCTACCGCATATATTAGCCCTTAATAATACATAAATAACTATAATTTATGTGAAAACCTTAGAATATAAAACTGTAGGAAAGAGCGTAACTACCCGGCGCAGTGAGCTTTAAAAGCGTCGGATATGATGTCACACTGGCCGCCATTAGACACTACCTAAATCTGATTTTCTTTCAAACTTCGACAAATACGAAGAAGGGAATTACATTTCATAAGTAAGTATTCGTTTGTTTTAAATATTAAATATAAAATTTATATTCTAAGATTAATTTCAAAATACTATGTTTTAAAATTGAGGTTATGTAGTTTATGTGCGCATTTAGTGACAGTGAGAACCGCCAATGGAAATATCTCATTACAAAACCGGAAACACCTATATTGAGACCCCATCCCATGTTGCTTCCTACAGTTTTATATTCTAAGGTGAAAACCTACAAACAGTAGTAACACAAAGCGAACAGACTATAGAAAGGTTTTAGTGAACTTGTTATATACATGTTGGCAGTGCTGCATAACTGTCAAGTTCAATTGTCAACCTCACCTCAACGTAGAGATTGAGGTGTGGTAGAAATCTAATGAATCATATTAAATATAGATAATTTTTGCTTAACAACTCAAAAGTTGAATAGAAAATGGATAGCCAAGGTAGAAAAGTGATTGTATGTGATAATGGTACCGGGGTAAGTACGCTTAATGTTAAAAATTCAATCGAATATTTTGGTTATCTTGGCCCCTTTATTTTTCTAGTTTGTTAAGTGCGGTTATGCCGGTAGCAATTTTCCTGCCCATATCTTCCCTTCTATGGTTGGAAGACCTATTATAAGGGCCGTAAATAAAATAGGAGATATAGAAGTTAAAGTAAGTTGCAATTTTTGTATATTTATAATTCTGAAAAACAAATGTGTTATTCGAAACGTTAGGATGTATTTTTGGTAATAAATGTTTTTCTTTTTAATTCTAGGGATATCATGTAGAAGTAAGTGATTCATTTTAGTAAGAATCTCTGTGTTTTGCTTTATCTTATTTTGTTGTGCATTTTTTGAAAATTTTATTATTTAATGATATGCTATGTTATTGTTATTAAATAACTTTTAATGTTGAAAACGATTAAATTTCATGCATCAGGGAGTTGTAAGCACTTTGCCTGTAAGTAAACTAACAATAGCATTGTTTGTAGAATGTTTGGAAGTGTAAATTCCTTTATAAAGTTGTCATCTTATGTTGTTGTGTTTTTCTTTTAAGGACTTGATGGTTGGAGATGAAGCGTCTATATTGCGATCTCTATTAGAAGTTAATTATCCTATGGAAAATGGAGTTGTAAGGAACTGGGAAGATATGTGCCATGTTTGGGATTATACATTTGGACCAAAGAAGATGAATTTAGATCCCAAAGAAACTAAAGTAGAATTTTGTTTTTAGTAAATTTGAAGTGAGAAAGTTAACGTGTGAGATTTTTAGATATTGCTGACGGAACCCCCCATGAATCCTACTAAAAATAGAGAAAAAATGATAGAAGTAATGTTTGAGAAATATGGCTTTGCTGGAGCTTATGTTGCTATACAAGCTGTACTTACGCTGTATGCACAAGTAAGTAACGGTTCGGGTTAATTCTACTAGCACACGCAGAAAAGATTTTTGATGACTGAAATGGTTACATCACATCTCACACAAACTATTTCTGCTATAAAAACTATAAAAAAAATAAATGTGGATTATACATAAACTTTTGAAATATTTAAAGTTGCGTGTTTCTTTGGGGTTATGTTTTTGAGTGCCAAATGTGGGGAAGATTTTTGATGATGACTGAGATGGGTAATTTATTTCTAGTGAACGCATGGAAACTATTTCTGCAGTAAAGTTTACTAATTATTCATAAACTCAAATTTACTAATTTTTTTATGGTTATGAAGTGCCAAATGATTGTCAAATTAGATTATGTTAGGTTAAGATATTATTGTATTGTTCACTTACTAGTAGGGAGTAGAGTTCCTCAATGAAAACTTTAACTGTTAATTTAGAGTTAGGACACGGATGTCAAAATCTATCTCTTTCTAGGCCAAAACTAAGCTGAAACAGAGATACATTTTTCTCTCTTTTTGCTTTAGTGATAACATTCAGCAGCTGTCAGTTATGAATTTTAGGTTATGCTGTTATGTTTATGCATGTAAAATTTTTTAATGTGCACATCATCATTTATTTACTGTTTGTAGAGAATTTTTAAAACTAGACGTTATTTAGTGTAAGTTTACGTTCACGTCATTACTAAATTATGACGTCAGACTATGCGCTGTTGCCATATGGAATTGGCTATTCCTTGTTTGATCCAACACCTTTGCTGCATATTTTCAGTGTACGTTTCTAAAAGAATTATTCTCTTATGAACAATATGACTTGGTTCATCCCCATCATCCCTTGTCTTGTATGGTCATTCTTATAGTATACGAATCCAATTTGTCGTAAGGCAATGGATAAATAACTTCTACTTCCTTCATACATGAACTTGGATTTCAATTTTTTTGACAAAATATTAAGTGATACATGTTCTCCTGTATCCAAATGTGGTATATCAATTGAAGAGCACAGCCACACACATAACGTCAGGTACTTACTGTTCTTATATATGTATTTCATAAATTTCATTGCTAATATTTGCCTCTACAGAGGATCAATCTCTGTAGTTTGTTTTCGATTTTGTTTTCTCTTTGGACTGGAAACTTCTTCCACAGATGAAATGTTGGAAACAGTCTTAAGATATATTCTCAGTGCTTGAGAAACTCTCTAGAATTCTATTCAGTTAATACAATTGTAAATACAAAATAGGTAACAAACTATTGTAAACCGAACTTAGAAAACACAAGAAATAAATTTGACAAACAGTGTGTCGCTTACACAGGTGTACCAACCTGCTTTTCTGTTGAAACAAATGTGTATTTTCTCATTAAATTAACAAATTACGTTTTGGTTTAAAAACCTATTTGTATTTATTCTATAAATAAATGTATTACTAAATATATGAAAATTAAATTTTATTATTTTCAATAAAGCAAATAATCTTTCTTCATAACATTCAATTTTGAAAGTTATTATTTGCACAGTTGGTTGTACTCGTACATCACTACTTTTATATCTATGACGTGAACGTAAACTTAGACTAAACGGTGTATAGTAGTTTTATCAATTTCTCAATAGCTTTTAATAATGTATTAATTGTACCGAATTTCAGATTTATATAATTGTCATACTGACAGTTGAATTTATTAAACCAATTTTCATGATTACCAACCTTCTAATAGTTTCAAAATTTGAAAGGTCACTAGGAAAATTTGACATGCGTGTCTTAACTCTAAATAACAGAGATTTGAACAGGAAGTTCGTATTTAGGAACCCTAGTAGGGAGGACCTAAACACAACTTTCCTCATACAATTATTAACATTTGTTCATAATTGATGGATTTGATTTTCTCTTTCCCTTAATTAAAATAATAAACATAACCTCCAGAAAATGCAACTTTAAATGTAAATATTTCAAAAGTTTGTGGATAATCTGCAAATTTCTTCAGAAATAGCTTTTGCTAGACATAAATTAAGTATTTGGTAATTATTCCATATCTAGACCCCTATCGTGCATGCTTATTTAAAACAGTAACACCTACCAAAGGTATTCTATTAAATTTAAAACGCTGAAATATTGAGCGCTAGGGTTTTTTTTTGAAAAACATCACAAAAACAGGTAAAAATTATAAAACAAAACCATTTTTATGCAATTTTCACGTAAATGCAGCCAACTTCTTTTCTGACTGTAACCTAAAATCATAAAATTCTAACCTCAAAATAGCGACTTTAACATTGTTTTTCTTGTTAATTACCGGCAACCGACATGTTTTTGTTTCCAGATTATTGTCCTACGAGTTATTCTCTACAACCTAATATCATTGGTTTACTTGGGTTTAGAAGGGTCTGAATATGAAATATTTTTAGCATTAAAATTTTTTGCTGTGTGACTGGGCGTGGATCCGTGATAACATCTTTTGGGATTGTATTTGACTATTTTTATGGTTATTATAGGGGCTTCTTTCGGGTGTAGTTGTGGACTCAGGGGATGGTGTAACCCATGTGTGTCCAGTGTATGAAGAGTTTGCCTTGCCACATCTTACCAGACGTTTAGATATCGCAGGTCGTGATATAACCCGCTACCTCATTAAGCTACTTTTACTTAGAGGATATGCTTTTAATCATTCAGCAGATTTTGAAACTGTAAGTTTAAAGAATGTTTCATATCATCTTCTACTATCTTTTTTTTTTTATTTAGGTACGAATGATGAAAGAAAAACTGTGTTATATAGGATATGATATTGAAACAGAACAGCGCTTAGCTTTAGAGACCACTGTATTAGTAGAACCCTACACTTTACCTGACGGACGCATCATAAAAGTTGGCGGGGAACGTTTTGAAGCACCTGAAGCTTTATTTCAACCACATTTAATTAACGTTGAAGGACAAGGAATTGCAGAGCTTGTCTTTAATACTATACAAGTAAGACTTGTAATTTTAAAAACAAATTAAATTAAATTTTACAAACATTTTTACATGTTTTAGGCTGCAGATATTGATATGCGATCAGAATTATACAAACATATAGTATTATCTGGTGGTTCTACAATGTATCCAGGTCTTCCTTCGAGGTTAGAACGTGAAATTAAACAATTATATCTCGAAAGAGTATTGAAGAATGATATCGATAAATTACATAAATTCAAAATACGAATTGAAGATCCTCCTAGACGCAAGGATATGGTATTTATAGGGGGAGCTGTTTTAGCAGAAGTTATGAAAGACAGAGACACGTTCTGGATGTCCAAACAAGAATATCAAGAACAAGGATTAAATGTGCTCAAGAAATTAGGCACAAGAGCTGCATAACTATAATTTCTTAATTTCTTGTCATTTTTTTTATTTATCAACCATTCTTCATATATAATGTGTATTAGTAATACTTTTTTATGCGTACAATTACTTTATAAGGCTTACCTTTTATATTTTTTAAAGGAATGTGCAAATTAGTTTATTAAGTTGTGCATTTTGCATTTATAAAGAAATGTGTGTAGGTTAAAGAATTATATTTTAAGTAATTGATTTTTAAATTTAAAGACTTTCAACTAATTTGCTACGTTGTTATCTTATTCAAGAATTGTTAAAACATTTGTAACTTAAATATTCTACAGAGCATCATTAAGAATACACAAAAATGTAAAATATAAAAATTTTTAAAACACAAAGTGTTTTATTAATGTGAGTATTTACATATATAAAATAATAAAAGTTTGAAAATTTTTCAAACGTTGGACGACTATGCTCACAACATTTCAATATGATGTGTATGTAAATCACAGACAGCATCCTAAGACAGACTGTTTCGAGCTATGGCTCTCATCAATTAGGGGTCGCTGTCCATGATTCCCATACACATCATTCGAGCTTATATACCAGCTCGGAAATAACATTAACACCGACATATAATAGTGGTGCCTCCTGTAGGAATCAGACCGCACCAAGCGGTTTTCTTCTGATTACCCAATACAGGATATACAAAATATAACAATAAAACCGGTCAAGCGTCCGACCGTATAATTAATACACAAAAATGTAAAATATAAAAATTTTTAAAACACAAAGTGTTTTATTAATGTGAAATGTTGTGAGCATAGTCGTCCAACGTTTGAAAAATTTTCAAACTTTTATTATTTTATATCATTAAGAATTTGTGCCAAAACAGAATTTTAATTTCTGATTTTTAAATCTTGGCAAACTAACAAAAAGTGCTCTGTAAATGTAGATAAAAACTATTGAATAAATAGAAATATGTAATATTGGGGGCGAGTCAATAACAAAATATATTTTTTTCAGAAATTATAAAAAGATCGTGTACTGTATTAATCGAATGATGTTAAGAAAATATATACTTAACACAAGATCAAATAGTGACCCACAGTCAAAAAGCAGTAACATATCGAGGGCATCAGATCAGAGAGGCGTATCCGCCACAATTTTGATCTTCAATTTTTATGTCGTATTGATTTCTGGTATCGACCTGCGTGTTGTCACAAACGGGCGTATGTTTTGTAAGGCCAGATTAATGCCTTACAAAACATACGCCCGTATGTAACAACTCGCAGGTCGATACCAGAGATCAATACGACCTAATAAATTGAAGATCACACATTTGGCGGATACGCCCCTCTGATCTGATGCCCTCGATATGTAGATTATGTGATTCTGCAGTAGAAGACTAGGTTCCAAAATCAAATTTATACTCTTTAAAAGAGTCATTAATAAACAAAATAAAAGTCTATTATTGTATTTACCATCAGTAATTCTTTTTAAGATATTGTACAGTTGTACATTCCATTTGCAATTTCTAATCAATAAAGAAATGTATGTAAATAAAATGTGTTTTATAAGTATTGTTATAAGTGTATACTTAATTTGAGAAATAGAATGTGCATAGGGTTGACCAGCAAAAGAACAAGGTAAAGATATTGTAAAGGATAAATTGTCACAAAAAGGAAACCTAACTTCTAAGCTGGCTCCAGTAGTCATGTTGCAGAATGCAAACATTAATTTTGGCATTTTAGAACTATTTGTAATGTTTGGACTAGATACAATGTGAATAACTATACAATGAAAATATCGACCGCTCACTGTGCTATAAGGAATATGTATCATCATTAGTGATGCAATGAAATAAATTGCTTCAATGTGAGTGCATGCATTGTATATCAAAACATACATATTGTCTATAAACTTGCTAAACTAGGATTGCATGTACATCACGCACTAATCAAATCAAATGCTATAGCCATGCATATTATCTATAAAATTGAAGATTGTATGTGAGTCATATACAAAAGTTGTATGAATTAATCTAAAAACGTGCTAGTCACATCAAATACTGTGGCCATGCATATTTACAATTTTATCAAACAACTAAAATACCAGAACACAAAATACAGTGTAAAGGCATCCTCTAATTAAAATACATAGTGAAGTAGGCTCCTTTACGACTACTGGGCACTTCGCCGACCGCAGCCACTACGCTGAACGTTGAAAAAATTTTACTACTGGACCATGTCCGTGGTCAGCATTCGACAAAGTGTCCAAAAACGCCAGTCGGCGTAGTGTCCACCACCGGCGTTCATTGTCCCAAAAGTGTGCACAAGTAATACATTTTAAGAACTTTACAAACATTTGTCACTTTTTGTATAAACAAAACATAAAGAAATTAAATATGAAGTTCATACATACTAAAACAAAAGAGATGCTATCAGGAGGTAACCTAAATTTCTTGGCAATGCTTTCAAAGACATAAATTGTGCAAACTATGCTTATAAAAATGTCTGTGTTTGGAACACCCGATGCCGACAGCAGTTGCAAGTAACACGTGTACATTTTGCATGGGCATGTGGTTTAAGATCGTTTAGTTTCAGCTTTATTCTCGAATGTTTTTGTTTATGCTCGTTTGTACTATATTGTTCTAAAAGTTCTCGAGAATTAATTATGCTGAGAACATTCGCAAACATGCTCGATTATGCTCCCCAAGAGAACGTTCTTTTGTTAGGGTTTTATCATGCGCAAACGTTCTCATTGTACTGTACTCATTGTTCTCGAATAGTACCACAAAATTTATTTTTAAATTTTTACATAATGATTGAGAAACTTAACAAATATTATATCTGGGGTGACTTGTGTTTAAATCTGTACTCATGAATTTATCTTCAATATTTTCTTCCTATATCTGTTGGATTTGCTTCTTTCTACATTTTGAACAGATACATACATTATCTTTAACCCCTTATACCCTTCGGTGTCAAGTGGCCGGGACGCACCGAGCCACAGAGTGGATATATGGGTGTGAGACGAGACACGAAGCCATGTAGGCAAGTACACTGTGCTCGTAGTTTACCCATCCTAGTACTTTCCGGAGTAAACTCGACTTAACTCTGTTAAGCGATATAATCCACCGTAACCACCCTGCCATACTGCCGGCCATTTTGAACAGATAAACACATTTTTGCTACAGGTTGATGTGCATGGACTGTATAATAAATCAACGATCAGGTAATAAACGATTGAACAATTAGTTTACAAAATCCCACAATAGGGACTTACCTTAGTTGTGAGGTTGCATTTCCAAATCAGAATTTCTAAAGTGTTGAGACCCCAAACTGTTGCCGAAATCAATCAATCTTTCCCAATGTCACAACTTTTGCATTTACTTTCAAATTAAAATCCTTTTATTCACTTACAAAATCACAATACGAAAATAATGATTAATAATCAATTAGTTCAGAAAATATCGATGAGAACCAAACTGCGGTTGGTTTTCGAAAAACCCAAACACTTTTAATCAAAATTATATTTATTTCTCAATTTTCAAACATGATTCTAAAACGCTTGTTTTTATTTATTTTCACGGCAAACTATCTTTAATTACAAAATGGCGGTCACAGCCACGTACCCGTTCGTAATAGTTTGTTGTACGTTCGTGCTCGACTTGTCATTGCATGAACAGTAGCGGGGTTCGATGTGAAGCTCAAATCGTTCTATTACCCTAAATGAGCATTCTAACCATCAAGCCACGAAGTCGAGTAACTAGAAACAAATGGAAGTCTTTTCTTTTTAATTACCTTTAAAATTATTCTTTTTTAAATTTGGTTTTTATTCTTTTTTTAGCAGGTTTTATATCCTTTTTTCCTGTTATTATTTTTATACATAATTGTCATATTATCTATATGCATTCAAAATGAATTATTTTTAATAATAGATTGTTCTACCTAGTCACTACTAGACTAATAACTGTGAAAACTATTATTTAAAGAGAGATAAAAAGCATATTCTTATTGGGTGCAATTTAATTTGTCAGTTCGAAGAGGATTCGCTTGTTTAAGTCATTTTGTAAAATTGCTTGTTGGCAGTCTAAAATTTATATTTAGAAATATCCAGATGTTTATTAGTGTTTTTAGAAACTAGATACCTAGAATATTAATTAAAAGAAAATAAAACTTATGGGTACCGGGGCTCAATGCAAAGTTCAAATCGCCCTTCTAACCTAAATGAGCATTCTCACCACCAGACCACAAAAATAACTTATTAGAAACACGAATGGATATCTTTTCTCTAAAGCAATCCCTAATAAAATTATTCTTTTTATAAATTCTGTTTCTATTCTTGTTTACGATTTTTTACGTTTCTTTTTCATGTTATTGTTTTTGTAAATTTTGTACATAAGTTTCGCATTATCTAGGAATTAAAAATTAATTATTTTTAATAATAGAAAGTTATGTTCCTTTTATTTGACTGTATAAGGTGTATTGCATACTGAATAGGCGTGCTAGGAGGTGACACATTACTTATTTCTGTAGTTGTACATATAACGGTTTTACTAAAAACCTAAAAATACAACAAAATGATAAATAAATACTTAGATGCAGTAAACCACACTCACACAGTAAACTTTGACAGAAATTGTCCTAAAATAATATAGTGTGATTGAATGCGCAATTTTTCTTTATTTAAAACATCCCTTTTGTTATCACTACAAAAGCAGTTGTTGGGAACATACATCGCTTGGGTTGTAAAGATGTCCTTTACAAACTCAATATGTAATATACTATTACACTTGTACAACATGTGCTACTATGCCAATTTATTATCTTTCTTAATGTCATAAAATGCAATTTGTTTAATAATACAAATATAGCCAGCCTTGGTGGATTAGTGGTTTGCTTCATAATCCAAGGGTCGCAGGTTCAATCCCCGGCCGATCTGGTAATTTTTCAGAGCAGAGAGAAATTAAAAACATGCCTTTTCTTCTCGGATAGGAAGTGAGATTGTAGGTCCCGTGTCAATGCGATGTTTGGCACGTTAAAAATCTACTGGGGTGGAATTCCCCCAGATTCGGCTAAATTCTAGTAGGGTCAGCCCAATGATCATAGCAATCCTAGGTGCCATGAGGTACGAAGGATGCTCTGCCATCCTGATTCCTCACCCAAAAATAAATTTACAAAAAATACAAATATAGTATATCTAAAAATGCTGAATCGTGCTAACGGACACAGAACATCCATTTTTTGCCATCGCTAAATTGGACGGGGAATAGTCGATGCAATGAATAGCAGACATATACAGGGTGGGATTAAAGTATGGAATATTTAAAAAAAAGCGAGCTCAACCGGTTTTTTAAAAACGCTGAAACACGTCGATTTTGTTTTTAAAAAAAACAATATGTGCTATTCACCTTCCGACTTTCATTTGTTTCTAAGTTATGACGTCATCACAAAACAGTTTAAATGACAATATAGATTTTTAATAGTGGAATCCGATAGTGATTTTTCTTCTCTTTATGATCATGCAAAAAAATCATAAGGTTGCATAACAAAAATTTTGAGAAAAATCGAGTTGAACATTGTAAATGTTTGTTAGTTATGACGTCATCACAAAAAATTTAAATGACAATATAGATTTTTAGTAGTGGAATCCGATAGTGATTTCTCTTCACTTTATGTTTATGCAAAAAAATTATAAGGTTGCATAACAAAAATCCTGAGAAAAATCGATCTGATATATTGATACCATAATTTCAATAACATTAAATGTTCAGATCGACTTTTCTCAGAATTTTTGTTATGCAACCTTATGATTTATTTGCATCAACATAAAGGGAAGAGAAATCACTATCGGATTCCACTACTAAAAATCTATATTGTCATTTAAATTTTTTGTGATGACGTCATAACTAACAAACATTTACAAAGTTCAGATCGATTTTTCTCAGGATTTTTTGTTATGCAACCTTATGATTTTTTTGCATGATCATAAAGAAAAGAAAAATCACTATAGGATTCCACTACTAAAAATCTATATTGTCATTTAATTTTTTTTGTGATGACGTCATAACTTAGAAACAAATGAAAGTCGGAAGGTGAATCGCACATATTAATGTGTATTTTTAAAAAACAAAAAAATCCACGTGTTTCAGCGTTTTTAAAAAAACCTGTTAAGTTCGCTTTATTTTTAAATATTCCATACTTTAATCCCACACTGTATTAATTGCGGGAAAAGCACATTTTTTTTCTTTAAAGCGTAGGTGGCAATAATCGCATAATTTAAGGATCTGTCTACGATTGTTGATTGACGGGAAATTTGTCGTCACTCTGCGTGTCGCCGGTCGGTGTCTGAATGGCGAATAATCTGAATATTCGTGGGTTTTCTTTTATTCAGCTTGAAGAACTGAATAATTTGCTGGGACTAAGTTTGACCTTATCATACGGTTATGTTTGGGGGTGCCCTTGCAAGTATTTTTTTTATCGATAGATTGGCAGCACGGATTTTTTCTTTTAAGGCTGGTTTTGTGGTCCGCCAAAGACATTTGTTAATTAATGCGCCCCGACATAAAAAAGCTTGCTGACTACTGCATATTATAATTTTCAAAATCTTATGTTAAAATCCTAAAAATTAAGAATTTAGCAACTTTCCGATCAAAAAAAATAAGTAATAACCACCTATTATTTTTGTAATACATTAACTTTTTGAAACTATGGGAATTTATTAAATGGGATTTTGATGTTTCGAGAAAGGGTCATCGACATCTACCCTTTTTTGCCTTTGTAAATCAACCTAAACCAAAACAGTGAATGAATTAGCGGTATTAAATGAGGCTTAATGTGACAGTTGTCAAAAAGATACCGTAGAAGTTATCAAAGGATTAAAAGAAAAATGTAGCAATTAAATGATTATCTGGGAATTGCGGGCGATAAAACATGACAAGAGGTAGTATTCTTTTGTAAACCCCTCTACTAAATAATATAAAACTTTTATCAGAACCGATTTAGTAGGGCGTATAAACCAAAGCATTGTATTAATAACAGTGAACTAGTTGAATTAATTGTTAACGAAAATCCATTTTAAATTGTTTATGGTTTAAAGTTTGCAGGGACATAACCTAAGTGATATTTCGTAATGTCGGGTGGAGATCGTAATAGGAAAAAAGCTCCCCGTGCTCAAGGCTGGGAAGAGGCAGGAGCAGAGTTTTATCAGGAAAGTTATCCTTCGACTGATACTGATTTTGATGTACTACAGAAAGATCCTAAACAATTGGCTACACTTTTGCCTAGTAAACAAAATCGTGCAGGTACTCTATGGTAAATCATTACCGGGTTTGTTTTGTTCACTATTTATAATTACAGCAACTATAAAGAGGATACGTACTTCTACTGATACAAAAACATTTCGAAGACAAACATCATCTCGTTCACGAAGGGAATCAACTACACGTAGAGCATCTACTGCTGCTGACGTGCAGGTGTCTATGTTGCCAGATCTGTCTGAAAATTTATCAAACGAACAAAGAACTTGGGAAGACATCATGCAGATTAAAGCGTTACCCGTCTCGATGGCCCAGAAGAGGGAAATGAAAGCAAAATTGCAAGTAAGGAATCTGATTTGATTATATTTGTTTCTTGATTGGTTTTTACAACTTAATATTAATGTAAATAATCAAGATGAAAGGAAGTTGATAAGATAAAATTTATTGTTATACATGGATTTTTACTTTACTTGGGTTTTGCTATTCTGTCGCAGATTATACTAATGCAAAATTTATCAGAATATCCCACTGTTCTCCTGACAGTGTCCTACAAGATAAAAATTTTCACTTTAAGTTAACCATGATAGGGAGGTAGACAATGAGTCATATGAATACAATGTAGTAAATTAATGCTTATATTATGTCTATCTTATTCTTGCTATTTAAAAATTGTAAAATTTTATTCATATGACCCATGATGTTCATATAAAATTCTTATTTTCACTCCATGACCAGTAACTTTGATTTTCCTCTTGCAAGATAGTGGGAAAAAATTTATTTTCCCTCTCTAGTGAGAAATAGTTATTTATGGTACAAGTGAGTTAAGTAAGATATTATCCACGATCGAGAAATTTACCTTCGAGGGCCGATAGGCCCGAGAGGGTTAATTTTTCTGAGTGGATAATATCCTTAACTCATGTGTGCCATACAAAATTTTATCCAACACCTCTTTGTTTAAATTTAAATATCGAATTTGCAATTTAATGTTAGTCTGTAGTTTTTGACAGTAATAAATTTAATACTCTAGCTCGATGACTGGATTTTAATAATATTATGCAATGTAAGCTGGTGATTGGTTGCTACCTATAACAGCAGCCAATCACCATTCTAAAGTGGGTTGACAATGTTTTTCTACCCACAAGTGGGTTGACAATGTTTTTCTACCCACAAGTGAGTAAACATCAACTTTAATTGCTTGCAAACATTAAGTTTTAGAGAGGTTTAATTCAAATATTCGATCTTCAAAAATCGAATATTTGAATTAAACCTCTCTAAACACATTATCTTCTGGTTTCGTTATGTTGATCAAGTTTTAGCCCTCATTATTTAGAGGTGTTGGATAAAATCTATTTTCCCTATCTAGAAAGAGACAATTGCAGTTGTACAAGTTTTTGGCAGTTAATTTATATCGGGAAGCAAATTTTCATAATACAATTTGTAGAATAAAGTTTGTTTTTGAAGTTGAAGACTATAAAAATCTTATAGTGTGGAGACAGTGTGTTTAACATGAAAGGAAAGCGTTTTTCACTCTCGCTCAAATGTCTCACTCGTTAACACTTGAGAGACGCACTTTGAGCCAGTGAAAAGATAGGCTTTCCTCTCTAGTTGGACAAATAACTATTTCTTTATAGCAAACAAAAATGACAATTTAAAATATTCTTTTATTGAGATATTATATTATTATATAGGTCTAATGGATATGACTTGTAAAACAAGAAAAATATATTACTTTTTTCTGTTTGCGTGTAACAAAAGAATTTATTTGAATACTGAACACAGTATTTATTTTTTTAAAGTTTATATCACTGTTGAACAGTCTGTTCTTAAAATGGCAAATTTATTTGTGCTGTAAATTTTAAAAACAAATGCAGAATATGAACTTTCAGTGTTGCCAACTGTCAGAATACTTTTTTACAAATTTTATTTAAAACTAAGCTTTTTATTGAAATGATTAAAAAATAATGCAAATAGAAACAATATGATAAAAGTATTCGTTTCATGTTCACTTGCCTTTAAAAAACTTCCCACTATGCGGGTTGTTTTCTAAACTTGTAAGCATGCACTAAGAATGTGTGCCTTATGAAATTAATACTTTAATATACTATTTTCTACTAAAAGATGAATTCAGTTAATTTATACATCCATTGAAAAAGAAACCATATATTTTTTCTTTTTTTTTTAAGAAGTGAAAATAGCTATTACCACTGAAACAGTTTAATATTTTAGAATGCAGTTTTCCAGAAATTAATTGTAGACTTTCTGACTTGAAGTTTATTATATTAATTTTTTTATACAGTGTGGAAATAAAGTAGCGGATAAATTCGATAACTTCGTTAAAATTAATTCTTTGGAAAAAATCTCGGAGGGATATAGTGATTTTAATTACTTGACGCTATACTGTACCATTTTCAACTTGTTACGTCATTTGTTTTTAAAGTTTTGACATCATCGATTTTTTTTAATGACCGCCAATATTTTTTATTGTCGATTTCGGTAATACTTTTTATTCTCTTTTCAACTGTATACAATTCTCAATACGTAACATTTGAGACAAATTGAGAAAAACTGCCCTAAAGTTCGAATATTAAAATTTCTTTAAATTTGCAAAATGAATATAAAACAAAAACCTTAGTTACGGCTGTCAGAAATAAACAATAAAATAAATGTTATTTTCTTGTTCTAAAGTAGAATTTACCTTTAGTAAACTATTTTGTTAATAAAAATGGCACAATAGAGCGAGAAACAGCAAATTGAAGTGTTAATGATGATTGGTTATGGTGACAGAATTCGAACACATCAAGAAGCGTGTCAACTTTTTAGAGAAACGTCAATCAAATGTCATCAACCCATAAGTCAATCAACGGTTAGTAGGATTGAAAAGAAAGAACAATGGTAAAAATTTGCTGATTTTGGTGTCGGAGACGTCAACGGACAAATTATACATCATTTTGTTCGTCTTGATGTGTGGATTCTAATGGTTCCAAAATCAAGAACAGGTTCCCGAGGGAACAGAAGTTATTAACACATGTGTGGGTTTACACAAAAAGGGACTTTACCCCATCACATCTTTTAAATGGCCGATATAAAGTATCAAGTTAATCAAAATAATAGTCATGTGTATAAAATATAGTACGTAAATGCTTTTACTATGCATCTCTCTTATTCTTATAAATTAAAAATCATATCTGTTATCTTTTATTAACAGTAGTAAAAGCACAAAAGTATTTGCTACATTTTATTCATATGGCTCATTATACTGATTCTGGTAAAATAAACAATTTGTTACATCTATTAAATAAGGCCGTTTAATAAATTGAACCGAATTTGATATAAACAGATTCACTGAATGAAAAACTGATGAACATTTGATGGCTAAATAATATTGTAGTTTCAACATTTATAAAATATTTTACAAAAGTAAAATTAATTTTTCAGACAGTATAAAAATTCTCAATATTTATTTTCCTGTTAAACAAGAAAATAGATGGCATCAACTGTTCAGGTGACAATACAGATTGTAATTATTATCTTCAAAGGTTATGAGGTTATGACCCACATTGTAAGCATGATTTGTAATTTAATTAAGAATCAGTTTACACCAAATTCGGTTCAATTTATTAAACGGTCTGTAAAAATGTGGCAAAATATTTATTTTACTAGAATCAACATACCTATTATTTTGATTAATTTAATACATTTGATACTTGATATTGCACCATTTAAAAGATGTGATGGAAAAAGAAGTCCTATGGATTACTTCCGTAAGGTTCCTTTTGGTGTAAACCCGCAAATGTGTTAATAACGTTTGTTCCCTCGGGAGTATGTCCTTGATTTTGATACCATTAGAATCCACACATCAAGACGAACAAAATGATGTATAATTTGTCCCTTGACCTCTCCAATACCAAAATCAGCAGATTTTTACCATTGTTCTTCCTCCTCAAAAGGACCACGACGTATGCCACACTTCCGTTTTACAATTTTTTAAAGTTTCACCCATATAATCTGCAATTGGTTCATGATTTGGCAGAAGATGACTTTGATCGTAGTCAAGAATTCTCCGACCAGATGATGGAAATTTGTCTTCGCAATCCAATGTTTTCCCAGTGTATTTTATTTTCGGATGAAGCAACATTTTGTTAATAAACAGAATTGTAGATATAGCCCAATATCCAGGAGAAAATCCTTATTGGATGCAGGAAACTCATACACAACATCCTCAGAAGCTTAATGTATGGGTAGGGATTATTAGCGACCAAAGCATAGGGCCATTTTTTTTGGGCAAATAATTTAACTGGAGAAAGATACCTGCAATTTTTACAGTTGGAACTGATGCCTGCATTAGCTGCATTATTTCCCAATGCAAACAATCCTGAGCTACCAAATAATAGCATTTGGTTACAACATGATGGCGCTCAGTCTCATTATGCAATTAATTTATAACGCTATTTGCACCAAGTTCTTCCAGGAAGGTGGATAGGAAGAAGAGGTCCGATGGAATGGCCGGCTAGATCCCCTGATTTAACGCCATTAGACTTGTTTCTATGAGGGTAGTTAAAAAATAAAGTGTCTAAAAATCGACCCAATAATTTAGAAGATCTCAAGCAAAGAATTCAACATGAGATTAGATTAATATTACCTGAAACTTTCAGAATGTGAGAAATGAATTTCATAATCGCCTTGGGTGTTGTCAGATGGTACAGGGTCGTCACTTTGAACATCTAGTCTAGTGTAATAAAAAATGTTATTTCTGTGCTTATTTTTGTAGTTGATGGTATTGTTATTAGAGTTTTTTTTCTTGTTAATCAATTTAGTTTATTTTTAGTCTAATTAAAATTTTAGACTGTTTTTCTCAACTTTTTTAAACATAACATGTTTTATAGACTAGATTCATTTTGCAAAATGAAAGAATTTTTAATATTCGAACTTTAGGGCAGTTTTTCTCAATTTTTTTCAAATGTAACATATTGAAAATTATATACAGTTGAAAAGAGAATAAAAAGTACTACCGAAATCGACAATTAAAAATATAGGTTGTCATTTAAAAAAAATATCTATGACGTCATTACTTTAAAAACAAATGACGTAACAAGTTGAAAATGGTACAGTATAATGTCAAGTAATTAAAATCGATATATCCCTTCACGAGATTTATTTCCAAAAAATTAATTTTAATGAAGTTATCAAATTTATTGGCTACTTTATTTCCACACTGTATATTTCTTTTTTAATATCAAACCATCAAGTATAGTGGTGTAACAACAAATATTGAGGAGCTCCCCTGCAAGTTTGAAAACAAGTACTTGTTGTAAACATCTAATAAGGAGACATCGCATGCAGCAGATTGAAAATCGAAATGGCCTTTTTTCTGGTGATTGTAGAGGCCAAAAGAAATATATGCTTGCTTTGTTGCTCATGTGATGCAGGATCGATCCCTGCTCTGGTAACTTTTTTATTTGAACTTGTTAGTTTTGAAAAAAATTAATTGTTTGAATTATATTTTATTATATTGTTAATAATAATTGTATTTGTTTATTTTGTTCTTTTCTATTTATTTCAAAACACGTATTCCATAACTTGGAAAGTAACTAAAGATGTTTTTCGTTAATTTAAACTATATTTGTTATTATATTCATTAATTAATTATATTCAATACAGATAAATTGGAAGAGATAATAAAGGGGCATCAAAAATTTTTTATCAGTATTAGATAGGATGTATTATCAGAGTAAAAGGAAAATAATAACAGGTGGGGAAAGCATTCTATCCAACCAGAACAGGGTCACACTAATTTCATGTACAACAGACATCAAAATGAAGTAAAGAGCACATTTGTCAAAAGCGAAGATATACATATAAGAAGGTTCAGGGCCGTTCAGGGAGAAATTATACAAACCAAATAGGCCATGTAATGACACAAGAAAAATACGTAGATCCGATAACTAACATAAGATCATGTCAAGGCACTGATATTAATTCAGACCACTTTCTAGTAGGAATAAAAATGACTTCAGATGGAAAACATAAAAAGATAAAATAAAAGAATATAGGTAAAAAGTAATTTAAAGTCATATCACTTACCTCTTACTTTCACTGGCGCTAGATCCCTAGGATTAGCATGAGATTTGGCCTTATCGGTCATCTGTTTCCATTTTTTTCTAGTCGTGGATATCTATTTTCCAGTCTGCCACTCCATTTTCTTAAGGTCCTGTAGTGTATCATTCTTCTTACGTCTTGCGCCGAGCGGGATCCAATTTGACACTATTTTTGGTGATCTGTTATTGCCGATCCTGTATATGTCTGAACCTCCTGAGCCTTTGAGATTTTATAAATCTTACTATTAGGGTGGCAGTTATTTTGTAAAAGTTAAAATTTCTTAGATCTCTTTAAAATGTCAAGAAAACAAGCTGTGCAAAATTTCAGCCTATTTGGTCAATATTAACCCGTGCCACTGAGAGGTTAAAGTTTAAATGGGCTTTAAGATGGATTTGGTGCATTTGTAGAGACTCTTTCTGACATAACTTTTTATCTTTCTGTTTTAACTTGAAAATTTATATACTTATGTTGTTGGAACTGCTGAACACGAATATGATAAAATTAAAACTTCCAGAAACCCATTTGACAGTTGACAGCTGTCAAAAGAACGGTCAATTTCACTAAAATGAGCATTTTCGAGGAACTGCCAACGTTTTTTTGGCATCAGATTCGTGTTAAGCAACTTCAACCACATAAGTACACAATATTTCACATTAAAACATAGAAAGATAAAAAAGTTATGACAAAGTCTCTAAAAGTGCTCCAAGCCCATGTTAAATCCCATTTAACCTCTCGGTGGCACGGGTTAATTTGATATTGCCTAAAACAATAGAAAATTAAAAAATCTAAAAAAAAGTCCACTTGGTGTCTTCATTGTACCCTTAGTCACGATCGAGATGTGATCAAGCGGATACCTGACTAAGCAGACTATTTATGCCAAAAGTATGATAATATCTATACAATCCAAGATATCTACACAAAAAATCACGTAAACTCAAACAAAATAATTGAAACAATAACTCATTAAATAATTATTCATTTTTAACAAATGCACTGGAGTTCAGATATAGTGAACTTCCGGTTATAGTGTATGGTTCGAGTACCGAAAAAAATTTCCATAAAAATTTACCGGTTATAATGAACTTCTTGATAAAGTGAACCGAACTTTATTAATTCATAGAAAAAATCATATTAATTCATTCTTTTGACATTCTATAGAATGTTTAAGTTTTTTTAATTGTCTTTTAGCAATTCTTATACAGGCACAAAAGCATGTGTTTGTTTATTATTTTTAATAAATGGCTGTATCCTATTAGCAGCGAGCGGTGCATACGAAACATGTCGTATACACTGTGTGCGAGCATAATAGCGCTTACCTCGTATGCACTGCACGCTGCTGATATCCACCATCTCCTTCTAAATCTTTGCTTACACGTATACCAGTACATAGCTACGACATCATCATGCGAACTGCTAGACATTTTTGAAAGCAATTGATATAAAAATTGCTTTGGTATGCGAAGAACATATCATTAGGTCGCCTTGCGATTATCACTTATGAATTTTCCTTCGTCGGATCGTAGTCGCGTTGCTCCTTACTGTACTTACCAAAATAATGTGACTTAGTGCACAATAAACACTTGCACCCTTCTTGGCACGTAAAACATCACTAAAAAATCCTCTGATCATGTTTGATGTCGTTTCGTACCCCCCCTCTCGCCCAAATAGCAGTTGGTCATCTTGTTTAAGCAATTTACCTCTAAAACCTTCGAATAGTTATAAAATTTTAGACTTAGCACAAATGTTGTGGCCAAGTACACAAAACTCGGGGCAAATTTGACTCGGAAATTAAAATTTTTAGATTAACATTGTACAATTTTTATGTTTCACTTAAATTAAATTAACAACAAAAAATTTGCAGCATAAAAGCTACTTTAATCTAAATTGTCATACATTTAAATAATTATTGAAACTCAGAACAAGCATGACACGTGAAGTGGCTGAATTGGGTTGAATACCACTTTGTAATGTTCCCTAATTATATAT
This sequence comes from Agrypnus murinus, assembly GCA_929113105.1. Taxonomy (NCBI): domain Eukaryota; kingdom Metazoa; phylum Arthropoda; class Insecta; order Coleoptera; family Elateridae; genus Agrypnus; species Agrypnus murinus. The sequence continues at coordinate 153,942,405 of OV816027.1, forward strand.
AGGGAATACACCACTGCGAATGATTAAAACACTTCAATAATTTTATTGGAATTTATTCAGTTTCAAAAATACAAACTGTGAGTGTATACACCAGCCTGAGCTCTTAAAAGGGGTTCTTTAGTGGACTGTATAAGTATTAAGTAAGGGTATACTGGTTGGTACCTGGCTGGCGATTAACTGTTAATCGAAGAACAGTTACTGTTCTTACAAAGATGTAATGGTAAAAATGACAAAGCGCACCCCCATAAATAATAATACATGGCTGCCACTACTGTACAGTGGCCTTGAATAGAAGAATGTCCCATATACTATTATACGAAATTGTGTACTTAACTACCCAATTAGCATGGTTGTGCCTGCCTCTGCTAATAACTAATCTAATCTATAACCTAACTTCTATCCTAACCTCTTAATTACCCTTAACGTAACATAACCTCTAACCCAACCTGCTTGCATTGATATTCCATAGTTGATGAATGTATAGTAAGTCAGTTCTGTAAGTCAAATAACTATAGTAGAATTCAGCTAAGAATAAAGCAAAGGAAGGAATTGAGATTGGCTAAAATATGAGGCACGTTAACAGGTTAACACAATTTAAAAATGTAAATTTGTGCATAAATTATGCGAAAAGCGGCATTTCAATTGTACAATAAACGTTACGACTTATGTTCGCTCAACTACGAAAATATAACCTCTTATGTGTAAAAAGAAACTACAATTAATATACATTCATAATTAACGTGACAAAATGACGCTGGGTTAAGTGGTAGAGCAGTTGAATCCTAGATTACAACTGAACTTTGCCTAGTACTTTGATAAAGTACTTATGTATACAGGGTGTTTTGGAAAAGATGCCTTTCCCGTTAAAGGGCAATAGAGAAACATGTGTAGAGTAACATCTTACTAACAATTTCCTGAAATGCCCCTTTGAAATGACAACCCCCCTTATAAAAATAATAGGCACGCCACTGCAACATAGTAGATAAAATTGTATGAAAATTATGCCTATTAAATAGTACATACTTTTAAAAGTCATCAAAAAAATAATCATAATAAACCCAAGCCGGATAAATGAATTCTTCGAAATTGCAAGCAAAACAAAGGATTAGGACGTGCTTTTAAAACGTTTTAGCTAAATAATAAACAAGTCATTTTGACCATCTGTAAATAACTGTTGATGACTCAGATCTTTGAAGCTTGTAATTTGCAGTATGCAGTTTGTTGTCAACTTTCTTTGTGTTAAGGTAGTCGTGAACTTGAGTTTCGATTCGTATTAATACACGTTTTAAGTGGGCATTCCACACGATGTTTTGCCGCGCAGTTTCCCCATTTAGGACAAAACGGCGGGGAAACTGTCAAGAAAAGCTACCTAACGAATTGTTGGTTACATTACAGTTTATATTAGTTTAAAAAGAGGTTATTGGTTTTAAAATTCATTTACAGATCTTTTTAATCGAGTTGATAAATAAACTAATAATAATCAAGATATCTGATTCACATTATTATTCTAAACATTTTATAACTGAAGTTATTGAAATGTATAAAGGTTTTCTGTGCTTATGGAAAGTCAAGAGTAGTGATTATAAAAACAGAAACATTAAATGATCGTCTATGCTGTTACTACTCACTAAGGCGGCTACTCCTACTAAACAAAATATGTATTATAAGTATAATAATAAGAGCTGTAGGAAAACTGGGAGAGAAGATGCGGCTAAAACAATACAACAAAACAACAACATGTGGAATAGCAAATTTATTAAAAATCTTCCCCGGCTGCTTCCCTGCTGGGGAAACTGAACCTCTTCCCACGTGGCAAAACATCGTGTGGAATACCCACTTTAGAATTAATAACTTGAGTGAGGTGGTGTTACGTGTTTAATTAATAGTTAGTTACTGTTTAGATTATGGCAGAACTAAACACGCCTGCTAAATGTACGGAACTTTTCAAATCAACCATTTTCAAAAAGTACACTCCATATACCGCGAGTGCAATTTTGTCAATGGCTATTGGAACGCAAACAGGAAAATCCCTAGTTTGCACAAATGTTTTACTCGGGCGGGTGTTTACACGCCTACATTTTCTGGTCAATGAAGTGTTTGACGGACTCCCGCTATTGAGCACCACTACACTTTGACTTTCGACAGGTACGGGAGTTTTTACTCATTTTGTTAAAATGACATTCGTAAAATGAAAAACAGGCAATGTTTCCATCACAATTAGGTCAACGAACGTATGTTACTTTTTATTTACCGACCTTAATAAATGATCAAGTCATCAAGGTAGTGAGTCACTAGGCAATCGCTGCTGAAATTCAATTCTGTTGTTTCTGTAAATTGATACGTACGTAGCGGAGGTCAGTTACTATTGTTTGCTTTATCAGTAATTCAGGGTCAACATCTTACAAACAATCCATAGTCAACTCGTGACTTGTAAAAAATACGGAAAAATCCGAATATTTTTTTATTTTTTTATTATTTTATGAGTTTTGGGGTCTCTATATGGTCACCTTTCACCCCCTTAAAGCATTGCATATTTGTCTGGAACACCCTGTATAAATTCTTTTTGTAAATAAAGAAATAGACATTATTATTATTAAATGCTCATTAATTAATTTACAAAATCTTAAATGAAAGGGAGAATCGGAAATTCATACCTAAAATCCGGCAACGCTGCATCCATGATTAAGATATTAATTCTGACAATTTTTGAGGTTATGGTTTAGTTCGAGTTTTTCTCAAGTCCTTTATAATTTTCATTCTTTTTATTAAAACAATAGTTCTTTTGGAACTTACCGTCAGAACAATGGCCGCTTAGGATATTGATCTTGACTATATGTAACGGTGTCTCCTAACCACACATTGTATTTGACTAATTGCCAATATGTATTTTGGTAACGATGTTACTTTTTTTCTCAGCATAAATCCGTCTTTTTATGCTGACGGTTATATGCCGAGAAAAAGGTAACATCGTTACTGAAATACGTATTGGCAATTAGTCAAATACAATGTGCGGTTAGGAGACACTGTTAAATATAGTGTTGTGATAAACCACAGTCCTTACAATCCATTATTAATATTGATCTTGGTTTAAAGTTAATGTGTTCATATAACCTGCACTTAGTGGTGATATAAATTACTCTATGGCTCCACCACTCGATTAGTGGACACCTTGGAGCTGCTTATTATTGAGAATTATTGTGTATTTCTATTTCGCACACTACATACATACATAATCTTTAACCTCATATACCTTTCGGTGCCGAGGCGTCAGACACACCGAGCCGCAGAGTGCATATGTGCGTGTGAGACGAGGCAGCTGAGCCATATAGGCAAGTACACTGCACTCGTGGTTTACCCATCCGAGTCCTGACCGACGCAAACTTGACTTAACTATGTTAAGCGATAGAAATCCACTATAACCACTCTGCTGTACTGCTGACTTATTTCGCACACTTAATCATGTGTAAACATATTGAATAAATAAACAAACCCTGTTTATCGTTCCTTCAACAGTTTTAAACATTTGTATGCATTAAAGTAATGGATGTATTATTGTTTAATTTGCTTTTATTATTTTATTAACAATGGATTTTAAAATTTAAAACCCATTGTTTCTGCCACCCAAATCTTCCCAAATCTCATTGCCATCTCTTTTGTCAGTTCATTACTTCACTCCAGAGTTGTTTGTATCAACTTTGAATAAAAAGTAGTAATGATGAAAAAATATTGTTCGGTCAGTTCTTTCTCCTAGCTAATAATAACAAAAGTTTTAACGAAGTTGTTTTCATCCAATTTTCTTTTCAGAGTGAACCGAACCTCCGACTCCAAGGTTTCGAGCAATTCAAATGGAAACGTCGTAAGATTTGGCAGAAGTTTGAAGCTCAAATCAAAGAATCCTACTCTAAATTAGAATTGTGGAAGAGTGATCTGAAGAAGATTGAAGGCAACTGCGGAACGGGTGTGGTTGCCTATTTTCTTTTCATCAAGTGGCTCTTTTTCTTGAATGCCTGCATTTTTGCTCTGGTATTTCTATTTGTGATAATGCCGACGTTGATTTTCAAGGAAGAGGAAGACGTCGAATGTGAAGACTGTTGCTCGGCCATCTATTTCAACCAAAGTACTGATAGTAATATTATATTGGATCTCGTCCAAGGTACTGGTAAAATGGAGCGAACTATTTTATTCTATGGTGTGTACTCGAATGAGACGTTTAGTTATAAAATTAACGATACTTTAATGTATTATGATCTGCCACTTGCTTATATACTTGTAACGATAGTGTATTTTATATTGTCACTAATTGCCATAGTTAAGTCTGCTGCTAAAGATTTTAAAGAACGATTAGTAGAAGGGGAAGGGCAGTTTTATCAGTATTGCAATTTAATATTTGGTGGGTGGGACTTTTGTATACATAATCAAAAAACTGCAGCGATGAAACACAAAGCTATTTTTAACGAGATCAAAGGTTTTATTGAAGTTGAAAGACGCGAAGAAGAACGACAAAATAGAACGCAACAAGAAAAAACTAAATTAATTATAGTAAGATTTTTTATGAATTTAGTGGTTTTATGTGTACTAGCAGTATCTGCTGCTGCTATTTATTTTGTTTTTGCATATTCCACAGGAAAATTGGATGAATTTACTGATGACATACCTTTATTTGATTCAAGCATAGAGAAACTACTGTATGAATTTCTTCCAGCAATTAGTATAGTTTTTCTGAATATGTTGGTACCCATGATATTTGGATTTTTGGTAAATGCTGAAAAGTATAGTCCTGTCAATGTTATTCGTATAACTTTATTTCGTACAGTTCTCCTTAGACTGTCATCGCTTTTTGTACTGTACGCTTCATTGTATGCAAAAGTATCTTGCGACTTGGAAAATGTTGATAATTGTCTCAGTACTAATTGCAATTATTGTTGGGAAACTTTTGTTGGACAACAAATCTACAAACTTGTGCTCACAGACTTTGCTACACATCTATTCTTGACTTTCTTTGTCAACCTTCCACGAGCAATTATTGCTAAAAACTTTAATAACAAATTTGCCAAATTCATAGGACAACAAAATTTCGAACTGCCAAAACATGTACTAGATGTAATTTATTCTCAAACTCTTTGTTGGTTAGGATGTTTCTATGCACCTCTTCTTCCAGCAATCGCTACAATTGTATGTTTCTTAATGTTCTACGTAAAAAAATTCGCCTGTCTCATAAATAGCACTCCTGGCGCAACAATATACAGGGCTTCCCGTTCCAATTCCATGTTCATGATCGTCTTGTTGCTCAGCTACATCTTCGCCATCCTACCCGTAGCTTACGCAATCGGAGAATTGCTGCCATCTAGATCCTGTGGCCCATTCAGGAGTTTACCGTCCGTTTGGTCACACATAGTAGATGTGTTTGCTGCGACTCCTGAATGGCTACAATGCATTGTATTCTTTATAAGCACCGCCGGTTTTGCAGTGCCAGCTTTTGTAGTGTTAACCCTTTTGTTATATTATTATTGGGCTGTAAATTCTGCCAATCGACATATGGTGACTGTATTGAAGAACCAGCTTGTACTCGAAGGGCACGACAAACAATTCTTGTTGGATCGGCTTAGTATGTTTATTAAGCAACAGCAGGAGTCGCAGAAGCGACTTAGGCATGCAGAGATGATACGTGATGGGGAGAGAAATATATCTAGTAATTAATTAAGGTATCTGTAGAACACATGTACATGTTTTTTGTGTTGCAGAATTCCTAATTTTATATTTGTGGTATTGCCATTTATTTGTGAGTTTTGTCTGCTGCTCAATTAAAGATTTTGTCAGGTGTACAATTAGGTGTCACTAATGTTATGTCATGTTTATGTGAATGTACAGTAAGATTAACAGAAAAAAACTTAATCAGGGTTGGCTATGGATACACAAAGAAATCAGTTTCGATTAATTTCTGGTGGAAAAATAAACCACAGAGCAATACTCACATCTAAATAATGATAGGTTATAAATATGATTAATGCAATGTTTGTTTAATAGATTATGTTGTGTGTACATATCGATCAAAAACAAAGGGAATTCTATGCATAAGCAACTATGATTAAGTTTTTATTGAATCTTTCTGTATCAATAAACCTATGTATTCAAATTTTCTATTCTTTGTTATTAAATTATAGATTTTTAAGGCATTGTAATACATGGAACTATAAAAAGGACGACAAATAGTGATACTAAAGATACTTTCAGAATGTTATGCGAATAAAGTCAGTGTTCGATTCATCCACCGAACTTGCTCTACAACACTCTGAAGTGCTCACTCAACATCAGGCAATTTGCATTTTGTGAAACAATTTGTTGTTATTAACAGGTCATCTGTATTCATTTAATTGTAAGAGCAATAAGAGAATGGTCTCATTCGCTACTAATCCATGTTTGGTCATTTCTCATAGGACAATTATAAAGGAAATGTTAAACGAGCAATGATGCAATTGTATAATTTTTGACCATTTTAGGATGAGTTGAGAGCAGCGAATCAAAAAGGTATTATTTATGTAAAATGTTGGTGATAGTTTTGAATTGTAAAAATTAATAACTTTAGTACACAAAAATTTATCGCCTTTCTCAATTCTCATCATGAACTCATAATTTCTTAGCAGCAGAAATTTACGTATTATGCCTAATGAATTCAGTATTATGTCATTTGGGAATAATTTATCTCCTCTTTTCAACAGAACACACTTGTAAATATAGATATAAGTATTATATTAGCATTAGGACTAATTCATAGCTTAATACTAAATTAGATCAGTAAGGGCAGCAGTGGTAATTTTAATATAAACAAACTCCAGTGTTGTTTCTTTTTTATTTTCATTGTGTATAATAATGGATGGCGTGTGTTAGAGAGAGAAATTTTTTATCAAATTTAATATCTTAAGCAGAGATTATATAATATTTAATTATTCATTTATATATCACTTAATCCTTTCCCCTTGTAAAGTGTGCATTTATGTCCAACATTTTATAGTGTTTTTTAAGTAACAATTATTGTAGTTTTAAATAGATGTTACAACAGACTGATAATATATACATAATAATATACACTGTACTCACATATTTTAATGTCTTAGAGCTTTAAAAAATGCGCATATGAAGATTTTAATTTTCTATATTTTTAGTTTCATATGTACATTCTTTAAAATTCAAATCATACTTCAATCTCTGTTATACATACATAATTATTAAGATGATCCTGTAGTTATGTGTTTAAAACATGAAATAATTGTATTAATCTTCCCAATATTTATTATGATGAGTCTACAACTGCACAATCTACAGAATTCTCTTGATAAATATACGGGAATTGAAAATTTAGTATGTATGTTGCAATACACAATTATGGTCGAAACGAGAGCAACTTTTTAATCGTGTATTGCTGCATATGTAGAAGCGACTTCAAATCCAGTAGACTTATAAATCTGCATTTAACTGTTCATTTTAAAAACTATTTATTATTATATGTGTTGTTTGTCAATTTAATTATGTGTACCAATGTGATAATTTTATCTTTTAACTTGTAGGTATATCATATGTTATGTAAAATACACATTTAAAAACAAATCTTGCTTTATTTAATTAATATTACATAAATCACATTTTTGACCAAAAATTGAGGTATCTTAAACTTATTGGTGACTGTTGTTCCAATTAACACCACCGTCCAATTGCAGCTGAACCTTTATGTCATATTAACACATTTATTAAGATAATAATATGCATACTATATTCTCAAAAGTCCCGGAAACTTGTAGAGGTATTCAGATTTTATGAAAATAAAATAAATTTTTATCTTGAGGATTAATCGACTATTTAAAATTTCAAGACTGTCAAATTTAATTGTAAACCACATCGCAAGTGGTGCTAGTGCAACTGTATCGACTACTTCTTTTCTTAAGTCTACTTTCGCATATTAATAAAATTATTTTAGGTTACATGTATCTCAAAAATAAATTTGCTAGGCATTTCTTAATCTTTTCGACAGGCCTGTTAGTATGAAGACAATAGAAATATGGCACTAATTGGACCTTTCCCTTAAAGGCACTTCTTATAAATTTAAACTATCATTCCTCTATAACCGGCGAATGCAACTGAAAAATAGTCGAAATCAATTTAAATAGTGAAATTAAAAAGAAAAACTTACCGCTTCGGCTATATCAATCCAATCATCAAGCGTTTGTAAGAGTGGATCATTTTTACTAGGAACTTTATCCCAATTCCAATATATAAATGTATTAAATTCATTACTTACATAAAAATTACGATCATCTTTATCAGTTACTGGTTTTATTTGTTCGTGCAATATTGCACCTTTATAACCTTCTGGAATGTCTATTTTCTTACCAATTAGTGGATATCCTCGAAAGGACGCATAATAATCTATTAATAAACGGGTATGATAACATGAAATAAAGGGTTATTATTTATCGATTACTTACTCGAGTCTTCTTTCAGTTTTACGTATTTCTTGAAGTATGAAGAGACATTCGCTTCACAATCTGCAGCTATTCTAAATGGCATATATTGTACCTTAAATTCTGATTTATCAGAATTATTTGATTTGGTTTTCCCGCTTTGAATATGAATGGACATTTTTAGGTTATAATTTGTTTAAAGTCTGTATTTGAAAAATAAGTTATCAGTATGTATTTACAACCTATTGCTTAATTTAGGACTGAAATTTCCTACCTTTGGTACTAGATTGTTTAATAAAATACTATTTAAACCTTCAAATCAATTTAAATCATTTATACCGAAAAATTTAAAAAAAGTTTTATCTTTACTACAACTGAACATGTCATAAACAAGGTAGCCAATAACAAAAACAGAAAATCACCAATCACCTCCTTGACTGTGTTGCAAGCAAGGAAGACAAATGTATTAATTCCGAATTAATCTAAAAAAAAACTGTGAGCATTATTTCATTTCTATAAAATTTAAAAGAACTATTTTAATAAACAGTTTTTAGGAAAATAAAACAGGATTCTTATAGATTCGAATAAATTTTCAAATGCAATTTTCTTTGTAGTAAGACTGGCAACACTGCTTGCAATGATGGCTAACTTCATAATAACCATAAGGGAACGACGTGCTGTCAAAACGCGAAAACACACGAAAGAAACCTACTAACGTTACAAGCTCGAGTTGCACGTGTTGTTTGAATTCCTACTCAATAATTCAATTCCGCCTATTATTATAAAGTTATAATTTTTTAAATAAATTATTAATGGGTAAACCAGGTAAGTAATTTTGTTTTATTTACGTATTATTTATCCGATGCTAGAATATTGTTTATTATTTTTAAATTGTTGATCTATAAACGTGTTTGTATACATAACCACACTTTTAATTTCTTCAATAATAAATGGGAATTAAAAACACGGTTTTTAGATATTAAATTATATTTTATTTTGTAAACCATTATAAATTATGGCTTAACTTATTCAGGGTTTTTTTTAATTTTAAAAGTTGATCACTGTTTACTAATAATTGATTTTTTTTAGAATTTACACCTAGAGGTGGCGGCGGCGGCGGCGGTCGTGGAAGAGGAGGTTTTGGGGGAGGAGGTTTTGGAGGAGGAGGGGGAGGAGGTTTTCGTGGTGGTCGCGGAGGTGGCCGTGGTGGAGACCGCTTTAGTGGAGGTAGAGGTGGTGGCGGAGGTGGCCGACCAAGTTTTGGACGTGGCGGTGGTGGCCGTGGAGGAGGAGGAGGTAGAGGTGGTGGAAGAGGAGGAGGTGGTCGTGGAAGAGGAGGACCAGGTGGTTTCAAAGGTGGAAGGTCTGTCGTTATTCAGCCACACAGACATGAAGGTGTGTTTATTGCCAAAGGAAAAGAGGATGCGTTGGTTACACTTAATCTAGTTCCTGGTTCGGATGTTTATGGTGAAAAAAGAATATCAGTGGAGGTATTTTTTTTGTAAATAAATTATAATTATGGTTGAAATTAACATTTTTAATTTTTAGAATGATGGTGATAAAGTGGAATACAGAGTATGGAATCCTTTCCGCAGCAAATTAGCCGCTGCAATTTTGGGTGGTGTAGATCAAATTTATATGCCTCCCGGAACTAAAGTTCTATATTTAGGAGCAGCTTCTGGTACTACTGTGTCACATGTATCAGATGTTGTGGGACCGGAAGGATTAGTTTATGCAGTAGAATTCTCGCACAGATCAGGACGCGACTTAATAAACGTAGCAAAGAAAAGAACAAATATTATACCCATAATAGAAGATGCCAGACATCCTCACAAATATCGAATGTTAGTAGGCATAGTAGATACCATATTTGCAGATGTAGCACAGCCAGATCAGGCTAGAATAGTTGCCCTTAATGCCCAATATTTCCTAAAGAATGGTGGACATTTCGTAATTTCTATTAAGGCTTCATGTATCGATTCAACAGCACAACCTGAGGCTGTTTTTGCATCAGAAGTAAAAAAGCTCCAATCGGATAAATTAAAACCACAAGAGCAAATAACTTTAGAACCTTATGAACGTGACCATGCTGTTGTTGTTGGAGTATATAGACCGCCTCCAAAGCAATAATAGCCTCAGTAAAATTAGTTTTATAAGGTCTTATTTTTAAATTGATTTAAGAATTTGCTAGATTTATAAGAAAAGAGAATTATAAGAAAATTACATTATACAACTTTTTTTTATTTAACTGTTAATGCTATCTAAACAAATAAACGATGTTACTTCTGAGCAAATTGTAGCCAAATTAATAATTGAGGTTTATGGTGTTTGGTATCAAAAATGCAACTGAATTGACATAAATTGGACATGTAATATATATTAGCCATTGGAAAACTGGATATGTTATAGTGTGCTTTTTCTATACTTTATTTTACTAGCATTATAAAGAGTCGCCAAACTATGTTATAAACGGTACTTTATAATGCAGTCGAACATAAAATCTATCAAAATTGGTTCTCTAGCATCCTTTTAAACTAACCTGTTTTGGATTGCTCTGATGTACAGAGTGAAATTTGTCAAAAAGTCATAGCCAACCCTCTTTTTACAAATGGATAATGTGTTTTGTGGTACAATATAATATGTATATTTTAAGTTCGCTTTTTTTTTGTAGAACTCTTCATGTAATTATAATAAAAATGAAGCTATATTTTTAGTTTATTTTTTAGTTTTCAAATATATGTACCTATTGCTGGTATACATGTATACCTATACCTACATTCTATATACCGGGTGGGGAAGTCCGATAGCTCCTAAACGGTAACTGTATTTTTGACAATGAGTGAATAAAGATAAAAGTGGACTGTATTATGCGAGTTCTTGCAGCTTACCTTAAGTTCCTCTTGAAGGATTTCCTGTTCATCAACCAGTGGCATGCACAGATAGATTATCGTCAGGTATATAATCTTTACCTTGTGGTAAGGATGGTCTGGTGATAAATATTATATCCTCAGGTTCTCTTAATATCCCATTTAAATGATGGATGAACATTAATCAAGTTTGTATCAATTTACATTTGTCAGCAAATAGTAGTTTGTGCAACAAGGGTGGATTGATGCCTATATCGCACGAGGACGAAGTTTGAGGCACGACCCCGAAGGCGAAGTGCCTCAATTGTTCGAGGGCGATGTAGGCATTCCACCCAAGTTGTACAGTATCTTTTTTCTTTGACTAAGCAAAACAATTACAAAATAGATTGCATGTCCCCTTGAGAAATCGAATATAAGGATTAACCTATGCTTTTATCCATACTAAAATATGGTTTGTAAAATCCTGTCATTGTAGAATTATAAGAAAATTATTAAAACTTTACAGAAATTAACATTTTCGAAGAGAAAATTATTTTTTTAAATTTTGTTTTATAAAAAAAAATAAAAAAGAATTATTCTCCTAGCTGGAATTGAACCTGTGTCGGTCAGCTTCAGTTTATTTATACCTAGTTTCTACAGACAGCTACCAAGACTCGCCAGAAACTGTGTCTATTATACTTATTATAAAAGTAGGTTGTACTTATTTCAATGATTCAATATTTATCTATTTTTCATTATAAAAGTATAATTGTTAAAGATACAATTTCACAAATCACGTTATTTTCAAATGTTTTAAGTGTTATTGAAAGACGGAAACATTGATTTAACTTACTTTTACTTCTATATTTATGACAGGAGTTGTCAATAAATTAATTATAAATAAAGAAGTGTCAAATTGGACCACGTTGATTGGTTGTTTTCATATCCGTACACTGTACAGAAATGAAATTATATCCGTACACCTTGCTGGAATTGCATACATTTCCATTGCGCGAAACGTGAAGAAAACTGATGATTTACAGGTAGGAGTAGAAAAATAGTAATTTACGTTATAAGTCCTGGAAATGGAATTTTACAGTCGAGTAAGATGTTGCGGACAAGGCGACGAAGGAGCCGAGTCCGGAACATCGAAACGAGACTGTAAGACCATTTCCAGGAAGTATGATGTAATGCGTTTTATTTCATACTGCAATTATTGGAATATTGGTTTAATTTAAAAAAAAATTATATAAAATAAATTTCTGAATGCAAAATATGGACATCTATGAAGAACGAGTTTCCATGGTAACTGATTACGTACTAAAACATTGTCCACTTGATTGATTGTATTTGCATCCGGTAAAATTTTTTATTTCCCCCTTCTATGTAAATGCCACTTTACAGGCCTTTATGTAACTAAGTAAATGAGTAATTACAGCCATAGCCCTGTAAAACTTTACGGGCTCCTAAAAGAGACCTGTAAAATTTTAGAATGCTCATCAAGAAGCTATGGCAACTAATGTGTTGCTTAACCACAACACCATGGCAACGCCTAGCTATAAATTGTGCTACAGCCTTTGATTTCAAAATATCTTTTTATAAAAAATATACAATTCATAAAAAAATGCTGGTGAAGGTGGAAATAAAAGTTTGTACCCGACACGCTTTGCAATTAATCGTTACTGGACTCGCTGGATTATGGAGGCTCGCTCCTTCGTCGCTCGCCCCACAAACTTTCCAGTTCGCCTGTAAAGATTAATTTACAAAGCTTGGCACGTAAATAACTATTACAGTCACAAGTCCTGTAAAATTTTTTACAAGCATACTAGACCGTAAAATTGCATGTTCTGGGCTAAAAAGTTTGACGTAAAACTGACAAATGTGACATAGTATGAAATAAATGATCTTACAGTCTCGTTTCGATGTTCCGGACTCGGCTCCTTCGTCGCCTTGTCCGTAACATCTTACTCGACTGTAAAATTCCATTTCCAGGACTTATAACGTAAATTACTATTCCAGGACGTAATGCGTTTTATTTCATACTGCAATTATTGGAATATTGGTTTAATTTAAAAAAAATTATATAAAATAAATTTCCGATTACAAAATATGGACATCTATGAAGAACGAGTATCCATAGTAACTGATTACGTACTAAAACATTGTCCAGTTGATTGATTGTATTTGCGTAAAAATTTTTAGTCATATTAGATTGTAATAGTAGATTACTTACCGAGGCGGGAAGTAGAACATTACGCGGAGAGCAATGTTGCTGCCCGAGGCGCGAAGCGCCAAGGGCAGCAATTGCTCAACGCGTAATGTCTTCCCGTCGATACAATATAATTATAACGTTGAAAAAATATTAGAACCAGATACGAGAGCCAGATACCAACAGAGAATTGGAGAAGAGCACGAGAAAGGAACGAAAGAATGCGAAATTGAAAGAAAATGGGAGAACCTAGAGAAGATAATAGAAACTGTAGCGAAAGAAGTGGTAGGAAAGAAAAAGTCGAAGAAAAAAGAAAGCTGGTTCAATGACAAATGCCGAATAGCACGGGACAAAAGGCAAAAAGTGAGAGAAAATATGCTTCAATCCGAATCTTTAGAGGACAAAGAAAAGTACCGCGAACAGAAACGGCAAACAAAAAATGTGTACAGAAAAGAAAAAAGAGCTTTTCAAACACTCAAGTTGCAAAAGATAGAGGAGAAGTACCAAAATAAAGAGATAAGAAACTTTTATCAAGACATTAAAAACACACGTAAAGGATTTCAACAAAGACTACAATTATGTAAAGACAAAAACGGCAACCTGATAGGGGAAGAAACAGAGATAATAAAAAGATGGAAAGAGTACTTTGAAGAAACCCTAAACGAAGAAACTCAGGAACACATAGTGGAAAAAGTAAAGATAAACAACACGGAAAAGCTCCAAGAACCGACAAAAGAAGAAGTGCAAGAAGTAATAGCGAAAATGAGAAATGGAAAGAGTCCAGGAAGAAACGGAATTATGGTGGAATTCATAAAGTATGGAGGTGAGGTGATTATTGACCAAATATACAATATAATTAAAGAAGTATGGAGAAAAAGAAAGATGCCAGATCGTTGGAAGGAAGCACTTTTAGTTCCAGTGTACAAAAAAGGAGAGAAAACCCTATGTGAAAACTATAGAGGGATAGCGTTATTAGATGTAGTTTACAAAGTACTGGCTGTAGTCATTAGGAATAGACTTCAGAAATTTGCAGAAGAGACAATAGGCGAGTATCAGTGTGGTTTTAGGAAAAACCGGTCAGTAACGGATCAAATATTCACCTTGAAAGAAATACAGACCACATGTTACGAATATAACACGGAAATACACGCAATTTTCATAGATTTCAAGAGAGCCTATGACTCAATAAGTAGACCCCATTTATTTCAAGCGATGAGAGAATTAAGAATACCAGAAGATATAATTAAATTAGTAAAGTTAACACTAAATGGCTCTTACAATAGAGTTAAGGCAAATGGGAACCTATCAGAACCGTTCAATGTCAGGAAAGGCCTAAGACAAGGATATCCGCTCTCCACAACACTTTTTAACCTAATACTAGAAAAGGTAATAAGGGAAAGTGGGCTAAATACAACAGGGATGTTATCGAACAAGAGCCACCAGTGTCTAGCGTATGCTGACGACATCACACTGTTAGCAAGAACATCAAATGAGTTAAAGAGAATAACAAGAAATCTGGAAAGAGCAGCAAGAAAGGTTGGGTTAACAATAAATGAGGGGAAAACTAAATACATGATAATGGGGAGTAAAACAGGAACAGCAACAGGTGAAATCGAAATCATACTAGATAACAATAGGAAAATGAAAATTGACAGAGTGCAGAGCTTCACCTACCTGGGTGTTTTAATTAATGAAAAGGGAAACAACAGTAAAGAAATTGAAACCAGGCTAGTGAAGGGGGATAAGTGTGCAGGAGCGTTAAGTGCAATAATAAAATCTAGAAGTGTATCGTGTAATATGAAAGTGAGGGTGTATAAATCGGTATTGAGACCTATCGTAACCTATGGATGTGAAACGTGGGTAATGAACAAGGCAGACAAAGAAAAGCTGGAAGTTTGGGAGAGGAAGATCCTAAGGAGAATCTATGGAGGGAAGAGAGTAGCAGAAGGATGGGAAAGAAGAAGCAATGACGAGCTAAGAAGTTTATATGGTGAAAAAGAAATAACACAATTTGTAATTGCCCAACGTATAAGATGGCTAGGTCATGTTGAGAGGCTGGAAAACACTCGAATGTCGAAAGCAGTGCTAAGAATTAACATGGATGGGAACAGAAGAAGAGGACGACCGAGAAATAGATGGCTAGAGTCAGTAGAAGGTAATTTGAGAGAAAAGGGAGTAGAAAACTGGAGAGACAAGGCCAAAAACCGTAAAGAATGGAGAAAGATTGTACAGCAATGGGCCTAAAAGGCCTGTGAAAGCTATATATATATATAACGTAAATTACTATTCCAGGATGTAATGCGTTTTATTTCATACTGCAATTATTGGAATATTGGTTTAATTTAAAAAAAATTATATAAAATAAATTTC
Organism: Agrypnus murinus; assembly: GCA_929113105.1. Classification (NCBI taxonomy): domain Eukaryota; kingdom Metazoa; phylum Arthropoda; class Insecta; order Coleoptera; family Elateridae; genus Agrypnus; species Agrypnus murinus. The sequence goes on from OV816027.1 coordinate 153,958,283, forward strand.
CGATTACAAAATATGGACATCTATGAAGAACGAGTATCCATAGTAACTGATTACGTACTAAAACATTGTCCAGTTGATTGATTGTATTTGCGTAAAAATTTTTAGTCATATTAGATTGTAATAGTAGATTACTTACCGAGGCGGGAAGTAGAACATTACGCGGAGAGCAATTGCTCAACGCGTAATGTCTTCCCGCCGAGGTATGTATACTATTTTATTCACAATCGTACATAATTATGTTCTTACATTGATACCTTATACTTGATATATGTAGGACACAACACCAGCGTTTTTATTCATGTGGCGATAAAATGACAATTGCTGCAACAATTGTCAGAGTAAATTCGTGTCACTACTAAACCAAATTTAATTACATTGCTCCTAATTGCAATTTACACGATTTAAAATGTCTGATAGTGAAACTGATGTAAGTTGCACACCACCGGAATAGCGAGAAGTTGCTAAAACAGTGACTGACTGTTTGTTACCTGCTAAAAGTAAAGATAGATTTTGTATACATCAGATTTGCCAAACGTGATATCCGAAAGTGAAATTCAGCTTTATGCAGATGACACTCAATTAATACATTATTTTGAACCTAACTTGTTTCATAATGCTTCTAATTCTATCAATAATGACTTAAAGCAAGTTCTGGAATTTTCTAAAAGTCACAACTTATTAATCAATCCCAATAAAACTGTGGTGCTTTTGTTTGGAAACAAAAATCTACGATCAAATATAGTAAATGACATTAGACTTGAATTAGGGAATACACGTCTTACTATATCTGATTATGGTAAAAGTTTAGGCTTAGGCATTGATACTTCTCTCAGGTTCAAGAACCATGTAAATGCTCTGTTACAGAAATGTTACCTACGTACTAGGATGTTATATGCCAGCAAGCATATTCTTAATTTTAAAATGAGGAAAAAGCTTTCAGAAACATTAGTTCTATCTCTGCTAAATTACTGTAACATAGTTTACTACCCCTGCCTTGATAAAGCAACTCAGCACCAATTACAGCGTGTTCAAAATACGTGTTGTAGGTTCATATTTAATCTGAGGAAATATGATCATACATCTCAATATATTTTACAATTAAATTGGTTGAAAGTGTCTAACTTATTTCAGTTGAATCTTCTCGTTTTTCTGCACCGATTATTTAAATCCCAAAATCCTCCATATTTATTTAAAAAACTAATCTTTAGAAATACTATTCACAATCGTAATATTAGACATACTAATATCCTTACCATGCCACAACACACAACATCTATATTTGAACGATCTTTTAGATATAATGCAGTTAAACTGTTTAACTTACACAAACCGGATTTGTCTGTCTCTTTACAAATGTTTCGCAAAAGAAGAAAAAGCATATTGTTAAACCAACAAAAATAATTTTAGCTTATTTTTCTAATTTCTAATTGAATGCACTATTTACAATTTCATTTCAATGTACTTTTATTTTTTTATATATATATATATTGTTTCTTTTTTTTTATGCTTTCTGTGAACTGAAAAGGTTAAGAGATAAAGAATAGCTATGTAGCTAATCTTCGCCTTTTCAGGACAAATGTCTGTAATAGGTACATTTGTTAAATAAAGACGATTTATTATTATTATTATAGATACGAAAACTTCTGCCATCTGTTGAGAATATTTAGAACGAGCAAAAGGTAAGTAATGGATATTACTAACCAAGAGAACTCATTACTAACCAAGAGGACTTATTATTGACTATGGTGTATAATAAACTGCTTTCTAACTTTTTAAACGTCAGTAATGAACACATTATGTATCGATTGTGAATAAAATTTTTTACAATCATACTAGACCGTAAAATCGCATGTTCTGGACTAAAAAGGTTGCCGTAAAACTGACAAATGTGACACAGTATGAAATAAAGTAATTTCTTGCTTCTTCTCAGTTGTATTTATTTATTATGCCGTTTCCATAGAATTTAAAGTATTGTACAAGAACCAATCGCGTTAAAATGATGAAATGAAATGAATATTTAGAATGCTTTGGACGGTCATTTATGAACTTACATATATTATATATATAAAAAAAACTTTGAGAGGAAACAGTAACAGCTAGAAAAATCGTTCTAATACGGATGTAAACAGTGGATAGAGGCGCATCTAGAGAAATTATTTTCAAATATACAGGGTGTTGCAGAAAAGTGTGGCACGCTTAAGGTAATTTTTTTTAAATAGGATGCCCCAAATATTTTTGCATATTTAACACCTCTCTTGGCAGGTTTATTCATATCTAAAATCTCAGCGCCATCTAATGACCGGTTTAGAAGTTATACATTTTTTTTCAAAAAAATTGAGTTACATCCCACTTAACAGTTTACCGATTTCACGGCCGCAACTGTGAAGACGAATTTAAGTAGGGATTTTGTTGCCGGGGCTTGTAGGGTGCTCTTCTTTAAAAGAAAATGGACCCACCATGTACAGGGTGTTCAAAATTAATTTTTAAAGGAGAACTTCAAAGCTAAAATTTACAACTTTTTCAAATGGTACACCCTGTATATTTTGACCTTTGTGATGCAGAATTAAATAACGAACATTTTTTGTAGGTACGTCCCTATAGCTATCTGTAACCACTTTTGATTTATTGAGAAAGAACTGCAAGAAGTACACAATTAAAAACAATTATTTATTTAAAAAATCAAGGTTTTTCAAATAAAACAAAAGAAAAAAACTATAACAAATGCTCCATATGTTGCCCATTTGCATGGACACACATTTCGATGCGTCTTTGGAACGATCTTTGTACGTTTCTTAACATTGCCGGCGTGATACTTCTAAAAGCATGTATTATTCTTGTTAAGTTACGGGTTTCCGAAAATACGAAACGAAACAAAATGAAGCCCGTTCCTTGCAACGAAAGTAAGTGGACTGTATTTCGAAATTAATATATGCGAGTTTCTAAATGGATTAATACTATAGATAGAGAAAACCCAACAAAGGGACTTATCTTGATTTGAAACGGCTCCTTATCTTCGTATATGGTTTTTTCCCAGAATTTCTAATATTAGGGATCCCTAAATGTGGTCGAAAAGTAACACAAGAAGTTCCCGCCGTCCCCTGGTTATACGCTTTCTACCTGGTCCAAAATTCTTAACCCATTTATAAATTACATACCAAACAATATGAAACACTAATTATGAATGAATCATGTGCAGTTTAAAATTACTTAAACCACTTATTTAAGATTAAATCTTTAATTAAACAAATTTCAATAGTTAATTTTTAAAAACCTTCAACTTGAAAACGAAATTATTTAAAGGCAATTGTTATGTTATTTCTCGCGGCGAACTATCTTTTTTAATAAAATGGCGGCGCGAACGATTGTGCTTGACTGTCATTGATCTTTGCATAAACAATTCTTTCCTTCATATTTTGGATTGTGGTTGGTGTCTCTGTATAAGTAAATTCTTTCACATATCCCCATAAAAAGAAATCCATTTTTTTAAGATCAGGAGATCTCGCAGGCCATTTAGTGGGTCCATTCTTTCCAATCCATTGATTTGGGTACATATTATTTAGCTGGTCTCGTTTACGATAGAGGACCCATCTATGATCATAGAGCTGGGAATACGAGATTTAGAGCGCTTTTGGCGAATGAATTTCCAGAAACTTTTTGGCTCAATGTTTATAGAGTCCTCCACTGAGGAGATATAGTTACTGTAGGCAAAATCAATTTTTACTTTTATTTCAGCTCTCAGCTTCTTATAAGCATCATAAGTGAACTGAGATTTGGTAGTTTTCCACTTTCTATATAGTTGTGATTTCTTCTCAATATCTTTGATTATATTAATAGTATACCATGTTGGGTACTGGTATTTAACTTTACGAGATTGATATTTAGGTATACATTGGTCGAAAATTATGTAGAGCTGGTTGTAAAAAGCCGAAACCGAGTCATTGACATCAGTAAAATCACCCAGAAAGCTCCATTCAGTTTCAAGAATTAATCGGTATAGTAGAGGAAAGTTCGCTTTTTTAAAATTATATTGTTTATTTGTGTTAATAGTTGGAAAATTATCTTTTGATACATTCAGATGAAGATCTAGATTAATTCCTAATGTGGGGTGATAATTATCCTCAGGAACAAGGGGCAATGCCTCTTTATCAACAGTGCATGAAAAATTAGCAAAGACTAAGTCCAGAATAGTAGAGAAGGCATTATAATTATTATTAAATTGTGTTAAGTTAAAGATTGCTGAAAACTCATGTAGGGCAATTTGTTTAGGATTATCATTTGCAGCTTTTTTAAAGCTTATATTAAAGTCCCCTACGAAAAGTATGTTCTCACCTTGTAAATAATTCAGTGATTCAAAATAATTAAATAAAGTCAGATATTGGTCTAAGGGAGTATTTGGTTGGATATAAATAACAAACATAAATATAGATATTAAATTAGTACTAATTTCACAGCCGATGACGTCGATAGCTGGCAGCATATCTTCGAGTTGACTTAAATTAATACGAGTAGATCTTAAATCAGACCTAATACCCAGAAGCACACCCCCACCTTTTATCACATTCAGTGTATCTAGGTCTCTGTTTTTACGATAAACAATGTAGTTCATATCGAAGAGTTCGGCATCATTAATATTAGATTGAATCCACGTCTCTGTGACAGCTACAATACTGTACTCACCTGTAGAAACCGACTGAGAATTCTTGAGTTTTGGTATTTAATCCTCTTACATTTTGATATGTTATATTTATAGTCCTGTTAGACAATCCACTTAGTTTAAATTGCTGTTTTTCATAGATACAATCCGTGGGATTCCATGAAGGTATTTGATTTTGAGATTAATTTCCCCAGCATTTAACCTATCCTGGAGTTGTTGCTTAACCGTGCGGAATTCTTGCAGTTGCCTAGGTGTTTTATCACTGCTAACTGACAGATGATTTAGGTTAGGAAGAGACTTCAGTTTTATTCCATTCCGTAGTACTGTGGAAACTAGATCGGCTGAATTACAAATAACCTTGATTGGTCTGGTTTTATTTTCAGCATACTTGCCCAGACGATACACTTTGATAGTATCTGGGATTGCATTACACTTTAAGGTCGTTAAAATAGTTTTCGCAGCAGCCTTAGCACATTCGTGGTTATTATCATGATTTGTCTCAGGATAACCAAATATCAAGAAATTCTTTTTCCTGGTTTGACGGTCATAAAATTCTTTGAGTATATCATCCATTGAAGATTCAGACTGGGGTACAGCGATTTGGGAGGCATTACTATCTATAGAGGCAACTTGATTCTTAGCAATAAATTCTTTGAATTCATTACATTGTGATTGTAAGACCTCAACTTGGACCTTTAGGTCTTTAAGTTCCTTCATAAGAACAGGAATCTTAAGAAAACCTCCCTCACAGTCAGAGCTGTAAAGGCTGTAGCAGAAATAAATTTTGGTAGCATTGCAGTAGCAAGACGACGTATGAAGGAAAGTGGTTTGAGATGCAGATGAGCTGATGCAAAATGTGAACTTAGTGACGATCATAAAGCACGCAGACTAGAATTTACTAACCAGTTCAGAGAGTATGAAGATGATTTCTGGACAAATGTAATATTTTCCGATGAAAAGGTTTTTCAATCCTATAAAAATGGAAAAGTTAATGTATACCGGTCAAACAATAGCTGATTTGTTGAGCAATATGTTCAACCAAATCGTGGAAGTGGAAGATTTTCGATAAACGTATGGGCGTAGGTAAATGCTGGGTTGAGTTGGAGAATTGGTGAACGTTTTACGGGTGAGGCTTATGAAGAAATTTTAGAAAATGTGATGTTACCATCTGTAAATTTATTATATGGTGATCATTTCATTTTTGCCAATTGCCCAGTCTATAAATCTGGTCGAATTACAGCGTTTCTCAATGCAAATGATGTTGAAGTGTTACCATTTCCAGCACAAAGTCCAGATCTTAACCCGATTGAAAATGTCTGGGCAATTCCATTGAGCTTTGACGCTGTGGCCAAGATTCATCAATATAAACTATATTGTAATCCTCGTCTATATATTTTTAATATGTCTTAAATAATGATGACGCCATGCAATTATCTCTTCTCTTTCAATTAAATAAGATCGTCGTCCTCTCTTAACATACTGGAAATTTATATCACGTAATAATCTATTCAACGTACTTCTACTAAAGTTGGGCAAGTTTTCATCGTCATTTACAGCTGCTACAATATTGTTCATCGTTGGTGGTATATTTTGCGAAAACAACTCGTGCACCTTTCTTCTAATTTCACTCCTAATTCCATCGCAGTAGGTTATATTGCGCGATTTTGAAGTATTTTTATTCTTCGCTCTTCTTCTTGGAGATTTTATTCCATCAGGCGAAATACTTTCTTGACATACTGAGAACAAAGTTTTTTCGCTAATACCTGTTTCTTTAGAAACTTGTCGAGTAATTACTGATAATGACTGCCGGGTCTCAGTAACACGATATTTTATCAAATTTGACAAAATCTGTTTTTCACCAACCTTTAATACACAACCCATTCTGTTTTTAACAATATCAGCCATACTTATGTATAATGTACTATGTGCGTTATGTACTACTATGATACTAATAGTTACAACAAACAACACAACAATGTTAACAATAATTACAAACGATAAAACCCAAACAACTAAGTGAAGATCTATAGACGCACAAGCTATCAAAATTTGAAACCAAATAATTATTTCTGTATTAAGAAATTTGCTTATATGCGTTCAGTGACAAATAATAGTGCCGACAAAAAACGTTATACTATAATTTCAGTAAGTATAAACTGTATTATGTAGTTCCGCGAAGTAAAAGTAGAAAAAACCAGAAGGGTTTATTGTTTACTACAAACCTTTGTATTTCTGCTAATCCTAAATTTCCATTTTTGCAAGTTTGTTTTGAAACAAGTTGAACAAATGAATGATTTTATCATGATGAAATCATTTTACCGTTAAAATTGCGTTTGGGACTGAGCTTCCTTTATTTAGCTGTGAATTAAAAGATTAAAAAGTTCATACAGAAGCTAACTAGCCATTTGTTTTTATTTTGAACGGATTTGAAGATGAAAGAATTAAACAAAAAAGTATAAGTAACAAAATATCGAATATTTAAGATGTAAGAATCCCAAGTAATGTTTAATAGACTTTCTTTTAAATGCTTCTTTTGTATGGTTACGACTTTTTCGGTTATTGTTTTCAAAGGTTTAGAACTTCTGGAATCTTAATCCACATTTCTATAGATTCATACAGTGAAATAGGTGGCAACAACAAAGCACAAACTCCCATAAGAAATACATTGGCTATCTTTACTTCACTGTAGTCCCAACGTGAGACGGACACCTGCACTTATTTAACTAACCTCTTTGCGTCTTGGCTCCATTTTCTTAAAACTTCAGTTATTCAATTGTAGATTGGTTGGTATGATCTAATTTTTACTCACCAACCAGTATAACCAATTTCAAAAGGATTGTAGGAAACAGGAACGGTAGGTTTAATGACCAAACAATTTCTTTTTCACCTAAAAAAAATAGGGTAAAGTAGAAACAGGAAGAAAGGAAAAATTTTTAATACATAATATGAACCCTGTTGCACACGAATTGGACCAAACTTACAATTATAGAACCTTTATATATTTAATTGCCTGTATTATTAACAATAATTCACAAGAATTAAAACAAAATTCAATAAAGACTATACGATAATAAATATAAAACTAGTTGCTTGGAAAACTAGTTGATTTTCATTCAAAATTATATAATTAGTTGTACTTCCTAACGGAGGTTAATCTGAACTTATATATATAATCTTTAACCTCATATACCTTTTGGTGTCGAGGCGTAATCTGAACTTACAAGTAATAATTCTTCTTCTGATCTTAGTGCATGTTGTTATTCTAAAGTGCACATGGTTGCACTTTTAAGTACTATTACATTCTTTTGATAAATGTTTTGTTCGACGAATGCCTGGATAATTTGTTCTTTTAATGGTATTCCCATGGATAATCTGAGAAACTTCAATTTTGATTCTAATGTATAAATCTTATTTCTTTTTTCCTTTAGTAATAGTATTTTTTATAGTATTCAATCGTGAATTTCTTTAATCTTTCTTAAAGCTTTTCCTGCACATGTCAGCGAAATAACTTTGATATTTAGCACAAAATGTAAAATTGTTTTGGTCCAACCAAGGACTGAACTTTGTAATTTAATTTGAAATTTTATTGTTTAATTGTTTTTGGGTTAGGAATCGGGATTGCTGTTTGATATTTTATATTTCATCTCGAATTAAAGTAATTTGTTTATTGGTAATACCTATTGTGCACAATTAGAAACAATAATTCAAACCTTGATTATTTTTTGATGAACAATAATCCTAAGTACGGGAAATACATCGATACAATTTTCCAGCATGGTGCATTTCATGTGCGACAGCGCTTATCCAACAAAACAACAAGAACAGAGAAATCCTTCAGTTGTTGTCATCTGATGTTCCAACATTTGTGAATTGGGTTTATATCAATGGCGGTTACTATGTACTGTTTTAGATATTCTGTTAGCAGATGGCAATCATATTAACCAGTTGCTTCAAGGCTACTTACACAGTTACAATATTTGTCGCTTGCTAACAGAACATCCAAAAGAGTATGTATTGCTGTGTTAATACAACAGTAGCTTATTTATTGGTATTGTTAAGTTTTGTGTTTATTGGTTAATACATAATTTTTATAATTTAAAAAAAAATCAATTAATAGGAATTGTTAATTTAATTTAATCTTTAATCCCACTTACTTACCCTGAGTGTTATTTAGTGTGTTATTTATAGTTATTTATGGTACAAGTGAGTTAAGTAAGATATTATCCACGAACGAAAAATTTACCCTCGAGGGCCAGCAGGCCCGAGAGGGTTAATTTTTCTGAGTGGATAATATCCTTAACTCACGCGTGCCTTACAAAATATTATCCAATTAACCTCTTTATTTAAGTTTAAACATCGAATTTGCAATGTATAGTTAGTCAGTAGTTTTGACGGTAATACTCTAGCACGATGACTGGATTTTAATATTATTAAGTAACGTCAGCTGGTGATTGGTTGTTATCTTTGAAGGAGTGAGTTTTTTAAAAATAACCCACGTTGCTAGGGGCAACGTAGGTTATAATGTAACATAAGAGTAAACAATCACTTTCTTTATTTAAAATGACCATAGTAAACATGGTATTTATATAGAGGTGTTGGATAAATGTTATTTTTTTTGTTGTTTATGCTTGTTTAAATGTTTTTATTGTTTCAATAAATAAGTAGCTGTGGTATTAAAAATTATATTTATTTATTCACGACATTCTATATGTAACACTACAGTATGTAGTAACTGCAGCTGGTTTATATATTTGCAATGTCAACAAGAAAAACGAGTAATTAAGATGGAAAATATTATATTTATGTATTTATTCATCTATTTCACAATAATTTATTAATTTGTAAAGTTTTGCGGGAACTCTAAAATTTGTACAGTTTTTTTAAGCTAAACGCATCTTTATTGTAAACATCTTGTTTAAAAAGAAGGAAGTATATAATCGATTTTCAGTAAAATTTTAAAATTACCCGCCGCCGCTTCCAGGTTCCTCTTCATATTTCCTGAAGAAGTCACCCACAGGGAAGAAGTCCCAACATCTTTGCGTATACATATTCCAGACGTACGTTTCTTGACCAGTATATTCTGTATCTGGTTTATTAATCAAGTGCATTAGGAAGAACCTGTAAAAAAATGTTTATATCAAAAGATGTACACACCCAAGCATTTTTAAGGTTTCATACATGTAATTGGCTAGATTATGTTCCTGTTGTACGTGAGTGTCAAATCCATGCGGCACTTTATCAAAGTTATCACCACCAAGTCCACAAATGAAGCATTTAGACTCCATGACATCTTTTACGCTCTCAAGTTGACTACGAAGCTCACCAAAAGCATCGATAATCAAACCTGAAATATTAATGATATGTTAAAAAAGTGGATATTATATATTGTTATTCTTTTACCTTGAATAATAGCCAATAAAATAATGATGACAAAGAAGAAGAAGGTTATGTCAAATAGAATACGATAAACTTCATAATCGTCACCATCTGGTGGTCCAATTTCATCACCAATACCACCACCAGCTCTGACACCCTTATAAAGATGAAACACAAAGCACTAGAAAACAAAAAAAAATTAAATAAAGACAATAAACAAAAAATTCTATGAAAGCATACGGTTAACATGTCATGACACTTTTTGTCAACTTCTTCATCTTCTTCTTGAACGTAGAATTTCCTAAAGAAATTGAAGGCTATCACAGTATAGATATAAACGATAATAGTCAGGAGCAACACAGTGAGCACAAGTTGCTTTCCGTTATGAGTTACAGATTGTAAGATCGTACGTAGAGTCTTGAAACCAACTGCAACGTCCAGAAGATGAGCAGCAAAGAAGAAAAGGTTATAGTTTCCGAGTATGGAAAATATGAAGTACCATAACGAGTATAAGAATGAGTTATCTGTAATTGTTACGCCAGCTTTCCATATTTGATAGCGCCAATCGATGTTGAATATGCTGAAAAATTAAAATTTGCTCAAGTATTGCTTCAGTTTTGATGTTACACAAATGTCAAACTTTTTAAAATTGTCAAATTAAACTAAAGTAGGTATGTTCATGATCCATTGCTTGAGTGAAATGAATGATTTTTGATGGAATAGTAATTTACATTATAAGTCCTGGAAATGGAATTTTACAGTTGAGTAAGATGTTACATAGAAACGAGACTGTAAGACCATTTCCAGGACGTATGACGTAATGCGTTTTATTTCATACTGCAATTATTGGAGTTTTGGTTTAATTTAAAAAAAATTATAGTAACTGATTACGTACTAAAACATTGTCCAGTTGATTGATTGTATTTGCGTCCGGTAAAATTTTCTACAGTCATACTAGACTGTAAAATTTTTTACAGTCATACTAGACCGTAAGATCGCATTTGCAGGACTGAAAAGTTTGACGTAAAACTGACAAATGTGACACAGTATGAAATAAATAATATGCTTATATTGGTTGACAATGTTCATATGTTACACCAAATAATTAATTTATTTCTCAACCGGTTCCAATTAAATTTATAATTGCTCAAGTGAAATGAATGATTTGTGATGGAAATAATATGATTATACTGATTGACAATGTTCATATGTTACATCGAATAATTTCTTTATTTTTCAACCGATTCCAATTAAATTTAGAATAATGAATACGATAGATGAGTTTATTTATTTTGTAGTTAGATTGGATAGAAATTGCATAAGCACCTATTTATAACCTATTAAACGTGATAATTTCTTATATTTTAACATAACCTTTAAATTTCCCACGTAACATCAATTTTTTTATTCTATTGATTTGTTAGAAAATTCTCTATTAATTCATGTAATAAAAAATTGGTGTCACAGGAAATTTAAAGGTTATGTTAAAAAATATGTTTCATTAGGTTATAAATAGGTGCTTATGCAATTTTTATCCAATATATTAAGTACACCCTCGACACCGAAAGGTATAAGAGGTTAAAGATTATGTATGTATATTAAGTACACTAAATAAATAATCTCATCCAAAAAAAGAGATCTAATGTGCACCGCAGTCAACTGAACCTAAAAATTAAAAAAAAACAAAAATCCTAGAAACAAATGAAAAATGGCACACTATTGTATTCACAATTTAATGTAGATTCCAAATAAGTATAGATGTACAGGTCGTTCTATTTGAGATTCTAAAGTTGATGTCACTTCCGAATAAACCTAAAGTCTAAAGCTTAAAGGTTGTATTACAGAAAGATGCATATTTATGACTGTATTCACTATTCTAAATTTAATAGGAATCGGTTGAAAAATAAAGAAATTATTCGGTGTAACATATGATCATTGTCACCTGGTATATCACGCTACATGATATTACAAATTCGTTGTTCTTGTTGTGGAATATCTTATTATAACTTTAAATTTTAAATGATAGAGTAAACAGCAGATTAACATTAGAACCACACTTATTCCTTAAAATAGTGGTAATTATGTTAGAAAGTGAAGAAGATGGAGGTATAAAGGATAAAAATGTTGTCATAACCTATATTTTTGTAGAAATAACACAGTTTTTAAAGTTATATATTCAGGAACTCTATTGTCCGTCTCACGTTGGAACTACAGTGAAGGAAAGATAGCCAATGTATTTCTTATGGGAGTTTGTGCTTCGTTGTTGCCACCTATTTCACTGTATGAATCTATAGAAATGTGGATTAAGATTTCAGAAGTTCTAAACCTTTGAAAACAGTAACCGAAAAAGTGTAATCGTAACCATACAAAAGAAGCATTTAAAAGAAAGTCTTATTATAAACATGTATTTGTTATTTTATTAAACATTACTTGGGATTTTTACATCATACATGTATCTAAATATCCGATATTTTATTATACAGGGTCTTCATTAAGTTTGGAACCGGCTTAATATCTTCAAAACTATTAACTGGATTAAATTGAAATTTGGGGTGTGCATTTTATAAATTAATATCTATTGTACCTAATTTTTTCACCTGCTTTGCATCGTTACTTTACGAGATACACAGCCAACTTGATTTTTTTTAAATAGCAATGGGGGTCAAATTTGACATCATTTGAAAGCGTATTTTTTTCTGAGTACCATTATGTAATACACGTGTTGTATCATTTTGACAAAAATCGCAAAAAAAATTAAATTCAACGAAACATGTTTTATCCACAAAATTAAATTTATTACTTAAAATTTACTTTTACTTAAAATTACTTAAATATTTACTGTCAATGTGTAACTTTTCACATTTCTATGAATTTTGTAAGATCACTAGATATTTTAATTTTTAATTTATTCAACACTTTTGATTTTGTGGATAAAACATGTTTCGTTGATTTTAATTTTTTTGCGATTTTTGTCAAAATGATACAACACGTGTATTACATAATGGTACTCAGAAAAAAATAAGCTTTCAAATGATGTCAAATTTGACCCCCATTGCTATTTAAAAAAAATCAAGTTGGCTGTGTATCTCGTAAAGTAACGATGCAAAGCAGGTGAAAAAATTAGGTACAATAGATATTAATTTATAAAATGCACACCCCAAATTTCAATTTAATCCAGTTAATAGTTTTGAAGATATTAAGCCGGTTCCAAACTTAATGAAGACCCTGTATAAATATATAAAAGGCTATACATTCCTGATAGGAATTGAAGCCGCCCTTTAGGGCTCTTTTGACTACATTAAGTGTTAATGGTGCGTCACTCCATTACACTATATTACTTTTTTTATAAGTTTATAAATAGTATACTAATATAATAATAATATATACAATAATTTAAATGAGTCTTTATAAGTTTCTGTGTCTTGCTGCTTCCTTCACAATTCCCCTCCATACCTTTCTATTTCTCATTTTCTTCCTCCATTCTGTGATTCCCATTCCCTTTATATCTTCAGTTACTTGCTCTTCCCAGCGTATCTTAGGTCTTCCTCTTGCTCGCATCTGTGGTTTCCATTTCGTCATCTTCTTCACTATTGAATCTTCGCTTATTCGGTCAATGTGTCCGTACCATCTAATTCTTTTGGCTTTTATTACTCTAACTATATTTTCGTTCTCTATTAATTCTTCAATTTCACTGTTCATTAATCTTCTATATTGCTCCTCACTTATCTTCTTCTCTCCGAATATCTTTCTTATTATTTTTCTCTCAAATATTTTTAGCTTCTCTTCATCTCTTTGTGTGAGGCATATATTTTCTGCTGCATACATTGCTATAGGTCTTATCACTATCTTATACAATCTTAATTTTGTTCTCTTGTGTTTCTACTAATGTTTTTTTCAGTGAACTTTTTTAATCTTTTTAATATCAGCGAAGTTAATATTTTATATGTTATATTTAGCAGTGTTATCTTTCTATAATTCTCACATAACATTAGGTCTCCCTTCTTTGGTATTGGTACTATAATTCCAGATCTCCACTCATCAGGCATTGTCTCGTTATTCCATATCTGTTTCATCAACTTATATATTCTTTGCTTTATTTCATCTCCTCCGTCTTTGATCATCTCATTACATATAGTATCTGGTCCTGTGGCTTTCCTTTTTTTTAAACTTTTGATTATTTTGTAGACCTCCTCTTCTGTTGGCTCCTCGACTTCTTCTTCCTCATCATTTTCACTTATCTCCTCATTACCTTCTATATCTTCATCTTTTTCTGTATTTTCCTGTATATGTTTCTCCACTCTCCTTTTTCTATGTTTGCGGCTATAATCCTTTTCCTCTTTTGTTTCCTAATCTCTTGGTACAACTTTGTGTTGCTTTTACCGTCTTTCTCTATTTCGTTCATCATTTCATCAATCCACTTCTGTTTTTTGACTTTTATTATTCTTGTTACTTCCTTCCTTATTTCTTTGTATTCTCAGTAGTCACCTTCTCTACTAATTTGTATCCATTTTAACCTTGCCTCCCGTTTTCTCTTTATTGCTATGCTTCGCATTGGCCATCGAACCAATCCTTTCTATAACGCTGCTTATTTAGGCCTAATATTTTTTCTGACGCCTTCAGTATACTGCTTTTTATATTACTCCACTCTATTTCTATACTGCCATTTTTCTTTTCTCTAGTTAGTTGACTTTGAAGCTCTTTCTCGTACTCTCTTTCTTTTTTAATTCTTCTGTGTTCCATTTTGTTTGCATCCTTCTCCCTTTTGTACCCTCCACGACTCTCAATTTTATTTTTGCTATCACCAGTTGGTGATCTGTATCTACACTAGTTCCTCTATAGGACCGTACATCATGTATCATTTTTGGTTTCTTCTTTCTAAGTGCGATATGATCAATTTGATTTCCTTCGGTCCTTTCTGGCATCATCCATGTAATTTTATGTTCTTTCTTATGTTGAAACACTGTGCTAGCTATTGTCATATTCATTTGCGTTGCTAAGTTACATAGCCTCCTTCCATTATCTGAGGTTATCTCATGAATGGTATGTCTTCCTGCCACATTTCTTATAAATTCCTCCCTCCCTATCTTTGCATTAAAGTCACCTGCTATTATTAATGTATCATGTTTTGGAATCTTCTCACACATTTCTTCTAATATCTCGTAGAACTTGTCTTTTTCGTTGTCCGTTGCTACTTCTGTGGGTGCATATGCATTTAATATTGTAATGTTTGCTATGTTATTTTTTAATCTTAAATATGAGATTCTGCAATTTATTTGCTTAAATTCTATAATTTTTTTCTCATTTCTCTATTAACCATAAACGCAGTTCCATTTCTTCCCTGTTTTTTTCTCACCCCCATACATCATTGAATATTCTTCTTTCTCTATTCTCCCTTCTCCTTCCCATCTTATCTCTTGCAATGCCATTACCCCTATTTTATATCTTTCCATTTCCTTCCCTACTTCTTCCATTTTCCCCTTTACCAGCAATGTTCTCACATTCCATGTTCCCAGCCTTATTTCCACCTTTGAATTTTTTTTCTCACTTTTCTTTCCCTTTTGTTTTTTATTCCTATCGCTTTTCTCCTCGTTCATTCTATATTTTTTTTGTTCTTTCTCTTTTCTTTTTCTTTGTCCCTTTCCATTGCGATCTATTGTCATCAATTTTGTTTCCGTCCGGCTTTCCACTTCAGCTAGTTTTTTGAATGCTGTTGGTTCCGCGGTGTCCCAGTAGTGTTCATAAGGGTTGTGTTTATTATTTCCTCTACAAACACTGGGTTATTACCCCCATTACCTAACATCTGTTCTCCCTTCCCCTTCTTTCCTTTTCCATAGGGTGATAGTATCGTTTGTGCCCAGTTTTTCTTTTTTGTGATTGCTCCTTGGGGAGATTTTCCCTCCTCGTCATCTGTTGATCTTCCTCTTTTCTTTTTATCCTCACTGGTTAGCTCTATATTTTCCTCGTCTTCCAATTCACTACCTTGATCTTCTAATTCCTCTAGCCTCCATTCCTCCCCATTTATTATTAGCCTATCTTTCATTATCATTGTTTTCATTCCTCTTTTCCTAGCCTCTATCGCATGAGGTATTAATTTTTTCTGAACATCCCTTGTGTTTTTATCCAAATCCTCACTTACCCCAATCTTTGTTCCCTTTAATCCCGAAAGTTTCTTTAATATTTATATTTTTTTTAGTTTTGTTGTAAGACCTATCTTAATTGGCCTACTTATACTCTCTTTTCTCATCCCTATTCTATTTATGAAATCTATTTCAGAATCTGCAACTGCTACTCCGATTCTTTCTATTACCTCTTTCAAAATTTTTTCTTTCAGTATCCTCACATTTTCTTTGTTCTCTTCGGGTATCCCGAAAATTATAAGGTTTCTTTTTCTTGCATCATTTTCTAATATTTCTATTCTGGCTTGCTGGTGCTTTGCGATTTCCTCTAGCTTTTTTATTTTAAGCGTTTGTTGTTTCATGTTCGTGTTTGTTTCGTCCATTTTCTTCTCCATTGCTATCAATTTATTCATAATGTCCCTTAATGTTGGTTCTTTATCTCGTTCCCTTACTATTGTTTCTTGAACTTCTTCCATGATGCACAAGTTTTTAAATTCTGTATTTAAATTTCCCTTTAATACTCCCTTATTCCGGCTCTGTGTTTTATAGTGTTAGTCTAAATTCTTAAATTTTATATACCGACCAAGTTACTAATTATAGTATACAAATCTCTTTATATATACTTTAGTTTTGATTATTTAACGTTTATACCGTTTATTAGTTTTCTTGCTTCGTAAATATCATACTACATCACTGCGTAAAGAGTAAGATATTTTATTACTTATTCTTTTTTGTTTAATTCTTTCGTCTTCAAATTCTTTCAACATAAAAATAACGGATGGTTAGCTTCTGTATGATCTTTGTAATCTTTTAATTCACAGGTAAATACAGGAAGTCCCAAACGTAATTTTAACGGTAAAATGATTTCATCATGATAAACTCATTCATTTGTTCAACTTGTTTCAAAAGAAACTTGCAAAAACGGAAATTTAGGATTAGCAGCAAATGCAAAGGATTTTAGTAAACAATAATCCCTTCTGGTATTTTCTACTTTTATTTCGCAGAACTACATAATACAGTTTGTACTTACTGAAATTATAGTATAACGTTTTTTGTCGGCACTATTATTTGTTACCGAACGCATATAAGCAAATTTCTTAATACAGAAATAATTATTTAGTTTCAAATTTTGAAAGTTTGTGCCATCTATAGATCTTCGCTTAGTTGTTTGGGTTTTATCGTTTGTAATTATTGTTAACATTGTCGTGTTGTTTGTTGTAACTATTCGTATTGTAGTATTACATAACGCACATAGTACATTATATATAAGTATTATTTATAATATATATAAGTATTATTCGACAAGTTTCTAAAGTAACAGGCAATAGCGAAAAAACTTTGTTCTCAGTAGGTCAAGAAAGTATTTCGCCTGATGGAATAAAATCTCCAAGAAAAAGAGCGAAGAATAAAAATACTTCAAAATCGCGCAATATAACCTACTGTGATGGAATTAGGAGTGAAATTAGACGAAAGGTGCACGAGTTTTTTTCGCAAAATATACCACCAACGATGAACAATATTGTAGCAGCTGTAAATGACGATGAAAACTTGCCCAACTTTAGTATAAGTATGTTGAATAGATTATTACGTGATATGAATTTCCAGTATGTTAAGAGAGGACGACAATCTTATTTAATTGAAAGAGAAGAGATAATTGCATGGCGTCATCGTTATTTAAGACAAATTAAAAAATATAGAGAAGAGGATTACAATATAGTTTATGTTGATGAATCTTGGGTCAATCTTGGCCACAGCGTCAAAGCTCAATGGGTGGATATGTCAATTAAATTATATCAGGACGCCTTCATTCAAGGATTAACCACTGGTTTGAAAGCTCCCACAAAGCGTGGCCCTAGTTTTATTTTACTTTATGCTGGCAGCAAACAAGGTTTTATAAATGGGGCAGAGTTGACGTTTCTAGCAAAGAAGAACAGTGCGGATTATCATGATGAAACGGATGGAGCTACTTTTGAGACTTGGTTTAGAAATTCTTTGTTGCCCAATTTACCTGCAAAATCAGTTGTAGTAATGGATAATGCACCATACCATTGCTGAAAAAATGAAAAGATACCAAATCAGTCTTGGAAAAAAGAAGAAATACGATCATGGCTTTGGTCAAAAGATATATATTTTGACGATTATTACTTGAAAGCAGATCTATTGGACGTGGTGAAGGCTTTCAAATCTAATTACGACAAATACATTCTTGAAGACTGTGCAAAAGAATACGGCATTCCAATAGTGAGATTACCTCCGTACCATTGTGAGTTAAATGCCATTGAATTGGTTTGGGGTGATGTAAAATAGTATATCGCTAAACAAAATACCACATTTAAAGAAGGAGATGTTCGAAATTTAATTAGTGAAGCGTACGTTCAAGTGAAAAATGGAACAATTATGTTAACCATGCAATTACGAGGGCATTTTTTAAGTAAGAATCGTTTTATAACGGAGTAAAAGAAACTTTATTCAATAACACAAATTATATCAAAAACTAAAATATGAACATTTTTTCACTTTTCAACATAGTCGCCATCAACATTCAAGCATTTGTCAACCCGTGGCACCAGCTTTTGGATCCCTTCATCAAAGAACTCTGCCGCCTGACTATTAAACCAGTTCGTAACTGTTTCTTTAAGCATGTCATCATTGTCCAAACTTCCTACCGAGAAATTTCTTAAGTTTTGGAAAGAGATGAAAGTCTGATGGTGCCAAGTCTGGGCTGTGGCGGATGATCCAGTACTTCCCAGTGAAAATTGTCCAGTTGCGTTTTTGTTCTTGCTGCAACGTGAGGCCGAGCGTTGTCGTGAAGCAGAACGACGCCGCTAGACAGTAGTCCCCGCCGGCGATTTTGAACAGCGCGCCTAAGCTTTAACAGTGTTTCACAATACCTCTCGGCATTTATTGTCATTCCTCTTGGCAAAAAGTCTATCAGAAGAATGCCTTTCCGGTCCCAAAACACACTGTGGCCATGATTTTTCGTGTTGATGTCACTAACAATGTGATAAATTACCGACCTTGAAACTTGAGGGAATTTCTGATGAAGCTCGTCAATTGCGAAGTGTCTGTTTCGGCGGATTTCCTCATCAACGTTTTGTGTCAATTCTTCATTCATGACAATTGGCCTTCCAGATCGTTCTTCATCATGAACATTTGTCCTCCCTTCATTGAAACGCCTACACCTTTTACGCACATTACCATCATTCATTACACCTTCACCATAAACATCAACAAGCTGCCGGTGAATTTCAGCAGGACGAACGTTTTTTGCATTCAAAAACCGAATAACAGCACGCACTTCACAATCGGCGGGATTACTGATAGACATGGCGACAAACTACGCAGTATAACCACACAACCAGCACTGGCAGAGACGTGAAACGTAATGGCGGTGTAGTGGAGGACCGGCCAAGAGTTTCTGACCTTGAACTGGCATCACCTGACTGAATGTGCAGACACGATGCGCAATCGGTTCTTACTTAAAAGATGACCCTCGTAAAACAGAAGATAACATGTGGTAAATTGATGGACGATATTGAGCCAATATTTATAAATTTGGAAAGTGATAGTGAAAGTGACGTAGAAGATGTAAGTGATTTCGAGTGATTTGTGCTAATGCTGAACTTTTTGCTGTTGTACTTTTTATACTCATATTATTTGTTTTCAATTTATCACTGCTTTATATAAAAGCTGTACCATTAAAAAAGTGTAGTTTGATAGTATACAATTTGATAGTATACAATAATTTATCAGTTTTAATGTTTCTTTATTTAATAAAAACCAAATAACTATAACTTGTGTTGTACTTTTTTAGTTACCTAAAATTCAAAAACTCGAAATAAAACGTTTGCCTTTTAATTATACTCAAAATTATTAGTTTTGTAATAGTGCTGGTGTTAACTCATAAAGTATGGAACTATCTAAATAGATCTTTTATTAAATATTTTTGAGAAAAATCCTAGAACACGTCGATTTTTATCTTAAATGAGACATATTTTAGTGTATTTGTTATCTGCAGATCATCTTTTGTTTCCGAGTTATGGCGATAGCAAAAATATTTTTAAATGGAAACCCTAATTTTTTATGATGGATTTGGAAAGCAATTTCCGAGATAATTGCTTTTAAAGTTTTAAAACAAAAATTAAAAAACAATCAAGAGTTCCAAGTTTTAATAAAAAAAATTCTTTTAAGAACTGCCATACATTTAACGCTAAGTCAATTGTTACATGGCTACTTGATTTTTTATCAAAAAATCTGAACTCTTGATTTGAGCTTTGACTGAATAACAATCAAGAGTTTAATTTTCTTAATAAAAACATCAAGTATCCATGTAACAAGTGACTTAGCGTTAAACTTATGACAGTTCTTCAATGAATTCTTTTTTTTATTAAAACTTGGAACTCTTGATTGTTTTTTAATTATTGTTTTAAAACTTTAAAAGCAATTATCTCGGAAATCTCTTAATACAGTATCATACTTTTTTAGCATATTTGATCTTAGCATTACATTATCTTTCCAAATCCATCATAAAAAATTAGGGTTTCCATTTAAAAAAAATTTCGTTATTGTCATAACTCGGAAACAAAAGACGATCTACAAATAACGATTACACTAAAATATGTCTCCTTCAAGATAAAAATCGACGTGTTCAAGGATTTCTCTCAAAAATATTTAATAAAAGATTTATTTCGATAGTTCCAGACTTTATATGCGCACTAGGGATTATAAAGGTTTATGCAGTTACAACTACAATATTTGGAAAGTGTTTTTAAAAGTTGCTTGCAAGATGTTTGGCAACCCCGTTGTCCATAAGAACACACACTGTAGTCTCAACGTGAGACTATCAATAGGTTAGAGATTAGGGCAGAGGTTAGATTGGAGATTAGGTTCTCTTTGTCACTTTTGTAAATGTGTATCATTTTTTTTATCATTTCTAAAACAATATTTATGAACATACACTTTAAGAAAGAATAACTTATGTTAAAATATGTCATGGTGATTTAGAAATAATTTTGTCCGACATTTTGACATTAATAGTCCTGATATATTTATTAACCTACATAACCTAAATGTTTTAATAAAACCAATCAGACTTACAAATAAATTAGAGTAGCTCCTTCATGAGATTCAGCTTGTGTAAATGATGTCTTTTCCATACCCAATAAGTTACTAATGGAATCAAAATCGTAGCTTTCGCTGTACTTCTGGCGTACCTTCTTCTTTACAAATTTATCCCAGTAATTCACAGGAAACGATCTACAAAGCAGATCATTTTTTTGTATCTAAACATTATTTTTGAATGAATCGTTACATACTTTGCTGAAATAACTAATTTATCCCAATGCGACTTCAAATCATCATCCTCTGGCTGTTCTGCAATATACAATCCTTCAAATTCCAGTCTTCTTGCAATTTCTTTTTCCCTTTTAAATATAGCCAAGGGTATCTAGAGTTTCAAAAATATATATAAATAATTTCTTAACAAATTAAATTTCTACCTTTAAGTGATAATATGCTATAAGCATACAGAATGATACCAGTGAATGCAGAAAAGCAGATAACCGCATCACATGCTCTATGTAATAAAAGTTCTCGTCTACATGAACTGTTTCCAGTGGATCTTCCTCTTCCCCTGAACCCCCTCCTTCACCAGATCCCGAACCACTGCCTTCACCAGAACCGCTGATAGTATCAATATTTTCTTTACTTCCACTACCTTCATTATCGCCCAAAGTTGACACCTTTAAATTTATAGATTATAGAGCAGATTCTCATATATAATCGCAGAAACAATTTACCTTATAGAAGAGTAACATGAAATTAATGCAAAAAGCCAACACTAAAGCAACATATTTTAAATTATAAAAGTTTCTAGCTAGGAATGACACCACTCGCTGCCCATAGCCGCTGAGATTGATTTGCGAAATAGCAGACTTCTCAACGGTTAACTCTTTTTTCTGTTCTAATTCGATTGCCTGCATTGCTGCTTGTTGCGCTGCCTGAGCTTCTGCCTTTTCTTGTGCAGCTCGTTTTACAGCTTCACCACTGAGAGAAGGAACAATTATTTATAAAGCTTGTTTTTAATAAATAGTAAATAAATGGAAGAAAGAAATGTACCCTAATAGATCTGCTAGTGAAACAGGACCTTCTGCTCCTTCTGTTCCTTCTGCGTGCGGTTCTCCCCCGTCTTCGGGTGTAGTTTCACCTTCGCCATCTGGAGATGATGGTTGAGTACTGGTTGGTGACTCGTGTGGTGCCATCTTGAGTCTATGAAAGCAAGTATGAGTTATCTCTTAATATAAATAACGTTTGTAACGTTTTAGTTTGTATGTGGTGAAAACAGCACCAAAATGCCAAGGCAGTGTAAAAGAACAAGGCATTGGAAATAGATTTAAAACACAAAATCAATGTTTGAAGGAATTTGGAGATGAGGCTCAAGGTTAAATTTTCTTTTAGCAACATTTTGTTCTTTAGGATATTTCTGTTTTGCAATGTTTTAACCTCAACTCCAACTCTAGTTTTCCAAGGCCTTTAGCAAGCATATTTTCAATTTTGCAAATATAATGAGCATATTGATTTAGTAATTGACATGTGCATTCATGTTCAACCTTTATAGGGCAAGACTCTGGGGCATAAAAATTTCTACTTTTTGGCAAATTGGATTTCACAGCTGAAGCCCCTGACCTTGTCTAAATTCAAATCGTTTAGTCTAGACAAACAGATCAACTATGTTTACTTTGTAGCACACTTGTTGAATGAGGCAGCCCTTGGTTTGCTGTACAAGTGAAATTAAGCACATTAAATTGCTTTTTATTACAAAGGGTTGATGCTGTCTCCCATAATTATAGTGGGAATTACCGATTGTGTTTCTAATAATTTTAAAGTATAAAAGAATTAGGAAAGAATATTAGAAACTGCATGTCAACCATTGGAGCTCGGTCAAGAACAGACTGGACTATACGAGGGTAGCTCGATATGTATTGCGAAAAACTAACAAAAACAAATATTTAGTGTTGGAAACTTTTTTATTGTTTTTCAAAATATTCTCCCCGATGATCAATACACTTTTGCATACGTTGAAACCAAATTTCGTAGCATTTTTTCCATAGAGAAGCAGGTATCTCCGACACATGGGTTTTGAATGCATCAACTGCCTCTTCCGGCGTCGAAAATCTTTGTCCACGCAGTTTCTTTTTCACGTGTGGGAACAAAAAGAAATCGTTAGATGCCAAATCGGTACTATACGGCGGATGACCCATGAATTCGACGTTTTGAGTGCTCAAAAAACCAGTTGTTTGCGTTGATGTGTGTGAGCTCGCATTGTCATGGTGTAGAATGATCCGGCGCAGCACGTTGTTTTTTCTCATTTCTTCGAAGACTTCTGGTAAGCAAATTGTTGTGTACCATTCTGAATTGACTGTTCAGATCACGGTAGCGACATGTCCAGTTTTTCCAAAAAAACACCATTTGCTTCGAAGTGCTTCGAGCGCCAACGACTTTTGTTGGGTTTGGCTCATCTTGGTAGACCCATACAGTCGATTGCTGTTTACTTTCGGGCTCATACGCATAAATCCAAGATTCGTCACCTGTGACGATGTTATAAACGGTTTTTGAAGCACCGTGGTTGTATTTCTTGAGCATTCCTTTTGCCCAATCGACACGAGCCTTTTCTTGAGCGACTGTTAACTTATGTGTAATCCAACGTGCACACAGCTTTTTCACGGCTAAATGTTCATGCAATATCGAATGTATGCTAGTCATGCTAACGCCTAAGGAAGCCTGAATTTCACGATAAGTCACATGACGATCTTGCTTTATCAGTTCGCGCACTGAATCAATGTTTGCTGGCACCACAACTGATTTTGGACGACCTTCTTTAGATTCATCTGCCAGCGAACTACGACCACAATTAAATTCATTGAACCAACGATATACAGTTGCTCTGTGTGGGGCTTCATCATCAAAAGTTAAAATAAGTTGATCAACATGTGATAATCCATGTCGGAAGTCGTAGAAAATCATAGCACGAAAATGTTCACGAGTTAATTCCATTTTTTGGCCGAAAGGAAATTTTCAACCCAATATAAATAAATCAAATAGCGTCCGTATGACAAAACGTTTTGAATATGTATGCCGTCAAAAATGTCAAACTTTATGTTGCAAATGTCAGATTGCACCTAGCAAAAGAAGGCAGGGTTGCCAATTCACAATATATATCGAGCAAGCCTCGTACAAATGGACTATTTGTGATCTTTGATTCAAGGAGAAGTGTTAGTTTTAAGTGCTTGTTTACACATCGCACTGTATAAGCACCTGTGCGTAAGTCTCGGATCACATTTGCGTTCTTTGCTGATAACATGTGTGCATGGCCTGTGAGAGTGTCAAGACTGATGCAAGATACAACATGCAATTTAGTACACTTCAGTCGGGCTACATATCTTTTGAACACATTCATCAATACTTGTTAACTGTGAGTTGGAGACTAATTATTTTATTACTGCATCTTTTTAATTGCATATTATTCTGTAGACTTTGTTTTTTAAGCAGTCAAAAACTAAACCAATACATACTGTCCACCATCCTCTTTCGTAATGTCCAAACCAAACGCTTGCATTTGTTGATTTTGCTCTTCTGAGGCCGATGGTAAAGCAGGAAGCACTCTCATGTGTCCCACTTTCTCTTCTTCTTTCACTTCGGTAACAGGTTCTTCTTGTTGTGGACCACGCATTAAAGACATCAGAATTTGGAAGAAATATCTAAAATAAATTTCAAAATCTCATGACTATAATAGTAGCATACAAAATTATATAAAATTACCGTAAAACTATAGAGACACCAAAACCTGAATAATAAAATGCATAAAATATAGTTTTAAAGAAACCAATGAATAATTCTGGAATAGACATTTGTTGCATTTCGGATATTTTGTGTTTAATACTAGATGGACTCAATGCAGAAAATCCATGTTTTATGCCTTCAGTTACCACTTGATAGCCTTGACGAAGTGGATCTTTTCCTCTAAATTAAAACAGAAAAATCATTATTTGATTAGTAAGACAAAAAAAGATATAAACCTGTTTTCATCGTCTACAGTAGGATAACTGCTATAACTTGTGGCACGTTGTGGGCCACCTCCACCTGAATCTTCAGCAGCCATTAGCGCATGTGCATGCTGCATTTCAAAAATGGCATCTTCACAGAAATTAATGAACGATTCTAGCTTTTCTTTATCACCGCCTTCTGTTACAATGGAATGGAAGAATGCACGTTTTGATTCCTATATGAATATGGCAAGCAAATTTAATATTAAGCAAAAAGCAAATTTAGAATTTGTATAATAAATTTACTTTAATTTGTGGCTTCTCCCACTGTTCAATGTTAGATTCTTTAATTTCAAAGTAGACTCTTTCTATACGTTTGCTACTGCCCATGATTTCGATACGTCCTAAGAATGGCTGGAAGTAATTCAAAACCGAGCCTGCAGTTTCTAGAAATCTTGCTAATCTAAAAAATGTTTGATAAAAAAATAATCTCTTATGAAAATTAAAATTAAACTACCTTGGTTCATTCGGCATATGTTCAGCTAAGTTAGTCAATAACACGGCCAAGTTGAAACCGATTTCTTTGGACGGCTCGTGGAAACGATCCATGAAACCAATATAATCAATTTTACCATCATGATTCATCTCGCAGCACATCAATAAGAATTCAATTTCCTCGCTAAAATTTTATTATTAATATTCTACTAAACAGAACTGTGCCACAAACTTACGGTGTATAAGTCTTTTGTTGTTCCATTTTTTCCTTAAAATCTTTTGGATACACCCAACCGTCATTGTTTGGATCAATTTCGTGAAAGTTTGGTGACGATGTTAAATCTTTAAGTTTTAAGAACATGTCAAAGTATTTCAAAATCAGTTCGACATTCGATACACTTTCAACGAGCGTATCAACCATTTGTTTACCAATTGTTCCTAGAAATTAGACAAAAAACAACCTGTAGATCGTTATTTAATCTATTTTTTGTTTTATCATTGAGAGTAGGATTTAAATGTACAATTTTGTAACAGTGTTATATATTTGGTTACAAAATAGTATATTACGATACGAGACCGGTAAGTACTTTATAACAGATAAAGAAAAAGTTTCCAATTTTAGATATTTGTTGTAAACATTTAACGATGAGTATCGTATGACCTTTTATGACTAACGACACCATTTAAAATAAATAAAAATGTATTTATAATCAATTTTTTTAATTTGACGTCAACGTTGGCTGCGTAACGTTCATTGTGGACATATCGGAAAATATACTAACCTTACTTTTGTAATTTTGTAATGTCAAATTCTAGCTGTCACCAAATTACAAAAGTAAGCTTAGGTATGTCTTGCGGTATGTTCACGATGAATGCTATTTAATCATTTTATTTCATAATAGTACCCAGACACGTTATGATTATAACAGTTCTGTTATTTTCTTGTTGTCATGGCAACCGGCAACGATTCGGTAACATTAACTTACTGTGGCAAATATCAAATCAGAAAACACATAAACAGGTCGGTAGTGCAAAAAAATATTACTTAATAGTTTTTAAAACAACTGTTCAATGTTTTTTAAGTTTAAAGGATCCCACAAACCAACGCGGTGGCGGCTGCGGTGGTGGTAGCGGCCGCGGTGGAGATTGCGATCGCGATCAGTAGCAATCAAACCAAAGCGATTTTTTCTCGCTGGATCGCAGTCGCATTTGGTTTTAATATAAATAATAAGTGTTGATATCAATATGGCTTCCTGTGAATGTGAATCTGAAGAGTTTCTAGTTTTGACTGCACTCTTATTAGAAGACGCCGAAAATGTAAGGTAAGTACCGAAGCAAAAGTATTGCACGATGTAATTATTTTTTCGTTTTGTTAAATTCAGGAAAACAAGGAAATGGGTGCATGAAATTAATATGGTCCGCCGGAATGAAGGTGAATTTCACACATTATACCCACTCCTTCGAAATGATGAGGAAAGATTTTTCTTATATTTTCGAATGAACTTCGAATGTTTTGATGAAATTTTAAATCTTATCAAACATGATATACAAAAGCAGTGCACTAATTATCGAGAACCCATCGAACCAGTGGAACGTCTTACAGTCACACTAAGGTAGAAAATCATTTTGTAGTCGTAATATACTCTTAGATGAATGCAACTTATTTATTAATTAGTCGGGTTAAACAATACATTAATAGGATTAATAATGAAGACTCTGAAAATCCCTCGTAGAAGGAGGCACTAGTAGCCACACCTTGAGTAGTAGGATCATTGGTGTCGCTGGACGAGTATGTCATTTGAGTATGATCTGATTCTGAGATAGGAGAGTTTATAGTCATAGCATATGTCTCCGTAGAAGATGGGCCAGGATGTACACTGACAGTAGTGGTGTTGTATCCGTCTTCCGCTTGTTGATTCAGTTCTTCTTCCATGAGCAATTGGGCTATTTTAAACTTTGTCATAGTTTGACGTCTTGGCGAAAATTTTTTCAAAGTTTTTGCGTAACTTAAAAATATTAGATCTACTTCATCATACGCCGCTTGTGTATTGTTGCAAGTTTTTTTGTCGAAATATGCTATAACTTTATCAATGGCGTCTGGGTTTGCTGCTCCAATCGCCTCTTTCGAGTAGTGCTGTTTCTTTGAGAAGTGTTGATTCTAGGAGTGACTGGAGTTTTTGTGCTAGCAGTGTCTGATGTGTTAGTTGTTTGAGTGACTACAGTTTGTGTGCTAGTTACTGGAGCGTTAGTTATGGAAGCGTTTGGCGATAGTTGTCCCCCATGAAAAAGGTCGTCTTCGTTTTCGGAAACTGTATCGGCGCCTGCATTGTCAGATCGTAGAACCTCTTCTCCCTCACTTTGCAACGGGATTTCCTCATATCCACCTGGCACGTTAGCTACATTAGTATTTGTACTAGCAAATTGCAAAAAAGGCTTAAATATTTCCATTTGCTTCGCCCACGGCCATGTTTTGTAGCGATCGAGTCTTTTTCGTTCTTGACCACTGTGAGTAATTTCTGATCGTAAGTGTTTGGCATAACAATCGCGCAAATTCTTCCATTTTTTCTTCAAAGTATCACCTGAAAATAAATTAGTACCTAGTTGATTAATGTATCCAATAGGGTAGGGACCCAGAAATATTTCAAGTCGACCGGTTTCGATGGTTTGAAACAGTGTGTTTCATTTCTGTGTCCCTGTTAATGGAGAGATTAATCAACTACTAATACCTAATTCAAGGGAGTGATCTTCAATTTAAATTAGTACCTATACATATGTTTTTGTATTTCAGGTTTCTCGCCACAGGGGATTCTTTTAGCACTATCGGTCATAGTTTTCGCATGGGTTTTTCCACAGTAAGTAGCATTGTTGCCGAAGTATGTGATGTAATCTGGCAACGGCTTCAACCTACATACATGCCTCAACCTACTGCAGAAATATGGGAGAAAGCAATATCTGGATTTCAAGAAAAGTGGCACTTTCCAAACTGTATCGGAAGCATTGATGGCAAACATGTAACCATAAAATGCCCTAACAAAACTGGCTCAAATCATTTTTGCTACTTACATAAATTTTCTATCGTTTTACTCGCTATTGTGGACCCAGATTATAAATTCAGTTGTATCGATGTCGGGGCTTATGGTAAAAATAGTGATGGAGGAATTTTCGAGGTGTCAAATATTGGGCAAAGGTTTGCTAGTGGCACATTTGATCTTCCACCAAGTCGACCACTAGCAGGGCAGAATGAAGCTACCCCTTGTGTACTTGTCGGTGACGAAGCCTTTACACTATCTCCATATTTGATGCGTCCATATCCATATAGACAAGTACGACATGACAACAGAAAAGAGAACTTCAACAAGGGATTATGTCGTGCTAGACGTGTAGTGGAAAATGCTTTTGGAATTTTAACTCAGAAATGGAGAGTATTTTTTAGGCCTATTGAGGTTAAGGTGGAGACTACAAAAAAGATTGTAAATGCAGCATGTGTTCTACACAACTATTTACGAGTCAAAAAATCTGATCAGCATTTTCTTCACTTGTTAGACCCGTATGAACCAGTAGTGGACGGTTTTGCTCCCTTACCAATTGATGGACGAAGAGCAACAAATTTCGCTTTTGAAGTTCGCGAAAGATTTACTAATTACTTCAATAGACAATAATTGCTAATTCGTGTTAACACTTCGCATTGAATTTTACATAATTACTTGCATCTCCAAAAATAAATATAAAATACCTATTGTAAATTTTATTAGTAATGAATTAGGTACTCACCGTCAGTGTTTAACAGGGTTCCTATTTCATCCAACGTTTTATTTTTTCTTCGATTATTTTTATATTCTGGATGAGAAAGATCATATAGAATTTTATAATTTTTCACATTTTCAATAAGTTTTTCGGTTGTGATCGACATTTTTGGGCAATAAAATCACGAAAACAATCAGCGCGTGCAGCGGTCAAATGTAACAGGACGCGTTTGAACGCCACCGCTATCATGAACGCTGCAAATTACCGCTGAAGTTATCGCCAGATCGCTCCTGTCTGAATATGAACACTACAAGGTATTGTAACATCTGATCGCCACCGCGGCCGCTACCGCCACCGCAGCCGCCACCGCGTTGGTTTGTGGGATCCTTAAACTTGACAGTTTTGAAGTTAAGGTTAATGTTAAACCATAGTAACATAGAAATAGTAAAGATTATATGGTGTAACTGCCCGAAACTAAAATAACTATTGAACACATATTTTGTGACTAAAATTTTGTACGTTGTTAAAAAAAATAACAATGCAAAGCCTACTCTGAATCATAAAAAAAAAGTAAATAGACTATAGATATTTAAATACTTACCATTAATAACATTTCCTTCAAGCATAGATAACATCATAGTGATCATATCTTTTTGTAAATTCAAGAGTTCTTTAAGCAAATCGACCTGACTCGAATGTTTCGATAATTTGTCCTGCATGTGTGAGAATAAGAAAAGGAAACCTCCAACTGCATCCCACAATCTAAAAATGAATGAGCACGCTTACCTTCCTTCTTAAGAACTGACTAGGATTAGGTCAAAACAATGCAAGCAGACAATCGCAGAAAAACAATCATTGCAGGGCAAAATGGAGAAAGAAAACCTAACCTCTAATTTAACCTCTAACCTAGCTAAACTCTAAACAGGCTCCATTAGCCAACCGTTGCAGGGTCCAACCATTGATTTGACATTTTACATCCGTTTTTAACGTTTGTAATGTTTGTGATGCAGTGGTGTTTAAAATTTTTTTTGTCCATTTTTTCTATGGGAAACAAAATCAGTGTCTTAACTTAGTTCACATAAGCAATTATTTCAAAAATTTCAAAATACAATATTATACTTTTTTAGTATATTTGGTCTTAGAATTTCATGCTCTTTGTAAATTCATCACAAAGAACTACGAAAATCTTCTCTATCGCTGCAATTCATAAACAAAAGACAATCTTAAAATAACAATTACACTACACCACGTCTCATTTAAAATAAAAATTGACATGTTCGAGGATTTTCAAAAACATTTAATACAAGATTTATTTCAACAGTTCCAGATTTTACACTTACACTGTATAAATTTTTATGACTCCCACAAATATTTGGTTTTGGTGTAATGTTAAATAGATAGTTATTGTTGACAACTGTTTTCTATATTCTAAGATTAAAATGATAAATCTAACCTCAAAATTTGACAATTATCAAGACCAGTAGAATTAATTAGGTGAGTTTTGGCATTTACAAGGTGACAAAATCTATTACTCTATCTGATAACAATTATTATCACATTTTGGTGCAGTTTTTACTTTTCAGTAAAGAGGAAAACAGGCAAAGCTGGTGTTTATTACCTGGTTACAGAAATCGCTCCAAACGAAGGTCATGAATCTGGTTCTAATAATTTCTAACCTAAATCAGTATTGTTCATTTTTGTAAAAGTTTATTAAAAACAATACTCTTCCCAAAAAGAAAACAAATATTATTATTACTGTATTAAATTGATTCATACTAACTCTACTTTTGTTCGTTGTTTTTTTTATAAAAGTGTAAAGTGAGTATGAATCAAGTTGAGTGTAATACAGTGATAACATTATAGAAAAAAAAAATTTATCGTTCGAACATATAGTGGATAGGGTTCGTAAGTACAACATTTCATTTTAGAACCTAGTCTTAAGTACGGTTACAAATGATGTTTCAAATGTTACCACCCAGTTACCAAAGCTGAAACTACATCACATAACCTGGTTTATGTCAGAACTTGCTTATTATAACTGTGAGAATTTAAGAAACTGATTTCGTTTCTCAGCGCAAGTGACAAAAGATTTTAAAGATCACCCAGTATTTTCTTTTGCAATGTCTTTTTGGCTATGTTTTGACCAGAAAAGACTAGATTTTTCTTACCTGGAATGTGCAAGTGTTTGCTGATTAAGTGTACAAGGTCCCTGAATGACCTCAGTAAGTGTGTTGAAAACTTGACTGGCAACAGCGATCGCTTTGAAGAAATTAGCTTTACCAGCAGGATCAATTAGTTCTTTGCTCGAATAGTGCCAGTAGAAATCCATAATGGATTCTTGCAAACGTAACAGGTAATCTACTGTACAGATTACAACATTCACCGTTGTTGTATTCCCGGCTTGTGTACGTAGATAATTTTGCCATTCTGCATTAATTTAAATTGAAATATTACAAATATAGTATTGCAATTATTAAAGTCAAAAACTAACCTAAATTGTGACCTTCACAGGTCAATTGAATAAATCTAAATAAGGCACAAGTGAATTCTGCATCGTGCATGTTCTTTTCACCGGCTGCACCCTCAGATCCTACACCTAAACCTTCAGCTTTGGTATTTCTTTCAAAAGCGTCCAAGTCGAGTACACTGCAGCTGTTCATGAGACCTGCAATGCTAGTGAAGAAACCGACGTCTTTCTTCTCTTGCAAATGGTCCAGCATGCCCTTTTGGATGTCCGTGTTACCGCCTCGAAGTATGGCAATACCCAGTTGAAGCGTTTTCATGACCATTTCAGACGGAACACCTTTACATGCAGAGATGTGTAGGAGGACCATTTCTGCAGCACCACGTTTTGCGAGCCGGGCTTGATGGAAGAGTAGTTTTTGTTTTTCCATTTCTTGTTCCTAGAGTAATAAATAAATTATACAAAATGATAATTATGTTGGTTGTTAAGATCTAAATATCAATAATGAGGGTTTATAAAGTTTAACCTGCAGGGTTATGATTTATTTGCAAAATTTGCAGTAGTTTTTGAAGTAATTGTTTAATGTTTTTGAAGTTTAATGAGTTTGACAGTTGTAAATATGAGGTTAATGTTAAAATGCAACAAAATGTATTTTTAACAATCCACCAAAGGAATATATAAAGAATTACAACATAGTCAGCCAACCACCTGTACAAATTCACCTAAAGAAAGGAAAACCAGAGACATGTCACCCAACTTTCCACCTATACAAAAAAAGTATAACACCAGTTTCTGTGCTGGACCAGTGTTCCAGTTTCGTCGTCAGAAACTTGACAATGAGTTTAATGTATTTGTAAATGAACTTAGGGCTGCTCTTTAAAGTCTGATTAGACAACACTTCTCTGACGTTAATAATACTTCTTCAGATATCGTTAGCTCGCATTCTAACCTTATAGGTGTTGTAAACCCGTTGTCGCTAAACTTGAACGCGGCCGCGTGACGTCACGCGTGCATGCGACAGAAGCACTTGTTATACGTATAGGGTTTAGTTCTAGTTTATTTCAATTTTTATTGATACAGTGTATTAATATATAATGGATAAAATTACACCATATGCATTTAAACACTTTGAATGATTTGGAGGCATCGTTTAACGATTTATCACAAGACGAAGACAATATTAGAATCGGAAACACGAATCTTTTCATAGTGTAGTGTTAAATTTAGACACTTTGCAAGCTTCTCGCTACCAGATGCTATTACGAGCGGAGCAAGCTAATATAAAACGTCTTACCGAATTAAGCAATCGTTAGTGGCCTATATCATATAAACAATTTATTTATTGCAAAAATTCTTGGTTGCCTTTGGGAAAAACTAAAAGGAAGGTGATACCTGCTTGTGTCGTTTCAAAAATAAGCGAATATCCAGAAGATAATGATGTGTATATACAATTTCGTCCTGCAGAAGGGAAAGATCCAGATTATTTTGATTAAGAAAAAACTAGTGAGAATGCGCAGAGCTAGCATTGCCATGACGAACAAAAACAACTGTATACTTAATAAACTAATTTATTTTTGAAAACTAATGTTGACGTAACGCATTAGTTGTCATAAAAACTAAAATTCTAAGTCCTAAAATTTTCGTAAAAAAAATTGTTGCTAAAAATGTTTATTTTTTCGTAAATTTTTAAAAAATACAAAATTTTTCAATTTTCAAAAATTTACCGAAATTTTCGGTGGTCATTTTGACCTCCTTCCCGCAGAGATAAAAAAAAATTTTTCAACCAAAAGTTTCTTAGAATTTGATGTACTATAAGATTCCAAAAAGAAAAATTCAAAAAAGTCAACAGGAAAAAGGCGACAGACTGACAGACTTCACAAATTCAAAGACGAACTTTTTGTTCGTCGAAAATAATTTTTTTAATACTTATATTTTGTGTTAACTAAATATTTACATAAGTTATAAAAAAGTAAAAATAACTTTAAAAATAACATATAAATAGTTTTCACGTATAATTAAAGTGTTACATTTATAAATACGTTCTATTAGTAATAATGATAAGAACATCTAATGATTCTATATGAAATAGTGAGTTTTTTGCTTCCTCCAACGAAGGACGCTCTGCTGTGGCTATATTTGTAGAGATTATGGCTGCATATTTATCATTTTCAATATTCAAATATGTAGGATCCGCAAAGTCCTTCTCTATTACAAATAGTTATTATTTTCTCTCGCCATAAGAAAAATTATATTCGCCATCTTTTTCAGTATTCATGCACCCGAATATATAATATCGAGGCATGTTGTTTTAATGGATAACTACACAATAGTAATAATCAGTAAATGACCTAATAAATAAACACTTTTTATTTACCTCCAAACACGTGAAATACACTGATTTGTGGTCTGATTTCTACTAGCAAAGCAGTTTAGTATGCTGTGCATATTAGACGTGTGCACGCGTGACGTCACACGTGTCGAATCTTTCAACTTCAAAAATTAATTACAGGCTTATTTTTAAGAATTTAAAAGTTTCACTTGTAAAATGGCTATCTACATTTTTTGTTTAATTTATTAAGCTAAAGTTGTAAATCCGCTTAACAACACCTTTAATGATATTGAACTTGACAATAGAATAAAAAATATTGTAGATAACTAATTCACTTAAACTACAGCTGCCAAAAGGCTTAAAATTATCTGGATCTATGGATTATCTTACATATCGATCTGATCACTTCCCGATCAGGATTATTTTTAATGAACTTCAACAGAAAATATTTTAATTACTCCTTACCCAAATGGTCTACATTAACAATGTAAATTAGGATTTATATTGGCTTGACGTTGAAAACTCCTTGTCAACAATACCCCCCCTCTTAATAACACTAATGCAATAATTTTATTCTTAAAGGACAAGATCACAAATGCTGCAAATAAATCTTGCAAAGTAGGCTTCTATTTTCAACTAAATCTGCCAAGTCCAAGTACCATGGTGGGATAATAAACGGCTATCTGTAGTCAACTCTAGGAAAAATGCTTTTAAAGTTCATAAAAGTAACCTAACATTAGCTAATTTTATTGAATATAAAAGACTGAATGCTATATGCAGGTGAATCTTTCAATTGAAATCAAAATGGGTAGACAAGATTCAGTACTAGTCTAAGTAGGCAAACTCATCCTACAGATATTGGTAAAGAGTTAATAAAATCCAAAAACCCTATGTACAGTTGCGATCATTTGCTAAGGAACCGTACTTTTAAAAAATATGTGACTTTTTATAATAAGAATTTGTCAGACATAAATATAACGTAAACATAAATAAAATCTTATTTATCTTATCTACAACGGTAGTTTTGTATCAAATTACACATCTGAATACCCATTGTATTCGTTACTGTAAACCAAACTTGATGAATAAAAACAATTAATTCTAAAGTTCGGATTATCAAAACCTTAAATTCGGATTACAATGTAATCAATGTAAATAAATTGCTGGTCCGGATTATAGTGGTATTCGAATTAACGTAGATTCGGATCAACAAGACTTCACTGTATGTTTTGAACACCCTGTACACAAACAAAATTTGGAAACATTTTAATAGTGTTCAAGACACCCTGATAACACTGTCTGCAAAGAATGTCTTTAAAATGCCACTAAATGAATAAACTGTCAC
Source organism: Agrypnus murinus (assembly GCA_929113105.1). Classification (NCBI taxonomy): domain Eukaryota; kingdom Metazoa; phylum Arthropoda; class Insecta; order Coleoptera; family Elateridae; genus Agrypnus; species Agrypnus murinus. Next base: position 153,993,847 of record OV816027.1, read on the forward strand.
TTATTATTTATTACGACCTGACAAAACTGAAAAATTTACGAAAATAATTTATATATTAGCAACGTCCCAACGGATTAAAAAAATCTACTGTTGAATAGACAACTGATAGGAGAATGAATACTGTGTAAAATATGTAAAGTATAGTTCCATTTGTCCCGTGTTTCTAAGACACCCTGTATTGTTGTAAATATTTTTTAAATATGGATCTTTGCCAACCAAGATACTTCTGTATTAAAAGCTTTTCTCAATGTTTAGTTTAACAGCTAGCGACTAATCACGTACTAAATGGACACCCTGTATAATAACATACCGATTAAGGTGACAACTGCGATTCACTAAAATAATGTCTAATTGTCCCTATTCCCAATTTCACAGGTTTGTGAATCTTGACAGGAATTTTCTTTAAAGTATTGATTGCACCATGGAGGCTTGTTGACCTTGTATTGCACTTGCTGTGGTTCGTAGTTTTTTACTCAAAAAGATAAGTAAAACAGAGAGTGACAGTGACAAATTTGGAATATGACAGTTAAAAATACGATACGATGTTTAATAGGTTATGTTGTGGGTGAATATCAACAACAAACCATTTTCCAAAAGCAAAGGCTACTCTGATTAAATTTTTTTTAAATAATTCCAAATACATCAATAATTAATTAGTATTCTTCTAATTAATACCTACCATTAACTTATTCATCATTATCCTCTGAGCATAAACAAAAATTTTTAACACAACTTAAAATTTTTTTTTAAATTTTTGAAGACAAACTAGTTTTAATTAAATACCTACATGAATAGAGCTTTTCGCTTCTGGTTCTTCACCGCCCTCATCTTCACCCTCCTCTTCTTCTTCACCACAGGATTTTGCTATAATTTCAGCATAACTCATGTACAGTGGATCTTCCTAAAATTAATCATTGTAAATTGTTAAACTCCATGTAGTTCATATAAAAATATTTTACTAACTTGAAGTGCACCGGAATTCTCCGTCATGGCACCTCTGCAGAATGTAGTTACCAGCTGAGTAAGCGGATCAGGTTTACTCTCTTCTTCTGAAGCTTCTTTCTTTTTTAATTCTGCATCTTCGAAACTTTGAGTTAAATCTTCTATTATAACTTCCTGTCCAACATTCTCCTCTTGTAACCATAACTCGTGATAGGTGTGAGCAAAAATATTAATAGCACGATGCCTATAAAGATTAAGATTTATAAACCTGTTGTTAACTGCAACGAAAAGAGCTGTTAATAACAATCACCTGCTAAGTTTATACAAGGGTTGACATCGTAAGCAGGCAAGAGCAGCACGTTTACGAGCAGCCTGGAGGACGCGTCTCCAGTTTCCAGCGTTATTTCTCGATTTAGAAGCCTGTTAGCACCAACGGGAACACACAAACTAGTGTTAATTCGTTAACATGTCCCTTTATTACATTATCAAATGTTTTAAGGAAATTTTTTTCTTTTAAATTCATTTGTTAAATGCAAGGTGATTAAAAAAGAAAAGTAACAACCAAACACAAAAGCGGCTAAAAAGCAAAAACGAACAAACCTGGGCAAACTGTGCAAGGAAGCTTGTCTGAAGCATGAAAGAACCGCACGTTTGCGTTGCATCGATATCACGCTGCGATATACACCTTTCTGCTGCTGCTGTGGATGGTCAATCTGCAGCGCAACACAAATTTAACTTTTTAAACTACAAACTTAAAAAAATATCTTCTTAGAAATAATTAAATCAATCATAAGGGCAGA